>CM073496.1:39728653-40348269 GCA_037074585.1 Biancaea sappan
CAAATGACCGATTACACAAGAAAATGGGATTGATTTCGTTTGGTCTAATCCGATTAATTCATAGACAAATTTATCTTTGAATCATTAAAGAACAATTCAATTAAATTACAATTCCTCTAATGTTGGCTAATTTTCTAAAAAGGTAATTGAACCCAACATCTTGAAGAACAATTTAACTTAAGGAAATAATTGACTAAAATCTTAGATGAACCATTCAATTAAGTAATGAAGCTCAAGAAAATTATTCAACCCACGTAAATAAAATTATACACATCTAGATAATCTGATTTATGGTGGAAATTACAAGGTCAAGCTTAATATCCAGCTAGATCTAGCATTGACATCAAAATCCCAAACTCATTGAAGGTTAATCAAGCATTCAAGAGGAAGAATAATAGGTAAAATCCATTCTATTAAACGAAAATGCATTAAAACTGAATATGTTCAACAATAAAGCTTTATAAAAAATGAACTACATCAATCCTTAAACTCAGAAAATTACATGGAAAAGAAGAAGAACATGACAGAAATCTACAAAATACAACAGAAAACTAATGAACTATGAAGGAAAATGGAAGAAAAGAGAAGAAAATGGGAGAATGAGAGCTACTCCCAAGTGGGAAGGCTTCTTTTCCCTCAAACCAAGCTCTAGAAGTTGCCTCTATCTGCAGCAACCACGGGTTTGAAGTCTAGTTTGAAGTCTCCTCTGTTCTGACCTAAAAATTGAATTTATAGTGGCTCTCTACGGCGCCAGCACCGGGCACTGTGATCCTAGCGTTTGGCACTGGCTTAAGCTAATTTTTAAAATGTGTACCACATCATCTTGCTGACTTACTATTCCTGGTGTCGGGCTCTAGCTTCCTAGAGCCGGGCGCTAAGCCATTTTTTCAGCATTTTTGATTTACTCTCTGTTGCTTTGTTTCTTGTTTAGTTTGAGCCAAGATGACTCTAAACTCTATAAAACACATAAATGAATTGTTTTGGAGTAAAATTATGGAGTTAAAGCAGATAGAATATATAATTAACTTACACCCAAAAGAATTCAAAACATTATAAAACTAGAGTTTAAGTAGAATTTAAGAGGCGAAAAGGACTAGAATAGGGGCTAAAATATATGAAAAATTGCATGTTATCATGCTATCAAGATGAATAATTATAGAGTATAAGAAATTATAAAAATAGATATATGCACAAATTAAGGAGTAAGGGAAGAGAGAATTGATACAAGAGATTTATACTGGTTCAGTTAATCCCAAGCCTACATCCAGTCCTCAAGACGATACTTGAGAATTCAATAAACCATAAGTTTGATCTGGGTACTTGTGAAACCACTATAGAGAATTTTGTTAACCAAGGCTCCTCTACAACCCATGGAGAATATATGAATCTGGGCTACTGCTCAACCCTTGGAGAATTTCTATTAATCTACAATACAAACCAGTGATACACACAATCTCTCTTCCAAGGAATTTTAACCACCTTAGGAATACACTCAGAAATGATATGTTGATAAAAATCAACAAGATATAAACTCTCTCAAATAGCAAATGTTATAAATGAAGCTCACTTAGAAGTAATTGATTGGCAAGATAAATTGGCAGAGTAATGTATGAAAACATTGCCTCTTCTCTTATGTTTTAGACTAGCCATAGTTCATATTTATAGGTGTAATACCCTTAAAAAATTCATATGTGTAAAAATAAAATGTGTGTTCATGAACTACAATAACTATTCCAGTATACAATATCATTTACCTATACGACATTATTCACATATACAGCACTGTTCATATATACAATCATCATGTCAAGTACTAAATGTGGATTGGGCATCAGTAACCTGCTTATTTTATTAGCACATAGTAAATTGAATATTTTATTAGTGCATAGTGCCAAATAGTGATAGGAAGAAATTTCCTGGAAGCTTTCTACATAGTGCATAGTGCCACATAGTACCCATTGACTTTTTCTATAAATAGGCCCTTCCATTTCACTTTTTCATTTACACCTTTAGCTTTTCTTCCTTCCTCTCCTCAAATCTCTCTTGTTCTAGTGCTAGGTCTCTGATTCTAGGTCTTTCCTCCACTCTTTTCTTACAATTACCTAAGTAATAAATTCTTAGTATGCTCTGTGATTGCAAAATTGGCTAATCTTCCACATCATAAAGGAATTATCCTCGATTGCTTGAAAATTATTTTGTTTACTGGTTCCCAAAATATAGTGTAAAACTATGAAGAATATATGTCTAGGAAAGGTTCTAGCTAGGAAAGACTTGGTACTTAAGAGTGTTCATTGTGACCCAACTCTCTTTCCTGAGAATTTACTTAGTGTACTCTTTTATAACTTTGTGTACACTATTCCTGGTTTGAATAGTAACATGAATAAGATTCATATGTATAAATAGTATTCATACATATGAATAACATCTATCCATATTTTTTAATAGTACAAGTACGTGGCGAGCCTTAGGCCTTCAGTTAGATTTTGGACATCCTTTAATCAATATAAAGTGTAGAAATCTAGATCGGACCCACGGTGAGGGATTTAGCCATACCTTGTATGATTTTATTTTCTAGGATTGTTCTTCCTAGAGTTTCATAAAATGATATCATATGATAAAGTGATGATGTGTTTGACATACATGATATAAGGCATTACATGCATATAATTTGAGCTGGCAAACTCACATGAGAATGATGAATGTAAGAAAATATAGAGAACCTTATGTTATGCTTGAGTTTTATAAATTGAGCTTAGATAAGGGATTTATCTACCTTGCTTCTTTGGTCATTTTCTTTAATTTTATGAATGTTATGTGAATATGTGATTGTGTCTTGTGCAAGACACTTGTGGGTAAATTGGCGCCTTCGGGCGGGGTGCAAGTAATCATTTATGAACTTTCTCATAATGGATTCCTATTGACATATAGTTACTTCATGAATTATTAATGTCATGAGTATGAGTACTCGTATGTTCATGTATTGGCCATATGTTTTTAGCATGCATAGTCTTGCATATATTCAGTAGGGCTATTTTTTTATGGTGAGTTAAGTGGACCGGACTTACCCTCTCACAGTTTTAGGTACAGAAGGCTGTCTAGTTCGACAACATGTACGCCAAGAATACCTCCCCTTTGTTTGGGGTATGTGATGGTTTTATTTATGTTTTTTAGCAATCTTAGAAGCTTTATAATCAGGTAAGTCACATAATACTGTGTAGAATGGTTGAGTATTGTATGGGAAAACACTAGTAAGTGTGGTTAAATTTGAAAACATGTAATTTAAATTATATGAAGCCTTATTCATACTTTCTTGTGTGATTATGAAAGAGAAAAGATTTTCTTGTTTTATTTCTTCATTGTGTAATTTAAATTAATTACATTTAAAGGAATAACTAAGTTGAGGAAAATTAATGAGTTTAAGGCAAAGTTACACTTACAGCAGTGTGGATTTTGGACACAATCCATACTGGTCACTGGCCTAGATTTGAGGCGTGACGAAGATGGTATTAGAGCATGGTTATCAGGTCTCCTACCAATTACAGAGCAGGGTAACCTTAGTGGGTCCTCATCTATCGTTGTGAACCCAGGCATAGCTATAGAGAGATAGCTTTACCAAAGGTCATGCAGGATTAGTTGTGTATATTTCCTTCAAGTTTTACTCCTCAGTTGGTCAGCTGTATAGAGTCCTTAGAACTAATGTGTTAGTTCCTGTTCGTGTATAGCCTTGGTACCCTTCGTGTGGTGTAAGAAGACTCCTTGAGATAGGCAGATGTGCCCTTGTGTTTAGAAATGCTAGTTGAGGACCCTCTAAGGAGGGAGGAGCATCTCCTTAGTAGACTCGTGCATGAGAGGTCCTTGAAACTCATAATAAATTATGGTTGGTTTGGAACCATGTTGAGTAAGAGTATGTACCTAATTGAACCATGTGTATACATAATTAAGTTGAAAATATGATGTTTATGAAACCATGATAAGTGATTGATATGATTGATTAAGAATGGTAGTCATGGGTGAGAATGACTAGGACCATATGATAGTGTTTGTACTATGTTGAACAAATGTTTGTGATTTTACTTTGCATTGTTTTGGATTTGTGATTGTGGATGAGTGGGGTCATTGCCGATGACAGAGGCATGATTAGAGGGTTATGAACTGGTTCATTGCCGATGACAGAGGCATAAACCTTATGTGAACTTGTGAAGGGCTGCGATAATAGAGGCATGAACCTTGCAAAAAGATGTCAGTAACAAAGGCAAGTACACTGCCTAAGAATTACCGATGACAGAGGCATGACTCGGCATGTGGAATTATACAGATGCTCAGTTGTGATAGATTTTATATTATGACGGCTTGTGTGTTTCCATTCATTAAATGTCCCCCTATTGTGGTTTCCTTGAATAAAATTTGGTAAATTGTATTGTATGGCGTGTGTTTGTTTTGTGCTTTGACATTCTACACATGTTGCCTAGAGACCATGGTTGTGATATTGTGTTTGTAAGTGAGTCATCTCACTCAAATTGTTTTCTTAAAATAGTACCATGCATGCATACTCGTGGAATTCTTTAGGAACTCATGCACTGGTAGTAGATGAATTCATGTGGTAGAACATTTATGATTTTCTTGGGAATTCATGAAAATTGTAGATGTGGGAATCTATGATTGGTAAAATGTTAGAAATTGTGTTTCTCATGTCTGATTATTTGAGTATGATGATGTGTTATGAGTGAGACTGTGGTTGGATGGGCTTAGTGGTACACTCTTAGTGTTGAAGGAGACCAATGCCAAAAGGAGTGCATGGACCAGGATCGGTAGAGTATCCTAGAGGTCATAGACTTAGTGAGTGCCTGTGGGAGAGCACGAGCCAAAGATATCAAGTTGGTGGATAATAGCACCACGACAAAAAGCCATGAATAAAGGATGTCTATGAGTAGGCAAACCAGCCTTGCCTGAGAGAATAAAGGACTTTACTCTCATTCTTCTAAATAGATGGATGTAAGATTGACTTATGAATTATCCTTATGGTAGGATATGGATTGTGTAATGGAACGACCTTTAGATTATCTTTATGATAACCTATGTTACATGTTGATTATTATGGGTTATGGTTGAGGATGAAACCCAACAAAAACAAGCTGGTTGAGGATATAACTCAATAGAACTGGAAGCTTGATATGGTTAAGGGTATAATCCAACAAGACAAATATGGTTAAGGACATGATCCAAGGGAACTTGATATTGGTTGAGGACATGACCCAATAGATTGGAAACTTATTACAATTAAGGATATGACCCAACAAGTCCAAATACATGATATGGTTGAGAGTATAAATCCAACAAGACCACTACAGTTAAGGGTATGACCCAATAGGACCAAAACATAAAACAACACATATATAACGAGTGAATTAGGTTAGTTAAATTGAGCCTCTAATGTGGGTTACTTTGAAATTATAGAATTGAAATGTAAGCGTAGTGGTAAATAGGGTATTAGTTGGCAGTCATGCATGTTATGTGGACATGAGGGTGTTCATTCGTGAAGTAAGTTGGCATGATCTTGAGGATTGATATTATAGCACTAAAATCTTTGTGAGATGAGGTTGATTTAAAGGGGGAAGTCCCTAAAAGAGATACACGTGAATTGCACTAGTGCATAAGGTCAAGGAAATATGTTAGTGAGCTAACGGGTTAGATATCAGGATAAGAACTCCTTAAATGGTAGAGAACAAACAACATGCTAAGGAAGGTCAAAGCCCTAGTAAGTAATGTATTGGAAGGGGTACAACTATAAAGTAGGTAATGAAAGAGATTTCAGGGAACAAGATAACCTCAATAAGACCAAAGATAGTGATTGTTGAAATTCAGGGACCGAATTTCTTTAAGAGGGAAGTAATGTAATACCCTTAAAAAATTCATATATATAAAAATAAAATATGTATTCACAAACTATGGTAATTGTTCCAATATATGGTACTATTCACCCATACAATACTATTCATGTATACAGCATTGTTCACATACAATCATCATGTCAAGTACTAAATGTGGATCGGGCATAAGAGGAAACTAGAAAGGAATTCATGGGACAAAATGACGTTTTATGTGAGAAAATCCCCTTAAAGACTAAAATGAAAAGGACTAAAGTGAAAGAAACTTAAAACTATAAGAGAAAGGATAATTTTTCCTTCAATTCCTAAATAGTTCAGCCACCCTAGTTTTGCATGTGGATGCATAGTAAATTGATTATCTTATTAGCGGATAGTAAATTGAATTATTTTTATACATAATAAATTAAATATTTTATTAATGCATAATGCCAAATAGTGATAGTAGGAAATTTTCTGGAAGCTTCCTACATAGTGTATAGTGCCAAATAGCACCCCTTGAATTTTCCTATAAATAGGCCCTTCAATGTCACTTTTTCACTCACACCTTTAGCATCTCTTCCTTCCTCTCCTCAAATCTCTCTTGCTCTGATGTTAGGTATCTGATTCTAGGCCTTTCCTCCGCTCTTTTCTTACAAGTAATTGAGTAATAAATTCTTAATATGCTCTGTGGTTGCAACCTTGGCTGATCTTTCATATCATAAAAGAATTATCCTCAGTTGTTTGAGAATTATTTTGTTTATTGGTTGCCAAAATAAAGTATAAAACTATGAAGAATACATGTCTAGAAAAGGTTCTAGCTAGGAAAGACTTGGTACTTAAGAGTGTCCATTATGACTTACCTCTCTTTCTTGGGAACTTACCTAGTGTACTCTTTTACAGCTTGTGCTCACTATTCCTAATATAAATAGTAACAGTATATATGAATAGTATCTATATATAAATAGTAATCATACGTATAAATAGTAATTATACATATAAATAGTCCTCATACATATTTTTGAATAGTATAAGCATTGGACCAAAAGGAGAGAACAGAGCATCCCAATGAAGGTGCATGGCGAGCCTTGGGCCTTGAATGGGATTTTGGACATCCTTTGATCGACATAAAGTGTAGAAATCTAGCTCGAACCCAAGGTGAGTGATCTAGCCATACCTTGTGTGATTTTATTTTCTAAGATTGTTCTCCCTAAAGTTTCATAAAATGATATCATGTGATAAAGTGATTATGTGTTTGACATACATGACATAAGGCACTACATGCATATAATTTGAGCTGGCAAACTTGGATGGGGATGATGAATGTAAGAAAGAACAGAGAAATTTATGTTATGCTCAAGTTTTTTAAATTGAGCTTAGGTGAAGCATTTCTCTACCTATCTTCTTTGATATTTTCTTGAAGTTTGTGAATGTTAAGTGTATATATGATTGTGTCTTATGCATAACGCCTTCGGGTGGGTTGACACATTCGAGCGAGTTGCAAGTGATCATTTATGAAATCTCCCATGATGGATTCCTCTTGACACATATTTACTTCATGAATTATTAATGTTATGAGTATGAGTATGAGTATGTTCATGTGTCAGCCATATGTTTTTAGCATGCATAGTTGCGCATATATGTGGTAGGGCTATTTTTTTATGGTGAGTTAAGTGAATCAGACTCACTACCTCACAGTTTCTAGTACAAAAGACTCTCTAGTTTGACGACGTGTATGCCAAGAATACCTCCCCTTTGTTCGGGGTATGGTGACAGTTTTATTTATGTATTTCAGCAATCTTAGAAGCTCTGTAATCGAGTAGGTCACATACTGCTATATAAAATGGTCATGACTATAGTGTAGGAAAACACTAGTTAGTGTGGTTAAATATGAGAACATCAAATTTAAATTATATGAAGTCTTATTCATAATTTCTTATGTGATTATGAGAAGAGAAAAGATTATCTTGTTTTATTTCTTCATTGTGTAATTTAAATTAGTTACATTTAAAGGAATAACTAATTTAAGGAAAAATAATGAAACTTAAGGGAAAGTTAGGCTTAAGGCGGTGTGGATTTGGACACCGTCCGCACCGATCACGGGCTCGGATTTGGGGTGTGATGATAGGCCTAGTCGAAATAGATCCGTTGAAGAAAGTTTTAAAAAAGATATCAATTCACTTTTTAAAAACCATTTGTTATTGCTGATATCAGCTAAGCCATGCGGTCTACTGGTAACACTCTGTTACCCTTATCAAATACTTCCAGAACCTATCAGTAGACTGGAACCCATATACTGGTTGACTAGTAGTTACTAGAATTAAATTTTCATTCCAAACAGAGATGCATCAGTTGACTACTTGTAGACAAGTAGTCGACTGGTAGGTTCTTTGAGTCTTTGTTCAAAAACGTTACCAGAAGGCAATTGGTTAACTAGGTCCCATACCCTGATCGATTGGCAACTACTGAACTTAGAAAAATTATTTCCAAGACTCAATAACCTTATCCAATACTCTTGTAAAAATATTTCCAACTAGATAAGAGTTTCAAAATATTTTTCAATCATCTCTAAAACTCTTTTACTTGCCATCAAAATACTTTTACAAATGAATCTAAGACTCAAGACACTCAAAAGATAAACTTCTTCTTGCTCTTTGATGCCTTGTCTTAATCCATATTCCTGAAATGATAAAGCATTTAAGCACAGGAATATATTCATTTTAATTTGTTTATTATTCATCAAAACATAATATATTTATTTTCACAAGCAATGGGGTCAACATCCATGTGGCAGAATTTGAATGATTAAAATTCATATTATGAAGAGAGACATAATTAGAAAAAGATGAATGAGGAAAAACATACAGAGGCACGTGGAGCTGAGCAAGTAAATATCTTAAAATTACCTGAAGTCATGTTGAATTAATTAGTAAGACAAGAAATTTTTTAAAATAGATAATTAAGAGATTTTTTCAGAGAAATCAAAAAAGAAAGTATAAAACATCAACTAAAGAATTTAGGTCAGAAAAACAAACAAGAGAGAGATGTAGAACAAAGTATAAGAAAGAAATATAAAGTAGAAACAACAAGAGAGCAAGGCAGCAAGCTTCTGAGTTAAAGATAATCAAAGAAAAATCAATTTGAAGTTAAGCAGAAGATTAACTTAGTGAAATGAGGTAGCTGGTTTATTCATAAAAGCAATTTATTTATGTACATCTATGTGTTTGATTTTGAAGCAAAGTTTTTATTGGAAAAAGCATGAGTATCATCTTTGTTCCACAGTAAAGAGCAAAGAAAAGCTTCTATCCCATAGTTGTGGATGGAATAATGAGTAGTCATGATTTGCATATCATGAAGAGTAGTCTCTTTACTTCACAGTAGAAAGGAATATAAAAGAAAAGACCTTGTTCCATAGTAGTGAATAAGGGAGTTTCTAGTTAATGTGTTCTTCCACAATTATGAAAAAGAGAAATTTGAATACTCTTAATGGTTCGCGCCACTACGATGCCGAATCGCTCAGAATTGAATTTGTGGCAATTTTACAGTATAGTGATCTCCCCAGGTCGTTTCAATCTTAGAGCCTTGTTTCTAAATTGCCTAATTAATTGTTCTAACACTAATCTACTCTAATTATCTATTAACTATAGCCTAATTACCACGGGGGGTTTTCAAATTAAGGATTAAAATAGAAACTAACAACAGCTAAACACTAACATAACAGAACAGAGGAAAGACAAAAATACAGAAATAAAATTACATAAATGCAGATATGTAATCAGCCATAGAATCCCTAAAGTTACAACTATCATCATTCTTGTTCTTCAATTAATTCTAGTGTTCTCTATCATTAGGTTTTCTAACTAAAAGTTCCAAGAGACCTCCTAGAACTAGATTACACATAAGCTAAACCTAACCAATATGCAATCTGATTAAGCCCAACCTAATCAAGTTAGATAATCACCTAAGTAAGTCATTTCCATTCTACTTATTCCACTAGCTCATATCACAGCAAGTAATAACAAAAATCTAAAGGAAAAGCAGAATAGAAATGAAATAGAGAAACAACAAGAAACTTATCTGATTTAAGCTCCCAAAATTCAGGTCACAAACTTTAGTTCTCCATGGACTGATTACAACACTCTTTAGCCTTCTATAGAGGCTAAAATACACAAAAATGGGGGGAAAGGAAAAATGAAAATACAGAAATTGTGGAAGAAGACAACTCTTCAACCCCTTGCAAATGGCTTCTGGTTAGGTCTTTGTAGCTGCAGGAGAGAGATGGATGAAATTTGCCTCTTGTTTGACCTTAAGAGCTGTCCCTTTTATCTGCTACAGCTGATACCTTTTTCTATTCTAATGAAGCTACTTTTCTTTTGCTGTCTGCTGCCTTTGCTGTTTTTGCTTCTATTTTCTGGTGGTCTGCTGAAAGCATGCTATTTTGCTGCTGTAAAGACAAAAGAATAGTAAGCCCCACTCCAGTCAGCCCTAGTCAACCAGTCAATGCCCAATCAACATGTCCAGGTGGCCTCCAAGTAAGCAAAACGTCCATGTCAGCATCTTTCTCTCTAATAATTAAATCTAAAAATTAAGCACATGAATTAATTGGGATAAAATTATGAAATTGAAGCATATTAATTCTGTAATTAATTTACACCCAATAAATCCAAAATATAATAAAATAGGAAAGTTGGCAACATTGAAATAGCAATAGGACTAAGATAGGGACCAAATAGCATATAAAAATGCCCGATATCACTTAACAATTTAAAACATGGATGATTACATGAATTGATTATAATGTTTAAGAGAATAGTTTCTTATTACTTTTATGCTTTTATGACTGAAATGATCTTTATGTATATATTTTTTATGAAAATTAACTAGCTGTTAAGATGCCTTGTATCTCACTTTTAGAAAAATTGACCATTACAAGAGAAAAGGGTAAAGGGAAAGCTTTGATGATATGATATGATGAAATTGATGTAGAGAAAATAGTTGAAGATATGTTGAACAAATTTTGTTGTAATCAACTTAAGTAGTTGTGCTTGTAAATTAAAGTATGTATCTTAAAATTTGTGTCTCAGACATATGTAGAAGTATAAAAACATTTTGTTGATTTATCAGAATAAATGTATAAGTGTACAATATTCAAACTTGCCAGTCAACTGGCTAATCCTAAAATATCAGTAATTGGCTAACCATCGAGTCACCAATCGACCGGTAACTCTTGGAGAAAAATTTAAAGAAATTTGAATATCCTTAACAGTTGGCTAATAGATTACAAGCAGTCGACTATTAGCTTCTGCAGATAAGAGGAGTATTTTAATTACTCAATTGATCTTTTAATTTAAGATAGAGCATGAAGAAGTATTAAAAATAAGAATGAGTCTATAATCAGGATTAATTAAAGATAGCTATGGTATTTATACATATTGATTCCAAAAAGAAAATAATTAAATTATAAATAAAGAAGGATGTTATAAACTTGATATCAGAGCAAAAGGTTTTGGTACCTTGTGGGAGAGGAAAAAGAGCTTGCTTTGGATCTGTATGATTAAATTAAAGCATGTTTTATTGATATGATAAGAGTAGTTAAATGTCTAAGTTGTTGTGATTACTTGTTATGATTAGATGTATGAATTAATAGAAATTTATGATAGTTAGACATAAAGGAAGAGACACGATTGAGATACTATGTGCTATGTATGGTTGAGTGTTATATGGATAGGTGATATTTAGATTAGCATATGATTATGTAGTTCTCTTTAGTTAGAATTAGAATGTTGTAAAATGCTTGGCATATGGCAACATCTAGAGGACCCCAGTCTGAAATATTAGAAAGTTTATCCTAAAATCATATTGCTACTATAGAGCTTCTCAAGCTAGCACTAGAAGGAATGAATGAAAGAAAAAAGAATGAGGAGAATAATAACAATTCAATAAACAAAGTACTAGGTGAGTTTAGAAAATCTAATCCACCTTCTTCTAAAGGTACCCATGATCCATCGGTGGCTCAAGAATGGATGAATCTGATAAAGAAAATTTTTGAGTAATAAAGTGTAGTTTAGAACAAAAAGTTGCTTTAGTTGTGTTTAAATTAGAAGGTGAAGCTAAGTATTAATGGAAAAAAGCAAAGAGAATATTAGAATCCTAAAAAGTAGAAATAACTTGGGAGGTTTTCCAAAATGCTATCTATAAAAAGTAATTTCCAGAGAGTGTAAGAAATCAAAAAGAAATTGAATTCATCTAAATTAACCAAGGAAAAAATCAATGAGTAAGTATGAAGCAAAATTTGAGGAATTATCCCAATTTGCATCATACCTTAATAGTACTCATGATGAGGCATGGAAAGCATCTTATTTTGAAAGAGGACTTAAGGCAGAATTAAGGGAACATGCAGGCCCCCATGATGTTGAAAATTTTGCTTAGTTAGTGAACAAGTGTAGGATAACAGAAAGGTATATTCAAGAAGCTACCTTAGAAAGAGAAAAGAAGATGAAAGAGAGAAAGAAAAGAGAGATGACCTTGAGTGACAAAAAAGATATTGATGAAAGAAAGAAATCCAAGATTAATAGAGATCAAGAAGATGGCAAGCCAACACAGAACTTTAAACCTCAGTGTGAAAAATGTGGCAGAAATCATGGCAATGTTTCATGTTTGGCAGGTTAGAATGTATGTTATAGATATGGAAAACAAGGACATATGGCAAAAAATTGTGGTGTTTCATGTAAAGATTAAGTCTATTCAAGTACTTTTTACAACACTATTTAGGTATACAATCATCATGTCGAGTACTAAATGTAGATTGGGCATTAGAGAAAACTATAAAGAAATTCTTGGGCAAAATTAATGTTTTATGTGAGAAAATGCCTTTAGGGACTAAAAAGAAAAGGACTAAAAAGAAAAAAACTTAAAAAATTTAGGAAGAAGGATAATTTTCCCTTTAATAACCAAATAGTGAAGCAGCCTTTATGCGAAACATTTTTGCACAGTCAATTGATTATTTTATTAGTACATAGTAAATTGAATATTTTATTAATAGATAGTGTTAGGACCTTCAGCTTCTCTTTCTTTCTCTCCTCAAATTTATCTTGCCCTAGCGCTAGATCTCTGAAGTATCTTCAATTCTAGGCCTTTCCTTTTTAACTTAGATCTAAGGTGAGGAAATTTTTTACTATGCTCCTTTCTTACAAAATGTTAAATTCTTACTATGCTATGTAATTGCGGCTTTAACTGATCTTTCACATCATAAAAGAATTATTTTGATTTCTAATTACCAAAATAGAGTATAAACTATGAGGAATACATGTCTAGGAAAGGTTCTGACTAAGGAAAGACTTGGTACTTAAAAGTGTCTATTGTGACTCATCTCTCTTTCCTAGAAACTTATCTAGTATACTCTTTTATAACTTATATCACTATTCCTAGTATGAATAGTAACCGTACATATGAATAGTATTTATGAATAATATCCTACATATGAATAGTACTTATACGGTATTCTTAAATATACAGGTACATGTGAATAGTATTATATGTATTTTTGAATAGTATATATACATATGAATAGTCTCATACATATTCTTGGATACTACTCATATGTATAAATAATGTTCATATGTATCCCTGAAAAAGATAATCTAACATTATCTCTTTTACCTTTCAAGAAACTCGCTGTACTGGAACTTGAAATCCATATATGTACTCTTCTATATAGCAACTCAGAAAAGTGATTCTAGTATGAATCCAGGTGAGTGGACAAATCCTTAAATAATAGGATCATTGCGTAGTTTATTATGATGTTTAAACCGAGTTAATACCCCAAAGCTCATTGTTAAAGAAAAATATCGATTTAGCATGAATAAATCCCACATGTAAAATTTCAGAGAATTTTGAATATAAGGAATGAATAAGGAATCCAAAACAATTATATGGATATTGATGATTTTGCGAATTAAAAGTATTTGCACCATGATTATGTATAAATGTTCATGCTATGATTGAATCTTTGTGATTGAGAAAGTTGTATGGCATGTCGAGTTATACCCCCTTCTGTGAAATGAGTTATATCGGTTATAAAACTCAGTTGATAGGGGAGACGCTATCTCACGGTAGGAGGATATAACCTGAGTAACTGGAAATACTCATGTGGTGCCCTATCATTGATGATGTTAAGTGTAGGCGTCATTAAGGGTCATAAGAGTTGTGTAATGGACTCACCCAAGTGACGAGTACTAACTCGAATGTCATGTGGTTGATTGTTTTTATTGTGGAAATTTAGCTTTATTTTGGTATGTGTCCTTGACTTTGTTCTAAATGGTATTACAGCCTGAGTGTTCACCTTATAATTTATTACGTATTTTGTTCTTATTTTAGAGTGTTCGTACATTCACTAAGTTTTCCCCAAAAACTTATCCTTATTTTCCCTCATTTTAAATCCAGTTGTAAAGGAACCCCCTTTAGAGGAGTAGCGAGGTGTTTCGTTTTGTGAGGACTTTCTATTGCTTGGAAGGTTCAGTGTTTTTCATTTGAGGTTAAGATTTCATATATGCTCTGTGGTCGATTAGGACACTTAGGATCGGCTGGAATTTCTTATTGGAATTTAAGAAATTTTGATTTCGTAATTGTAATATTAATTTAAATGCTTCTGCATAATTGCAAAAGAGTAGTAAGAATAAGAGGCTTACAATGATGGGGGTATCATTACTGTGCCGATGACGGGCCCAGATTTGGGGCATAATGGTTGCGGTTTAGTTAAAACCGCCTCTATATAATGGCGTTGTCTACTATATTTGCTAAATCCTTAAACCCCAAAGCCACAAAATTTGCTAATCCCTAAACCTTAAACCTTATCCGTTAATGCCCAGTATCTGTTATTGATCATACTTGTCTCTCTATTGTTACTGTTGCTATTCACTCTTCTTCTATCAAGATTGATGATTTTGACTAAATGTCATTAAACTTGTTAAATCCTTAGAACCTATCCATTGATGCCCCCTTCGTCGTCGATCGTACGTGTCTATCTATTGGTTGTTCCATAAGGCTGTTTGTGAAGGCTTCTGTTATTAGTTGTAATTATAGTGAGGGGTGAGGTGGTTACATAAATATTGATATTGTATTTGCTTTAATTTATTAGATACTATTTTTTTCATCATTAATTACAAGTTTGCTACAATAATTTGGATTATAAATAATTGAAGTCAGACATGTGGTTGGGACTCCGTAGTGGAGATTATTGTGTTAATAAGTCTTGCAATAATCGATACGAGAAATATGTAATTTATTGTTTAGTGTTTATATATTATGTGTCTTATTAGTTAACTTGGAATTATAATTTGAAGAAGTTGAGTTTTGGTTTTTGTCATCTAATTCTATTTCATTTAAATAAGTCTTTGTGCCTCAATTAAAAAAAATAATCTTGCAAACATAACATCAAATTATATATATATATATATATATATATATGAAATTTATTTTTGCTTGAAATGGTGGAAAAATAATAATTTAAGGATTATATGTTTTATTTATGTTTAAAATATGAAAAAAAAAATAATATTAATTTTAATTAACTTTATAGTGGCCGTTTATATGAACTGCCACTAATGCCATTATATAGTGGCAGTGTATTTAGTGGCGGTTTTAAAAACTGCCACTAAATTCATTAAATCCCTTAAATCCCAATTTTTCAATCATTCAGCAAACTCCTTCCCTCCCCTTCCCTCCAAAGCATGTCTTTGAACCTCCCACTGCTGCATCTTTGCTCTTTGCTGACTACCGCAACTTTGTCGTCAGTTCGACACAACCTCACCATCGACTAGCTCCTTCCTGCCCCCGTCTCGCTTCTCCCCCCTTCTAACTTGCTTTCTCAATGCTTTCTTTTAATCCCGTGAACCATCGCGTACAACTAGTTTATGGCTCCATCAATTGTGGCTCATTGGTTCCTCTCCAGTTCCTTGTCGTCGACTATTAGCCATCGCCGATCAGTCTCCATCATCAACCTCTTTTTTTTCTTCTATTTTTTTTTATAGTTTATTTTCTCTTAGTTTCTCCTCCTAGTTTATTTTCTATTAAGCTTCTGATGTTATTTGCCTAATTCATTTCCTCTTCACTGGTGCCTAGTTTTTTTTTCTAGTAAGTTTTCATTTAAGCAAGTTGGAGTTTTTTTTTCCAGTAAGCTTCATCTGGTTTTTTTTTCTTTCTAGTAAGTTGTTGATGCCATTTGCCTTTTTTTTCTAGTGACATATATATCAATCAAATGATCACTTTTTCAACAATAATTGAAAAAGATATCACTAGATAACCCATATAACACATGGCTTCTAAAGATAAATCTTCATGTGGATTAAGTGAGGAAGATGGTGCTTCATCTTGTGGAAGTGGAATGTATGTTTTTGAAACTTGGTAAAGGTAATGTGTGGGATTTGAACTTGGTTCATTGTTGTTGAATTTCGTGAATGGTGATACACTATGACACATTATTGAATTAAAATACTTTGTTCTTTGCTTTGCACTCAAATGATGTTAGTCTAAAGTCTTGTAATACCCTTGAATTTTTAATTCACTTAGTATAAGTATCAATCTTATTATGTGTTCATATGTGAAATTTTGGGGTTAATTTAAAATTTTGTGAAATTATAAAAATCTTGGATTCTCTAAATTTTGTCGTGAGAAATTTTCAAGAAAATCTTAATCAAGGGACTTAACTGAAATTGATGATAATAATTTTTAGGACTTGTGTGAAACCGTTCAACAAAGTGGAGTTCTTGATTTTTATCTGGGAAAGTATGGAAATGGGAAATTAAACTAAATTTTGGACTATGAGAGTGATTTGGAAATTATTATTTTTATAGCTCAAGGACTAAAATGAAACTAGTGAAGGAATAAATTTTATTTGTGTGAGTGATGGCCTTGTGTGACAAAGGAATGTTGGGAAGGATTTTGGGGTGTAAAATTTCCTAAGGTAGGGAAGAGAAAATCAGACTCAAGTGGGTGGCATGTGGCGATTAGTCTTGATGCCTTAGGGCATTTTTATCCATTTGGACTCAAATTAATTAAAAAGGCTTCTGAAAATCGGAATCACCCTCTTCCCAAGACCCTTCTTCCTTCATCCCTCATGCCATACACATATTTTTACCTCTTATCAAACCTTTTCTTGGTGGAATCTTTCTTGTAAAGGCTCAGATTCGTCCATTGAAGCTTAGAAGGAAAAAGGTGAGTAGATTTCTTCTTTCTCCTTCTTGATTCGTCCATCTCTTAGCCCTAAATGTTCAAGGGTTAGGGTTCATCTTTGGGAGTATTTTGATTTTGGTTGGGGTTCATGATGGCTCACGTTTTCCTTGTGTGTGTGATCGGATAGAAGGGAAAGGCTGATAGGGAGGCAGCTAGAGCTAGGAGCTATCCTTCCTTGCATATTGAAGAGGAGAAACGCGATGGCAGCAAGGAGAAAAGGAAGTTAAGCAATCGAAAGGTAAGGGGGAGAGCCACTCATGCTTGTTCTATGCAAAATTTCTGATTTAAATTCTCTTTCTGTATTGCTCCTTGTAATGGATGCTAAATATGGAAGTTTATCAACATAAATGTGCTTGTGTGGGTTGTTAATTGAGAGTTAGCATATGTATATATAGGTAATTTGTATATGAAAGTTCTGGTTGGAAATATCAAGGTTGAGCTTCATGTGAAGATGCGATGGGTAGATTTTGTCCATATGCATCTAAAGCAAGATTTTGGAATGTGTGGCTTTGGTAATCAGGGATGGTGGCTGCTTAAATTGCAAAAATAGAGATGATTAGGCCAAAAGAATTTATATCTTGATTTGGTAGCCAAAACTAAGAAGTTTGACAAGATTGTATTATGGAATTGAGGTGCTAAAGTGAGTTGCTGTCATTTTTGCTGCTACAGAAGCTTTGGCTTAATTACACCACTAAATGAGCTCCAATTGATTTGAAACTTGATATCCCACTTGTATTGATAATATGGAACATTATTGCAAAGGTTTGTTGGAATCCAACTCTATTGAACCTCCCAATTTCTCTTGAGTTGCTTAGTTGCCCAAAATCAAAATTCTTTTCTGTAGGAATACTTTCTAAGATAGAAATATGCCCAAATCAAGTCCTTTTGGCTTGAAAGTTTTGTGATGCATTCATTGGCATGTGTATTTATGGACTGGATAGTTTCATAGTGTTTAGGAAGCAATTTCTAGGTCAAATATTTTTGAAACCAAAGCTACTGCAGAAATCAGAATAATCTGATTAGTCTAAATTAAAGCTATGCTAGACTATCAAATGGTCAAATTTTGCTTTGAAATTTTTTATGGGCGGATTTCATAACACTAAATTATGTTTCTATCAAGTTTCATGGGATTTGGAATTGTTTTGGTGGGCCAAATGCTTGCAAAATGGAGACTACAGAAGCTACAGAGGCAGTCTGGGCAGCAGCTGTGTTTTAATGATTTTGAGGGGGCAAATCAAAGTATTTTCTTTTGAAATTTTTATCGAAGCCTCTAGACATAATAAGGATGGTTTCCATCAAATTTCATGAATTGTGGACTTGAGAGGACTGCCCAATAAATTCATAAAGTCCAAGATCCAAAATTTGGTCTTAAACAGAGCATGTGTAGAATTTAAATTGGTTTAGGGGGGACTTGCTTCTAAGCTTTGTAGGAAGAAGTAACTAACATATAAAGGAGTAGTCTCATGGCTTTTAACTTTTAGATAAGTTCATTCAATGGTGATTTAAATGGTCACACCGAATCTAGTGAAACAATAAAGCGATTCTAATGGAAACACCTTTCTCTTCATCTTGAAACGTAAATTTTGAGTCTTGTTACCCTATTAATATTGGAGCCTTGGTAAGGTGTGAAAAGGGAGAATATTACTTTTGTATGAATAAGAATGAATTGTTAAGCATGGATATGTTAAACTTATATTGTATGTTGACAAGATAACCTAGTGATGTTGAATTCTATGAATGTTACTCATGTGAATGACAAACTACTTATGCTTGTCTCATATTTTACTCTTATATGTATGGGGAATTATTGTCCACCCTGATATTTGGGTCGATTATACATCTATATATGTGTCAAGTGAGTTATTACAACTATGTTGTAGATTACATGCAATTATATATATATATATATATATATATATACACACACACATATATACACACATATATGTATATATACATGTATGTGTGTGTATATATATATATATATATGTATATATATTGTGATTCCTCATCCCTAGAAAAGACTTAACGGATGAATCATTAGTTGTTACTACCATTAATTGATCAGTGTTGGGGCAACTTTTATGCTGAGATATAGGTGAAGGAGCTAACTAAATTCTTATATTGGAAATGGTAGTTATGTATGTAAATATATTTAAGCATGTATGCATTGTGACATTACTCTTTCAAAGGAATTGATCATATACAATTTAGCTCCTTTAGAGGATTGGCTCCTCACATGCAATTTAGAGGATTGACTCTTCATATATAATTTAGAGGATTGACTCTTCATATATAATTTAGAGGATTGGCTCTTCACATGCAATTTAGAGGATTGGCTCCTCATATGTGATTTAGAGGATTGGCTCTTTATAGATGATTTAGAGGATTGGTTCTTCACATGCAATTTAGAGGATTGGCTCCTCATATATGATTTAGAGGATTGGTTCCTCATATATAATTTAGAGGATTGGCCCCTCATATATGATTTAGAGGATTGGCCCCTCATATATAATTTAGAGGATTGACTCCTCACATGCAATTTAGAGGATTGGCTCCTCATATATAATTTAGAGGATTGGTTCTTCACATTCATGAAGTTTACCATAATATTTTTATCATTGCCCTAGATGGCGAGCATCATCTTAATTATTATTTCTGCATAGTGGGGAATTACATGGAGATGACTAAAGTTCATAAATTTTCTTACTGAGGTTATTGCAATTATGCTTGTGGGTGTATGGTAGGACTCTTTGCTCGATTTGCAGGTTATGTGAGGTGAGTCCTTGGTCTTATGTTGGTGGATAAGGTCCCTCTTTGTGTCCCATCCCTATGATCGGTACACAAGTCATATTTAAATTTTCAGTTGTTTTTCCCTTACTTAGTATTTTCATACTCATCTCTTTCTTTGTGTACCCCTTGTAGGTTTATGTTAGAAAGCGAGTCTCCGTATGAGGAGTAGTAGAGTCTCCATGTCTATATTCCTTTATCTTGGAATGCTGGTACGTCTAATTAATTGGGTGTTTAAATTGCTCTGAAGTTAGATAGAACACCTAAGAAATCTTGTGTTGGTAGTAAAAATGAATCCATATATATTATATTCATTTCACATGTTAATGGTTTGAGGTTAGGCTTAGGGTAGTGGACGGAGTCCACCTCTATGCCAGTCATGTTCCCAAAATAGAGTATGACAAGTTTGTAGTGATGTATTTCTTTTTTTCACAAGAGAAATATGGATTGTAACCATGATTTCAAACTGTGACATCAACAACTTCAATTGGTTTTCTACACTATAGTTTCTGCCTTGAGGCAATGTGATAAATGATTGAACAAGGGTGAAATAGTGATAAATGATTGACCAAGGAAAAAGAAGTGTGATAAACAAGGCAATGTATGTTTTCATTGACATAAGCTGTTTATGATAGTCTAATCTAGGAAACCCTTAGTTGAACTTTTTTGGTCTTTTAAGTTTTGTTTATAGGCCCTTGAGGTGGCCATATAAGTTTGAATTATTCTAATTTTGATTTAATTAAGTCATACTTGTTTTTGATTGACTGTACAAATTTGGTAAACATTTAATTTTTAGGGGAGACTCTATCAAATTTTCGATAACCTATTAATACTTGTTAGGTGAGTAACACTCAAAAGTTACTTTTTTGAATTTCTTTCTTTGATTAAATTATTAACATTTATAAATTCTAATGATATTTTTCTGGTTACTTTAATTTTCCAATTTGATGCTCCATTCTGCCTCTTATTGTACACGTTGAAGAGTTGACTTGATCTTGGTTAGGATATTTGCTTTTGAGATAATTTTCTTTAATTTACACTTCAATTACTGCTATTGAATGTTATTGTTGTGCCTAATATGCTTTAATCAGTTTAAGAATTAGGAATACTAATGTGAATAATATGCATGTATTTTGCTATAGTTAGTTTTGTTAATTTAATATAAATATCTTGAAAATGTTTCAAATCTCTTACTATATGTTATTAAAATGTTCAAAGATCCATTTTCTTGTTATTAAAATGGTTTCTTCCTTTTTTTCTGTTAATTGGTTATAGAAAAAAATGTATAAGTCTTGGGTTGTTAGACCCCGAAATACTCCTGAATATTTAGAAGAACTTAATAGGTTCTTAGATTTTGCATTTGCAAATAATAGTGTTGAGGGTAAAATCATCTGTCCACGTCCCAAATGCAAATTCAAAAAATGGCAAGATAGAGAAGTTGTACACGAACGCTTAATTCTCAAGTCATTCCCACAAGGTTACACATTATTGTCACAACATAGGAAGACACTAATGGTAGAGGCCCCGTAGAATCTATTTCAAGGGCACATGTGGTGGGAGACAAAATTAACCTAGATAATCCTATGCAAGACATGGTACATGATGCATTTGGTGTCCACATTGAAAATGAAAGGGTGGAAGTTGGTGAGACATTTGTTACAAATGAAATGAACACTGAAACTAAGGAGTTTTACCAGTTACTTGAAGATGGACAACAGAGTCTATATGAAGGATGTAAAAAATTTACAAAATTGTCTTTTTTGGTAAGATTGTATCACATCAAGTGTATGTGTGAGATAATTGACTAGGCAAAGTCAATGATATTAGAGTTGTTGGCAGATGCATTTGAAGATGCCAAGATTCCAGCCTCTGTCCATGAGGCTAAGGAAACTATCAACAAATTGAGACTCAACTACAATAAAATTCATGCATGTCTAAATGACTGCATGTTATACTGGGGGGACGATGAAAGCAGAATTACCTACAAGAAATGCAATGTGTCTTCAAGGCTCGATACAACATAATAAGAACAAAAGAAGAAATAATTGCATATGTTACTACAGGCGTTCAGAGGGAGCACTGGGCTGTATATATTGAGATGTGATATGACCCAGACTACTAGGTAATTAATAGCACTTTGAAACATTATTATTTTTTTCCATTTTATGTCAAGAATATACTAACATGATTCATCTAAATGTCAGGAGAAAGCTAAAAAAAATAAAACGAGCAAGCGATCTCAAACACTGAATCATGGCAGCTGCACGAAGAGTTTGGCTTAACAAAGAGCCGAGATGGTAAATTGACTTTTTAAAAAAAGAATCTCTAACATTATTTGAGAATTAAGTTAATTTACTTTAATTTTATAGGTTGCTGAGTGCAATGGACCTGTCGGTAGGGCTGAATTCTAGCATGAAACTCACAAAAAGAAGGATGGCTCATTCGTTAATGATGAAGCGAGAGCCATCAATGTAAGTTGAACATCTTGAACTTTCTAAATGTTGTTAGCCCTAAGGCTATATGCCATAAGTTTTGATGATGACAAATGTATTGTAGCATTGACATATATAAAGGTTAATTATTATATATATGCTACAATATGCCATAAGTTTTGATGATGACAAATGTATTGTAGCATTGACATATATAAAGGTTAATTATTATATATATGCTACAATATGCCATAAGTTTTGATGATGACAAATGTATTTGAATTGTAGCATTGATATATATAAAGGTTAATTATCATATATATGCTATAAGCACTTAAGCATGATTATATTATTTAATATGTATGTTGCATATAGTGAATCATGCTATTATCATGAATTGAACTAACCATTGGATTTGCAAGTAAGATATATTTTATAGGTTAGTTCAAAACAAGAAGAGTGAGCATTGGATTGAAGAACAAGGAAAAGAAATATCATGCTTTACTCAAGGAAAACAACATGCAAGAATAAAGCTCCAAGAAATGAAAGATTAGAAGATTTGAAGTCTTGGAAGCTTGGATGCATCAAGAAAGCAACCATCATGCTCTAAAAACAAAGAATTTGAAGATAACAAGTGACTGGTCGACCACCCTATGCTGACTGGTCGACCAACGAGCTCCAGAGGCAAAATATTTGAGCACTGGTCGACCACCCCATCTACACTGGTCGACCAACATGTCTGATGAATCACTTCTAGACTACACTGGTCGACCAACGTGCCACACTGGTCGACCAACTGCCACACTGGTCGACCAACGTGCCACATTGGTCGACCACCGACATAAGAAAATGTGCTGTAACGGCTAGTTTTTGCTGACATCATTATGGAACCACCTTGGATTTGTCTCCAACGGTCTTATTCGTCCTTGGGCTATATATATCAACCTTGGGGGCTATCAAAACAAAAGAGAGAACACTCCTATTGCTGAACATCATCTGTAAATTCTCTCTTATGCAGATTATACCCTTGTGAGCTTATCAATGTAATATATACTCTGTTTTTAGAGAGTTTCTCTGTAATTGTTGATTTTGATCAACACAAATATTATCTTGAGTTGTATTATCAAGGAGAGTATTCCTTGATAGAGTATTTATTGAGAGAGCATTTCCTTGGGTTGTAGAGAAGCCAGTTTAGCAGAAATTCTCCGGAGGGTTGAGGAGGAGCCCGGATTCATAAATTCTCCGTTGGGTTGTGGAGGAGCCTTGGCTAACGAAATTCTTTGTCGTGGTTTGCAAGTACCCAGATCAAACTTGCAAGTATAGTAAAAATACTCAAGTGACTTCTTGAGGACTGGATGTAGGCTTGAGATTATCCGAACCAGTATAAATCTCCGAGTTTGCTCTTTCTATCCCTTACTCCTTTATTTGTGCTTACTGTTATCTATTCTTTAATTTCTTGATCTTCATAATTATTTATCTTGATAGCACATTGATTTTCTGTATTGTATTTATTATCCTAAGCATTGTACTTTTACAGAAAATCATTTTAACTTCCAATAAAGTTTTGTGAAAAATTTATAAAACCCAATTCACCCCCCTCTTGGGTTCCAACAATTACTTTCAATTGGTATCAGAGCTTGGGCTCTTATTTAAAGACTTAACCGTCTAAGAGTTAGCATGGTTGGATATAGTGATTGGTTTATTTCTGAAAATTGTTCTTTCACAGAACCTCCAATTTTTGATGCTAATCATTTTCAATATTGGAAGTATAAAATGAAAATGTTTTTAATTTCAGTAGACCATAAACTCTGGGATATTATAGAAAATGGTTCTTGTATGCCTGTCAAGGAAGAACAAGGAAAATGCATTCCAAAACTCAAGAGTGAATGGAATGATACTGAAAGAAGTTTAATGCAACTCAATACTAAGGCAAAATTGATTATTTCTTGTGCATTGAGTCAAGATGAATTTTTCAAAATCTCCAACTGTGCAACTACAAAAGAAATGTGGGAAATTCTTGAAGTTGTACATGAGGAAGATCTTATTGCTGAGGAATTAAGGTATAGAAGTTTCATTAATGAACTTGAAATTGCTCAAATGAACAATTGCAAAACCATTAGTGAGATACAACTTGTGCTTAATCAATTGCAAGCTCTTGGTGTTGAACTTACAGGAAAATCTCAAATCACCAAGGAGATAGAAGAAAAAGAAAAAGGAGAAAAAGAGAAATCTCAACCAAAAGCTGAATCAGCAAAGAAAGCTTACCTATCCTCCATTTGGGGAAATATTAATTCTGATAAGGAGGACACAAATGAAGAAAACTACATCTGTCTTGTGGCCAGAGATGAAGATGAGGTAAATTCATTTGACTACTCTTTTGAAGAATTACAAGATGCTTTTTATGATTTCCACGAAGAATCTCTAAAACTTGCAAAGAAATTAAATGTTTCAAAACAGAAAAATTCTTCTCTTGAAAATGAGTTGGAAACATTGAAAAATGAATTTTCTATTTCCAAGGAAGAGAATTTTGTTTTTGAAAATCAAAACAGAACTTTGCAAGAAGAGAATTTAATTCTAAAAGCAAATATCTCTTCCAACAAAAATTGTTTTTGTACCAAGTGTGATTCTTTGAAAAAGGAAAATAATAATCTTAAAAACACACTTGAAAAACTCTCTCAAGGTAGAGAAATTTTAAATACCTCAGTTTTGAAACAAAGAAGAAATTTAACAAAGTTGGTCTTGTTTCTAAAAAGAAATCAAACCAAAAGCATTTTAAAAACTTCTTTGTTTCTGCAAAGATGTCCAATAGTCCAACTTGCACTTGTTTCTATTGTGGACTGAAAGGACACAAATCTTACTTCTGCTTTTATAAGAAAAATCTTGTTCATGGAGTAAAAATGAAATGGGTTCAAAAAGGAACTCATGACCCAGGCGGACCCAAAGAAATTTGGGTACCAAAAACAAAAGATTAATTTGCAGATTTGCCTCGAAGCAAGGATCGGAAATGACTTTTCAATGGCTACATCATTCAAACTTCACTCTCTTGCATCAAAAGGAGGCAATAGATAAGTAAACATATAAGCTGGAATGCATTGTAAGAAATTTGACTGATATGTTTACTACTCTCTAATGCTTTTGTCTGTTCTCTAATATGCCTTACATTTATCCTTGATACTTATGCATGCTATATTTGAAAACAATTGTTAGGCATGCGGCCTATAGATTCAAATTTTGTTTTGAGCTAAAATCTTTCTTCCAAATTCTGTTTAAACTATCCTTTTTACCGCATCATGAAAACTTGCTTCCATTACATGCACATTTCTCTTGCCTTTACAACAATAAGATTACTTCTGCCTATAGTATTTATCCATGTTGTAATCTTATTTAAATATTTTCAATGAAATCAAATTTCTTGCAAAATTGCATTTCATGGAAGCATAGCATTTTTATTAATATGGCATATCTTAAACACAATGTTGCTCTTGATTCTCGAGATTTATTTGGACATTGCTAATTTAAGCATCAAAGTGCTCCACCAAAAGTGTTTCGCAGGAGTTAATTCTCAAATTTATCCTCTAAGGCACTTTATTTCCTCTACTCTCTGAAATCAATAAGATTTATAGCTCTGAAGTTGGTTGGTCTACCAACGCTCTCATCAGTGGTCGACCAATGAAGCTTACATTGAACCAACGCCCAGCGCCAGGAGAAGAATATTGAATGTTGAGTAAATACTTTTGCAACATAAGATAAGTGGTCGACCAAGGTACTCAGACTGGTCGACCAACTCGAGACAGTGGGTAAATAAGGCTATTCTGGTGAGGAGTGGTCGACCAGCTCATTCATGATGGTCGACCAATGCTTGACAGTAAGCTTCTCGCACTTTCGCATCCCTATGATGGTCGACCAGTGTGGACATGTTGGTCGACCAGCGGATGACAGTAGATGAAGGATTTAAATTCTACTACTATGTACTTAATGATCTCTTCAAAACTTCATGGGTGATCTTATAAGAGATTATTTTTGAGAGAATCTTGCAAATAATCAATCAATGAAGATCATTAAAATTGCAAGAAGATAGGATCAAAAGAAAGGCAATGAGGAAGAGAAGGATATCAATATCTTAAGGAGGAAGTTCAAGAAGCAACAAAAGTTTGTCAAAATTGATGAGTATCTCTATCCTTTACTTCTTTATTATTTAATTGAATGATACTCCTTGATCTCAATTGAATATTTTGGCAAATCTCTTTACGGATATACTTTCATTGCAATGACATATTATTTTCTGACATCTTACATACTTGATCACATCATTGCATATAAAAATATGTTAAATACTTAAATTATTTTTAAAAAAATACATCATGGTTTGAGCATTATACATATCATATCTTTTGCATAAGCTGTAACTTATGAACCATTATTTATGGATTATAGTTTATATTTGATTATATCTTATTAATCCATATTACCTCAATTATGTTACTACATACTCTGATTATAATATATTTTATCTTGAATGAGTATGTAACTTGCTTCTGCTATGTAATAATGATATATATATTCATGTGAGAAAATGCTTTCTAGCCTTAAATGAATATATGTATACTTTTCAAAATACGTTATGCCTCTACTGAGATGATATGATATATCTTA
Organism: Biancaea sappan; assembly: GCA_037074585.1. Classification (NCBI taxonomy): domain Eukaryota; kingdom Viridiplantae; phylum Streptophyta; class Magnoliopsida; order Fabales; family Fabaceae; genus Biancaea; species Biancaea sappan. The sequence goes on from CM073496.1 coordinate 39,755,619, forward strand.
GATATAAAATGTTTTATATATGATAATAGATATATATTTTCTTCTACTGTGCTAAATTTGGTGACATTCTTTCAATAAGAATTATTTAGAAAAGTGTTGGAAGGATTTGAAATTGCTTTATCATTTTTTTTGAAAAGAAAAGAATTTGGAAATCCTTATTTCAAAATTACATCTGCTAATGTACTTAAATGTCTCTATACATAAGCAGAAAATTATTTTCAGAACTTTTGAAAAAGGGAAAGTGTACCCTTATTTCAAAAGAAGATAATGGCATTGAAGAGAATGCCAAACTATCTCAAGAAGAAGAAAAGCCTCAAGAAGAAAAATTACCTCATGAGAAGGAGCCATCAAGCAACAATGATGATTTTTCAAAGGATTTGAGGTATGCCAAAAGTCATCCTAAGGAACTCATCATTGAAGATGCATCTTAATGGGTATTCACTCGAAATCTTCTTCTGCCAATGGACTATGCCTTATATTGATTATATCTATTATCCAAGAAAATTGTTGTGCTATTATATACTCCAATTTTAAAATGGTATATCTTATATGAGTATATAATTTGCATTTGCTGTGATATATATCCTGTTATAATATCTTCTGTTATTATCATTAAAAGGATATATATGTTGCTTCTATTGCGCTGCATCTTTTTCTACATCTTATGCTTTTTAAAACAAAATTTGTTTTTCAAAGTAAAAGAATTTGGAAATTCTTTTTGCCAAAGTTTTTCAGATAATCTTGTCATAAAATCATTCTTTCAAAAGAGTTTGTTTCAAAAACTGCTTTATCATATTTCATTTTGAAAAGAAAAGCATTTAGAAATCCTCATTTTAAAAGGATTTCATCTTGTATGCGTCTTATGATATCAATCATTAAAGAAGAACGATTTCTCTACAAATTTTTGGATTTCAAGGATGCATAGCATTCTTATTGAACATCTTCATTGTTTGAGAATTATGAACTAACCTGTTAATGACCCAAATTGGTTGGGTACCTAAGATTAACAGTCACATTGTTTTGTGAGGAAAAGTATTCTCAAACTCAAGCTTGCAATGACGACAAATGAATCTTGAGGATGAAGGACTCTACAACAAAGATGGTGATTCTAATCAAGCGTGCACACTCAAAACATTGGTAATATCTAGCCTTGCTTGAAATCGAGCTTTAATCCTTAAAGTATTACAAGCTTTATGTGGAGATTAGATGAATGGCAAGAAAGAGTTTTTAAACTCATTGAAAAATACTTTGAAAACTCATATATTATTTTCAATTTCTCTTTTGCACCTCAAGCTAAATATGAACTATAGTGGCTCATCTTTCAAAAGAGAAAAACATTTCTTTTGCCACTAAAATTCTTTGAAGTAACTTTCCTTGCCTATCATCTATCAAATGATTATATGATTTTTGGATCTATTAATCACATCTTGAGCAAGGATATTTCTTAGCTGATGAAGAAGCTTAAAGGTACAAATGACTCTTCCAAAAGGATAGTCAAACTATACAAGTTTGAAATCTTCATCAAGGATCAAATAGTCAAGGGTTGCAAAATAAATTGTCTATACACCAAGACAATTCTTGGATAAACAAGCTCTTGCAAAAGAAAGGTAAGAACGATCAGTTGATTGGATAAAAGAGTTTTGAGAGGTATGATTACTCTTCTCAAAATGGATATTATATTGAATATGCTTGACTGATCTTCTTTAAATATATGTCCTTTGCACTTTGGCCTTAATGATTTATATTGCTTCTGTTGTGATGATATATATTATATATATCCTGCTTATAATGTTTTACATCTTGAACGGGTATATAAATTGCTTCCGTTGTGCTGAAATTTATCTTATCCTTTATGAAGCAAATTTGTTTTGAAAAAGGACTTTAAAAATGCTTCCGCAATGCGCATATGTTTTATCATATGAAGCAATATTCTTCTTGAAAAAGAAAAGGTTTTACAGATCTCTTTTGTTGTTGATGACAAAGGGGATGAAAAACATTGATGTTTGATGTATGGATTATGAACTATATCCTTGATTATATCTTGTTACACTAATCTATATATATTGCTTCCTTGGATGAAACGTTTCTAAATTCCTTTTGAAGCAAAATATTTTAGAAAAATATCATGAAATTCTTGAATTGCTTCCACTCTGCTAAAATTGCTTTGTCATATTGAAGCATTATCTATTTTGAAAAGAAAAGGATTTGAATATCCTTATTTCAAATTACTTCTGCTATATGCTAAAATGTTTTTATACATATAAGCAGAATTGTTTTCAAAAGTTTTGAAAAAGATATGAATATCCCTTCTTTCAAAATATTATAATGCAGAAATTTTCAAAAGGTTTCATATCAAACTTCTGCAGTTATAATGTTGAAAAATTGAACTTCCCGTATGATTATTCAAAACCAATTTCAAAGGAAAAGGGATGTGAAATTCAGGGGGAACTTTGTCTCTGCTGAATATATATATAAATGTTCTTGAAAAAGAATACATTTTGAAAATTGGATATTCATTATTCTTTTTCAAATTATGCAAGGTTTAAGGGGGAGCCTAAAACTCTTTCAAGTTTTATGTTTTGGCTCATTTCATTTGACATGAGAAATTTTTCTAAAAAATTTTTTTACATGTCAATGAAAACAATGATAAGTTTTGATGTATCCTAACCCTATGCTATATTGACATCTTCTGACATCCTGGCTTAAAGAAGGTATGTACTTTAACTTCTATATATTGTGTTCCTTACACCTTTTTGTTGATGTCAAATAGGGGGAGAAGAAACAATAGAAAAATATCTGTATGTGCTTATAACATTGCATTCATTATCTTGTGATACATATTTTTCTGTAGTGATTTGTCATCATCAAAAAGGGGGAGATTGTTAGCCCTAAGGCTATATGCCATAAGTTTTGATGATGACAAATGTATTGTAGCATTGACATATATAAAGGTTAATTATTATATATATGCTACAATATGCCATAAGTTTTGATGATGACAAATGTATTTGAATTGTAGCATTGATATATATAAAGGTTAATTATCATATATATGCTACAAGCACTTAAGCATGATTATATTATTTAATATGTATGTTGCATATAGTGAATCATGCTATTATCATGAATTGAACTAACCATTGGATTTGCAAGTAAGATATATTTTATAGGTTAGTTCAAAACAAGAAGAGTGAGCATTGGATTGAAGAACAAGGAAAAGAAATATCATGCTTCACTCAAGGAAAACAACATGCAAGAATAAAGCTCCAAGAAATGAAGGATTAGAAGATTTGAAGTCTTGGAAGCTTGGATGCATCAAGAAAGCAACCATCATGCTCTAAAAACAAAGAATTTGAAGATAACAAGTGACTGGTCGACCACCCTATGCTGACTGGTCGACCAACGAGCTCCAGAGGCAAAATATTTGAGCACTAGTCGACCACCCCATCTACACTGGTCGACCAACGTGTCTGATGAATCACTTCTGGACTACACTGGTCGACCAACGTGCCACACTGGTTGACCAATGTGCCACATTGGTCGACCACCGACATCAGAAAATGTGCTGTAACGGCTAGTTTTTGCTGACATCATTATGGAACCACCTTGGATTTGTCTCTAACGGTCTTATTCGTCCTTGGGCTATATATATCAACCTTGGGGGCTATCAAAACAAAAGAGAGAACACTCCTATTGCTGAACATCATCTGTAAATTCTCTCTTATGCAGATTATACCCTTGTGAGCTTATCAATGTAATATATACTTTGTTTTTAGAGAGTTTCTCTGTAATTGTTGATTTTGATCAACACAAATATTATCTTGAGTTGTATTATCAAGGAGAGTATTCCTTGATAGAGTATTTATTGAGAGAGCATTTCCTTGGGTTGTAGAGAAGCCAGTTTAGCAGAAATTCTCCGGAGGGTTGAGGAGGAGCCCGGATTCATAAATTCTCCGTTGGGTTGTGGAAGAGCCTTGGCTAACAAAATTCTTTGTAGTGGTTTGTAAGTACCCAGATCAAACTTGCAAGTATAGTGAAAATACTCAAGTGACTTCTTGAGGACTGGATGTAGGCTTGAGATTAGCCGAACCAGTATAAATCTCCAAGTTTGCTCTTTCTATCCCTTACTCCTTTATTTGTTCTTACTGTTATCTATTCTTTAATTTCTTGATCTTCATAATTATTCATCTTGATAGCACATTGATTTTCTGTATTGTATTTATTATCCTAAGCATTGTACTTTTACAGAAAATCATTTTAACTTCCAATAAAGTTTTGTGAAAAATTTATAAAACCCAATTCACCCCCCTCTTGGGTTCCAACCATTACTTTCAAATGTAAGTAGCTTTATTCAACGAGTGATTTGTTAATAATCTTATTTTTATTTAATATGTAGTGTGTAGGAAAAAATCACTGAAATCGAGACGCAAGGAATTGCAGTAACTAGAGTCTCAACTCAAGACTCGTTGGCATTGGCATTAGGAACCCAATAGTATCTAAGACGAGTTTGTGGCTTGGGATTAGGGATGGCAATTGGGTAGGGTGGGGGTGCGGAGTGCCTCCCCCGTCCACATCCCCGCCCCACAGTTTTACCCCCGTCCCTAATCCCTATCGGGGAAATATCTCAACCCCCACCCTCGATCCTCGTCTCCCCATGAATCCTTACAGGGACCTTGAACCCCACAAAAAAATCTCTAAAAATTAAAAAAATAAAGACACACACAATAGAGATGACGAGATTGTGGTTCAGAGAGCAAAAAATAGAGTATAGGAGAGCAAAATTATAAACCAATCAGTAATGGACATCAAAGATTCACAGAATACAACATTAGTGATATGGGACGGAGAGGCTTACCTGGGATAGTGATTGAAGGTAGATTCACATAATAATGGTCTATGGCAAAGTGCGAGACGAAGACAACAGTGATTGAAGGCAGAGCGGGAGAACAGCGAGAGAGACTTGAGCATCAAGCATAAATATAGATGACGAGAGACGCAGGTGAGTTGTGATTACATAATGAATAAGGATTAGGGTTTTATTTTTAAAAAAAATAAATTAAATTAAATTAAATTAAATTAAATTAAATTATTTTAATTTAAAATAACCATTATGAAAAATATATTATATATTTATATATATTTGTATAGGTTACTGTTTTGAGGGCGGGAAGTATGATCTTCGCCCCCATCACAGTAGGGGAAAAATCCCAGCTCGCAGAGCCCCGAATTAGAGTCCCCATTGCCATCCCTACTGGGGATTCGGGCCCTCCCTTACTCAAGTGTTTGGCCACACTTCTCGCTTTGCAAGTGAGTCTTCCTCTTCGGGTGTGTCTATTTTTGCATTGAAGTCAGAGGTAGTAAGTTTACGGTCTCAAATGGAAGCTATGGATAAAAGAAATGAGGAAATGATGCATCTCTTCCTCCAGACCCTCTAGGGTCAACTTACTCCTCATGATGTGACACAAAGAGTGAGTTCATCATTCAATTTTGTCAATTCTTTATTTCTTTACATTTCATCAATTTATTAACTCTTTTATTATAAATGCAGTTTTTTGCGCAATGGAATGAAGATGGTTCTGGTCAGGCAACACACTCTCCATTATCTTGTAATCAAGATAATAAAGAAAAGGAGGACGACAACGATGATGCTGAAGATAATGACAATGATGAAGATGATATGTGACTTATGTTTTATGGTTTTATATTTCTGTTGTATTAAGATCTTTTTGGACTTATGTTGCCTTTCAGATTTTGGTTGTATTAAGGCTTTTGTTATGTATCAAAGTCTACTTATTATATATCATTTCTAAATTAAATTTGTATGTTTAATTATGAGTTATTGTGTATATTGGGTTGTATATTGAGTAATCTAACTGTAAGATATATGCAAGAATGATTAAAGGGAAGAGCTAAGAAGCAAAATAAAAAGTAGCATATCTACAGTTTTAGTGGTGGTTTTTAACCAATTATAGCGGCAGTTTAGATGTACACTTATAGTGGTAGTTTGTCAATAACAGTCAAATAGTGGCGGTTAGATTACGTAACTGCCACTATATAGTGGTTGTTTTTTGGTGAATCGCCATTATATAGTGACGGTTCTTAAGAAACCGCCAAAAAATGTGGCTAACAGTTTTTAAAAAATATACAGTGGCAGTTTGTTATTGCCACTAAAATATTTAATGGTGGTTATTGCCACGGTTAGTTTAAATCACCACTAAAAAGCTTGTGGCGCCAAATTTAGTGGCGATTTCACAAACCGCCACTAAATTTGCTAGTGGTTGTTAAAACTGCCACTATTATTATTTAAAACAGCCACTAAATCTTATTTTTCTTGTAGTGTCAATTGATAGGTGTAAAATGCAGAAAACGTTAATCAGAGAGCAAGCAATCGACTAGTTAAGGCTCGAAAGTCAACTAGTCGAACTACAGAATCAGACAACAACGTGAAAAATAGAAGCTTAATTGGAAAGTAAACATTAAATGCAAGAATGAGTTGTAATGCATATCTGGACCTCCTAAGTATGCAAGATAATAGCTAAGGGATCCATGTGACAGAATATGAATGATTAAAATTCATATTATGAAGAGAGACATAATCAGAAAAGATGAATGAGGAAAAGCAGAGAGAGACACAGGGAGCTAAGCAAGGAAATATCTGAAAATTTCCTGAAGTCATGTTGAATTAATTAGTAAGGTAAGAAATATTTTAAAATAGATAATTAAGAGATTTTTGAAGAGAAATCAGAAAAGAGAGCATAAAACATCAACTAAAGAATTTACATAAAAAAAAACTAGAGAGAGTCACAAAATAGAGTATAGAAGAGAAATGAAAAGTAGAAACAACAAGAGAGCAGGGCAGCAAGCTTTTAAGCCAAAGATAATGAAAGAAAAATCTATCAGAATTTAAGCAGAAGATTAACTTAGTGAAAAGTGGTAGCTAGTTTATCCATAAAGCATTTTATTTATGTAAATCCATGTGTTTGATTTTTAAGCAAAGTTCTTATTAGAAAGAGCATGAGTATCATCTTTGTTCCTTAGTAAAGAGCAAAGAAAAGCTTCTATCCCATAGTTGTGGATGCAATAGTGAGTAATCATGATATGCATTTTATGAAAAGCAGTCTCTTTACTTCACACTAGAAAGTAGAGAGGTATAGAGAAGAGAAAACATTGTTGCATAGTAGTGAATAAGGGAGTTTTTAGTTAAAGTCTTGTTTCACAGTTGTGAACAAGAGAAATGTTAATAATCTTATGAATTTAAACCATGGATGATTACATGAATTTATTATGATGTTTAAGAAAATAGTTTTTTATTACTTTTATGGTGGAAATGATCTTTATGTATATGTTTTTAATGAAAATTAACTAACTACTAAGATGCCTTGTATCTCACTTTCAGAAAATTGATCATTTTAGGAGAAAAGGACAAAGGGAAAGCTTTGATGATGTGATATGATGAAATTGATGTAGAGAAAATAGTTGAAGATATGTAGAACAAATTTTGTTGTAATCAACTTAAGTAGTTGTATTTGTAAATTAAGGTATGTATCCTAAAGTGTTGTGTATCAGACATATGTAGAAGTATTTAAAAAAAATTTGTTATCAGAAAAATGTCGCAGAAGTGTACGATATTCAGACTTGCCATTCAACCCGTTAGTACTTATAAGTCGACTGGCTAGTTTAGAATATCAGTGATTCACTAACCAAAGAGTTACCAGTCGACCAGTAACTCATGAACAAAAATTTAAAGAAATTTGGATATCATTAGCATTACAAGCAGTCAACTACTAGTTTCTATAGATAAGAGAAAAGTATTTTAATTACTCAATTAATCTTTTAATTTAAGATAGAGCATGAAGAAGTATTAATAATAAGAATGAGTCTATAATCAGGATTAAGTAAAGCTAGCTATGGTATTTATACATATTGATTCCCAAAAGAAAATAATTAAATTATATAAAGAAGGATGTTACACATATCTGGTCACCTAACCCAATTTGTGGGCTTGACACAATCCCTATCTTTTAGGGACCAAAAGAGCAATTTCTCAATATACAAGTATATAATATGCAATCCGAATTTGCTGCTTGTCTTTAAGGACAAGCATCATGCTTGTCTTAATCTGGACAATCCGATTTCATATCTAATGGCCCAAATATCTAGTAGCAGTTTTGATAATTTTTTATTTTTTATTTTTAAAAAATATTAAATTTTGAACAATTAAATCTGAAATCGAACGACTCAGATTAAAACAAGCATAACACTGAATCCAGTTTCTAATATGTTGTAAATAAAGATACAGATGAACGTAATGCTGTAAATTCAAAATGGGACAGAGATGACAAGCAAATGAAAACAAGGAGGTAGAAAAAAAAATGAGAAAGAAATTAAGTGATTCGATCTTAACATTGGAAGACATAGTTCTGTAGTTATTGGAGAAAAAGCGGATGAGGTTACACTCTGCTTGCTTTTCTTATGTTCAAAGCACACATACTGTGTTGGAGACCAAATGACACATTATGGTTGGGCTAGTGGGGAACATTTTACTTGTTTTTTTCTTTATTTTTCCTTCCTCTTGAAACTGTATTCTCTCCTGCCACTTTCCATTTCTTTCGATCCAAGCAAACTCCAACTTGTGAATGAACATAGAAAGTAAATTCAACATAAGGCACGAGTTGTACACGTGTGAGCGAGACGTTTAATGAAGGTTTAAAAAAAATGAAGGGTGGATTATGAAGCAATACAGCGGTATATATGTGTCTTTGCTTTGTTTGGCTGTTATAGTAAATATATAGTAACAATAATAGGGTTGATTATCGATTGTCCCCAACGCAGAAGTTCGGCTATCATTCAAAAAATGATCATTACCACATTACACTTGTCATGTTCTTCCAGATTGAGATTATGCCCTTTTGCTCTTTCTTAATGTCCCGTTAATCGCTCTAGATTTTTCTTACCCGAAAAGTTAAGACTACTCAGCGCAATCAAGAAGGGGGAATGAAAAAGAAGTAATATGATAAGCTTCGGAATTTATTTTTAGATTCATGAATTGGGACACTTGTCTCTTCCTGAATTTAGTTCATTGAAGTGGGCAACAAACTATACTAATTTTCTGCTTAAAGGGTAAAGTATATCAATATATTTCTGTCCGTAAAACGAAGCTTGTGTATTTACAACTTCACTATATATCAATGACTTCATATATTAAAGCCTGTGCAATTAACTAAGTTTCCCTATGCGGAATACGAAATTCATATACATTGAACATTGCATACGTACGTCAGTATCCATTTGTCTACCTGAATCAATCCATGAATAATAACTAAAGTCTAGGTTCATTCCCTTGAGCATATACTATTGTACTGTCTACATGCTTTTTCTATAATTTGTCTCTACAGTAACTGTTGTAGAGTGTCAACATTGTCTTGTAATTCCCGCTATTTAAAATATGTTTTCCACGCTTGGGGTTAAATTTTCAGTGAAACTATTAGAAAATGTTAAGAATTTATTAATGGTAAGTCGGTATTTAGTCAACAGGTGTAGTTTGTTGGCTACCATGAGAACATTTGAGTTGTGGCAATTACAAGGAAGAAAGAAAAAGAAAGGGTCAGGTGTCGCAACGCCTAGCTAGCTGAGCAAGTCTTACTCATAGTTGTTCTCTGTACTTCATTTATTTAAGGCTTATAAGGTGGCAGCTTGTTCTTGTTGTGTGAAGTAGCTGCATAACATTGAGATCCCCAATGGGCAAATCTTCTAGTTCTTCCTTGTCATCTATCAGCATCAGTAGCGACTATCCTCTTTTCTCAACCGCATCTTCTCTCACACACCTTCCTCCAGTGACAGATCTTAGGCTTGGACTAAGCATTTCACCTACTGAACATCATCATCTTCACTCGTCTGTTTCAAGGTATGTATATCCAACAACAGAATGCTCAATTCCAAGCCCATACCATGTGGGTTAATGAATTCGTAGCCAGTTAACCATTCCCAAAAAACTCTCTTTTCTTCGTTTTCATATATATATTAGGAGGAAAACTTCAGATAGTTGGGCACTGGTAAGCAGTTCTAATGTAGTTGAAGTAAATTATTGCAGCTTCTTTGTGAAGGTGTACATGGAAGGCATTCCAATTGGCAGAAAACTGGATTTATTAGCCCATCATGGCTACCATGAATTAGTGAAGACACTTGAGCACATGTTTGACACCACCATTCTCTGTTAAGTCTCTATTAACTAATGCTACTCTTCTCTGATATCAATATTTTGCAACTATTTGTTTGCTTAGTCAAATTAATTAATAACAAAAGAAGATCTATGGTGTGTTTGCGATGTGAACAGTGGGGAGTGAGATGGAGGGAGTGCAACCAGAGAGATGCCATGTGCTAACGTATGAAGATGAAGAAGGAGACTTGATCATTGTTGGGGATGTCCCTTGGGAGTGAGTTAACTATGTCTTCTGTTAAGCTCTTTGAGAAACACTTTCACTTCCATATGTAGCTGTCAATGACTAATGAGTATGCTCTTTTGTTTGCGTAGGATGTTCTTGTCCACTGTAAAGAGATTGAAGATCATCAGGGGAGACGCAATGGGGTGTTAAACACACACATATTCATAAATGACGATGCAGCCTCTTTCTCCTTCTGTGATTTCCAGTTTTATCCATTGTGAACGTGTGATGGTGATCAATGATCAGAATCAGATCATATAATTAAGCATTTAAAGATGTAAATATATATATATATATATATATGCCCGGGTCATTTTGCTTTTGGATCTTTTGGAGAAAAGAAAAATTCACATCACGTAGTAAAATTTTAGCCCGTTGCTTTTCATTGGCCTTGTTGACTCCTCCAGTTGTAGTGGTTTTGTGAAGGACTCGTTCCTCCCTTTGACACGAAGAAAACCAATGATAAAATAGCAAAATAAAGTCAAGAAAGTAAAGCTGACATCGAATTCTTCATAAATTTGAAGGGATTTCTCTTTGTTATGAGGAGAGAAAATTTAGATCGTTAGACTGTTTCTAAGCAGGCCCAAACTGGAGGTTTTATGCTACCCCTCCCTATGAACGCGATGCTTTCACTTCATACCTTGGTGATTTCCTTGCCCGCTATTTAAATGGCCGCTTTTGCCCACAAGGCTCTTTTTTTATTCCAAAAAAAAAAAAAAAGAGCTAAGATCTTTTCTCAAATAAAGATGAATGACCAACATACACTAACTACGATGTATCAAAAGGATTAAAAAAAAAATCGTGGTAGATAAATACCTAACGAAAGATAAGGGAAATAATTAATTAAATTTTTATATAAGATAATTGAATCCATTGTGAATCAATAAATCACAAAGCATGTCATGTTATGGTGTTGCTAAATATAGGCAATAACGGTCCATAGTTCAAAAGGAATTACCTCAAAAGTAATCACAATCCCACAATCCAACTCACTCATCACCTAATCTATCAAACTAATGTAAAGTTTTGGAATAAATATTACACTTTGGATCCCCAACAGTAGAGATTCTAACAATATACCCCATAGATTTGGTCAAAGTTCCCATGAAAGAAAATAAATGTCTATCTCCTTTCCTTTTAATTTGCTGGGATCTAAAAAAATTCATACTTTTCTTAACAGTTGCAACATACGCATAAGCCAAGTCATTTCCTGGTTCCCCTTTACCTTTTATGCTTATATATTTTTACCATGTTAAAAGATGCTTATGCATAATGTGTAGTGTCTATTTCCTGGTTCTCATGGAAAATTTTGTCACAAATTTATGACCAAAAAAAATCATCATTAAAATATTATTTTTGTCATAAATCAGTGACAGAAAATTGCTTAGTGACATAATATGTGACAAAATCAAAATTGTCACTAAAATTTTACTAACACTAATTTTAATGACAAATTTGTGGCAGAAAAATCGATCACAAATTCATCGCTAAAAGAATTAATAATAAATTTGTTATTTTAATGACGATTTTTTTATCACTAAAACAATTTTTTCTTGTAGTGACACTATTTCTCTATAGGCCAGTTTTAGATATATATATATATATATATATATATATATATATATATATATATATATATATAGATGTTCCCTTGAATATCTAAAACCAAATATATTTGAATGTAATCAATTGTTTATATTATTTATGACAGATATAAGCGATATAGTATATTCTTTTGGTTTGGTATGTATCTCAGCCTGTTTGCGTGCGTGTGTATGGAAAGTGAAAGGGCGCACAGCTTGAAGGAGCGGTAAAGTATGGGAGTTTGGACTGGCCCTACACGCATGAGATTGATTCAATAGTTTTTATTTATTTAATACTTTTAAAAAAATTAAAAATATTAATTAATATAATAATAATTATAAATACAATAATAAAATAAAATAATAATTATTATTTTATTTTAAAAAAATATTAAATAAATAAAAATCATTAGATAAAAACTAATCTAACAACTTTTTTGACAATCTGATTTGATTGAAGTTTGTTTACTTGTTGAGTCTAGGTCGAAAAGAAGGTCGAATAGTGAAAACTTTATGGAGAAATGGGCCTAATTGACAATGGCAAAGGCCCAAACACGCCCTTTGTCCGGACCAAGGATGGTTAAAGTAAAGTGGTGCCTTCTCAATTCTGATTCTCAGGGACTCTTCCGATTGAGTTCTCGGACTCTTCCGTCCAAAAATAAAATTAATCTTAGTAGGGGAAATAGAAGTAGATGATTCGGAACTTACTCATCTATCTCTATTTCTTTCTAACTTTACAATATGAACTATTATAGCGGATCTCAATCCCTTCCTCCCTAAATAATCCAAATTAAAGAAGAAAAAAATTCAAAGCTATGAAGAAAAAGCCACGTCATCACTTATTGCGGTTTCGGTCCCCTACCAGCTTTTTATTTTTTGGGCCATGTCCTCGTTTTCAAAATTTAAAGAAGTCAAAATGTTAGCCACTTTGAGGACCAAACCCTAAAGTATAGCTCAATACGGTTGCCTTTGCATGCTCACCATAGCCTTTTTATTGGCCGGCCTTTGCAAGCGGGACAGCGCGTATGTCACTAAGTAACATAAAGCGTGCCATGATCATTTTTCCTTATTAAACAAAAGCTAGCTTCATTGAAATTAATCTTACTATGAAGTTACGAGTAAGAAAAGAGTGGCTATATATATACACGTCGTATAATTAAACCCCAAGAATGGTACCTATGACTATAAAATATATAGTAACTAGCTAGGTTAAAGACTTTGAAGGCGCGCAGCATTTAGAAAGAGAGAGAGAGAGAGAGAGAGAGAGGGTGGGTGTGCGTTTCTTAATTTATTGTCCTTCACTTTGCTTTTCTTGAGGCCATTCCATGCAATGAAGTAAGAGGACAAAGTTGAATTGAAAACCAAAGAAGAAGACATCGCTATTGAAAACGAATACGGCGCTCTCAGCTTTTACGCATAGGCGAGGTCGCTCCCTTTTCCACAATCTCAACATGACCTTCCACAACTTGGTCCACTGCACACACCGTGACTTTGGGGTTTAAAGTCATCGCACCTATGGGCTACGGAAAGTAACAAAAAAAGGGTAGAAAAATATATTGATATTTCAATTTAATTAAGTTTCTCACTTAAGGGACAAATGAAAAGCATCCTTTTGTCGGGTTCAGTGGGAAAAAATGAAATATGCATTTAATTAGGGGTATTCGTGATTGGATTAATTAGTTTGGATTACTTGAATAAATTAATTTGGAATTGGTTCACGAGTTAGTCTTTTCTAAATAATACAAAAAATTATTGCATTGTCAATAATTTTAAATTTTTAAAAATTAATTTTAAAATATGAGCTCAATTTACAATATTAGAAAGGGAAAATACTTTCCTCATTTATTGAAACTTTGAGTCTAAATATTCAACTTAAGATAAATATCATTTGAAAAAAATAAAAAGGAAAAGAATAAGTGGCAAGTTGAGCGGGCTAGTTTAGTTAATATGAATTGAAATCTCCAAACCAACAACCTAAATCATTAATGATAAGTTGAAGAAAATGAACCAAAACTAATATATCAATCCAAGATTGCGTTGATTTTAGCTAATCAAGAGATTGATTCCAATTAACACCCCTATGTTTAACAAGGAAATCAGATTGCGACACTCTTATTACTGGTCTTACGTGGCTATAGCTGTTTTGTTAATCTGTAATTTTCATTTAACTTTTTATTTTTCTTTTCAAAATTTGACAACCGATATTAGTTAGCCAATAAATGAACCCATGGATGGACTATTGGACTAATAACTTCATGTTTCGTTCTATTATCCGATCGATTAATTTTATTATTGACCTCTTTCACTTACTTGGCACTTAGAAATATACAGCGGTGAGAAGCAAAGTACAAGTGTTTTTGTTAAAGTTAAATTTATAGAAAGTTTAACTTCTTAAAAAAGTCAAGTATTTTTATCCTTAAATTATCTCAAAATATATATATATATATATATGTATGATAATAAAAAAATAATTTATATAAATTTGAAAATAATTTAAAAATAAAAATACTTAACCTCTTGACAGATTAAGTTTTTTATAAACTAACTCTTTTGTAAAAATTTGGCTGTTTAGTGACGCACGTTATGCAAACACAGATAAAAGGCACATTAGGATGCATAATAATTGGAGTGAGGGTATATATATAATAGGTTTAGGCGTACGTGAAAGTGGTAGGGAGAAGGAAATAGCAGCGAATGGGGGTAGAGATAGACGGGAAGTTGAAGCAATGGTTGGGACATGGGACTAATATAGAGCTTTTGATTAAACGTGGAGGAAAAATTAACCTTAGTGAATAAAGCTATCAAATAGGTTGGGTCGGTTTACTTTATTTTAAGATCTACAAGATTAAGAGTAAATATAGGTTGGATTAGTCAAATTTTATATAATTCATAGTTAAAAAATTTTGGTCCATCATAATTTATCATAGGTCATGAATTGGTTCCATGAGCCTATTAATCTTGTTTAAAAATTTTATTTTTAGTTATTTAATAATAAAAATTAGATATTAGAACAATCAAATTTTAAAAAAATTAATTAAACTTCTAAATATATATATTAAACCTTAAAATAAGTCTTTTTTCTTTTTTAAAATATAATTTTAATTATTTTGAATATTAAGAATTAGATATTAGAACTATGAAACTTCAAAAAATAAAATTAAACTTTTAAAAAAATAAAAAAAATATAAAATATAAAAAATAAAAAATAAATAAATAAGCTCAAAAGGATCAACTTATTTCAATCCATCTAAATCTCAAAAACTTTAACGGCTGAACTAAAAACTCTACTTTAAAAGAGACTAATAAATTATTAAAACATTATATTTTATTTATAAGGTTGAAATACTAGTCCACTGAACAAACACCCATTTTTAGAGCTCTATTAGTGGAGTCTTTGATCTTGAGTCCTAATCTTCCAATATTCTTGTCTTTACTCCTTACCTCCTTCACCTAATCAATCACCGCCTTACTCGTTAGGATATCAATTATCAACGCCGCACGCCCACAACCAGCACCAATTTCCTACTCCCTTGTCACATCGTCCCCCAAAATTTCAACATTTATAAAACTCAATCCAAATTTTTTGCAATAATTGCATATAATAATTTATATTGTGATGATTTATTTTAGATTAGATGGTGAAAATTTGAACTTAATGAGATTAAAAAATATCTTAATTTCAATATATATACTATTTGCAACTATTGCAGAGGTTTCATTTCCCTCCCCTACCCCAGCCCCACTTTGCCCATTTTTATACTTCGGTTTGATGGCATAAAGAAGTAAAAAAAGGAAATAAGAATGATTAAAATCATATTTGATGGTTCAAATTTACATTTTCTTCAAATGCTCGTTTTTCAGATTTTCAAACTCGTCTAATGGAATGGTTGCTTGAGAATGAAAAATGCTTTTATTATAATGTCCTTGGAGAAATTATAAAATTACAATGATATTATATATTTATGTAATATTATAAAATTTATGTATATCATAATTATGTGTATATTAAAATGGCAAAATTTATGTTTTGTCCTCTGTATTTACAGATATAGTTACTTTTTATTCACGTTATGTCTTTTATATTTAGACATAAAGCAATTTTTTATTCATATTATTGGGTGGCAATCATTATTTAATTAACTTTTTTCATCTATAGATTTTATAATCATTTGTCTAGAATTCTTCTTTCATGTCTGCATAAATTATTTCAATCAAAACAATAGACTGAATTAGCTTTTCTACTCATTTCTATGTCTTCTCAAATAAGATTTTGAACCACAAAATTTCATTCCATAAAAAATTATTCCCATTCTTATTTGAATTCCTATTTCCACAAAAACTTGTTCCCTCAAATCAAATGGGACCTTACTGTTTCCTACTCTGGAGTGACCTTTTGTATTTTACGAACACTCCACATTCCAAAGATTGTATATAAGTTGATGCCACGGCTTAAATTAATTACCATGCTTACATTAACTTGACTTTTATAAATTCTAACGTAGCCAGCTTCCGCCATGAATCATCTGTGATCAATGAGTTCAGATATATATATATATATATATATATTTTTTTTTTTTTTTTTTTTTTGTGACCCAAACCATGGATCTTTGATACTTTTTTCCACATTAATTCCAATTACAAAAATATTTGCGCTGCAATATAATAATGTTTTAAATAAATGTTGCTGTCTTAATCTCTCACTGTTGGAAGGAAAAAACTAGCGCCATTCCTGAACATAAAATTAAAATCAGAGGTGCCGATAGAGGAATCGAGACTTAATGATGATGAGTTGAGCACTTAGTAGTCTATGGAGTGCCATCTTTGTCAAAGGTATGGACAAAGGAAGAAGAATACAAAAGAAACTTATATAACCTGGCATTGACTTGAATCATATACATGCACATGAGATCTGAGTTTGATTTCTACATGATGTATATTATTATTTAATCACTGTCCTGCATGCATATTTCTGAAAACCATTCATCTCATTTTCCTCGCATTGACCAATCAAACTGAGATTTTATGCATGTAACGTAAGCTACTAACACTAAAATTTTCAGATTGCGTGAGAGGAGCTGCTGCGTCCTCTCGTGTCCTTTTTGTAAAATTTAACTTGGACTAAATTATAAAACGAGGAAGATAGAAAATAGCTATTTTTAATTTAGAATGAAATAAGACACAAGACGTACGGATACATAAGAAGTAGGAAAAAAGAAAATTAAGAGAGATATTATAATATTGTCTTCTCGGGAGGGAAAGAGACGGAAGAATTTTCCTCGTTCCGGAGAATCAAGAAATCAGAGGAAATTGCAAATAGCAGAAGCTGAAATCACAATCCAATTATGATCCCATTTTTATCATTTCATGATATAATAACATATTAAAACTTTTGAGGGATTGAAATAGTTAATTCATTAGAAATAATGACTTTGGGACTCTCATAGTAAAATGAATATTAAGGTAACATTCAATCAGAAGCAAATATATGAAGATTGATATTTTTGAAGTCTATCAAAGAGATATTATAAAAATGATGATAAAATGAATTTTAGTTTACCATGACATCTAACTATGAATATAACCAAAAAAAAAATATTTTTCTCCATTCTGTTATTTTTATTAGTCTAATCATATTTATCAGTTAGGTAAAAAATAAAACATAATTTATAAATATAATTAATAAGAATTATCATAATAAAAAATTAATAAAATTGATAAAATAGTATTCGATATTTAATAATTTATTACATTATCATATTCAAAACTCACAGTAAACTCGATTTCATAGTATCATTTAAATGAAAAAAGTCTAGCATTTCACATCATTTCTGAATCTGTTTCTCTGACAATAATTCGAAATTAAGTAGGGTTCAATAATTCTGATATGAGTTTACCTTTAAGATACAGATGGATTGGTTGCCACTATATTGAACCTTAAAAAAACACCAAAAAAAAAAACCGACAAGAACCGGTCATTTTTATAGCCTAACTATATCCGAATCAAATAAGTTATAACCCAAATTTCTAAGTAGTATCAACAAAAAACAAAACAAAAAAAAAAGATAGATTGGCTGCATATTCCTGCAATACAATAAAAAGGTCTCTCGATGATGCGATACGGTGTCGCACTGGTAATAATCCGTGAAAGGATTATCGGTATTAGAGATTGATGTCTCAAATTTGCTTCGCGTTTTCTTTGTCGTGCCAGGTGATACTTGAACTTGGAGTGGCCAACTTGGTATTAAAGTTTGGTCAAATACACTAAACATTTTAAAACGGCATTTATTATTCCGTCGTTGTCGTCCGATATAATACACATCATACCCAATTCGTGTATACATGTTTTATATATTTTCTTTTATTTTTATATTTTTACATATATAATCGTGTGGCGTACGTACGTAGCGCGATTGATTTATCTCAGTCAACCATATTGCAAAATTAATCAAAAATCTCACCAGTTTTTCTTTTCCAGTAATAATCCAACACCATGTAAGCTATATGTAAGCCCACTGTGAAATTTGTTCAGGGACTCGGCAAGAAAAAGTTGAAAACTTGCTAATATTAAAAGAACTGCTTCAAGTTAATTATCAATAAACAAATCTACAGACTATGGTTGTGGTTTAACGCTCCTAGAGGAGAAAAAGAAAAGGTACTTATAGCAGTATTTTTATAATCAAACTTCCTCCGCATGTTTAGCTTGTAGGGTTAGTGTATGTTATACGAGTCAGAGACTTCATAATGTGAATAAAGGAAGAAAAGGTAATTTTATAAGGAATGGTCAGAAAATATATATTATACTAGTTACGTACAAGAAAAAATCAAGTAGTTATTTAAAAGTCCAAATTAACAAGTTAATGGATGTATAAAACCGGACCATTCTAATAATTCAGTTCTATCATGTATCTTAATCGGGAGGCATCATTCGTACGTGATTTAGGTCAAACTTTTCTGCTAAAACTGCCTTCCTCATTACAGATTAGATCAGCAAGATTTTGCAGGAAAAAGATTATCCTAATATCCGAAATTGGCAGAAATTAATTTGGTTAGAAAATGATATGAGTCTAAGGGACAAAAATATATAATCAAAATATATTTGAGTTCCTTATAGTTTCACACCCAACAATGAATTTAATTAGTGTTTATACTTTAAAAATAATAAATTTAGTCCCTGAAATTTATGAAACTATGGAATTGGTCCTTGGGAATATTCAACAACTATTTTATGCTATGTCAACATCCATGTCACTCCAATTATTTGTTGACATGGCAAATCATCTGCTGATGTGGCAAGTCAACTGCTAATGTGGCAACAAAGTGTAGTGTGAGTTTATTTTATCCTTGAAATTTTTTAGAGAGAGAGGAAGGGGAAACCAATATGAAAGGGAGGACATGAAAAAACCGGAAGTAGATCCTCTGCAATAATACAGAGTGCAATACATTTTAATAACGATTTTTATCATTGTTAAAACTTTCAAATGATCCGAGTAATGTAGAGAATCCGAGTCCCAAAAAACCCACCCAGCAATCATCAATCTCTGTTTTTCTTCATTCTAGCTCTTTCTTCAACCCAAAAGCTTTAATTGCTTCAAGAAGTGGTGCAATAAGAGCCAATACAGTCTAATCGGAGTGGAATTGATGTAGTGGAGACAAATATAGCAGAATTCCGATAACGTGGTGGCAATTACAAATAAAAGGTATTGTAGCTTATGCCTGTAGGTTCAATTGTTGCCATCGAAGATCAACATTGTCGAGAAATAAGCGAAAACAACATACGGGAGCCATCACTATGACACAAAACGAAAAACAAATTGGATCTCTCTCTCTCTTTGAAAATTTAATGATAAAATAAACCCTCACTACACTTTGTCGCCATATCAACGGTTGACTTGCTACATCAACAAAGACTTGGAGTAACAAGACGCTGACATGACAAAAATAATATTATCTTAACTGTTGACTAACTTCATAGATTAATTTTATGATTTTATAAACTACATGAACTAAATTAATTATTTTTAAAATATATTAACTAAATTCATAGTTGGGTGAAATTATAGAGATATTAAGTATATTTTTACCAATATATATTCGTTGCCAAATTGAAATGTATGATAACTAAATTAAAATATAATGAGACTAGGGAATTCATATAAACAGGGGGGATTAATGAATCTGGCGCTCCTCCTACATGCAACACGTATAGGGTGGTAGTCAATGGATCAAATTTGATCTAGTAGTTGTTACTTTTCTAACCTTTTGTCTTATTTTTTTTAAAAAAATGCAAATAATTTATTTTTTAAAGTTTGATAATTAATAAATTAAATTAAATATTATTGTAGACTTTAAATATTATGTAAATTCTAAACTCTAAACGTTAATCTTAAATCCTAAACCCTAAACTTTAAACTTTAAACCCTAAACCTTAAACCTAAATGAAATATTACTATAAATTATAAACTTTAAATTCTAAATTCTCAATTCTAAACTCTAAATTCTAGATTAAATATTATTGTAAATTTTAAAAAAAAAACAAATTCTTTGTAATTTAAAAATAATAATAAAACCAAAAAAAAAAGCGTAGGGTTCTCATCCTCGTCTGGAATTAACACAACAAAATTATTGACGATCCTGATGAGGGTTCAAAGTCAGTGAGATTAGGTGTTGTGACGGGGCCGCACAGACTCTAACGACCGTCACGCAGAGACGTGCCATCAACTGGGGGGGTTGACCTGAATGCGACTCCCCCACGTGGGTGGATTGTGGAAATCGATGCCTTTTGCAATCCCCCAAGCCCCGTTATTTTTAACGGCGATCCCGATGCGGTTTACCCCACGCTATATGTATCCCTCCTCATATTCTTCATGCCTGTACCCACGTGGGCTTCGCATGACGTCATTCCTCCCGCGAAAAACAAAAAAGCCTCTTGTCTCTTCTTCCCCCAATCTTCCTCCGCTCCTTTTAACTCCTCCTTCGCTCCCTTCACACTTTCTCTCTTCTCTTATGGACCCCCTCATGAGAGACTCATGACTTATGACTCATCCCCTTTAAACCCTTTCTGTTGAAGAACGCTAAATAATAAGCATACCACCGGCCGCTTCCTACTTGCTAGTTGGAAGTTACTACTCCTCTCTTCTTGAGTATATTATGGATCATAACCAACTTCCTCCTCGTGAATTGACCTTCTTAAGCTCCCATGGCTTTCTCCGGCGGAATTTAGATCGAATAACCGAAGACCATGGCGAGCACCGAGATCCTCCAATCAAAGAAATGGATTTCTTCTCAGGTTCAGGTACTAAATCCAGAAATCATCACCCGCCTCAGGATCAAGATCGCGACCGCCAGCACAATTCTAACGGTGGAAATGGATCTTCAATTCTTTACAGTACTCATCTTTCCGTAAACGTAAGGTTTCAAATAGCACTCGCATAGCATTCTCGCATTCCAACTTTAGTTTGCTTGAAAATAAAATTTGTGATGATGCATGTTAACAGACCGGACTAAATTTAACGAGTGCAAATTCTGGAATATTGTCAAGCTCAGCAAGTGATGGAAATCCTAATACCGAGGTGTGTATTCTTTCCGTCAGTTTCGTGATTATATATCTACGTATTTTTATTATGTGGGAAATTACTTTTTTCCTTTTTTCTTTTTCAGCTGAGTACTGTCCGAGTCCGACGTGAATTGCAGATGCTCCATGAAGAGAATCAAACATTGAGAACTAAGCTAGATCAGATCACCAAAAGCTATAGCCAACTGCAAGCTCAGCTGTTTATCGCTTTGCAATTGCATAAACAAAACCCTCTGCAGGTGGATTTTTTTGTCCAAAAGTTATCAATATCACGGATTATCATGGTTTTATCTTCACCATATCCTTAATAATGGAGTTTTCATAAGTAAATCTTCTGAACCTCATAATTATTCATTAATTGTTTGTTAATTTGTGCATCTGTTTTCTCTTTCCCCTCTTGGCGATGAGTTGAAAAAGGGTAACGTTCCTCACTTGGATCTTGTTATATTTTTAATTTCACTTCCGTAAATGAAGTACGTATTTTCATTTTTAAAAATGAAATACCTACTTGAACCAAGCAACAGAAAAGTTATAGCACCTATAGCTACAAGCACAGGCAACAAATTAAATCGACTTATTATTGGCCTCGCATTTCTGGTTCGTATATATAGCAATGGGTGAGCTGGTAGATATGAATTAAAGTCATACGCAGTTTCTCGCTAGTAGATAGCAATTTTGTGTTGATTTTAGATGCGTGGCAAATTGGAGGTATAATAGCCTCTAAACTTACGATATAATAAATCAAAGTACTGATAAAAAAGAGTGGTTATTGAACAGAAGGTGGAAGCAAACGGCACAATGTCGGCGCAACAGTTTATGGACCCACTGCCATTTACTAATTTAGATATCAAGGATGCATCTGTTTCTGATGACAAGACTCAAGAGCTATCAGTTTCGGTGCCCTCAAACAACGCAGAGATAATGTCAAAGCAACGTGACCATCATTTGACTAAACTTCTTGGCAAGCGAGCATGTCCCGAAGATGATTTTGACCGCTCCTCTCAGAGTTGGAGTTCGTCCAAGAGTCCCAACTTACATGAATCTAAGCCTAGGGATGAACAAGTAGCTGATCAGATTCCATTCAGGAAAGCCAGGGTTTCAGTACGTGCAAGATCAGAAGCTCCTTTGGTATTGTTCTTAATTTCTCAGCTGATTTTTCTTGATATTTGATTTAATTTTTGCCGTAGCTAGCCAACATGCGGAAACTAATAATTAGACAACGGTTATACTGCTTCAGATAAGCGATGGATGTCAATGGAGAAAATATGGTCAAAAAATGGCAAAGGGTAGCCCTTGTCCTCGTGCTTATTATCGTTGCACTATGGCTGTAGGGTGCCCAGTCCGTAAGCAGGTATTTGAATTTAGCTTTTCGTTTCATTCCGGCTGATTTTTTTTTTCAACCACCGCCAAAAACTTGCTGAATTCTAATTAATTTTATTTGAATTTGGTGACTATAAAAAGTATACTCCTAAAATTAATTTTTTTTCTACAAGACTAGTACTAAAGTCTTGCATAAAAAAAGCAATTACGAAACCACTTCAATTCATTATCTTACCAACTTTAGACTGTGTTATTGATAAGTGTATTTAACTAATACTTGATGTTGTGTTAAACAGGTGCAAAGGTGTGCGGAGGACAGGACAGTGCTGATAACAACTTACGAAGGCAACCACAACCACCCTCTCCCTCCTGCAGCCACTGCAATGGCCAGCACCACTTCGGCGGCGGCGGCGATGCTCCTATCAGGCTCAAGTTCAAGCACGAGCAAGGAATTAGGGTTTACAAACTCAGCAGGATACTTGTGTTCACTCCCCTTCGCATCAATGGCAACCCTATCAGCCTCCGCACCATTCCCCACCATCACCCTCGACTTGACCTGCAACCCCAACGCCATGCAACTACAACGTGCACCACCCTATCACTCTGGGCCCACATTCCCCTTGTTGTTTCCCCAGAACCTGAAGCTTCAACTAGGGCAAAGGCTGCAGCCTTCGTCGGCGACTATGGTTGAGACGGTGAGATCAGCCATCGCTTCTGATCCCAATTTCACTGCAGCACTTGCGGCTGCAATCTCATCCATCATAGGGGCATCCAGAGGCAGTGATGCTAATAATATTATTGGTAACAACAACACAGGTGGTGGAAGTGCTATTCTTAACAACCAGCTAATATCTCAAATTTGATCCACGACATTGGTTTTGTATGTACAGAAAGAACAGATCGATGGATGAGCACGACCACGGTTATCATCATTGTTGTTTTTGAGTAAATTACTAATTCCCTTCTAGGAAGGTTACAGTTGTTTTAATAAAAGATAAGTGTTTTAACTTAATTTTTAAAATATTACGATTTATTTCAATTTGATTTGTCAAGTGACTTTAAGTAATAAAATTTTGAGATTTAGTAATATATGATTTAACAATTAAAAGAATAAAATAAAAACAAATGTATTTTTTTAAAAGACTAAATTAAAATAATTTATTTTAAAAATCAAATTTAAAAAACTGTAATATTTTAAGGATGAAATCAGCATGTTACTCTTGTTTCTTTTTGTTTCAATGTGACGAAGTTAGCAGATGAGGCTTTGCCTGGTGCTAATACATACTTGAAAGTAACTCGCCAATATTGATAATGGTACGGAAGCTTTTGGGCTCTGTAGAAATCTGGATCATAAAAATAAGAATAAAAAATGATATTTGTATGTGTGTGCATATATTCAGGATATCGTGGAATTTTTTTTTGCCTTCCAAAAAATTTTTTATTAATTATATATACCTGTAATAAGGCCATATATGCAGGAAACGTGTCAGTATTTAAATTATATGCATGTATGCAAACTTCGAAGTCGAAGATCCCGAAAGGGAATATTGGATTACGATGTGTGGGAACATGACACAAGTTTGGGGACATGATCGCGAGCCAGGAAAGCCAGATGAAAGAGGAATCATAGACTAACATGCATCTTTATATTGCATATATAGAAATAGTTAATTAGTTGTAACAGAAATCTTAAATATTGGATCTGATGATGGGAAGACCCCGGTTCTCCAACCTTACTTGAAATACCAATAATTAAAAAATTAGACTTGATCGACTGATTCAATTACTTATAGGTCTGATCTAGTTCAATTATTGGACCGTCAATGTTGAAAACAAATACAGAACCATTTCAACCAGTTTAAAACCAGCGAAACAGGTTTAAAAACAAAAAAAAAATGTCGATGAATGGATCTGTAGCGTCGAAGGATGCCTCTCTCCATTTCTGTTCTATTGCTGACTTCTTATTGATGGATGCGGTAGAGAGGTCCAAAGGGACTAAGGGACAAAGAGGTGGTGAGATAGACTGCTATGCCATTGATTCAAACAAGATCCGAGAGATGAGCAAAGCGCTGGAGGGATTGAAATAGTGAGAGAGAGACAATGACAAACTAATGAGAGAGAGTCAATGACATATGAATATGAAGCTTTAGAGGAGGAAAAGACTCGTGTATATGAGAGACTGAGCAAGAATTGCCTGCGGATCCTCTGCTTAGAATAAACAAGCAGATACTTACTTTGAGTTACTGTTGCTAAAACTTTCAATAACAAAAAAACTGTTGCTAAAATTTTTAGTAACAGTTTTTTTGTTATTGAAAGTTTTAACAACAGTTAAAACCGTTGCTAAAACTCCAACCAAAAAAAACTTTGAGCAGAAAATCTGGACCCGCAAGAATTAGCCTAGTGTGTGTAGTGCTGCAGAAGGAAAAAGAGAGGTAGGGGGTATAGGTGTATTTTATTCTCATGCTTCTAAAGCCTATGCATTGGAAACGAAACCAAAAAAAAAAAAAAAACGCATTGAGGAGAGTGAAAAAGCAGTCAAAAATATATTCATAATTTGTAATTTTGTATATAAAAGTGAATTTTTTATTTAAAATTTTTTTATTTTAATTTTTTAATCTATATTAATATTTAATTATCACAAATTCAATCACAATCAAATTAATAAATTGTAAATCAATATTTTTATTAGTTCAATAACCAATTCAATTCAACAAAGCAACTATTTATGTATAATGATTTCCTCAAGCTTTGTTACACATCTAGCTTGCCAAAGTCACCTCGTGTTTCAAAATTAAAAAAACCTAGTTATGCAATGCTAAATTACAAAAAGAAATATACAATTATTTTGAAATATCATACAATTGTGTGTTCAAAACTGTAAGGACACCGGCATTTTCTCTCTCTTTTTGTGGGGCTTATGCTGCATCTTTATTCACCGAAAAACAAATCAATGGTGTTGACGTGTTGTTTTCTTTTTCACTTTTTCTTTTGGGACAGAAATCTTTTTCACTTTTTATACGGAGCTTTTGGGTTATTATATAGTATAAAGTAGTGCTAGTTGGACAATTTTTTGTTTGTGATGAAAGCATATCGATCATGGTCTATTACACCAGGCAAGTGCCTTTTAACCGATCAAACTAGAGGCCCAATCAACATGAGTTACTTGGAGTCAACGGCCCAAAATTTTGAGTTGAGTTTATCGTAAAATCTGAGAGAATCTCAGTCCTCCTGGAGTGCCACACCGTGACAAGTGCATTTATTCACAAACAAATTAAGGAAATATATGTGAAGTGTAACCAATTATTCGATAGGGTCATATAAATTGTCTTCAGTAACTGATAAGCCAAAGTCGCAAGTGATCGTAACAGTTGGATCAGCAGAAAAACAAATCAAAGGTGAATATTTTATAAATATAAAAATATAAGAAGAATTAAGTTGCAACGTTCCGCTCAGTAGTCAATTTGTCTGCAGCAATCACAAAAGCATCTTCAGTCAAAACCACAATGCCTCACGAAGCATTAGTCAAGCTTGGCTTTATTAACAGTACACAGCTCTCCTTGGACAAAAATAAGGATGAGAATTCCCATAATAATGCCAACATCAAAAGAAAGCCGTTGAGAATAAAAGAGCTTTAATTGTGGCAAGTTGACTAACAAATTAACCACAAATTATGAAAAGCCTCCTGTCATTTCTTTATCTACTGTATATTTTTTTTTTGTATATTTGTATCTCCTTTTACCTCCCCTATATCGCAATGTTCACACTCCTTTTTTTTAATAAAATATTCATTTTCATCCCTTTTCTCCTTTTTCTTCTTGGTATCAAAGCCACTATGAACACCTCTGCGATCATGACCTCTTTATCTCTCAATGTTGGCAATTTCATCACTCTAAAACTTAGTCCTACGAACTACCCACTGTGGCATGAACAAGCCTTAGCTCTTGCCAAAAGCCTAGATTTGGTTGGACACTTGACAAATGAAGATCCAGCCCCCACTCAATACACAACTCCAGATCCACCAACACCACAAACTCAAAAAAATTTCTCCAGCCTTCACATCAATAGGGAGTGGGTATCAAGCTCAACAATCTAATAACCACAATAAAACCCACTCCTCCTCAGCCACTCAGCAACGTCATCCTCTACCACCAGGAGAGCGCTGCATGACAACTACAGAACAAGAACTCTATCGAAATGAAAAATGTCAATATTGTGGCATGATGGACCATATTCCTAAAATATGTTGGTGGGTGCCCAAGAAACCAACTCAATATGATGATATACCACAAGCACTTGCTACACTCACCTTGGACAACACAATTGTTGAAACAGAATGGACTTCGGACACCAGAGCCTTCAATCATATCACAGGTAAACAAAGCACGCTGAGTAACATTCGACACTATTCAGGTACTGATTCTATTATTATTGGTTATGGTTCTTCTCTACTAATCCTTAGTATTGGAGATTCCTTCATTAAGCAAAGCAACATTATCTTACCTCTTCATGATGTCTTACTTGTTCCTGATTTAACAAAGAATTTGCTCTCTGTAAGTCAATTAATGAAGCAATTTTATGTTAATTGTGAGTTTTCTAATGCTGACTTTCGTGTTAAAGAACGAGAAACTAGGGAACCAATGATCACAATATAGGGGTAATTGATGTAGTTGGAACTTTGAATCTGAACATCTTTGTGATAGTTGTCAATTGGGAAAGCTTAGTAAATTACCTTTTTCTTCTTTTGAATATTCTAGTTCTGCTATCTTTGAAAAAATACGTTGTGACCTATAGGGTCCTGCCCCTATTTTATCTATTGGTAAATTTAGATATTATGCATGTTTTGTTGATGACTTCTCCAAATATACATGGATCATTCCCTTACATCATAAGTCATATTTTGTTAATGCTTACTTATCCTTTGAAAAGTATGTTAACAAACACTTTAACAAAGAAATCAAGGTTTTCCATTCTGATGGAGGAGGTGAATTCATCAACTCCCAACTTTCAACTCATTTTAGTTTAACAAGTACTATTCATCATGTGTCTTGCCCATATACCCTAGAACAAATAGGTATTGTTGAAAGGCGACATAGAATAATACGCGAGCTAGGTAATACGCGAGCTAGGTATGACTATGTTGTTTCATAGTGGTGCTCCTTTATTTCTATGGGTTGAACCATTTACTACGGCTGTCTATCTTATTAATAGACTTCCATCCTCTTCTCTTAATCTTGAAACTCCTTAATTTGCTTTGCATGGGACACATCTTACCTATTCTTCACTTCGTGTCTTTGGCTCTAAATGTTTTCCTTACACTTAGGACACACGACGTCACAAATTTGATCTTAAAACTATTCCTTGTGTCTTTGTTAGGTATATTGATAGATATAAAGGGTATAAATGCTTTCATCCTTCTAGTAAGGAAATTTTCATCTCACGACATGTTGTTTTTGATGAACTATTTTTTCCATACAAGACCAATCACTCTAATAACATTCTCTCTCCTACATCACATGTAGTTAGTATATTTGACTCCTGGCTACCCTATATTAACTCTAACTCCTGTGCAAATTTGATCGCAATAACTTCTACTCCACCATGCTCGAGTCTGCTACCAGGAGCCATATTGTACACTCATCCCTTACAACCTCATGTTGTACATATTGATCAACCGGAAGCGTCCTCACAGCTTGAACTTCAACAACATGAGTCCTCTGTCTAACCCTCATAGGCTGCACCTGAGCTTACGTTTGGGCCTCCCACCTTAACTCAGCAATA
Source organism: Biancaea sappan (assembly GCA_037074585.1). NCBI lineage: Eukaryota > Viridiplantae > Streptophyta > Magnoliopsida > Fabales > Fabaceae > Biancaea > Biancaea sappan. Next base: position 39,784,313 of record CM073496.1, read on the forward strand.
TGAGCCTGTTTCACCTACCCAACCTCAGCTACCACAAGTTATCTCTCCATATCCAATGGTTACTTGCTCACAACACGAAATTGTAAAGCCTAATCATAAATATGCCTTAATTTCCATGCCCTATGCCAACATTCCATGTACCCCATATAATATTCATTTTGCATTAACTCATCCCAGTTGGAAGGCTGCCATGGGTAAAGAACTTGAGGCTCTACATAAAAATCAAACTTGGGAACTTGTGCCTCACACCCTAACATGCATGTCATTAGCTCTAAGTGGGTTTTCAAATCAAAACTCAAACCTGATGGATCTCTAGATCACCTCAAAGCTCATGTTATTGCAAAAGGATACCAGCAGGTTGATGGTGTGGACTACATTGAAACCTTCTCCCCCGTAATCAAGTCAGGCACCATCTAGCTAATCATTACTATAGCTCTTGTTCAAAATTGGCCCATTCGACAACTCGATGTAAAAAATGCCTTCTTGCATGGTGTGTTTTCTGAAAGCATATACATGGACCAACCTTCTAGCATGGCTAATCCTCACTTCCCAAATCATGTTTGCAAACTTAAAAAGGCTCTTTATGGCCTTAAACAAGCACCTTAGGCTTGGTTTGAGCGCTTCAGCTATTTTCTTATTAAAGATGTTTCTTTTGTAGCATGGCTAACCCCTCTTTATTTATTTTTCACTCTGATTTAGGAGCACTAATCCTTCTTCTCTATGTTGATGATATACTTCTCACAGGATCCACTACCTCCCTAGTTCCTAACTTCATTCAACTTCTATAATCTGAATTTGCCACGAAGGACTTGGGGCCTTTTCACCACTTCCTTGGAATTGAGATACTTTCGACAACTGATGGCCTCTATCTATTTCAGCCTCACTATGCTCTTACCATCCTTAAACGAGCTAATATGGTTGATTATAAGTCGATGACCACATCTCTTGAAGCCAAGTCAAAGATCACGTCCAATGACACTTCTCTTGATGATCCAAGCCACTTTCGTGGGGTTGTTGGAGCTCTACAATACCTCACTCTCACTTGTCTAGATCTCTTATATAATGTTAATTTTGTTTCTCAATTCATGCATACTCCTACTATTATGCATTTAAAAATGATAAGGCGAATCTTATGATATGTTAAAGGAACTATTAATGTAGGTCTCCATTTTACTTCCAACACTACACTTGATCTTTTTACCTTTTCAGATGCAGATTGGGTAGGTTGTCCTACCACTCGACGGTCTACCACTGGCTACTATACTTTTCTTGGAGGAAACCTCATCTCATGGTATGCAAAGAAACAACACATTGTCTCTCGCTCCAGCATTGAAGCTGAATATAGGGCCATGGCTAACATTGCAGTTGAACTCACGTGGCTGACCTTTATTTTAAAATATCTTCGTATTTCACTTGCCTCTCCTCCAATACTCTACTGTGACAATATAAGTGCTATTTACATGACCATTAATCTTATCTTTCATGCCCGTAGCAAACATATTGAATTGGATTATCATTTTGTCTGCGAACAAGTTGTACTTGGGCTTCTTGTCACTCACCATGTTCCCACCACTAATCAAGTTATTGATCTCTTTACTAAATCTATGTCCAAGGCTGCCCTCATGCATTTTCAGACTAAACTCTGCCTTTAACCTCAGCCTCGTTTGAGGGAGGATATTAACAGTACACAACTGTCCTTGGACAAAAATAAGGATGAGAATCCCTATAATGATGCCAACATCAAAAGAGAGCCATTGAGAATAAAAGAGCTTTAATTGTGGCAAGTCAACCAGCAAATTGACCACAAATTATGCAGAGCTTCCTGTCATTCCTTTATCTGCTATATATCTTTTTCTATATATTTGTATCTCCTTTATCTCCCCTGTATTGCAGTGTTCACACTCCTTTTTTAATAAAATATTTCTTTCATCTTTTTTCTCCTTTTTCTTCTAGCTTCAAGTAGGCTGTCACTGATTTTAGTCAAGATTAGACCTCGCAAGATGATAACATTTTCCATTGGGCGAGCATTGATAAGGAAAGTAATAGAGAACTAATAATTGTCTCCAGTTACACTAGGATGCCAACATAACTAAAACAATCACAAGGATGCAATATTAATCTCAAAAACTTTTAAAATATAATATCAACATGAAACTATCAGTAGAAAAATACCACAAACGAAAAATGTCGTTTTTTGACTAACCACAGATCCAGTCATGCACCATCAATGACAATTTGAGTAAAAACAACAACAACCTAGTAACTTCTACCCCAATATGTCCACTTCTTAGTAGGTTTTCTAGAAGCAAAGCATTTGGTACCTAAGAAGAAAGAACCATACAAGGTTTTGAAAAACATTTCAACAATAATAATAATACATAGAATGTTATTCATACAACATTAACCACTATCAAATTCAACAATAATCTTCAAGTGCAACACCAAAAATCTTGGTTAGTTAATTCTTTGATTTAAAAGACAACTTTCTAAGCCATTAGGTGGTGGTCTTGTGATAAAGGGTGTAGATAGTTTAGTAAGTGATTATAAGTTCAAGCCCTTGCTCCATCGTATATATAAAAAAATGTACTACATTGACATTGAAGTCTAGAAATAGGGATGAAATGGAGGAATATAAAGCAACATTAATTAAAAATTGTATAGATAAAAATTACAGTCTAAATTTTCATCATTTGTATTCATAATTATATGAATTTTACCTTCTGGGAGTTCCAACTGATAAAAGGGGTTGCAAAGGGTCTTAGCTACTCCCATCTCACCCTTTGTCCTTGCTTTCACGTGTACTTCCACCTCCTGGAGCATTACATATAAAAAATGATATTGAAGCTCACAAGGAAAATATTATCAAATTCATACATAGTCAGCAACAAAGCAATGCGATAAGCATCCAAAATAAGAGGACCAAAATAACAACCTATGGCATATGACAAATTACATATCATCTTTAAGCCATTGGACACTAAGTTAATCATCACACTACCTATATATTCTAATTTATAAATTTTTGGAGACAAGCGAGACTAGATTTCTTATATTTGCTTTCATCTTCACATTGCTGCATCATCAATTCAACCAACTGAAATGCCATATTTTTTCCTTCTTTTGGATAGAAAATAACATACAATTGATGTAATATCTGATGGAAAATTATATATATCAAGTGATAGCTTTCGTATAAAATAACAGTACTTTTTTTCCCAAGAAAGAAAGCTTATTTCATGACTTGGATTAGTTGTTGCATAGAAATGTGCTTTATGCCAATCAATATGATGTATAAATGGCAGGAAATTATGAAATGAAATTGTCTATTTAAAAAATTCAAGAAATTTCAAGTGCAAAGAATTTAAATTATTGGAATTCAAATTCTTTGCATATGAAATTTCTTGTTTGGGTTATCTTAGTATTTGTAAAATTCTTTAATTTCTTTTTGTGTTGAATTCTGAATTTAGACCTTATAAAAATTTAACAAAATCAAAATTTACATATGGTTGTATAAGCATATATGTGTGTACATATGAATATGTGTATACCTATATTAGAAATGTTACTAGAAATAACCCTCTAAAGACAAGGGAGAAAACTCTCAAATTCCATCTATTTTTGTAGAATTAAAGTTCTTAGCAAAATTACTTGATTAAACTACCCCAGTTATTTCATAATTAATCTCATTTTCTAATGAAGTATTTCAAATAGATGAAACAGTTACTTTCCCCCACAAATCTTATCTACCCTATAAAACATCCCCCCTTAGATTACCCCATCCAAACATACACATACTAGGGGTTTTGCTCAAGCTAATGCTTTACTATATATTGTCAACCTATCATTAGCAATGACATGCCTTCTATAGATGCGCAAATATGAAAAGTTATAAATAGTTTAGGCTATCTGGCCTATGAAGACTGTTATTATTTTTCTCTAAAACTTTGTCCTGTCATTAAATTGATGCATAATTGCTAGTTAATTAATGATTAACCTTTTTCAATTTTAGAGTGACACAAGGAAGTAGTATAAATAAAACAAGTTTAGACTTCATAAATCAAGGAAATGAGTTTAAGAATGCAAATTCAAAAAGGCTCCATGTCAAGAAGTCAAGACATTTCACATAATTCATACCTCCTCATCACACCAAGGAGCCACGATAATTTTTCTTTGGTTTAATGCTTCCATGAACTCATCCCAAGTATGTATAACCTAAACACAAGCATCTCACTTTTCGTTTTGCTTCATCAAACAGGCTCTGTTGAATGTTATACAACAAATCTTTGACTTGCTCAACCTAATCAGAATATCACATCGAACTGCATGAACCTGTGGAATAATATAAATTAGATTTAAATTGTGTCCATTGGCAAATTGACAGAATAGGAACAATGACAAATATGTCTATGAGAGTCAAATTAAATAATAAGAACAAGTTGGCGACATGCTTATCTGCAAGTCCTTTGGCTGAATCTAATCCTTAGAGGAACACCTTTCATTTCCCAATGTGAATACTTCCAATCAAGAGAATAGTTTTCTCTAAAGTCTACCTCAGCTCGAATGCCAGTTTTAGACAAGGTATTCACAGTTGTAGAACATACATCGAAAATACCTTTAGTGTCAGCATTTGTATGGCACAGGAATCATAATGACTTAGACTAAGGCTACTTTAAGGGGCAGTACCAATCCCTTGTCATCCCTATCACCCCAATCTGATAAAGGGACAAGGAATATGAGTAGAATCTAATGAAAAGGAATCTCAAAATGCATTTATATTCTAGAAAGCAAAACTTATAGTATGAGTTCTATAGGCCCAAGAGTTCTATCAGATCATTGCTTTCTCTCCTTTCTCATTTCAAAATTTATCTCAAACATTTTTGCAAAATTTTTGCCCAAACAATGAGAAATTGCACCTTGTATACCACTATCAGTGTACGGAATAAATGCCTAGCACAAGTTATATCACAATTTTCAAAACAAATTTTAGGTCTCAATTCAAACATCAAATTGATCTTCATGCAACCGCATCAGACATGTACCTCAACACTGGTGGTGTAAAGTCCATCAGCAAACTTCTCCAGTTCACTTTTCTTACCCTTGATGATAGGAATAGCCAAATATTCCTTGTATATACGCCTATACAATTCCAAAATCTCAAGGACATGTGTCACGACCCTCAAAATGGTACGTGACCGGCACAACTTAGAGATACTCTCTAGTTGTAAGCCTATGCTTTTAGCTCCATATAATAATCGTTCTAAAATGTGAGAGTAATAATATAACAAAGACTTATCTTAGTTAAACACTCCGATTTTAAGCTACAATCTCACAAAACATACAGTAAACTTAAAGTACTCTAATAACATAATTATGTACAATAACCACTTCCTCCTAGGTGTCCTATTTGACTGTAGAACTTTTTAGAATTTAAAACTGAAGAAACAGCTTTAATTCAAATAAACACCAACCCTTGGAGCAAAGAGGGTTAGGATATTGAACTTCCGCTACTCCTCAGGCGGATGTTTTTCGTTAACCTCAGAATCTGAAAAAAAATATATCCACCACAATATGAGATAATAATCTCAATGAATAGATAACGTTACAAGGATAGAAACTTAATTACAGATAATCATCAAGTGATTAACAATACACAAGTATATGTATAAAATACATAAGTAAAATTTTTCGATCCTTAGCATATAACTGTAATCACATCATACTCATAATCGACACACAGCCATAGAATATGACCATAATCATATTCGGCACACAGCCATCTCCACATTCGGCATACAGCCATAGCATATGACCATAATCATATTTGGCACACAGCTATATTCATATTCAGCACACAACCATCTTCACATTCGGCACACAGCCATAACATATGACCATAATCATATTCGGCACACAGCCATATTCACATTCGGCACACAGCCATATTCATATTAATTGAAATATTCAGTCAAAGGTAATAGTAGATATACTCTGAATATGTAAATTACTTGGACTATTCATATAATTAAATAAGTATCCAAGTAGGTTAGCTACTCACCTAAAATCCAAGTTAATACATATAATCACGTATAATTCTTTAATTCTACACAATTACATTTAATGGATTGAATTAATATAATTCTTTAATACATATAATCACGTATACGTACGTGTACTATTTAAAAATACATATAAAAATGTACACATATATGTACTATTCAAAAATACGTATAAATACTATTTATATATATAGTTACTATTCATACATATATATATATACTATTTATACATATGGTTACTATTCATTTATACGTACAGTTACTATTCATACATACATGCACTATTTATACGTACGGTTACTATTCATACATACATGTACTATTCATACCAGAAATAGAGAATACAATCTGTAAAAGAGTACACCAGATAAGTTCCCAGGAAAGAGTGGAAAGTCCCAATGGACACACTTAAGAACCATGTCTTTCCTTAGCCAGAACTTTCCTAGACATGTATTCTTCACAGTTTACATTCTATTTCGGTAATCAAAGAATCAAAACAACATATAGGTAGCTAAGGACAGTTTTTCTGATGTGGAAGATCGGCCAAAGCCGCAACCCATAGCATACTTAAGAAAATAACTTTTAAAATCTGAATGGCACAGAAAAGGGGCATAGTATTCTTACCTTGGATCTAGGCTAAGGAAGAAAGACCTAGAATCTCAGAGCCCTAACGCCGGAGCAAGAGAAGTTTTGAGGAGAGGAGAGAAGAGAAACTGAAGGTGTGAGTTTTGAAGTGAAATGGAAGGGCCTATTTATAGGAGAAGTTATGGTACTATTTGCTACTATTCCATCTACCGTTCTTCTTTACTATTTCATCTACCAGTTTCACTTACCAGTTTTCATCTACCAGTCTCACTTACCAGTTTTCATCTACCAGTTTCACTTACCAGTTTTCATCTACCAGTCTCACTTACCAGTTTTCATTCTAGATTCCACTTTTGAACTGTATTTTTACTTAATGGGATTAATTTCATATCGTATCATCCATTATATCCCATAATTTATAGAATCTATAATTAAAAATTTATATTTTCAACAATATGCACAAACGAGTATACAAAAATTAAACTGATAGGGAATTTATTTTCTCCAAAATAAATTTATCGTAATTCTTGAATACTTATAACTTAAAAAAAAAATAATGGGTATTACAACCTGAAACAAGAATATTAAAAGTTTAAAATATTTTTATATATGAACTAAGAAGAAAGTGCAACTATAGTTCTACCTTGTCCTCAGTTAAGAACATCAAACCCCTTTTCACTTCTGACTTCCACTATAAAGCAACCTAGCATCCTTAAATTGGCTATATTTATCTAATGGATATGCAATCCAGTAATCCAACATTCAATAACACATCAAATGATATGTCATATAGAAATGTGATAGGAACTTGGGCATGTGAGCCCGACTCCAAAAACTAGCTATTGAGGTAAGAGAGTCAAACCACTTAAGTACTGCATTAGACAACTCATTTTACTCGATGTGGGACTTAAGCTCTCACATGCCCAAGTTTCTATCATAATGCAACACGTTTTTCCAAAATCTTCAAACAATTACAGTACTACACAATAACAAGGCATAAAAAGTCCTGTTTCCACTCAATCTACAAACCCTACTTGTATGAAATTCGTTATATTCAAAATGCTGAGGCTCAGCTAACACTTTTCAGTAGCGGTGTTCAAAGGTTTGGTTTTGAGCCAAAACCAAACTAAACCGAACTAATTAGTTTAGAGAAAATATAGACTTATTCAATTTTATTTTTTAGGCAGTTTGATTTAGTTTTTGTTAGACGGTTTGGTTTAGTTTTGGACGGTTTTGAAGGAAAAAATGAAAAAAAAAATTACCATCAAGTTGTTGTATAATATTTAGGGCTTTTCATTATTATGCATTAAAAGAATTCTTTTGTAACATGTTATTTTATGAACACAATAAACACCTATTTTTAAATTTTTCAGAACTTCACCTTTTTCCCTTTAGATTACCCATTAATAATTCAAATCATATTTTAATGCATTAGTGTTAGTAAATAAATTTGTAACAATATATTTAATTGTTATCCAATCATGATAAGAAATAAAATTGTTGCTTTAGAATATAAGATTTTTTTAAATATATAATATATGTGTATATATATATATGGTTTGATTTTAATCAAACCAAACTGACAACTAAATCGTTCAGTTGTCATGTGTTTAAAAATCGAATTGGATCCCTTTTTTTCTTTTGGCTTTGGTTAGTTTTTAATTGGTTTAGTTTGGTTTCATTTGGTCGATTTTGTTCAATTTTAAACACCCTTACTTTTCAATAACAGACCTCAGTGACAAAAGCGATCAAAATATCATATTAACATAACCTAGATCCCAAAATTTACCACTAAGTTTAGGTTAAATCCAGACCAGGTTCTTATTCATTATCCATGGCTTTCATATAGAATTAGCACTAAATTTGGTCCATCATATGTAGATCAGATGCACCAGATGCAAAAGAAAAATTCATTATAATTCGAAGTCCTCTTGAACCATGGAAAAAAGAGAAGACAGATGGATTTATACAATAAATGAAACCAGAAGAGTAATTCATAAAAGAAAAAGTATTTGGTATTAAATTTGATGCCATTGATATGATGCAACATCATACCTCTGCATCCACTTCCTCCTTTGTTGCAAAAGTAGTATGACCTTCTTGCCAAAGAAACTCACGACTCTTGCAATCAAAATATATATATTAGCATCTAATATTTGTCTCATCAACTTAAATAAAAATAAATAAATACATAAATACACATCATAGACAGTGTAAGTCAATTAGTAAAAATATGTAAAAATATAATGCACTAACTTTTTTTAGTTACATAGTTTAAGATTTAAAAACATATCACTACATGAACTTCCACTGCTCAAGAAAGAAGACAAACAATTGAAAGCATTACGTATTAGACTTAACAATGCTTGACATTCCAATCCTTGAGGCATTTTATTTCAGTTTGAAAGTTCTTGTTATTTTTAAAGTAGCCAATATAGCAAGACATTACATGGATAGGAAAACAAGGTGAAAAAAATAATATATTAATACCTTAAGAAAGGTGTAGGATTGTTGAACTTCCATCTAACAACATTGCACCATTGATTGAGTTTCAAGGGCAAGTGATGAAGTCCCCTTATCCACTTAGAGTAGTATGGATACATGACAGTCTCACTAGTTGGGTGAATAGCTCCAAGCAATCTGACAAAAGACCAATAAATTAAAGGCATAGCACTATCATTTCCAAATGGAAATATCCTTCTAGAAAGCGACCAAACCAAAATTTATGATAAATCATTCTTCAAGATATGAAAAAAATGCTCATCTTAAATCACAAAACTAAAAATTTTCATTACCTAAATCGGACACAAATTTTACGAACTAAATTTTAATCTCCATAATATTAATAGGGGACATTCACATTCTTAGTAAATACCTGAGGGCATCACAAACCTAATTCAATATACTATTTGATAATATTGACTGGCAAATTAATATAATCTCACCTCTGGTGCAAAGCCCTCAACATGATCCTTTTTCCTTTTGCAAAACTCTAAGCGACACAAATAAAGGGAAGTAGTAGTTCTTCACTTTCATTTTCTTCATTTCTGCATCGAAGAATTCCTACATATAGTTTTCGATAAGACAAAAGAACTAAAGCAACCTGAATTCCAGAAAGTTAAGGAGGTTGCCTCAAAGAAATCCATTTCCTTGTTTGAGGAATCATAGTTTCTTCAAAGTCGCACTAATAATGGGATAGAATGAAATTTATGATGTGACATTACAACTTAATAAGGCAAGTTTCAGAACAAAACAAGTATGCATCACTACCTTATGTTCACTATCTATACAAAACAAATCTTCAAATTATTTGTTTATAGTTTACCTGAATTAGCATGCAGATGCCACAAATAGAGTCATAAAATGATTTAAAATGTTACTTGCATGACCTCTTATATTGACAAGCCCATGGCCTGAGAATATAGCAGCCAAAAATATCTAGTACTCAATCATCTCCCCATTGAGAACCACCTGTCATATTAAAAGAAAATTAATCCTGTAAAGCAAACTTTCCAGCCATTATGATTTTATATAGGAAAGCCTTAGTCGTTCAACAGAAACATATAATATGTTTTACTTTTCCAACTAAGATAGTCAAGCTTAAGTTCATTTCCTGCATGTAGTGTATACCTTACTGCTACTACCATTGGATTGTCAATAATAGATTACAATTTGAAATAGCTACCTTGGAATACCACTCACCAAAATTGTCTGCCTTTCAATTAGAAAGTCCAGAACCTGTCTCTTTCTTCACCTCCTTCTTCTTCCCAGCTGCAAAGCTTCATGGTCAAACACTAATATGTGAATAGACACAAGATGGAAGAATAAAAGGTGTGAACACTAACCACCAAATTGTTTTGCAAAAGGCTTTTTATTGTCATTCCCTGTCATCCGGAATGTCGACCTAATGAAACATCAAATTGTAGATAAAGTTACCATCACTGCTCAACATAAACATCTTGTACTGAAATGCAAGCAGGATATATGTTACCTATAACAAAGATTCTAGAGGAAGAGCCAACGGTCAAGGGAACGCGCGAATTGAATAGCAATTATGGTGTCACAAAGATTAGGGTTTTCTTCTTTCGGCAGCTAATTTTTGCCCAAAAAGATAACACACCCTTTTTTTTTCTTTTTTAAATATGACTCTTCAGTTACTCGATCCCATTCGAAGGTCATTGGTTTGACTTTTTTTTTTTAATAGCAAATATAGTATTTTGGTTCCTTTTAATTTTTGGTCCTCTATTTTTTAAAAGTTTTATTTTTTCCTATTTTTTTAAAATTGTTTTATTTTGGTCTTTTACTGCCAGAGCCATTAACTCAACTAATAGAATGACATATCAAACACCACATGGATGGTGACCCGATGCTGATTAGATCAATGATTTTTATAGTGATAGTATTTTGATCCTTTATCTTTATTTAAAGTTTTATTTTGTTAATTTATCTTTCAAAAGTTCTATTTTTGTAATACCCGCCAATTTTAGGGTCACATGATTGGTAGTATTATGGCTTTTATAATGAAAATTTTCATTATTTTAATGAAAATATTTGGTCATTTTTAATTTTCTATATTTAAATTATTCTTTTAGAATATTATTTATAGAAATAGAGATAAATAACTGGACCGAGTATTTTATTACAGATAATATTTTTAGAATTTGAGGAAACACAAGAAGAAGAGAAAATTTCACGAAAATAGTGTTGGGGAACAGGGAATAGAGAAAGAGTAGTAATGAGGCATAGAGGGAGCTGGGTATCTACGGGGTCTAGAGAGGACTAAAGTGAAATGAGAAACTAGAGTGACACCTAAAGTGTGAGAAATACCCAAATTGAAGAAATTACGAATTTGCCACTACTGAGGTTAACTGGGAGTTTCCTGGGGGCAAAATATTAATTTCACCCTAGGCGGATATATATAGGTGGGCTCACTCCTTTTCTTCATTTTTCACTTTCCTCTCTCTCTCTTCTCTCTTTCTCTCTTCCTTCTCTCTACCCCTCTCCACTCTAAATCCTCCAACAGGCTTCGGTAAGTCTTTCTCCTATGGTGGGGTGAGTCATCGGTCGTCAACCAACATAGAGAAAGCAAAGAATCGAAGTAGGAATTCTAATTTCCTAAATTTTTTCCCTATTTTCTAGTTTTAAGGCTATTTGAGGTAAAATTGAGATTTTGGCCTCATTTGTTGGTTCAAATTGGGGGTTTTATGTCTAAATACTCCTTAGACACTAAGGATGAGACCCATGGAAGAAATCATGAAAAACGGTGAAGATCTAGCCAGATTTGATCCAAAACTAAGGCCAAATTATGAGGTTAGGATTGTGGCGCCACACTTCAGAGAGAAAGAGTAAGTCATAGCGCCCCAGGTGCCAAGTGTGGTGCCTCAGGTGCAAGTGTGTATGTGTCGCCAGGCGCCAGCCATACCAAGGCTAGGCTACAACATATTTTTTAGTCTATTTTCAAACGATCACAACTCTTTCATCTGAATTCTGTTTTAAACGAACTTTATATCGTTAGAAAGCTCTTTAAGTCTAATTTATAATGGTATAAGTTTAATAAATTATTTACTAGTTAAGAGTTATGACTAAATGAGTGGCCAAAGGTCAGAGTTCGTGGTGAGGATTTTTCTTGGTTGATTCCAGATGGCGTGGAAGCTTCATTAGCTTGGTTTCACGAAAACTCTTTCACAGTAAATGTTGTCAACATCAAGGTAAGTGAGTGACCTTGCTAACTGAGTTTTTATTTAAAATTACTCAAGTACAATATAAATTTCACTCACACCATGATTATATTTTATTAAATTCCTTAATTAGTTGTGTTAACTAATTAATGGGATATTGGTTAATTTGTGAGACTGTTGTATGAAATGTGTATGGGTTGAATTGTGTGTGGATTTGGAAAATGTATTCAGAATGTTGAACTGGTTTCGGTGTATATTGTATCGTGTTTGTGAGTGTGCATTACACATGGAAAGATATTATATGAGAATATGGAATCATGAGAGGGAATCGGTTAGTAACCCAAGAATATGGTTATTGCTGGAAAAAACATCGAAAAACTGGAAATAGAAGGGTAGACCTCTAGGATAAACCCATTGAGCAATAATAATCTGAGCAAAAAAAATTGAGATTGAGTCTTAATATGGTAAGCATGGGGAAAGAGCAGGAAAATCATTACATATTTCATTTACATATTCATATTATGAAAGGGAATCAGTTAGTAACTCATGATATGGATATTCCTGAGAAAAATGACAGAAATTGAGAATAGAGGGCTGGACCTTTGAGATAAACCTATTGAGGGGTGGACCTCAATGTAGTAAACGTGAGAAGATGTGGAAAAACATGCATATGATTGGTGCATAGTACATTCATTATGATCATTTGTGCTTGTATATGTTTCGTGTTGAATCAGGATGTCGGATGTGATATGATGTGGATTGCGAGAGTATAGACTCACAAGGAGATAGCACATTATGGGCACATAATCAGGTATGCTTGTGATTGTGTATCTGTACGTGTCATTATGTGCTTGAGGTATTCATTTATTTAAGCTATGTTTGTGATTCTAGTATTTGTATTTGTGCTTTATTTTATTGCACAGTCATTTACTCACTGAGTTTTTGATAAACTCACACTCTATGTTGTTATCTTTTTAAATTTAGCAACTGAGGAGGATGAGAAACCGTTGAGAGTTTGGCGATTTTAAAGATATACCCCATTTTGTTGAAAGGTTCTTAGGCTGTATGCTAATAGAAATGCTCTATAAACCTATAGGCTACCGAGGTCCTACTGTGTTTTAGGGGTTTAATTAATTGGCTACAATTTACTTGCATTTTCATTGTAAATTTTTCTCGATGTTATGGGAAATAAGAAAATGTAATATGTAAATTTATTTCCAATGTAATTTACATTCTGCAAAGTTATGGATATTAGGATTGTTTAGGAAAATTATGGGCTACCATTGAGGAACACCCTAAGGTTTGTAATTTATACGTTAAGTCACGTGTCCAATTTTTAGGATGTTACAGAATAGTATTAGAGAGAAAGTTTGTGTTTCGGTCTCTTATAAACTATATAGCAAATTGTTCACTGTGGGTCCTTCCCCATTATCGTGAACTGCACAGCATGACCATGGGTTGAGGTTCCATAAAAGCCATTATAGGACGTTGAGTTTCTCTTTTTTGTGACTTACTCCTCGGTGGAGTGAGTTGAAAATAATTTTATTAACATAAGAAGTGTTTGTTCTTATGTGCAGGTTTTTGGCTCTGGATGAGGAGAAATCCTCAGAGCCTAGGGAGCTTGCGAGCTCAGATGTAGCTTTGCTACATTACCACTGAGTTGGTTGAAATTATTTGGAAAAAAATGTGGGTATGTATGTGGTTATGTATTATGGAAACATGAGTTTTCCCATGTGGTGAGTAATTATTTGTCATAATTTATTTTTGGTTTGGTATGTTGTGGTATGTATGCTTCATTGTTTACTGGAAGGTATGTATATGTTCATATATGTATCTATAATTGGTTTGTAATAAATAAACCTTGGGTTGTAAATGGAAAGTGTGAACCAGGGTATAGATTATCAAATCGGAGAGGTACTGTGGGTCTTGTTTAGTTGACGTGTGATAGTGATACGTATATATATATATATATATATATATATATATATATATATTTGTATCCATGCAAGTAGAGAAAAACTTGCTGGGATTTCTCATGGTAGATGCCTATATATATATATTTTGCACAAATTTTCATTAATATCTTTTAATGAATGGTGGAAATAGAACTGTTAGGAAAGGCTGATGAAGGGTTATAACACATATTTTGTAACCTAAATACTTTACACAAATACATGTATTGTAGTATGTCTTGTCATAGAGTAAGAAATATTTTCACAGGGTGTGTGGTAAATCTATTGTGGCTTCGGCCACTGTTGGTTACATGGAGTGACAAGTTTAGGTGTTTGGGAATCTACACTTCTATGGATTTATGTATAGTTTATTTCCATAAGTGTTGATAGCATCTTAGGTAGTTGTGTGTAGGTATGTATATCAACTTTATCTTGAGTTGAAATTCGATAGATGGGACAAAGAGGATAGAAGAACCCAGGAAGAAGAAAGGATTAGAGAAGGAAGAATGCTCACGTAAGGTGGGCTAAGGGCTAGGATGTAAGTTACATCATAGGGATTGGACATTGAGGTCATTAGTTAAGGTGGGGATACTTGCATAAGCATGCATCCTAGAGAAAACCAATGAGGTGAGACTCGATTGGGGAAAAATGACCTAGACTGTGAAGTTCTCCTGGAGGAGACACCATAGCAGGGTAGAAAGTGACGTAAGGGAGGGTGAAGTGAGTTGTAAATCTTTTGAGGCAACTTGATTAAGTTGCACTCATTTGGTTGGGAGTTCACAGGTGGTAATGTTATGCGGTAAGTGTGCTTAGGTAAGCGAGATCAGTTTTAGAGAGAAGAAAAAACTACGAGATAAGTTCTCAGTAGTCATTGAGTAAAGATACAATAGATGTAGGGTGTGAGGATGTGTGAGATCTTTACACCAAGAAAGCTGGATAAGGTATAGGGTGGTTTACCAGAGTTTCTACCACGGTGAAAGTGTGGAAACCTCATGACCTAGAAATGGTCTGAGTGTGCTACGAGTAGGCTTTTGGCATGAGTGCCATATGAGTTGAGTAGAGGCAGTGGCAAAGGCGTGATGTCAGAGGTTAATGAGAGGTTTGGCCCACTTTTCTATAATAAAAGGGTCTATGAGCCTATAGTGTGTACATATCAATGGATATGTGAGATGCTTGGGTGTTTACGTACAACCAAGTGAGGTGGAGGATATAAGTTAATAAAATGAGTATCGATGGTGAATAAAGGAATGGTGCCATAAATGTGGCTTGAAATGAGTTTGGGTCAAACCTAAACTCCCTTATGTTATAGCGAATACTTGGGTGGTATAAGTGTTAGTTTGAGAAAGAGAGCGTGCAAATGGATGTAGAAGTGTAATTACTTAAGTATGAGCATGCATGGATTGAGGGTATACGTGTAAATACGTAAAGACCTTAATTATGAGTTCATTTGGGAGAAGATGACCTCCTTAGGGCTTATAGTCCCGAAGGAAGAAATCTTATATGAACTAGAGATTAGAGAAAATATGTCTATGGGGAAGTATGGGGTGAACTTTAATAGGTTTGGTATTAGTTTCATGGTTAGGGATAAAGGCCTTGGCCTATAGGTTATTGTGTTGCGGTTGTGGGTATGTTCCTATCGACATGTTATGAGTTACGAACATAACCCAATGAACTAAGGGTTGGGATAGGCCTAGTGCACCTATGAGTCCGGTAAGACTCAAAATAGGGGTTCACATAAGGAGAGCCAATCAGGAGGTTCATCATGATTTGGGCCCTTAGAATAAGCCTCCTAGTGACTGTAGCCAATTGACATCGTTGAGACTCAAATGCTAACGTCTGGGAAAGAGTGGGAGTTCGGGACCAGCCTATATTAGGACTTTAGCTGGTCAAGTGATTAGTGCATAGAGATGTGAAAATAGGGTGTTGTACTCCTGAGATCCGAAATCGGTGGTTACCAATGTAGGGAACAGGGTTTGGGATCAAGAGGGATGCACTTGAGAGCCAGAAGGCTTGGGAAAAGGGAATATGAGAAGGGTACATTATGTGATTACTTATACTATTTTATGTGTGGGATATATTTTATAGTTGAGGGCATAATTCGAGAGACCAGATGCATGTTATAGCTAAGGGTATGACACAAGAGGATGGACACATATTATAGTTATAGATATGACCTAAGAGGCCGGATACATGGTTGGATTCCTTGTTGGAACGTAGACCTATAGGGAATAAGATGAGGTCTCATGGTTTACTCTTTGGGGCTAAGATGGTAGTTGCCATGGTTTGGCATGAGCCGGAGTGTAATACCCATGAAAAATAAAATATAAATGCGTGTTTACAAACTACTGTTACTATTTCAGTATATGGTACTATTCACTTGTATAACACTATTTACGTATATGGTACTGTTCATTTATACAATCAAAATGTCAAGTACTAGATGTGGTTTGGTCATAAGAGAAAATTAGAAAGAAGTTTGTAGGAGAAAATGATGTTTTATGTGTAAAAATACCCTCAGGGACTAAAATGAAAGGACTGATTTGAAAAGAAACTTAAATGTTTAAGGTGAAAGGATAGTTTTTCCTTTAAGTTCCAATAGTAATCAATAATTCAAGCCGCCTCCGCGTTTTGCACAGTAACCGTAAATGATTAACGAGTGAAATATTTTATTAGAAATGTCATTTTCATGAATAGTAAATTGAATATTTTATTAGCGCATAGTATCAAATAGTACCATTGACTTTTCTTATAAATAGGCCCTTCCATTTCACTTCTAAACTCACACCTTCAACTTCTCTTCTTCTCTCCTTAAGTTTCTCTTGCTCCGACGCTAAGCCTCTTAGATTTTGGGCTTTTCCTTTTCTACTTAGCGAAACACTGAAATTCACCTGGGTACTCTTGTTCGTAACGACTTAGATAAGCGATACTTATACGGAATCCAGGTGAGTGGAACGACCCCGTTTTAATAAGGTTTTAGCATTACTGGTGATAAAAAGTATGTCGTAGGACACTCCCAAGATTCATAGGGATAAACTGGATTCAGAGTGGCAAATCTGGGGAGATAATTAATCCAAGAGTATTGATAAAATGAAATAAGTATCTCATGATGATGTGAAGTTTGAATCTTTTCAAAAATAGATTAATTATTATCTTGATTTGTGGTTTATAAATCTATAATATAGTTATATATTATATCTGTTATATAAATGAATATTACATTGTACTTCTGATTATGATGTGAAACACTGTGCTATTGATTGTGATTGAGCGGGACAGTACCCCCTCTCACGGCAAGGCGGAAAACTCAATTTAAAAGGGTGTCTTGACCAACGAGTGTGGAGACAATGATTCCCTCAGTAGGGATATAGCCCGAATCGGTGACAGATCCGTGAGGCGCCCTAGCTAAGAGGATGAGGTTGTGCGTTATGGCGGAAATATACAAAATTGGTGAGCCGGCCTATATGCGCTCTCCGAGATATATTGCCATTGATAAGTACTAGTAACGTTTGTTGAATTAGATGAATTTTTATCTTTCAGTATGTATTTTCTAACTATGTCTATTGATTGAGTTTGAGCCTTCGGATATACTTGCATGACTGGTGATGTATTTGAATTTTATTAACGCGAGGCCGATTCGCTCACTGAGTTTAAAAGCTCACACTCTCTGTACAATTTTTTTGTTCAGATCAGGTTGCCAGCGAAAAACATCCGCTAGAGGAGTAGATCACTTTGGACCTTCCCGCTGTCGGGTAGGCCCCTCTTTTGTTATAGATTATGTTGCTCTGTAACCGTCTAGGACATCTAGGTCAGGGGATTGGCATTTGGCTTGTATTTTGTATTGAGGATCTATTATTTTCAATTAAAAAAATTTGATGTATTTTCTTTGTATTTATTAAGGAATGGTATTTTGAGAATATAGAGATAATGACTAATAATTTTACTTGTGGATAGAATTTATCAAAAGGCTTACAGTGATGGGATATTCATCATTGTGCCGGTCATGTGCCTAGAAAATGGGTCGTAACACGGAGCTCAGGATGAGAGTCGTACCAAAGGGACAGTATGCCTCTGAGCAGGGATATAACCTTCGAATAGATGACACCTACAGGCTAAAATATCACATACGAGTGGGATAATGCCTTCGAGCGGGGTGCATACATTCATAATATTGTGAACTACATATATGGGTTTGTGTTTATGTGTGGGCTTGTGTTTATGCTATGCATAATGTAAAGTATGTAATTCGTAAGGCTAATGAGTAGGATGTAGCATATAATGTATCAAGGTTATGCTTTATGAGAATCACAAGCGAGATACTATATTATGTATATGCTTCTGAAGCGACCGGATATCGTGCAAGATAATTATCCTGAGGGCATCTTTATATTTATGCATATGTATGTAGGTGCTTTTAGGATTGAGTGGTAGATGAACTTATGTGTAGTAGGTACTTAAGTCACCCTAACTTCCTTAAGTTTGCTTGTGGTAATAGTTACCAAAACAACACAGATATGACGCCTTCTGAGGCTTTATGTGGAGGGCTTTGTGTTTTGGGTTTTTTTCATTGGGGCAAGTTATCAACATCCCTGAGTGAGGGAAGTTGGGGGGCTTTATGGTATACCAGAGCTGTATAACAACCAGAGATCTCATTTCTTACTTTAGTTTTGGGAAATATTGGGTTTAATGAGTGGTAGTTTATATGCTTCGATTTTCGATGAAAGGTAGGGAATGCCGCTTCTCGTCGATTGATGTGGCGCTTTACAAGTTTTGTGGTAAGTTTTTGAATTTAGGGGACCAAATTCTGTTAAGGGAAAAGAATGTAATACCTACCAATTTTTGGGTCACGTATTGGCAGTATTACAGTTTTTATAATGAAAATTGTCATTATTTTATTGGAAATATTTGGTTTTTTTTAATTTTCTATATTTAAATTATTATTTTTGAATATTATTTATGAAAATGGAAATAAATAATTAGACTAGGTATTTTATTATGGATGTTTTGGGATTTGAGGAAAGACAAGAAGAAGAGAAAATTTCATGGAAATAGTGTTGGGGGATAGGGAATAGAGAGAGAGTAGTCATGAGACATAGAGGAAGCTAGGTACTTCCGCGGTCCAGAGAGGGACTAAATGAAATTAGAAACTAGGATGGCACCTAGAGTGTGAAAAATACCCAAATTGGAGAAATTATGGATTTGTCACTACTGAGGTTAACTTGGAGTTGCCTGGAGGCAAAGTAGTAATTTCACCTAGGCAGGTATATATATGTTGGCCCACTCATTTTCTTCATTTTTCACTTTCCTCTCTCTCTCTCTCTCTCCTCACTCTTTCTTCTCTCTTTCTCTCTCCCTTTTCTTTACCCCTCTTCACTCTAAATCCTCCAATGGGCTTCAATGAGCCTTTCTCCGGTGGTGGGGCGAGTCATTTATGGCCAAGCAACATAGGAAAAGCAAGGAATCGAAGTAGAAATTTTGATTTTTTGAACTTTTTTCTATTTTATAATTTTAAGGCTATTTAGGATAAAATTGAGATTTTGGCTTTATTTGGGGGGTTTTGGCATCTAAATACTCTTTAGCACCAAAAAATGAGAACCTATGGAAAAAATCATGAAAAACGGTGAAGATCTGGCCAGATATGATCCAAAACTGAGGCCAGATCATGAGATCAAGATCTTGGCATCTCAAGTGCCAAGTATGGCACCTAGAAAGAGTAAATCATGGCGCCTCGAGCCTAGGTGTGGCGCCTAGCCATACCGAGGCTAGGCTACAACGCATTTCTTAGTCCATTTTCAAACGGTAATAACTCTTTCATTTGGATTCCGTTTTAAGTAAACTTTATATTGTTAGAAAGATATTTGAGTCTAGTTGCTAATGGTATAAGTTTAATTTGAAAATTATTTACTAGTTAAGAGTTATAACTAAATGAGTGACTAAAGGTCAGAGTTAGTGCTGAGAATTTTCCTTGTTTTATTTATTTATTAATTTTGGTTGATTCTAGATGGCATGAGAGCTTCATTGGCTTAGTTTCTCAGAAACTTTTTCATGGTAAACATTGTCAGTATCAAGGTGAATAGATGACCTTGCTAATTGAGTTTTTATTTAAAATTACTTAAGTACAATATAAATCTCACTCACACCATGATTGGGCATATTGTATTAAATTCCTTAATTAGTTGTGTTAACTAATTAATGGGATATTGGTTGTAATTTGTGAGACTGTTGTGTGGAATGTGTATAGGTTGAATTGTGTGTGGATTTGGGAAATATATTTGAAATGTTGAACTGGTTTCGGTGTATGTTGTATCATGTTTGTGAGTGTGCATTACACATGGAAAGAAAGTATATGGGAATGTGGAATCATGAGAGGGAACCGGCTAGTAACCTAAGGATGTGGTTATTCCTAGGAAGATCGTTGAAAACTGGAAATAGAGGGATGGACCTCTGGGATAAACCCATTGAGCAATAATAATCCAAAGGGCAAAATCTGGACTGAGTCTCAATGTGGTAAGCATGGAAAGAGTGGGAAACACATTGCATATTTCATTTGCATATTCATATTATAAGAGAGAACCAGCTAATAACCCATGGATGTAGATATTCCTGAGAAGAATGTCGAAAATTGGGAACAGAGGGGTGGACCTTAATGTAGTAAGCGTGGGAAGATACAGGAAAACAAGTATATGATTTTCATTATGATCATTTGTGCATATATATGTTTTATGTATTAGGATGTTGGATGTGATATGATGTAGATTGCTAGAGTATGGACTCGCAAGGAAATAGCACATTATGGTCACACAATCAGGTATGCTTATGATTGTGTATCTGTATGTGCCATTATATGCTTGAGGTATTCATTTATTTAAGCTATGGTTGTGATTCTGGTATTTGTATTTGTGCCTTATTTTATTACACAATCATTTACTCACTGAGTTTTTAATAAACTCACTCTCTGTTGTTATTTTTTTTTTCAAATTTAGCAATTGAGGAAGATGGGAATCAATGGGTGTCACGACCCGTTTTCTAGGCACATGACCGGTACAATGATGAATATCCCATCACTGTAAGCCTTTCGATAAATTCTTCCCACAAGTAAAATTGTTAGTCATTATCTCTATATTCTCAAAATACCATTCCTTAATAAATACAAAGAAAATACATCAGATTTTCTTAATTAAAAATAATAGATCCTCAGTACAAAATACATTATCATACTGAAATACAAGCCAAATACCAAACCCCTGACCTAGATGTCCTAGACGGTTACAGAGCAACATACTGTATAACAAAAGAAGGGCCTACTTGACAGCGGGAAGGTCCAACGTGATCTACTCCTCTAGCGGATGTACTTCGGCGGCAACCTGATCTGAACAAAAAGTTTGTACAAACAGTGTGAGCTTTTAAACTCAGTGAGCAAATCGGCCTCGCGTTAATAAAATTCAAATACATCACCAGTCATGCAAGCATATCCGAAGGCTCAAGCTCAACCAATAGACATAGTTAGAAATTACATACAAGAAAAATTCATCCAATTCAACAAACGATACTAGTACTCGTCAATGACAATATATCCCGGAGAGCGCACACAGGCCGGCTCACCAATTTTGTATTTTTTCGCCATGACGCACAACCTCATCCTCTTAGCTAGGGCGTCTCACGGATTTATCACCAATCCGGGCTATATCCCTACTGAGGGAATCGTTGTCTCCACACTCATTGGTCAAGACACCCTTTAACCCGGGTTTTCCGCCTTGTCGTGAGAGGGGGTACTGTACCGCTCAATCACAATCAATAGTACAACAGTTCATATCATAATCAGAAGCACAATATAATACTCATCCATATAATAGGTATAGTATATAACTATATGATTCAAATTTCATATCATCATGAGATACTTGCTTTGTTTTATCCATACTTCTGGATTAATTATCTCATTATATTCGTCATTCTGAATCCAATTTCCCCCTATGAATCTTGGGAGTGTCCTACGACATACTTTTTATCACCAGTAATGCTAAAACTCTATTAAAACAGGGTCGTTTCACTCACCTGGATTCTGTACGAGTATCACTTCTCTAAATCGTTACGGACAAGAGTACGCAGGTGAATTTCAGTGTTCCGCTACAGAGATTTTCATGAAAGATTACAGAAAATACGTTAAGATCGTTTTCGTATAGATACTGTTCATACGTACGGTTACTATTCATATGGTCACTATTTATACGTATGGTACTATTCATATGGTTACTATTCATACGTACGGGTACTATTCATACCGAAAATACAGAATACAATCTGTAAAAGAGTACACCAGGTAAGTTCCCAGGAAAGAGTGGAGGGTCACACTGGACACACTTAAAAACCAGGTCTTTCCTTAGCCAGAACTTTCCTAGACATGTATTCTCCACAGATTATATTCTATTTCGGTAATCAGAGAATCAAAATAACAGCTAACGACAGTTTTTCTGATGTGGAAGATCGGCCAAAGCTGCAACCACAGAGCATACTTAAGAAAATAACTTCTAAAATTTGAAAGACATAGAAATGGCATAGTATCCTTACCTAAGCAAAAACGGAAAGGCCCAAAATCTCAGAAGCCTAGCGTCGGAGCAAGAGAAACTTAAGGAGGGAAGAATAGAAGTTGAAGGTGTGAGTTTAGAAGTGAAATGCAAGTGCCTATTTATATTAAAAGTCAATGGTACTATTTGATACTATACGCTAATAAAATATTCAATTTACTATTCATGAAAATGACATTTCTAATAATGCAGTTACGCGTACGATGGAAAATTTTCGTTTATTTACTATTAGAAACTTTAAAGGAAAAACTATCCTTTCACCTTAAACCTTTAAGTTTTTTTTCAATTCAGTCCTTTCAATTTAGTCCCTGAGGGTATTTTTACACATAAAACGTCATTTTCTCCTACAAACTTCTTTCTAGTTTTCTCTTATGACCAAACCACATCTAGTATTTGATATTTTGATTGTATAAATGAACAGTACCATATACGTAAATAGTATTATATGGGTGAATAGTACCGTATACTGAAATAGTAACAGTAGTTTGAAAACACGCATTTATATTTTATTTTTCATGGGTATTACAATGGGAGTTTAACGATTTTAGAGATATACTCCATTTTGTTTGAGGGTTTTTAAGGAACCAATTTTTAGGCTGTATACCAACAGAGACACTCTGTAAACCTATAGGCCATCTAGGTCTTGCTGTGTTTTAGGGGTTTAATTAATTGGCTGCAATTTACTTTGCATTTTCATTATAAATATTTTTCGATTTTATGGGAAATAAGAAAACATAATATGTAAATTTATTTCCAATGTAATTTACGTTCTATATAGTTGTGAATATTAGAATTATTCAGAAAAATGATGGGCTACCACTGAGGTACACCCTAAGATTTGTAATTTATACGTTAAATCACGTGCCCAACTTTCAAAACGTTACAATTTTGGTCCTCTATGTTTTAAAGTAGTTCTACTTTGGTCTTCTACCATAAAAATCATTAACTTACCTAATGAAATTTATACAGCATCTACCATGTAGGTGTTAAATGAATTAATGAGCCAATGTGTAAAATCAAAATTTCATAACTGCCCTTATAATTGCTTCCCCTTTGTCTCAATTTTCAAATATTGGGTGCCCAACTATGTTATAGCGTTTTGGTACTTATGTGTTTTATTTTGTTTTCATTTTATCCTAAGGCATATGATGAGAACAATTAAGGAAGACCAAAATATGATGTAGTTCTCTCATTGATTGTTGTCTACAGCAAGATTTGTGGACTAAAGATTGAAAATTGAAATTGATACAACTTGACATAAAATAGACGAACAAGAGAAATAAATAAAAATAACTAGTAAACAAAATGTATAGTGGAAGGGGGAGGCAACAAAGAATACCAAGTAGAATCATTTTGAAATATAGAGGACCAAAATAAAATCTAAAATCAAGATAAATGACCAAAATACTATTAGTATAAAAATCATTGTTCCAATTAGCATCTAGTCATGTGGGCATATGACATGTTATTTTGTTAGTTGAGTTAACAACTTTGACGGTAAAGGACTAAAACAAAACAATATTGAAAGATAGAGGACCAAAGTAAAAATTTTGAATAACAGAGAACCAAATTAAAACTTAAAATAAAGATAAGGAACCAAAAATACTATTTTTGCCTTCTTTTTATCATATTATTTTTTGAAAATATTATTGTCATTAATTTTTTCAAAATGTATTATCAGAATTTTATTTTATTTAAAAATACATCAATTTAATCTTAATAAAATTAAATTAGAATTAAAAAAAATAAAATATTAGAAAATTAAAATTGAATTGACAATACTAAATTTTTAAAAATTAAATTAATATTATTATAATTTTCCAAAGACTAATTTTTTTTTCTCTTCAGGAATTAAGTAGAATTACAGAATTTGGAGTGGAAAAATTTTGGGCAAAATATACATAACCCTCCTTAACTTTGGGTCATGTGTAATAAACCTCCCTCAACTATAAAAAATTACAATTAACCTCCTAAACTTTTTTTTCGAATTGTGTAATTAACCCCCTTCAGTTACTAACAGTGTTAACTTTATTCCACATCAACAATTTATTACACCTCAGATACATATGTGGCATTTAATCACCCTCAAAGTCAACATTTTTTACACATCATATACGCATGTGGCCAACCCATCTTCCTCATCTTCCAGGCAGGGCATCTACTATGGTGTCCCCTACTTTCCCATGCCTTTCCATCTTCAGCAACCAACATCGACGGCCCTACCATATTGTGCTGTAGGGTACGCGACGGTGACATCGGCGGTGCAAATCCCCCTTACCCACCTCCCCTACAGTTCTTGCTGGAAGATACTCTTTCTTGCAATGTCAGCAGTTGCAACAGCTATTTTGAAGGGATGTGTAAACCATCATAACTAAAGCTCTCAAGAAAGTCAAAGCGGCTATTGCTAATAGTGAGATCGAGCACAGAACAGATGCCAAAAAGAAAGCGATTCCTCATAAATTTGCTGGGCAAACGTAGGAGGATCATTCACTGGTAGAGTCGTTGGAGAATGATCACCAGTTGTTTTGAGGGGATCTAGGGAATGAGGTAAATGATGATGTCTTTTCAAAGCGTTTTCGAAGTTTCTGTTGTTTAACATGGCAAGAGTTGTTAGAAATAAACGGAGTGGGGAGACAAAAGGATATGACTTTATTAGCTTTGCTGATATTTCTGACTTTGCTATTGCTCTCAAAGAGATGAATGGTAAATATTTAAGAAATCAGCCTACCAAACTTCGCAAAAGTAAGTGGAAGGAGAGAAAATATTATGATGCCATGGAGAAACAGAAGAAACAATCTTGGAAGAAATTGAAAAAGTTAATTGACAAATATGAGATAGCTTAGGTTCAATTCTAGAAGAGAGCAAGCCAAGCTCAAGTTCTTGTCGGGATCTTTAGCCCCGTGATAATACCAGGAATTGTTCACTATGCATTTACCATGAGG
Source organism: Biancaea sappan (assembly GCA_037074585.1). NCBI lineage: Eukaryota > Viridiplantae > Streptophyta > Magnoliopsida > Fabales > Fabaceae > Biancaea > Biancaea sappan. The sequence continues at coordinate 39,810,108 of CM073496.1, forward strand.
TGACTAGGACAACGTATATGAGATGTAAAAAAATGTTGACTTGGGGTGATTAGATGCCACGTGTGTATCTGAGGTGTAATAAAATGTTAATGTGGAAGAAAGTTAACATCGTTGATAACAAAAGGAGATTAATTACACAATCGAGAAAGTCTAGAGGGTTAGTTGTAACTTTTTATAGTTAAAAGAAGTTTATTGCACTTGACTAAAAGTTAAAAAGAGTTATATGCATTTTGCTCAAAAAAATTTCTCCTGTCTTTCTATATTATGCATATTTTTTATAAATAATAATTCTTTTATAATTTAAAAATCTTATAGTATAACACTTTCTGAATGACATCGCATAAATATAAATTTAACAGATTCTATTAATTACTCCCATTTAACATTAATTATTGTTAATTATTGTTATAAATATAAACTTAACAGATTCTATTAACTACTCTTTTATTTCCCCCTTTTTTTTCACTTTTCTCTTTAGCTTACAGGTTATAGTTATACTCTTTATTTCATTGATGAATAAATTAAGAATATAAAATTAATTAGATCATATATATATATATATATATATATATTTAACCCCCAAAAAAAAAACTTCAATGAATCATTTTTAAATATAAATATGTGTGGAATTTTTTAAAACTGTAATTTTTTGTTCGGAAAATGAGTGCAGAGTCAGGTGGACTCCATCCCAAACTAATTGAACTTACGTGGCACTGTGGCCTGTGGGGCAGAATTTGAATTGCAGCACACGACTTGCGCAGACCTAGGTCTGGATTCGACGGTACGAACCGCTTGCGGCTCGAATTTTGCTTGCAATCGCAAATTAATCGGAAGAATTGAACACCATGGCTGAAGAATCCGACCATCCGATCAGGCTGATGAATTTCGTCTCGGAAGAACAAGTAAATTTTCTCATCAAACCAACTGAATAAAAAAAACCCTATGTGCACAAGTCCGCAGTTCTAGTTTCTCTGTTTCCCCCCCCCCCCCCCCCTTTTTTTCTCTCTTCTTTGTTGAATCTATCAATTAATGATAAGGTAGTGTTTCATTACTTATGACTGGTTCTAATTCAAATGATTGTTGCTTTTTTTTTTTTTGGAAACAGTTGGTTGAATCTAAAAGAAAAAGGGGTGAAAGAGTTGAAGACGGCACTGCCCAAAGGGATAGAACCCTGTACGAGGTCATCTTTCAGTTTTCCCTTCTCTTTTCTTGTAATGTCAATATATTGGTGATGGCAAAATGAGGGTTTGCTGAGAATTGATTAATTATTTGATATATTAACCATGTTTAACATTGGATTGTTCTACCCCAAAGAAAAAGGTCTGGAATAGCTGCATCAGCTGGGAAATTGTTAAGTATTTATGAAAAAGGGAAAAAAAGATAGAAGATAGAGAGTAATAAAGCCAGTTATTAATGCTTGACGAATTGCATATGCGTTAGTTGAAGAAGTTACTTCAGTAAATCTCATAAATAATTTTACAGCATGGATTTGTTCTGTATGCTTAAGCCTCAATACTTATGTGACATCTATTGCTAATGTTTTATACGGATTTAACTTGCTGATATAATTCAGTTGCTCTCAGATTTAATTTTTACCCTTAATTTGCAGATTCTAAAGGAGAACAAGGACAAGCGGGATGCAGAATTTAATGAACGGTTCAAACATAGTGAGTATTGAAGCAGTATTTAGTAAATTATGATTATTTCTGTTATTCAGTGCTTGGAGTAAGGATAACTAGCTTTTGGAAGATTGTTTAGAATAGGGAACGTGTTGGGTACCTGAACCTGAAGGAAATGCTTATAACAGATCACAAGAGTGCCCCTCCTGTGTGGAGGGTATATTCTAGAAGGCGGAGGCAGTGAGGGTATTTTAGGAAAGGGTAGTAAGTTGTCAAAAGTTTGTTAGTTATGTGGGTGAGCTGCGAAGGGAAATGAGGAGTGGCAAAATAAAGAGTAGCGCTGGGGTGTTTTGTGTTTATGCTGAATTTTACTGTTTACGTGTGGGAAGTCTGGAGACTTGCTTTGTGAGGATCCTAGCTCTGGTTTTAGGATCATTACTGGTGTTTGATCTTCTTTACTATTTTTATTGAATTGGTGTTTCCTGGAATCTCTTTTACTGTTGAGATTTATTTTTCTTCTAGTACCTAATAGTGGTCTGACCTGTCGGATTATTCGAGGGAGAACTAGTGTGTTTAGGGTTGTTCTATGCCACGAAAAATGATGACACAAAATGAGGTTGTGGATGAGAGGTTTAGCAGGTTAGAGGAGGGACTGGAACAAGTGAAAGGTGGAATGGAGGAAATGAAGAGAGCTATATTAGCTGTGAAAGACTTACTTGATAAGAGAAATGAGGGAGCACAATCTTTTGGTAGCAATGAGATTCAAGAACAACTTCCTGCTAGAAATGCAACCAGAATGACAAACTTGAGATGTTTCGTTTGTCAGCCAAGAAGGTTGAGCTGCTAGCTTTTGATGGATTTGATCTTATGGCGTGGATAACAAGGGCGGAGACATATTTTGAGGTACAACGGCTGTTGGAGGAGGATAAAATACAACTGGCAAAACTCTGTAATGAAGGGAATACAATACACTGGTATAGCCTGTGGAGGGAATCTATTGAAGAGATGAATTGGAGAAAGTTCAAAGAAGCCTTACTAGCTCGATTCGGTGTAGGAAGACTAGATAATCCCTTTGAAGAGTTGAAGGAGATTAAATAGAAGGGGTCCATTGAGGATTGCATAGAGGAGGTTGAACTTTTCTCCTCTCAATGTGGGAAGTTACCGGAGTGTCAATTCGTGGGATATTTCATGGGAGGACTGCGTCAGGATATCAAGAATAGGGTGAGAACTCTGAAACCTAAAAGCCGATATCAAGCAATGCAACTTGCCAGGGACATTGAGGCTGAAATGAATCCAGAGGAGGAAGAAGATGATTATATGGGTATTAGGAGAGTGGTGTATGGACTGGGGCTCCGTCAACCTAGGATCATATATGGAGTCAAGCATTCTGTGGGCTCGAGAGGAAACGTATGGATAGCCCAAAACAACATCTCACAACAAACACTTAAGTTGGGTGGCCCGTATGGTCGGGTTTCTTCACAGAACAGGTAGAGATCTCTAGGAGCTTCTTCGGTTGGGTCAACATCCTACGACTTGCACTTAAACGTGCGAAATTCCTCAACTTCATTGCAAATGACGACAAGGAGACCGGTCGTGGATCGGAGAATGATGAACGAGAGGGACTGAGGGCCAAGGCACATACCACATGCAGAATTGATGGAACAAAAGGCAAAGGGATTGTGCTTCAAATGTGGAGAAAGGTACTCCCCTTTGCATAGATGTTTTGATCCACAACTAAAGCTGCTGTTGAACGAAGGAGAAGGGTTTGATGAGCATGGGGAAGTGGTTATGCTAGAGGTGGAAGAAGAACAGGGTGAGCCCATCATGGAATGTAAACTCTTGGGTTTGTGTGGAATTTTGAAAGAAAATTTTGGAAAATTGGGACAGAGAACAATGAAGATGACCGAAATGGTTGCTGGTATTTCTTTTGGTGGTGTTGGTGGATACAGGTGCCAGCCATAATTTTATCTCTCCAAAGTTGGTGTCATTGTGGGGCTGAAAGTGGATGACAAGCATGTGATGGGTGTTAAACTGGGAGATGGACATCGAAAATAGACAAAGTGGAGATGCCCAGATATTAAGTTGCATTTGGGTGAAGTGGAAATTAACATGGAGGCTTTTCTCATGGAATTGGGAGGAATTGATGTAATACTGGGAGTGGTTTGGCTTGAGACACTGGGAAACGTGATGATAGATTGGAGAGAAATGTCCATATCTTTTATAGAGAAGGGAAGAGAAATTAAGCTTTGTAGCTCAACAATGGGTCAGAAAAGTGGAGATACAAGAGTTGAATTGGATTCTTTGATTAGTACAATAGGTGAGAGAGTGCAATGGGTTGATAGATTGCTGTGGAAATTGGAAGGGAACAGTGGTGCAAGTGAAGATAAGATGAATTTAACCAGAGAGCAACAAAAAGGGTTAAATGAGCTACTAAATAAATTTTCTCTGGTTTGTGGAGAACCTGATGGGTTGCCTTCGTCAAGGGGAATGACTCATTCTATAGCATTACACAAGGACTTGGATTCGGTCAGTGTTCGTCCATATAGGTACCCACAGTACCAAAAGGATGAAATTGAAAAACAAGTACAAGATATGTTGGAACAGGGAGTGATAGGGAATAGTACAAGCTCTTTTTCTAGTCCAGTTATTCTGGTAAGGAAGAAAGACAATACCTAGAGGATGTGTATAGATTAACGGGCCTTGAATAAGGTCACAGTACCAGATAAATATCCCATTTTGGTGGTAGAAGAATTAATTGATGAACTTCATGGAGCACGATATTTTTCGAAGTTGGATCTAAAATTTGGGTATGATCAAATAAGGATGAGGGATGAGGATATACATAAAACAACTTTCCATCCATATGAAAGATATTACGAATTTCTTGTAATGCCTTGGCTACATTCTAGGAGACCATGAATCAGATTTTTAAACCATGTCTCTAGAGTTTTGTCTTAGTCCTTTTTTATGATATTTTAGTATTTAGCAGTGATTGGGAGACACACATGAAGCATTTAACTACTGTTCTTAACATCTTGCAAGAAAATCAATTCGTAGTGAACAGGAAAAAATGTGGGTTTGGTCAGAAGCAAGCAGAATATTTGGGTCATGTAATATCTGAGAAAGGAGTGGCTATGGACCCAAATAAGGTGAAAAGTGTTGTGGAATGGCCGTTGCTGAGAAATGTAAAAGGAGTTAGGGGTTTTTTGGGTTGATCGGGTATTATAGAAGGTTCATAATTAATTATGGGCATGTGGCTAAACCCCTTACTGAATTGACCAAAAAGGATGGGTATCATTGGGATTCAAAAACCCAAGAGGCCTTTGAGAATTTGGAGGTGGCAGTAACAACAGCCCCAGTTTTAGCATTACCAGATTTCAATTCCATGTTTGAATTAGAATGTGATGTAAGTGGGAAAGGGATTGGAGCAGTTTTGTTACAAAAGAAGCCCATTGCTTATTATAGCAAGCAATTGTTGGGAGCAAACTTTATTAAAGTCGGTTTATGAAAAGGAACTCATGGCTGTGGCATTGGCAGTACAACATTGGAGGCAGTATTTATTGGGAAGGAAATTCATTATATTTACAGATTAGAAAAGCCTTAAGCACTTGATTGAACAGAGATTAACTACAAAAAATCAGCATATGTGGATGGCTGGATTAATGGGGTTCCAATTTGAAATAATATACAAGGTTGGGAAAGAGAATAAGGTTGCAGATGCTCTTTTAAGGAAGCATGAAGGGGTTGAATGTGCAACTTTAATTTCTTATACCTTATGGACTGGTTGGACAGCAATAGAAAAGGAGATTGCAGAGGATGTGTGGTTGCAGCAGATCATGAAAGACTTGCAAATTGACTCCTCATCATCTTGGCCAGGTTATTCTTTGTATAAAGGGAAATTATTTTATAAGAAAAGGTTGGTTATTCCTGCAAATTCTTCTGTTATTCCTCAATTGTTAGAGGAGTTCCACTCAACTCCTAGTGGGGGTCATTCCTTAATTTTGCGCACATATTGAAGGCTGACAGCTAATGTTTATTGGAAGGGTATGAAAACTCAAATCCAAGAATTTGTTAAGGCTTGTGATGTATGTTCTAGACAAATATTTGGCCATAAGTCCATATGGTTTTTTTGCAACCTCTATCGGTGCCGGAACAAATATGGAATGATATTTCCATGGATTTCATTACTGGATTGTCCAAGAGTAAGGGATTTGAGGCAATTTTGTTGGTTGTGGATACGCTGTCCAAATACAGCCATTTTATCCCTATTAAACATCTTTACACAGCCGGGGGCATAGCAGAAATTTTCACTAAAGAGGTGGTTAGATTGCATAGAATTCCTAACTCTATAGTTAGTGACCGGGACCCTTTATTTTTCAGTATCTTTTGGAAAGAGCTGTTTAGGCATCAAGGAATAACACTTAATATGTCTTCATCTTATCATCCACAATCGGATGGCCAAACTGAGGTGGTCAATAGATGCTTAGAGACGAATTTAAGGTGTTTTCCTACTGAACAGCTGCAATCATGGTCTCAATGGTTGTCTTGGGCAGAATTATGGTACAACACTTCTTATCACATATCTACTGGAGTGACAACTTTTGAGGTAGTTTATGGCAGACCACCTCCAACGTTTTACAGACTTACAGTACACAGAGGGTGAAACAAGGGTTGAGGCAGTTGCTAGGGAGTTAAAAGACAGAGATGAAGCTTTGAGACAACTGAAATACAATCTCAAGCGTGCACAAGATAGAATGAAAGCCTAAGTTGATAAGAAGAGGACTGATGTGCAATTTGAAGTGGGAGACTGGGTTTTTCTTCGCCTACGACCTCATAGACAACAGTCTGTGGTTCAGAGGATTAATCAGAAATTGGCTCCAAAATTTTTTGGGCTTACCAAATTTTAGAGAAAATTACTCCTATTTCTTATAAACTGAAACTACCTTTTTCTTCTAAGGTGCATGCTGTGTTTCATGTATCTCAGTTAAAGAAAGTTGTGGGCAATTATGTAAGTGAATTGGAGTTACCTATTGAAATTGAGACTGACCCAAAACCACAGGTTCAAACCTTGAAGGCTCTAGCTTGGTGCTTGAAGACCGAGGATGCTACACAATGCTGAGAGCGATTAATTGGTAGGGCATGTCTGCAGTGGATGCCACTTGGGAAGATGAGATACTGTTAAGGAGTCAATTTCCTTCTTTTAGCTATTATTTCAGGGGGAGGTGATGTCGGGTACCCGAATCGAAGGAAATGCTTATAACAGATCACAAGAGTGCACCTCCTATGTGGAGGGTATATTCTAGAAGGCAGAGGCAGTGAGGGTATTTTAGGAAAGGGTAGTACGTTGTCAGAAGTTTGTTAGTCGTGTGGGTGAGCTGGCAAGGGAAATGAGGAGTGGGAAAATAAAGAGTAGCACTGGGGGTGTTTTGTGTTTATGCCGAATTTTACTGTTTATGTGTGGGAAGTATGGAGACTTGCTTCGTGAGGAGCCTAGCTCTGGTTTGAGGATCATTATTGGTGTTTGATCTTCTTTACTATTTGTATTGAATTGAAGTTGTGTTTTCTGGAATCTCTTTTACTGTTGAGATTTATTTTTCTTCTAACAGAACATCTTGCTTATTGAAACAGTTATAGCATTATAGCATTTGACATTGCCAAGTACAAATCATAATACTGCCATGTTTGCTAGCCCCCTCTAGATGCGGGCTTTTTTATGCTATCAGTCTGTTTTACAAGTCTTCCTTGTTCAGATGTCTTTCTTTTGTCGCTATTTTTAGTTGAAGATTAACCCCCCTTTTAATCATTGCAGGACCACCTAAAGCTTTAGATGAAGATGAGACTGAGTTTCTTGATAAATTGGAAATGGTATTACTCTTTTTTTTTTTTTGGTTGTGTGTGAAGCATTTTGTTTTGAAGTTTATTATGGATGGAAGTCTCATCTGGGATCTATTAAAATCATTAGAAATATAATTTTCATGTAGATTTATTCATGTTATAATTAATTAGGTGCTAACAATTATAATATGTAGCTTTGAAAAGAATTTGATGACCTTACATTATTGAGAAATATAGCAATGCTCAAACAAAGTGTTGATCAGAAGTTTATTACAATGTTTCTTCTTATTTAGTTTAATTTTCTGTGGGTTTTTTTTCTCTTTCATCTTCCAGACTAGGAGAGATTATGAACGACAAGTGGCAGATGATGAAGCCCAACAAATCCAGAGTTTTCAAGTTAAGTGCTAGCAATTTCTGAATGATAATATCATAATAACATCTCGTTAAGTTATAATATTCTTGATTTAGTGAGTTATATTTCTCTTAGAATAACTTGTCTTATCCTGCTATCAAGGAAGTGAATTTGACATTTATGGGTGCCAATATTTGGTCTATGATTTTACTAAATACATTGTTCTCTTTTTTTTTCTTTTTTTTTTTTCTCTTTAGGCAGCAGTGGCTGCACAGTCCAACATTGTACATGAACTTAAGGAAGCGGCCGCCCCTCGTCCTCCATTCCGGGTTAGTTTTGGTTAATTTTATGAAGTTATAGTTTTTGATCCTTCTACTTTAACTGTTCGATAGTGTTTACATTTTCATAGAATGCCTTAGTCACTCTGATTTCCTGACTTCTTCCGTAACCTACTTCTTTCGGTTATGGGACAATCTCTTCAGGAGTCTCTAAGCTTGTCCTCAATTGCTAATTTGACATTATTAGAGTTATTTCTAACAAGTTTTATATTGCAATGTCTTCAATTTGTACAATCTCCAATCTTGTGTTTTTAAGATGCAAAAGCACCGGGGACAACATGGTGTCATACCACTGTAGATTTTAGATTAACATAACCCATTACCTAAGCATTCATTCTTAAACCAGAAATGATAAGTGTACTAAAGGTAATACTTATGAGGTATACAACAACAACAACAAGTCTTATCCCATTAAGTAGGATCGGTTACATGAATCGCATAATGCCATTGAGTTCTATTAATAACTAACTCTTTAAGTATTCTATTAATCAAAAGATTTCGTACAATGACTTGTAAGTGTCTTCATTGGTCTTCTTCAGTCTTTTTTTACAAAACTCCATATCATCTGCTCAACTCTCTTTGGCACCTTCAACTATCTTCTTTAAATATGTCCAAACCACCTTAAATAATTTTTTACCATTTTCTCCTCTCAAAAAAAAAAAAACAACTCAAACTGATTTAAATGGGTTATTTAGTGTTAGTGTAAGGTTGCAGCATAATCAGATGTATGTGCATTTGTGGGTTTTTCCTCTATGACCCCAGTCACGTATTTCTTGTCATATAATGAGTATTTGGCTATGAGCTACCTCTTGGTGCAAAATAACAAAAGAAAATGGAGAGTGGATGCATCTGTTTTTGCAAAAACATATGACCAAATGTCTTGATTTCATAAAGCACTAAATTTAAATTGCTTTTATTCGTATATTCTGTTTTTCCTTATTGGTCTTCCGTGCTGCTTGATTACTTGCACATTAATGGCTATCAAAACCAACCGATTGTTTGCCATTTTGTCACTGATTATTTTCCAAGACTATCTTCATTTCGGTACCCTTCCTTTTGGACATTGCTTGGAGTTTGTACTGTGAACTGTTGTTTCTTTTACTCTTGTTTTTTGGCCATTATAATTCGTACTGTTGCTAATTGCAAGAAAATTTGAAGATTTCTTATAGTATGCCAAACTTGCTTATAGCATGCCAAACTTGAAGACCAAAGAGTTAGAAGCTATACATTGTTTCACTCGGAAGTATTATTTATGTATCATGTTTTGATTGGCTTTTCATTGGCAATATTAACTAAGAACACAGGAATCCTTGGTGATTGATGAAGTGAATTTGTCTCGAAACCTTGCTTAAAATAACAGTTAGGGTGGATTTAATTTATAGATCCTACCTTGTTATACAACCTGTTTTCTCTTGCAGGAAGAAAAGCCCGTTGGAAAGAAAAATCCAGCCTCTCGCCCATTAGGCATGATTATAAAAGTCAAGCCCCAAGCCAAAAAAGCGAGGCTAGATGAAGGGAATGCTGAAGAAGCTTCTAAAGTAGGCACTGCTCCTGTTAAGCATGAGTCCTCAGAGCCAGTACAATCCTTGAATGGTGAAGTTGCCAAGTCCAGTGAAGTTGTCCTAACTGGCCTTGTTTCTTATAGTGACGAAAGCGATGATGACAATGACTAGTGGTTTAATATTTGTTTTCAAATTTCAACAGTTATATTATTTTGAGTAATATTTCATATGGGCTATATATTATCTTTTTAGTATACTATACACCTCCATGCATGCGTTCAATGCGGAAACCACAACATCCAGTGACACTAAAAGAAGGTATCCATTATCACGCATAAAAGTACAAATAACCTAGCATGTAATGGGTGCAAAGCATGACCTTTTATTTAAGGATTAGACTTAAGGTCCATTATTTTATATTTTTAAAAGATCCAATGATGGTGAATTGAAAAAAAAATTTATACACTTGTGGGTTCTCCAATCATGTGATATTTATATGGGTTTTTTTTTAAAAAAAATATTCTATTATAATATGTATACCTGTCTCTAAAAAAGATATAACAATAAAAATGTAAAAATTATATTTAAGTTTTATTTTTTGTGTAAACCTTGTGAAATTTACAACATTCTTTTCAAAATTTGGTTTTGTTAATGTAATTTTCGCATGGTAAACGTAATAGTCCTACAATCAATGAGAAGGACAATGAAGAATCAATGTTTCCGGAAAAAAAACACGAGAACCAGAAAGAAACTAGGAGGAAATCATGCAGAGAAAAGCAGTGAGAACAGTAGCAGGTAGTGTTTTTAAAAGTGTTTAAAATAAAATTAAATCAACTAAATCAAATTAAATTGGTCAAAATTAAAGAAAAGAGGTGTAGTTTAATTTTTAAAATATAAATTTTAATTGATTCTGTTCGGTTATGTTTACTAAACTATCTTTATATATAAAAAATTATATATCACATTATAATATTATATTTATATATTTTTATGTCAATAAAATTATTTTTTATATATTTTAATTAATTTACTTTTTTAAAAAATTAATTTAGTCTCTTTCTTTTTATATTTAAACATATTTTATTAAAATTAAAAATCATATTATTGTAAACTAAACGACTCAAAATCGAACAAAATTACCTAGTTAAAACTAAACTAAATCATCCAAAAATTAAAACTAAATAATTTTATAATTTTACAAAATAATAAATTTAATTCAATTTAATTAATGCTCAAAATCAAATCGAATCGACTCCCTAAACACCCTAGTTTCTCCTAGGAAACTAGCTGATTCGCTTGATCATCACGTCTTTTAGCGAGGCAGTCAGTAGCGCCATTAGCCTTCTTTTCTTATTGGCATGTCTTGAGTTAGCCCACGATTCTACCGGCAGCGGCAATGTTCGGAACCTATTCGGCGAATTTCAGAATCATTCCATGGAGACACTTAGCAAGCTTCTAGTTGTAGCTCGGATGACAATTAGATGCATCGTTATTTATCATTTCACACTGTTTGATTATTTCGTTGCTGATCGCACTCTCAAGAGTGGGCATGTAGGATTTGATGTTATTGGTTACTCTCATGCACAGAGGTCCCGATCGAGGACGATTGAATCTCTATTAAAGAATCTCAATAAATAATATTTACATAAATTTCAAAATAATTTAATCACAGAGGAAAGTTATGTTTGACGTAATCTTACCCTGAATCACCGCAGAAATCATGGTGCCCATCTAATTGGTCAAGGATGCCATCCTTCTACATGGAGAGTCCCAGCTGGGATTTTTTTTTTCTCCACCGTTAGATGCAGGCCAAAATGAAATACATCAAGGACTAAAATAAAACAAATATTTTCTAACCTGAGTCCAAGTACAATTTTGGGTAAAACAAAAAGAAGTCATTTTTACCTTTTTATGTTGAGTGCTGATATACGTGGGGTTTGTCCTTGTGTGAAATAATGGCTGATCTCATTCGAGAGGGTCAACTACGAATAATCGAATGCAGTTTGTTTTTGGGTATGCTATTTGGTATGCAGGACAGGAAAATTGGAATTGCCATCAACAAGTCAACAAGCGTGGGCCAGTGTGAAAGATTGAAAAAGCAGAAAAGGAAGTATGCCACGCTTCATCTCCGTTGCGCTCTTTCCTCGCATTTATTTAAATCTTACTCCCATCGGTCATGTGAGCTAACCTTTCCTTTTCTAGTTTACACGATGTAATCTTGATTGAGGCGATAATGAAACTAACGTATTTATTTTCCTGACTAGCTGGGAAAGTGTCTTTGTCTTCTAGAATTTGCTCCATTATTACAAATTACCAATGTTTTCATGATCAGATGAGATCGATCAGTTCAATCAGAAGGATTAAAAATTAATTCTATATTCGATTCGATCAACTCTTAAAAATTAGTTAACCTTTGAACTAATCAAAAATTGGTTGAATCGACCAAAACGGCCTGTTCAATGGTTTAAATGGTTCTTTTTTTTTTATCACTTTACTTTTTTTTTTGGTTCACTTTAGTCATTTTGTTTTTTTTATTTTATTATTAAGTGTTAAAAAATTAAAAACGAACCTAGAGTCAATTGAGTAATGACTGATAAATAATTATTTTTTTAATTAGTTAGTTTGTTTTTGTTATTATTTGTAAATATTTATTTAAATATATTATTTTATCAAAAACACATTTTACGTAATTAAAAATTAAATATTATTTTTAATTAATTTTACCTTTTCATATATATGAATTATGATATATTGATATGTAATTATATAATTATTTTACTATTTATATATATATATATATTTTTTTTATTAATTATCATCAATTTAACCTTAACTAATATAAAACTATTAAATTTTGGACTAATATTTCTTCCGACTCAATAATCAATTCGATTATAAAGACCTTGAAAACTAGTGTTTTCGGTGCTATTCCACTTGATTTTACTTTAATGAACTTGTCTTTATTTACTAGCTGTTCTTGTCATAGACCTCATTGCCTAGGCCGTGAAATCGGCAAGCGGAATGCCCACAAGTCATAGCCACGGGTCATTTGGTGTATTCATTTCCCTCTGTAGATTTCGTCTATCGTCATGCATGACGTCCGTACCTCATTTGTTTATTTTTAAATTTTTAAATATTACATTTTCTCTCTCATATTTTTTCATCCTTTTTTATATTAAATTATTATTATAAGAAAGTTCATATGTTGATCCTTGACCCGCAACCTTCTAAATTTATATCATTTAAACTACCAAGTTCAAATTATTTAAATTACAAGCTCAATTGTCCATAAAAACTTGATTTAATTTTAATCTATATATTAGTGGAAACAAAATTTACCATAAAAACAAGAAAGAAAGAAATAGGGAGAAGAAACTAATAGTAATATTTACAGATTTCTCTAACAACCTATTATTGGGCAATTGTAGTAGTTGATTGCCTTTTCGCGAGGATAAATTCCATGAACGAATTTTGCTATGAGTCAAAAAGGATAATTATTGTTCTGCTATTGCTCAGCACAGAAGGAGAAGATTAAAATAAAAATAAAAATCATACAGTTGAAGCACTTGTATGGAGCTGGACCAAAGACGCATAGAATCCATCTATGATGTTAATCAGTGTCTCATGCTTTCCTTTCTCGACTATAACTCCATTTTTTACCACTGCAATCACGTCTGCATTTTTTATGGTGGATAAACGATGTGCCACAACCACAGTGGTTCTGTTCACCATTACTCTATCTAATGCGTCTTGAACCACTCTCTCTGACTCTGCGTCCAACGCACTTGTGGCCTCATCGAGCAGCAGAATTTTTGGACTCTTGATTATGGCACGTGCAATAGCTACTCTCTGCTTTTGCCCACCAGATAGTTGGATTCCCCTTTCTCCCACCACTGTGTCGTAACCCTGTAGGACAGAGTAATAATGCTAATTGAAACTTGTGCAAAGAGGTTATTACAATATGACCAAACCAATGCTTAAATAATTTTACCTGTTGTAAGGCGCTAATAAAACTATGGGCATTGGCTAGGCCTGCTGCAGCTTCGACTTCTGCTTCTGTTGCATCGCCTCCCTTTCCATAAGCAATATTGACACGGACAGTGTCGTTGAATAATACTGGCTCTTGGCTCACAAGGCCCATCTGTTGCCTTAGCCACTTGATCTGTAACTGGCGAATTTCTATTCCATCAAGTGTAATTTCACCTGAATCAGGGTCATAAAATCTTTGTAGTAATGAGATCACTGTGGATTTCCCACTTCCACTCTCACCAACGAGGGCCACCGTCTACATGCAAAAATATAAATAAAATAATAAAAAAATTGATAGATTTTTATTAGTTGCAATATTTACTTGAGTTTATTAAAGTAGAAAGGAAACTTTTACCTTGCCCGAATGAATAGCCAAGCTGAGATCTCGGAAAATCTGTGTATCTGGTCTAGATGGATACTTAAAGCTCACATGATGAAGCTCAATTTCTCCCTTTACGTGATCCAATGTGGTGCCTGACTCGTCACTCGAATCTAACTTGGACTTCCTGTCAATTAGTTCAAATATGGAAGCAGTGGCTGACTTGGCCTTGCTAGAGTCTGGAGCCATAGAGCTCGATTGGGAAACTGCCATTGCTGCCATTGTTAAGGCAAAAAACACCTACAAACCATGAAAACCATATAAATTTGTGAGAAAGAATTTAAAACATCAAGTGCTGGAATGCATTACTCAAACGGCATTTGTTGGCGAAGTAAGAGGAGTTAGTACTCGAAAAACATCTGAAAATGAAGCTTTGCCGCTGTCCACAAGTCTAGCTCCGGCATAGAAACTTGTTCCGTAGACGCTAAATAGTAAGAAAAACGAACACCCAAATCCTATTCCACTGATCAAACCTTGACGTATCCCAGACTGCATAGGGCCTTCGCATTTCTTCCTGTACAATTCCATCACCTTCTCTTCAGCACAGAAAGAAGCTACTGTTCTTATGCTTCCAACTGCGTCATTAGCTACTTGGCTTGCTTCTTCATATTTCAACTGCAGTAAGTCGCATTACGATATTGTGAGTTTGCATAGCAAAACCTGAGTGACAACGCAAAATGTAGATTTGTATATATGGTGGGTATGAAAAAGAAGCTAGCTCACCTTTGCGTCTCCACTAAATCCCTTCATGAATTTCATTTGTACATATCCATTTACTCCAATCAATGGAATCAAGGCTAGAATAATTAAAGCTAACTGCCAGCTTGCAACAAAGGCAATAACCACACCTGCACAAACTGATGCTATATTTTGAACCAGTAGACCAAGCGCATCACCAACAAGAGCTCGCACGGTTGAAGCATCTGCTGAGAGCCTTGCGCCTATTGCTCCACTTGAGTGCTCAGGCTCATCAAACCAACCAATCTCCATGTTCACAACCTTCTCAAAACACATAAGTCTAATACGTTGGATTAACTTAAAGCCAGCTACAGAAAATAAGTAACCTCGGCATGGGATGGCAACCAAAGATGTAATGCCAAGGGCCATAAAAATTAGTGCCCAAAACTTGGAATCCTTTCTCATCTCATGAGGTGGTTCATAGAATGTTTTGATAACTTTGGAAATCAACAACCCGAACACAGGAAGTATAGTACCATTTATTATGGCAGCCACACATCCAAGCAGAAGCACTGGAATCTCTGGCTTGTTGAGGTAAGCAAGGCGACGAAGTGGAACCTCTGGCAGTCGTTCTTTTGATTCCGCTGTTGCCAATTCAGGTTCAGGGACGTTAACCACTGTGGGTAAACCAAATGGTACTGAAAATGAGTGGCGGCTACTATTCCCTGCAGATGATCCTCGGCTTATGGATCTTCGAAGTGACCTCCTTTGACTTGATTGTCTGAAGGATTCCATGGAAGGTTCACTTTTGTTCATATTCTCTGTGGTTTCTTCCGACTGCTTGTTTACTTCTTGTATGCGTATGAGTTGAGAGTAAGCTCCCTCGGGATCCTTGAGTAGCTCTGAGTGTGCTCCTGATCAATAGGCACATAAAGTTACATTAAGATATACAAACAAATTCTAATTCCCATAACAAAGGACTAAAACTATGGCAAGGCTAACTTGCGTTGTATGGTACCTTTTTCAACCATCTTCCCTCTGTGAATCACTGCAATCATATCAGCATTCCTGACCGTGCTCAAGCGATGTGCTACGATAACCGTAGTTCGGTTCACCATGATCCTATCCAGAGCCTCTTGAACTATCCTTTCAGATTCTGCATCCAGTGCACTTGTAGCTTCATCTAGAAGTAGGATTCTAGGATCTTTAAGAATTGCTCTTGCAATGGCAATGCGCTGTTTCTGTCCACCAGATAGTTGAGTTCCATGCTCACCAACCATTGTTTCAAATCCCTGTGTGCAGAAGTAAATAACTTGAGTTAATAAATTTCAAGACTGTGAATGTAAAGGAAGCTTTAAAACTGTAGTAAAGAGGACCTGTGGCAGTTTATCAATGAACTTAGCGGCGTTTGCAAGTTCAGCTGCAACTCTTATCTCTTCAATTGTTGCTCCCTCCTTGCCATATACAATGTTATCCTTAATGCTAGATGCAAACAACACAGGCTCCTGGCTGACAAGGCCAATTTTTCCTCTAATCCATTTAAGCTGAAATTCTTTCAGGTTGATGCCATCAATAAGAACTTCACCTGCCTGTGGATCGTAGAATCTTTCTATTAAACTGATAACCGTGGACTTTCCACTTCCACTCTCTCCCACTAAGGCTGCTGTTGTGCCACTTTGTATATGAAGAGAAAACCCACTGAATATCAGCTCCTCGGGTCTGGCTGGATAACTAAAATAGACATCCCGTAACTCTATTTCACCATTAATGTCCTCTAGTATTTTACCGTTTGGATTATAAGCATCTATCTCTGGCTTCCTCTCAATAGTCTGAAACATTTTATAGGCTGCAGCTTGACCTGCAGCAAAAGCACTCAAGCACGGAGTTGCCTGCCCAAGCGACCTGTCCATATGGAAAAATGCATGTACATTGATAAGCTGAACAAGAACGATGCATCCATTTATCTCCATAATCGTTTGGTCGTGTTTATGCATCAGAAAAAGAAAGGCCACTTACATGGAAGCAGTCAATATAGCAACAATCACATTAATCACGGTACCCCCGTTATATCCTTTTTCTAGGATCATCTTTGCACCAAACCATACAGCCATGGCATAACCACAAAAGAACACAAACATAAGCGTGCCAAAACCCATTCCAGCCACCGAACCTTCACGGACTCCTGATTCGTAAGCGTCTACAAGAAATTTGCTGTAATCAGATACTGCTTGCTTTTCTCCAGTGAAGGATGCAACCTGGATATATACACAGGAAAAGACAACATAAAAAACCAAAGCATTCTCAGTGATAAGATCTCGCAACAAGGACTCAGCACAAACACTCATCGTTAGAAATTCCCATCTATTTATTCAGTTCTAACAACAACTTACGGTTCTAATAGACCCAATTGTCTGTTCAACAACATTTGCAGCTTTTGCATAAGCGCTTTGACCACGGGATGCCATCCTTCCTATAATGAAGGCCATAGATGCCCCAGACACCGCAAGAAGTGGAAGGATGGATAGCATGACAAGGGCAAGAAGCCATCCTTTGATAAATGCTATCACAAAGCCACCAATGAATGTTGACATTAGCTGAAGAAATTTTCCGACCTGTTTAAACAAGAAAGTGTTCAGAAAATTATAACCCCAGAAAGTGAAAGAAACACCAATGTTCGACGGTGGCATTTGATACTGATTTTGAACGAAGTCTTCAGTACCTTCTCACCCATGGCATCTTGTATGAGAACAGTATCACCTGACATTCTTCCGACCACCTCTCCAGTGTTTGTTTCCTTATCAAAGAAAGTAATGTCTTGTCTTAGTATAGTTTTCAAGTACAAACCCCTTATTCTCGCAGCCTGTCTCTCCCCTGTGACCATCCAGCTCGCCACCTCTGAAAAAGAAAATTAAGTCAAGCAATTGAAGGTAAGGAAAACCGGAATGATTTTGATCACTGAATATACTCACGAAGAAATGCTGCCACACCACTTCCTACTGCCAAGTACACAAATTTCAGAGAAACCTGCAATTTTCCGAAAATTCTCATATACTTAAAAATTCATTCAATATTTCCTGTGTCTACTCTGTTACTTCAGAAACCTCTCAAAAAAAAAAGAAAATCAAAATTTCTGCTACATATCCTTAGAGCTATAGAGATTGAGATGAACTTAATAATTAATCCTGGTTTTACCTTGGAAACTTCGTCAACGATGTTGGTGGTATTCTGGTTACTTCCGAAGGTATTAATCATTTGACCCATCAGTAGTGTCATGAGAGGCAAACCCATACCATTTCCAATGGCTCCAATGGTGCCAACGGTCATTAAAACAGTATCAGTTGAGTCCGCAAACGAGAACAGCCTGTGAAATGGAACTCTGTCAGCTTTTTCTTTTTGTTTGGTCTTATCTCCCTTTTCCCCGTTTGCGCTGGTTTCCGCATGATTCTCTGATGCGGTTGCTTCATCGTGCTTGTTCACATCGCCGTCCAGGCCATTCTCATCCATTTCAGATCAGCGCCGTCTATTTTCCAACTATGGAAGAAAATCACTACACAAATTAGAAATTCAGAAAGCAAACTCGAAAGGTGGATGTGGATCTAATCAGATGGCAACCATAGCCAGCATGCATTCTAGCCGATAATCACAAACTAGATAACTTGATTAGTCGAAAGATACAGAATCAGGGTCTGATACCGGAACTAGTTTCTCATTAAATAAGAGAATTTGGTAGCGATTGTTTTAATTTAAAGCCAATCTAAATCCTTTTGACATTTTACTGATTCACCAAACTTGTAATGAAATTTGAAGCTTAAAACACACGTAAACGTAAAGCCAAAAAGAGCAAAAGCAAATACCAAAATCACAACGTATTGTGTCTGATAAGAAGTTTTACTTCACAGTCATCCTATAAAGCGAAAGGCTAAGATCTTTGTGTCAGCACTTGGTTTCATCGCACAAGCATCAAAATCTTGCTAAATGAAGATATGCCATATTAAATTCCAACTAATCACATTACTTCATAAAACGTGGAATTTGCAGACATACAATAGCACGCACTTAATTGACTTATCCAAGCAAGAAAACAAGGACGATGTATATATTATTATTTTTTTCATATTCTCACCCACTGCCACAAAATGAAAGGAATGGCTTACCAGTTATCACTTTCCTTTTACTAAAGCAACAAAAGAAATCGTTGGGAAGATAAAACGATGCCCATTAAGCGAAAAGCATGAGGGAGGAAGAGAGGGAGAAAAAAAAAAAAGAAAAAAGAATCCCCTGTTCCTGACGGAATCAATAGCAGCGACTATATGGAAACCATAAAATTAAAGAACTTCGGAAAGATTATAAAACGCCGTAACGGCAACAAGGCCATCAGTGTGAATAAGTCATCTGCTAAAACCCTGTAAAGACAGAACAAGGGGAGCTGAGGAAGAGGCAGAGAGAGGAGCAGTTGAGAAAGATATAAATATGTGTGTGTGTGCGTGTGTGTATATATATATATATATATATGTATGTTTCTTTTCCGTCAAGTAATGGGGATCTTAACCTGCGTGAATTTAGTTATAAGGCTGCATTAATCCAAAAGAAAAAAGAAAAAGAAAGAAAGTTATAAGGCTGCGGCTGTAACAACCAGATTTTTGGGATCTTATTCCAATTCTGCAGGTTGCTTAGAACTGCAGAATCTATGTGGAATACACAAAGGATTTGATGAATGATTTTAAAATTCAATATTTATTATTAATCATATAGTAGAAACTAGAAAGGTAACAAAATATTAAGAGTGGTCCTATTTATATGCATATAGAAGTTTGGTTTTTTCTAATAAAAAAAAAGTTAGGGTTTAAATGTAAAATACGAACAGAAATAATATTTTAAATCAAGTAATTCTTGATGAGAATATAATTTTTTAATATATGAAAATCAATATCTGAATAATTAAATTAAAAAGATATTATAGTTAATATTTTTTATCTTTTATCCTGCATTATTTTGAGCTCTATAATTGTTGGTAGATTCATTTTGGCTTGGATGCTGTATGTATTGTACTGAGCGGTTCACACACATTATATGGGCTTGGTTATTGCTTAAAATTCAAGCGCCTTCTTTTGATGATAGCTCACTCACAATTTAAATTATTTAAATAAAAATAAAATATTCAACGGCGGTACATGCCGCCAGCGCTGATTCTTAACGCCCGAATGTATCTTTGGTCAAACAAATTCCTTTTAATTTTTTTGTTCATCATTCTGCATCTTTTTCCTTCGTTGAATACATTACTTTTATGGGCTAGTTAACCAGTATGCTAGGAACAGGGCTTAAAGAATATTTATTAATCTTGAAAATGATATAAAGTGTATAATATTAAATAGTTAGTCAATTTTTTAATCTAACTGTTATTAATATTATATTTGTTTTTTAATAGGACAAATTCATCCTTAAAATTATAATTTATAAAATTTTAAAATTTAAACATAAATTTTAATTACACTTTTTTAATTATTTATTATTTTGAAATAGTAATGATACAAATAAATATTGCATTATTTTCCAATATCGTTGTTTCTTGTTATATAGTGTATTAATTGAAATCTATTTAAAATATCAAATTTTCAAATAAAAAAATAAAAATCTTAAAATAAACACTAAATAATGAAAAAAAATGAAAAGATAACATTCTAATATTTTAAAAACTATTCTTTAAGTGTAAAGTTATCATATTAAAAAAATACATAGGGCATAAATGATGGTTAGTTTAAAAAGTTATTACTATTTACGTTTTTCACAATTGTCCTTCATTGTAGGCAATTTTACTCCTTGCACGGTTGACCACTAAATTGAACACCTTTTCTTTATAAGAATTCGAACATTAGTTTATCATATTGTGAGAAATTAGGCTCTTTGTTAGATTTAACACCATTGCTAGTTGACTAATTATTTAATGCAGTACATGGTTTACTATTTTTAAGATTAGTAAATGTTTCTTAACTAATGTTTTAAGGGTATTGATTAACAAGAGCTCAACTTTTAATGGGCTTGCTAATGCCATAAGAGCACTAATTAAAGAACATTTATTACTCTTGAAAATAATAAAAAATATATACAAACAAATTATTACTCAACATGTTAAACCAGTCATTAATAATGTTTTATTTACTTTTTTTAACATGACAAGTTTATTCTCCAACCAATCAGTTTTAAAATCTTAAAATTTAACAATAAATATTAGTTACACTTATTTGATTGTTTATAATTTTATCAAATAATAATAATAAAATATGTATAACTTTAGTTTCATTCCAACATCATCATTACTGTTATATATGTCTTATTTGACATCTATTTAAGATATCATATAAAAATCTTTAAATAAACTATAAACAATAGGAAATTTTAAAATTTTAAGATTTTTAAAAATGAACATTTTATAGGTAAACTTATCATATTAAAAAAATAAATAAAATATTAATGATGATTGATTTAAAAAATTACATAATCATTTATTTCTGTGCATAATTTACTATTTTTAAGAATAATAAATAATTTTTAATCAATGCTTTTAAGGCACGGGTAAGTGAGCCCCATTTTTAATTTCTACAAACATATCTTCTTGGCATAAGCAACTCACTCACGAGAAATTCGGAGGTTGTTTGATATGCGTTTTAGCGTTGGAAAGTAACTTTTTTTTTTCGCCTTTTTTTAAAGCGTTTGGTAAGTTAATTATAGAAGCAAGAAAAGGAATCCATAATTCTCTCTTTCCTCGTTTTGTACAGTTTTTTTCCATCGCACACTCAATGAAAAGAAGTTCGATGGAATGAAAAATGCTTCATTGTTCTGAAATTGCCCTCATCCGTCTCTGTATTTGTCTATTGTTGTGTTCGCCCTTGAGGTTGTGGAGCGAAAGAAGCTTGGGGAGATGAGATTCCAGAGGGAAATGCTAGAAGGAGACCAATAAGCTACGGGGAAAGGGAGACCACACTAGTGACAGAGAGAGAGAGACTAGTGAACAACATGATAGATAGACCAGACAGCGATAAGACGAGAAAGAAGTGAGCAATAAGAAGAGACAGATTAGATCGGCGACCAGTCTGACTGATACCAAGCGGCCGTTCAGCTGTGGCCACTTGGCACCAGGCGGTTGGCCAGGCTGGTCGACTGGTAGGACATGTACTCATGTGCTCATAAAGATAATTTAGTCATTTCATTATAAATTTTCTTTTATTTCTTCTTAAAAAATATATACCAAACACAAAAAATATTTCATTCATATTCTATTTTTTATCTCATACTAAACATATTTTTTTCTATTCTCTTTTCCTTCTTCCATTCTCCTTTCATTTTCATTTTCTATTTTTTTTTCATTTTTATTATTTCCTAGATACCAAATGTCGTCTCGTTCTTTCTGTTAAAATGTTGATGATAACAATAAATAGTATCCTTTTTAGCATTAGTGCTTTTTTTTTTTGGATGAAATCTCTCCGTTATTATTGAATTTGCTTGTACAAAATCTGTCTTAAAAATGGAAACATAATCTAGAGGCCGATACATTGATTTTGACTTTGAGTTTTGACCGCCGAACTTGATTTTTACTTCATAATAAAGAAAGTAATGGAGATCAAAATTTTCATAGTTTTCGCTGCTTCTTTCTTGTAGCAGTACAACATTTATTTCCCTCTTTTATTATTTATTATATATATATATATATAAAACAAAATGAAACTGGATGTCACTAAAGCACAATATTCAACAAATTTTAATAAAGAATAAGAAAGCTAGTTCAGGTGCCAATGTGCCATATATTTGAATTTGTAGGTATTACTTAATAGGCACGTATAAGCAGTTTATCCTTCTTTTAAAAGTTTTGAAAATAATTAATCTCGCAGTTCTAAATTAAAAGTAATAAAATAAATCACGAGTGTTGATTAATCTAAATTTAAATTGAATAAGATTATAATAGACAATAAAATTTTTTTTATTAAATTTTAACTCACATACATTTTTAAAAACTCAAACTCATAATCTTTAATTAAATTAAAATAATTTTTTACCAATTTATTTACATGTTTGATGGTAGATACAGTTCATTTTCATCAAGTCAACTACTGTTAGGTTAAGTAGTTTTTTTTTATTGTATATGCTCATTCAAAATAAGTACATTTAATACAAGAGATTTAAATTTTATGTCAAATGTTATTTGTCTCTGTTTCATTTGACGTGTTTGTAAAATTTCTCAATAGCTTTGTAATTTAAATTTTATACATATATATAATCAAACAATCGTTAAATTGTTGGAATGTGAATATATGTTACGCTATTTGCATGTATGTTATAGTTTTTTTTTAATTTTTAGTTAATCTCACGCAGGCCTTATCATATCAAGGTTATCGGAAAATTCACTACTTGTATGAGTTGTAAATACTAAATAGAACTATCATTTTAAAACACATGCGTGTTAATAAGGCAATAATTAAAAATGAATAAGAATAAGGTTATTATTTAAAATAAATTATTATCACTTGTAAACAATGCATTAATTCATACTTATTTTAATACATTATTATAAAACTAAAATTGTTATCGATATAGAGAATTTTAGATTCTCTAAATTTCCTTAAAAAAATTTATCAAGTAGTTACAGAGAGATAAATACAAAAATGTAAAATTTGTGGTTTAACGAAATTCACTTGATGATGGAACTCACAACTATCAGAATACCCCCAGGAGCTTATGTTATGAGGTGCCACTTGAACAGAAATTCTTGGACAAATAAGCTTCGCTTTATTTTTACTTTTTTAATTTAAAGAAAAATTGTGTTTAAATATTAAAATGTTTAATATATTCCCAAAAGAAGTCGGAAAGGAATAACGGCATGTATCAGCACGTAGTAATCGGTGACGAGGCATAGCTGTTTGTGTCTTGCAAACTTCTGTTGCGGGAATAACATGGACGGCATTAATGACGCAATTAATTTATCCAGTTTTAACGGAAAAAAGGAAAGCATAACAAAATCAAATTCAACAACGAAAAACAGCCATGTCCCGGGAAAAAAAACGTTTGAAATTCTATTTTTCTTTTTCCTGAAAGTTTTATTTTGTGTTGAGTTTCATTTACACTACGTTTAGTTCACGTTATCGGATGGAAAAGGAGACTGAAATCCATTCTATAGTATTTTTTTCCTCAATTTGCTTCACACTCCCTCGCGCCAGTTTTCTTTTTCACTGGTCAGTGTTTTTTAGTGTTATGTGTATAGATTAGAAAAGAAAAGAGGAGTGAGGGGTAATTTAATAAAATTATTTTTTAAATTTCTTTTATTTTTATTTAAGAAATACATAACTGATACTATTTTTCTCTTTTTTTTTATCTAATTAAATATATTTTTTTTGTTTTCTTCTTTTCTTTTCTATTCTTCTTTCTCTTTCTTTTCCTCCGTTTTTTCCTTCATATTCTGTGCCACCAACCAAACAGATCATCAATGAAATATTGAAAAATTCAACATCTTAATAGAGTTGAAAACGAGTAAAATTAATAACAACTGATTCATTATGGTTTCCTTAAGTTGTTTTCGTCTTTTCCTCTTGTCGTTACCGGTGTGCGTGACGAGAGTGTACGACAAGCTAGCAATATCAGAATTTAGAAGTAATCGTATATTTTATTAGTTGTTTGACTTACACTTAAAGAAATGTATCAATTTTTTAATTTATTTTTAAATGTTTATATATAAAAAATTAAATTGTAATACTTTATTATATCTTAGAAATACTTATGTTTTTAAATTTATTTACTAATATACAAAAATAATTAAAAAAACTTTAATATCATTCTTTTTTGTTATAAGTGAGGCACAAAACTTGCAAAAAAACAAAAAGTGGGAAAGAGGTGTAAAAGGGATTAAACTCTCAACCATCAAAACCCTCTTAAATTTATATTTGGAAAAAGAAGTATTATTTTAACTAAAACTCATTGGCTTAATATCATATATGTTAATATAAAGTTTAATACCTCAATGTAACAAATAAAAAATATAGATGTATATTTTGATTAAAACCACAGTATTGAGAAAACAATGAATTCTAACTAATTTGGCGTGAGTAAAGTCGAGTCACATAATGTTAGTGCAAAATTTATCAGGCACAATTTTTTTATTAATGTACTATTAAAGCCTTGATGTAACAAGTAATTAATGCACCAAATCATAATCACTATCTTGCCTAAAAAGAAAAGAATAAGAAGATATTGCAGTTAGAATAAATGCTAAGGAAATTATTTATATAGATTCAGAAGTAATAAAAATATACATGAAGCGAAAAAATGAATGATTACGCATTAATGAGGAATTCGGTAAGGAAATATCCATTACAGATATAGATGTAATAAAAGTAAATATTCATTACAAGAAGTCAAATGCACAATTTTTGATTAATGTACTATTAGGGCACAAATATGACGAGTAACTAATACATCAAATCATAATCAATATCTCGCCTAAAAGAAAGAATCAGAAGATATTGCGGTCAGAATAAATGATGAGGAAAGTACTTATTACAGATGCGAAAGCAATAAAAACACTCACGAAGCAAAAAAGGAAAAAAATTATGTATTAACGAGGAATTCAATAAAGAAATATCCATTACAGATATTGAAGCAATAAAAGTAAATATTCATTATATGAAGTCAGATGCAGAAGAAGCACAAAAGGAATATGACCGGTATCATGCAGAAAAGGAAAAGATTGCATAATTAATATATGAGGATCCTAGATAAGGAAACAAGCCGTTTTATACAAAGTCAAAAGCAGATATTGCAGAAAATGAAGGAATAATTGAAAAGATGCTAATTATAATCATATCTGAAAGATTCGTGTCAAATAAAAGATGATCAACTTAATGACGCTTTATTTCCTTATTTGGAGCCACAAAGATTCATATTAGAGGTACCTGATATGCATATTAGATTCAACACATTGAAAAGTTGACAAAGCAAGGACTCAAAAATGAAAGGTATACAAAAAGAATATCTGTCAAGGTCCTAATTCAAAGATTCCCAGCAATCAATGATCCTCAAGCATTTAAAGAGCTGACTATTGAAGAATTTAATGATGAGCCTCTTCTCTAACGACTAGTTTCTCAAGTCCATTTTGTCATCTTCAACTTAGGGATTTTGTCATCTTCAACTTAGGGATTGGTGAAGGAAAAGAAAAGAAAGAAAAGAGCTGAGTAAGAACGTATTTTATCCTTCTTATAGTTCGAGAGATCGTTGTACATTACTTATACACTCTTAGCAAGCGAAATCTTTGTAAAGTTCTAAGTGAACTATCATATATTTGTAATCTCTATTGTAGTCCAGTGAATGGACATGCTATTAGAGACATGGTGTGGTTCCTGATATTGGGATGTAAAAGCTTGTGGTTATTCCTCTCAAAGGAGAGGTTGTAAAAGCTCTGGGGTGACCTACCCGGTGATACGTTTGCTAAAGATATGGTAAAGACTTATATATTAAGTTAAGCGTAAAAGCAAAGCTAAATCACAGTTGGAGGTTTGTAAGTGAATAACATAAAATTGAAGAGCTAAGCCTCAATTAAGTTACTTGTTGTAGTTTGTGTTATTTACCCTTAATAAATTCTTATACTACGTGTTTGAATAATGAACATAAGAGTATCCTTTGGATATATTTGAATTATTATATTTTTTAATGTGTTCTCTAATCTATTCTTACTATCTATCTCACCTCATTAAATAAAACGTTTTTAATAAATTAAGTAACTTAGTTCCGAAACCTGATACAACTGTTTTAGAACCCTAGTATAAAAGGTTTTTGAAAAGAAAAATTATTGAGTTTTGATAAAATTTATAAAGTACCTAATTCATCTCCTTTTTAAATACATACGTGTACTAATATATAAATATAAAATTTTTTTAGTAATAATTTTTTTTACTCATAAAATTTAAATTTTGGTAAAAAAAAAAACATCAAACTACTTAAATCAACTAATGTAAAAATATTAATATGATCCTAGAGTTTCGAAGAAAAAGATCATATGAATGATGATAATAAAGCCCACATATCTGATATAATTGATTGACAAGTTGGCAAAAGGACGAACAGGTGATTATTGACTAAACTTTTATAAAAGTAAAGATAATAAAAAATTCATATTTTGAAAGTGGGAATGCCAATGGAAAAGAGACTGAAAATTATAAATGGGATAAAAAAGAAGATTATCATGATTCATTAGAGAAAGATTGAACGTTGACGAGACACGCGACAAAGAAATCTGCAATCTCAGACTCAGAGGAGTGTCTTTGTTTCACGCCGTGTTTTGAGGATTGCATTTGCTCTCTGTTTCACTTATTTTTATCCCTTTTTTTTTTGTATTGTTGCTTTATAGTCAACTAAACTTTACCAGATTCGGCCGCTCTTCTCCTTTTTTTGGTTTTAAATAAATTCTTTTGATTGGAGCATTATTAAAAGGTCAGTAAGTGTCAAGTAAAAAACAAGCCGTTTGTTTGCAACCTGGCTGGCTTCTACTGCTTCGGCATTTGTGTCAAATCTCGGAGAGGTATGTATTGAAAAAAAATAAGATGTAGTGAAGTGACCAATTTTTGTTGAGCCTTCTACATAAATTTTTTAAAATATTCGAAATTAAAATCTGAAATTAAAAAATAATAATGCGATATGTAACGTCATTGATTTCAATTATTCATCATATTCTCGTACTTAATTTTTTTTTTAGCTAATTTTTTCTTTTAGCTTCTCTATATCTTTAAGTTAAGTTAGACTGTGTTTAGTAAAATTAGTTTATAAGTTAGCGGATAGTTTATAAATTAGCTGATAGCTTATAAACTAATTTTTAATTTAGAGCTTATAAGTTAACTTATTTGAATAAGAAGTGTTTGATAAAAGTAATTGTTAAAGTAACTGAAAAATGTAAAATGACATAAAATGGTATATATATATTTTAATTTTAAAATAATATAAATAAGTATATTATTTTTTGTTTTTAATTAAATTAATTTAAATTATTATAAATATAAAATTCATTAAAAATATATATTTATATATGAATAATATATTTTCACATATATAATATATTTATATATTTATTATATTTTATTATATAATAAAATATATTTACATATTTTATTATTTTTATATATATTATACATATTTATAATATTTTTATATATTTTTATCATATATATATATAATATTATATATAAATATAAATATAATAAAAGATAAGAAAATAAGATATAATAAAGTAATGGGCATAATGAGTATTTTAAAAAAATAATAAAGGCAAAATAGGAACAAAAAACTTTAAACTATAAACTATAAGTGATAATCTACTCAAAATAGCTTATCAGAATAAGCTATAAACTACTAAAATAAACTTGTTTACCAAATATTTTTAATAAACTTATAAACTAGTCAAATAAATTATGAACTAACTTATAAGCTATAAACTTGTTTGTTGAACACAACTTTAATATATCTTCATAATCTTTCTGTAACAAGAAAGCTCGCGTAAGTTTTGCACCTAATTAATAGTTTAATTGGAACTTTATTTCTTGCGCGTGAAGTGATGAAATGATTTATTTTTAATAAAAAAAGAAACTTACGTGAATAAACTTCTATCACTGCACCGTCATGAATGACATACAAATGAAACGAACTGTAAATGTTGAGTTTTTTTTTTGACAAAATTATAATTTGGTCTATTATGTTTATTTTAAATTTTATTTAAGTCTTTTATGTTTCAAAAGTTTTATATTGGCCCTATATATTTATTTTAGATTTATTTTGATCTATATATTTAAAAAAATTTATATTGATCTTCTATATTTTAAAGTCTTACAATTTTGGTCATTTTTCATTAGAATTTTTAGTTTATGTAATAGAATTAACAAGTCATCCTCAAATATTAATATGATCTATTTACATAACTACTAAATACTAAATAGATATTAGTGTTTCACATGTAATTCTTAAAATGTCCAAAATGTCTTTATGCTTTTTCATTAATTTTGGAAATTACACAAATAGGATACTAATATTTAGTCAACATTCAGATAGATAGGTTCTACTAACATTTAAAAGATGATGTATTCGTTCTATTATATAAACTAATAGTTTTAATAAAAAAGACTAGAATAATAAAATTTTGAAACATAGAGTACTAATATAAAACATCTGACACATATAAGATCAAAATGAAACATAAAATAAATGTAAACAATCAAAATATTATTTTTTTATTGCAATAATACGATAATCTCACTGATGATTCATTTTTGTTAGGGAATAGAGGAACTTTGTGCTGTGCAGTTGTTGGCTTTTATTTTTTAGATTAATTTTATGCTTTGAGCTGCTGTCTGACTACCAGATGGAATCGCAATAATTTGTATGATTAATTTATAGGTCACATATTTAAGCAGTGAACAATATGAAAAGTTAGTTAGAGGTTTATGTTCACATTGTGCAAGAATGAAGATGGTTGATACTATCAACTTGAGAATATTATTGCTCGCATAACCGATTCATATCACTATAATCTATTGAGCCCAATTGTGTCACCACACTTGGAAAATGCATCATGGATGAAACCCTGTCAATATCAATTTCATTGTCTTCCAACTTATTGCGTTAGATTTATATATCAATCTGCCTAACAGTAAATAGTTTACATATGCTTGATTATCCACCAGGTTATTGTCATTATTTTCTTGATGTAAATTTTTTAAATTGAAGATTTTTAATAATTCAATTATTGAAATCGTCTTCTCACAGTTACAGATAACAAGTCAAACGGGAAACAGGCAAGGCAAACAGGTTCGATTTAGAAAAAAAAAAAGAAATAAA
Source organism: Biancaea sappan (assembly GCA_037074585.1). Taxonomy (NCBI): domain Eukaryota; kingdom Viridiplantae; phylum Streptophyta; class Magnoliopsida; order Fabales; family Fabaceae; genus Biancaea; species Biancaea sappan. Next base: position 39,839,699 of record CM073496.1, read on the forward strand.
GTCACGGATATACCCAAATAGACCACAAATAATTCTTTTCAAAAAAGAAAGGGGGAAGGAAAATCCAAGCCATGGTCTCCCCGTTCATACATATGGATTTGAAATGCTGGAGTTAGAAAAAAAAAACTTAAAAGATAAATTATAATTTTGACTCTATAATTTTACCAAAATTGTAAATTGGTCCATATAATTTATTTTTACGTAAAGTGGTCTTTATAGTTTTCTCATCGGTATAAATTAGTCTCTACTGTCAGTATGATTAACTTTATTGTTAAAATAATTCTATATGACAATTGATATGTATATCTGTGAATATATTAGTATATCCGGTCATTAAATTTTACGCAACTCAATTACTATGTTAACAAAATTTAATGTAAACGCTAAGTTAGAAAAATTAAGAATTAAAGACAAAATGAGAATTTTGTTGATATGACAGTTAAGTTATGTAAAATTTAATGACTGGACATGTTAATATGTTCATATATGTACATATCAGCTGTAATGTTAAATTATTTTAACAACACAGTTAACTATACTGATAACAGAAACTTACTTACATGGATAAAAAAATTATAAAGACTATTTTATACTGAAATAAAATATAAAAATTAATTTATAATTTTGGTAAAATTATAGGGATCAAAATTATAATTTAACCAAAAATTTAAAATCAGAATTTTTTTTAACTAAATTCAGAAGCCCAGTCAGTCAGCAATTGGGACTATGATGCGTTGTTTGTTGTTGATGGTGTCTCTACGGGAAATGAATGATGGCGCACTTGCTGTGTTCTAAGGTACAGCAAAGCAGTTAGATAGGGAAGACAAAAGCATCACTACTCACAAAGTCAACTACTCTCCATTGCTGCTTCACACTCTTTTCTCATCGTTATCGCGTCACTTCTATACCTACTTCACGGAATCACGGTTCTCTCTTCATTTTGATTGCCTAACCCAAGCAATTCAATCGAGAATCTTTTTTCTTTTTTTAGAAAAATTATAGTAAGCTCACATAATTCCTCACCAAGACTATTATTACATTCATTTTATATTAAGGAATACAAGTAATATTGTATATAAATACAAATAGTGAAGATTAATAATTGAGTAAATTATTGATTTATTTTTTAAACAATTACAATTATTTTAATTAGATTATTTTTTCGTTGCTAAATTATAAAATTTATTATTACTAAATTTTATATTTTTTGGTTATAAAAAATCAGCGGACAAAATTGTAATAATAATTTATTCTTAATTTATCCAGGTTTGACATTATTTTTCAAAGAAAATTTTAAAATACTAAGTTGTTTTAGTCATGATTAAGTTTTTTTTATGAAGTTAACCTGGATAACATGCGCTAAATTAATATGAACGAGTGTTTGTTTGAGGAGATGGTTTAACCCCGAATAAATATGAGCATATCCTAACCGTAATAATATAAAAAATTCATAAATTTAATGACATTATCATAGGTTCATAACTACTTATTATTGTCATTTGCATGATAGTTTTAATACGGGATTAATGTAATGAGAATTGGTGCTATCGTTGAGGTAATAGAATAGGACTTTTCGACTCGGAATTGGTCCAGTGGATATTTTGGTCATTAAAGGAATTAACGAATAAAAAACAATTGCAAGTTTCGCTCTTCGGATTCGAGGCCCATTGGGCAGTGGCCATAAGACTTTTAGATTATGGGCCGAATAGTGAGTCCGATCTTAGTTAGGTATCGTGGGGATTTTTTCACAAAGGAAAAAAAAAAGGGTATCAACCTCTGTGGCTAACGAGACAACTGATGAAATTGCTAATCTCTGCATATCTTTCAGTCTCCCTCGGCATTGGACCTTTCTTGTCTATTTAGTTTGCTTTTTTTTGGGCTTTACCAACCCACTTTGCCTCAGCTAGTTGGAAATATGTAGTGACATTATTTATTTTTTTCTTTTGGAGTTGCTAGAAGACTAGCTTTGATATAAGGTTTAAGAGTGTGATACTATAATACCCATAAAATAATATATATATATATATAAAATAAAGTGTGGAGGAAACTAGAAAAAAAAGACTTTACATGTGATAAAATTCTCTTAGGGACTAAATTGAAAGAACTATAGTGAAATAAAACTTAAAACTTTAGGAGAAGTAATATTAGCCATTGGATATTATTAGGTATGAAGTAATCTTAGTCAATGGACATTGTTAGGTATGAAGTAGTCTTAGCCATTAATATTTAGTGAGTAAGACAAATCTTAGCCATTGGTAGGTGATGGGAAAATATAATTCTAGCCATCCATTGAGAAGGATGGAGCTTATAAATAGGTGAAAGAGACATTTGCTTCCATCCAAGTCTTAAGAGTGTATTCTTGAGCGTTCTTTGAGAGAGAAAGGAAAGGCAAATTTCTTGGAGTGCTTATTATTTTCTTTAAGAAATAGACAAATTTCTCTTGCTCTGATGCTAGGATTTTAAGGTGAGGAACTATGCTCTTTTATTTCTTACAATTTTAGAGATTATATTCTTAAGTATGCTCTGTGGTTCTCGAAAATAACTTTCCTGGTATGAATAGCAACTGTACGTGTAAATATTATCCATATAAATAGTAATCATACACGTGAATAGTTGTAATACTCGCTATATTTTTAAGTTATAAGTATTTAAGAATTACGATAAATTTATTTTACAGAAAATAATTTTCCTATCTGTTTAATTTTTGTGCATATTATTGAAAATACGGATTTTCATTTATAGATTACATAAATTGTGGGATATGATGGATGTTATGATATGAAATTTATCCCTTGGATGAAATATGGCTTGAGCATAAGAGGAATCTGAAAGAAACTGGGAGAAAAATAATGTTTTATATGAGAAAATCCCCTTAGGGACTAAATTGAAAAGGACAAAAGTAAAAAAAACTTAAAGGTTTAGAAGAAAGGATAATTTTTCCTTTAGTTTTCAATAGTAACTAATAGTAAATCAAACTATTAAAGTGTATAGTAAACTAAATTATTAAAGTGTATAGTAAACTAAATTATTAAAGCTCATAGTAAAATAAATATTTTATTAGTGTATAGTACCATAATTTCTCTTATAAATAGGCTATTTCATTTCACTTTTAAACTCACACCTTTAGTTTCTCTTCTCTCCTCTCATCAAAACTTCTCTTGTTCCGATGTTAGGGCTCTGAAATTTTAGGTCTTTCTTCCTTAGCCTAGATCCAAGGTGAGGATGCTATGCCTTTTTTTATTGTAGAAGTTATATTCTTAAGTATGCTCTGTGGTTGCGGCTTTAGCTGATCTTCCACATCAGAAAAATTGTCCTTAGCTGCCTATACATTATTTTAATTCTCTGATTATCAAAATAGAATACAAACTGTGAAGAATACATGTCTAGAAAAGTTCTGGCTAAGGAAAGACCTGGTACTTAAGTGTGTCCATTGCGACCCTCCACTCTTCCTGGGAACTTTCCTAGTATAATCTTTTGCGGCTTATATTCGCTATTTCCTGTATAAATAGTATCTGTATGTATAAATAGTAACTATACATATGAATAATATCTTTATGTATGAATAGTGGTTGTATATATGAATAGTATCTATATGTATGAATAGTGACTGTACGAATGAATAATATTTTGGTACAAAAGTAACCCTGACTTTTTATATCTGATCTTCATGAAAATTTTCGTAGCGGAATCTGAAATCCAGCTACGTACTCTTCTCTGTAGCAACTCCAAAAAGTGACTTGGATACGGAATCTATGTGAGTGGATGACCTTGCTAACCGACTTTATTTACTTTTATTCCAAGTACAATATAAATCCCACTTCGTATCGCAATTAGATTCCATATTTAATGATGATTACTAGTTAATGAAATTTATTGTTTGATTTAAGATTATATTGATGAGAATTATGATTGAGTATATAATACACATGGAATGGTTGAGGGTTTGATCCAAGATACCAATGCATGAAATTATACACATAGAATGGTTAAGAGATTGATTCTCCAAGATACCAACACATGAAATTATACACATGGAATAGTTGAGAGCTTGATCCCCCAAGATACTAATGCATGTAATGATTATGAACATAAATACAGTGAGAACCGAATCCCTGAACATAAATCAAATACAGAGGTATAGAAACCCTGAATATGAATATAACTGTTTTTATTGTGATAATGATTATGGTATTTATACTTGCGACACATTTATTGCACAGTCATTTAGTCACTGAGTTTTGATGAACTCACACTCTCTATGAATATTTTTTTAGATACAATGGTTGAGAACGAAGGGAATCCGCAGGAGGATTAGTATTCCTTGGGGATACTTTCCATGTTGTCTGGAGGGCTTGAATCCAAAAGCTTAGGAAATGCTCTGTAATCTCTATAGGTCACCTAGGCTTGGAAAATTGTATCATACTGTATGATATTTGGCTTGTGTTTACTATTTTACTATGTTGAACTTTTATATGTATATATGTAAAAATATCCTTCCTGAAAAATTATGTTATGCAGAGAATTTATGGGATATCATAAGGGTATACCCTCGAGTTTATAGAATTATTCACATGTTCAAAATTGGAATGTGACAATTTTGGAATCAAAGTTCAGTTTTCAGGTCCCCTATAGATTACAGAGCAAAGTGTTCTTTGTGGGCCATTCCTTATTGTCGTGAGCCGCTGCATGACCATGGGATTAGCTTCCATAAAAGACCTTATAGAGTATAGTGTCTTCTATTTTTATAACTTATTTTTTGGTGGGTTAATATGAGGTAATCTTGTTTGATTTTGAGAAGTATTTATTCTATGTGTAGACTTTTGACTCTATGATGTCAGAGGAATCCTCAAATCATAACGAGCCTATAGGCTTAGGGAGGACTTTAATTCTACCAGTTAATACGCAGGACAACCCTTCTGACCATGCAGATAATTCACATGCTCCAAATATTGAAGGTTCAACTGGTGGTCGGGCGGAGGAGCTGGAGTCGCCCAACAGATTGACGCTGCTGTTGTCATGCAGATGTTCAGCCTGATGAACGATCAGTTAGATCGCATAGAGGAAAGGCAGGGAGAACGAGTAATACCTGTTGATACACTAAAGGTTCCTCTTGTTATTGAGACCAAACAGGCTAGAGAAGGTACAGTTAAGGACGTGAAAATGTCTGACTTCCTAAAGATGATGCCACCCATTTTCACCGGTGAAGATCCTAATGAGGACCCGCAACGATTTCTGGATGATTGCGAGGCAATTTGTGATGCTTTGGGGTGTTTTAATGCACGAAGAGTAGAGATTGTCTCCTTTCAATTAAAAGGGAGAGCCGGTAAATGGTGGAAGGGTTGGAAGAATGGGAGAACCCAAAGTGCACCATTAGTTACATGAGTGAAATTCCAGAAAATGATTATCGATGAATTCCTTTCAAAAAGTGTTCGATCCTCTAGAGTAAGAGATTTTTTGTATTTGAAACAGGGATCCATGTCAGTAGATGAGTACAATGCCCATTTTATTAAGTTGGTAGAATATACTCCACAAATGGTGCCTACTGAAGAGGCTAAAGTGGAGAAGTTTATGGAAGGTCTTGACGATTCTCTTTATTCACAGGTGGGTTTGAATATGGTTAATTATAACTCTTATTCTACCATTTCGATACTGCACGTAGAATGAAAAAGAGGTCTAGAGACGGGAGATATTTTAACTAAGGAGGAAACTCAGGAACCTCGAAGCCTCCTACCACTTCACAGCATGTTCTGATTGCATCATTTAAACCCACATTCTCCACGGTTAGTGCAACTAAGCCCCACTCAAAATATAGAGGTGGTTACAGTTCTTCAAGTAAGGGTGGTTCTCAAGTAGGAAGAGGGAAGCCTCAATGTCATGAGTGTGAAAATTTTCATTTTGGAGAATACCTCAGGAAGAAGGGAACATTAAGTTGTTTTCATTGTGGATAAGAAGGGCACTTCAGGAGGGAATGCCCTTAGCTTACTTCTGGATCTGGTTAGGCATCCATTCTTCCATCTCATACCCAACCAGGAGTTACTCCAGTCGCTCGTGCACTGACCACTTCTACTGGAGGAAGCTTTGGGAGAGGATCTGGCAGAGGCCAAAGAAGTCATGGGCAGTAAGCAGTCAGTAGAGGAACTGCTAGAATATATGCCTTGACTCGACAAGATGCCCATGCATCCAATGCCGTTGTTACAGTTACTTTATTAGTTGGCGCTTTAGCTGCACATATATTATTTGACCCTAGTCTACACATTTGTATGTGTCACTTCTATTTGCCAACAGGTTCGAGTTTGAGCCAGTTATACTGGACAAACCATTTCTGGTAGCTACACCAATAGGGGAAGCCTTAGTAGTTAGATCTAGATATTGTTCTTGTATGATAACTGTTAAGGACATAGAGACGGAGGTAGATCTCATGCTTCTCAGTATGACAGACTTTGATGTAATCTTAGGCATGAACTGGTTGTCCTTATGCTATGCTACATTGAATTGTCATGAAAAGACCATTTCTTTTAGTATACCGGGTAGATATAATTTCATATTTCAGAGAGACCGAAGTGAGGTGTCCTGTAACATAATATCTATGTTAACTGCCTAATGTATGTTACGAAAAGGTTGTCATGGATTTCTGGCCTTTGTTAAAGATACAGAAAAGGAGGAACGAAGTCTTGAACAAATACCAGTAGTTAGTGAATTTCCAGAAAATCTACCTGGTTTGCCACCAGAGGGGGATATTGAATTTAATATTGAATTGGTTCCAGGCACTAGACCAATTTCAACTCCTCCTTACCGTATGGCACCTGCTGAGTTAAAAGAGCTTAAAGAGCAATTACAATACCTGTTGGATAAGGGGTTTATCCGCCCAAGTTTCTCACCTTTGGGTGCCCCAGTACTCTTTGTGAGGAAGAAAGATGGCTTTTTAAGACTGTGCATAGATTACCATTAGTTAAACAAAGTCATGGTAAAGAATAAATATCTTTTACCAAGAATTGATGACTTGTTTGACTAACTTCAAGGGGCACAATGCTTCTCAAAGATAGATTTGAGATCTGGTTATCATCAACTGAAAATTAAGGAGGAAGACATACCCAAGACCGCCTTCCAGACGCGATACGTGCATTATGAATTTCTTGTAATGTCATTTAGGTTGACTAATGTGCTAGCAGTATTTATGGACCTTATGAACCGAGTGTTCAAACCTTTCCTTAATCGATTTGTGATCGTCTTTATTGATGACATTTTGGTTTACTCTAAGAGTTCAGAGGATCATACAAAACATTTGACGATGGTACTGCAAACTTTGAGAGAACATCAATTATATACTAAGTTCTCAAAATGTGAATTCTGGATGAGTCAAGCAACATTCTTGGGGCTTGTAATCTCCCAAGAGCGTATTCCTACAAGTAAGATCGAAGTAGTGAAGCAGTGGCCTAGACCAACAATTGTATCTGAAGTTCGGAGTTTCCTTGGCTTAGCAAGGTATTACCGTCACTTTGTCAAGAATTTCTCTAAATTGGCTCTTCCACTGACTAAGTTGACTAGGAAGAATGCTAAGTATGTTTGGGATGATGCTTGTGAGCAAAGTTTCTCTAAGTTGAAGAAGTGTTTGACTTCGGCACCGGTTCTGGTTCTATCATCGGGACTAGGGGGTTACACTATATATTGTGACGCTTCGAAGGTAGGATTGGGATGTGTGTTAATGCAACACGGTAGGGTCATTGCTTATGACTCTGACAGCTTAAAAAGCATGAACTTAATTATCCCTGTCACATCCTAATTTAGGGCATGTGAGTAACTCTATAAACTCAAGGGTATACCTTTATGATATCCCATAAAATCTCTGATCAGTACTAATGCATAACATAATTTTTCAGGAAAGATATTTTTACATATATACATATAAAAAAGTTCAACATAGTGAAACAGTAAACACAAGCCAAATATACAGTATGATACAATTTTTCAAGCCTAGGTGACCTATAGAGATTACAGAGCATTTCTAAGCTTTTGGATTCATAAGCCCTCCAGATAACATGAAAAGTTTTCTCGAGGAATACTAATTCTCCTGCGGATTTTCTTCGTTCACATCCACTGTATCTAAAAAAAATGTTCATGGAGAGTGTAAGTTCATCAAAACTTAGAGACTAAATGAATGTGCAATAATAAATGCGTCACAAGTACAAATACCATAATCATAATCACAATAAGAATAGTTATATTCATATTCAAGGTTTCTATACCTCTGTATTTGATTTATGCTCAGGGATTCAGTTCTCATTGTATTTGCATTCATAATCATTACATGCATTGGTATTTTGAAGGATTAAGCCCTCAACTATTCCATATGTATAATTTCATGTATTAGTATCTTGGGTCAAACCCTCAATCATTTTATATGTATAATTTCATGCATTGGTATCTTGGATCAAGCCCTCAACCATTCTATGTATATATATTTGCAATCATAATTATCATCAACAGAATAATAAATTTGATTATCTAGCTATCATCATTAAATAGGGAATCTAATTGCGATATGAGGTGGGATTTATATTGTACTTGGAATAAAAGTAAATAAAATCGGTTAGAAAGGTCATCCACTCACATACATTTCGCATTTAAGTCACTTTTCTGAGTTGCTACAGAGAAGAGTACGTAGCTGGATTTCAGGTTTCGCTACGAAGATTTTCATGAAGATTAGATATAGAAAGTTAGGGTTGCTTTTGTACCAAAATACTATTCATATGTATGATCACTATTTATATATATGGATACTATTTATATGTACGATCACTATTCATACGTATAGTTATTATTTATATATATAGTTACTATTTATACATACAGATACTATTTATACATATAGTTATTATTCATACATACAGTTACTATTCATACATACAGATACTATTTATATCAGAAATAGAGAATACAATCTGTAAAAGAGTACACCAGGTAAGTTCCCAGGAAAGAGTGGAGGGTTGCAATAGACACACTTAAGAACTAGGTCTTTCCTGAGCTAGAACTTTCCTAGACATGTATTCTTCACAATTTACATTCTATTTCGGTAATCAAAGAATCAAAAGAACATATAGGTAGCTAAAGACAGCTTTTCTGATGTGAAAAATCAGCCAAAGCCGCAACTACATAGTATACTTAAGAAAATAACTTCTAAAATTTGAAAGACATAGAAAAGGGCATAGTATCCTTTCCTTGGATCTAGGCTAAGGAAGAAAGACCTAGAATTTCAGAGCCCTAACGTCGGAGCAAGAGAAGTTTTGACGAGAGAAGAGAAGAGAAACTGAAGGTGTAAGTTTAGAAGTAAAATGGAAGTGCCTATTTATAGGAGAAGTCAGGGTACTATGTACTAATAAAATATTCATTTTACTATGCACTTTAATAATTTAGTTTACTATGTACTTTAATAATTTTGTTTACTATGCGCTTTAATAATTTAGTTTACTATGCGCTTTAATAATTCAGTTTGGCATTATGCATTTTACCATGCAATCACGAGGCGGCTGAGTTATTTTTCTCCGAGTTTCTTTCAGATTCCACTTATGCTTAAGCCATATTTTATCCAATGGATAAATTTCATAACATAACATCCATCATATCTCACAATTTATGCAATCTATAAATGAAAATCTGCATTTTTAACAATATGTATAAACAAGCATACAAAAATTAAATAGATAGGAAAATCATTTTCTCCAAAATAAATTTATCGTAATTCTTGAATACTTATAACTTAAAAATATAGCGGGTATTACATTCTACCTTCTTAAAAGAATTCAGTCCCCCGAATTCGAAAACTGACCTCATGATTCGAATAGGTATAGATATTTCGTCCATATCTCATCCTCTGTTTCCCACGTGGCCTTTTCGTGAGAATGATTCTTCTATAGAACTTTGACAATGGGAATCTCCTTGGTGCGAAGTTTCTTGACCTGCCTATCAAGGATGGCTACTGGTACCTCTTCATAAATAAGAGTCTCATTAAACTGTACGTCTTGTGGCTGGATGATGTGAGAGGGGTTAGGAAGATACTTACGTAACATTGATACATGAAATACTGGGTGTACTCCCTCTAGGTCCGAAGGTAAGGCTAGGCGGTATGCCACATTACCCACTCTCTCCACAATCTCATAAGGACCAATATATCTTGGACTGAGCTTCCCTTTCTTTCCGAATCTCATTACTCTCTTTATCGGTGAGATTCGTAAGAAAACCATATCACCAACAAAAAACTCTAGGTTACGTCGTCGGTTGTCTGTATAAGACTTTTGCCTACTCTGAGCGGCTAATAATCTCTCCCTGATCAGCTTAATTTTATCTACGGCCTCCTGTATCATCTTAGGTCCCACCATTTTGGGTTCACTTAGTTCAAACCAACTAATAGAAGATCGACATCGCCTCTTATATAGTGCTTCAAAAGGAGCCATTTTAATGCTAGCTTGATAACTATTATTATAAGCAAATTTAATAAGTGACAAGTAGTCTTCCCTTCTACCACCAAAATCCATCACACATGCTCTCAGCATATCTTCTAAGGTCTGAATAGTCCTCTCAGACTAACCATCAGTCTGAGGCTAAAAAGCTGTGCTCAAGTCCACTCTAGTGCCCAGAGCTTTCTGAAAAGTTCTTCAGAATCGGGAAGTAAACTGGGGTCCTTGATATGATATGATGGATACTGGTACGCCATGGAGCTTTACTATCTCCTTCATGTATAGTCGACTAAGTTTTGCTACACTATATGTAGTATGAACAGGAAGGAAATGTACCAACTTAGTAAGTTGATCCACAATGACCCATATAGAGTCGTACCCATTCAAAAATCATGGCAAACCCATCACAAAGTCCATAGTAATTCGTTCCTATTTCCACTCGGAAATCTCAAGCCTCTGCATCAACCCAAGTGGTCTCTGATGTTTAGATTTGACCTGCTGACATGTCAAGCATCGAGTGACAAAGTCAGTCACATCTCGCTTCATGCCCTTTTACCAATAAACTTGTTTCAAGTCCTGGTACATCTTGTTGGCACCAAGATGAACAATATATGGTGCTCTGTGAGCTTCTTGTAAAATCTCCCGTTTCAAGGGTTCAATGTTCAGAATACACAACCTCCCGTTAAACCATAACACACCTTCCTCGTCTACTAGAAACCCTGTACTAAATCTCCCTTCGCCTTCTCTCTAGTTTTAACCATTTCAGCGTCATTCTCCACTGTTACCTTCACCCTTTCTACAAGGGAGGATTTAGCTGTCAAGTGAGCCAAGAAAGTACCTGACTTAGTAATCTTGAAGAATACCCCACTAGCCTCTAAATCATGCAATTCTTGAATCAAGGACCTCTTTACTGTGGTAATATGAGCCAGACTCCCCCATCGACTTTCAACTAAGGGCATCCGCTACCACATTTACCTTCCCTAGATGGTAGAGAATGGTACAGTCATAATCTTTTAGGAGTTCCATCCATCTTCGTTGCCTTAGATTGAGATCTTTCTGTTCGAAGATATATTTAAGGCTTTTGTGATCACATGTTTTCCCATATAAGTAATGCCTCCAAATCTTTAAAGCAAACACTACAGCTGCCATTTCTAGATCATGAGTGGGATAATTAAGTTCATGCTTTTTAAGCTGTCGAGAGCCATAAGCAATGACCTTACCATGTTACATTAACACGCATCCCAATCCTACCTTCAAAGCGTCATAATATACAGTGTAACCCCCCCGTCCCAATGGTAGAACCAGAACTGGTGCCGAAGTCAGAAACTTCTTCAACATAGAGAAACTTTGCTCACAAACATCATCCCAAACATACTTAGCATTCTTCCTAGTCAAATTAGTCAGTGGAAGAGCCAACTTAGAGAAATTCTTGACAAAGCAATGGTAATACCCTACTAAGCCAAGAAAACTCTGAACTTCAGATATAGTTGTTGGTCTAGGCCACTGCTTCACTGCTTCACTGCTTCAATCTTACTTGGATCTACATGAACACCTTCCTGGAAAATTACATGCCCTAGGAATGTTACTTGACTCATCCAGAATTCGCATTTTGAGAACTTAGCATATAACTGATGTTCCCTCAAAGTTTACATTACCATCCTCAAATGTTTTGTATGATCTTCCAGACTCTTGGAGTAAACCAGAATGTCATCAATGAAGACGATCCCGAATCTATCAAGGAAAGGTTTGAACACTCTCGGTTCATAAAGTCCATAAATGCTGTTAGTGCATTAGTCAACCTAAATGACATTACGAGAAATTCATAATGCCCGTATCGCGTCCGGAAGGCGATCTTGGGTATGTCTTCCTCTTTAATTTTCAGTTGATGGTAACCAAATCTCAAATCTATCTTTGAGAAGCATTGTGCCCCCGAAGTTGGTCAAACAAGTCATTAATTCTTGGTAAAGGATATTTATTTTTTACCGTGACTTTGTTTAACTGACAGTAATCTATACACAATCTTAAAGAGCCACCTTTCTTCCTTACAAAGAGTACTGGGGCACCCCAATGTGAGAAACTTGGGCGGATAAACCCCTTATCCAGTAGGTCTTGTAATTGCCCTTTAAGCTCTTTCAACTCAGCGGGTGCCATACGGTAAGGAGGAATTGAAATTGGTCTAGTGCCCAGAACCAATTCAATATTAAATTCAATATCCCTCTCTGGTGGTAAACCAGGTAGATTTTCTGGAAATACATCTGGAAATTCACTAACTACTACTATTTGTTCAAGACTTCGTTCCTTCTTGTCTATATCTTTGACAAAGGCAAGAAATCTATGACAACCTTTTCGTAACATACGTCAGGCGGTTAACATAGATATTATGTTACAGGACACCTCACTTCGGTCTCCTTAAAATATGAAATTATGTCCACCTGGTATACTAAAAGAAATGGTCTTGTCATGACAATTCAATGTAGTATGGCATGAGGATAACCAGTCCATGCCTAAGATCACATCAAAATCTGTCATACTAAGAAGCATGAGATCTACCTCTGTCTCTATGTCCTTAATAGTTACCTTATAAGAACGATATCTAGATCTAACTACTAAGGCTTCCCCCATCGGTGTAGCTACCAAAAATGGTTCATCCAATATAATTGGCTCAGACTCGAACCTCTTGGCAAACAGAGGTGACACATACAAATATGTAGAACTAGGGTCAAATAATACATGTGTAGCTAAAGTGCCAACTAATAAAGTACCTATAATAACAGCATTGGATGCCTGGGCATCTTGTCGAGTCAAGGCATATACTCTGGCAGTTCCTCTACCGGCTGCTTGCTGCCCTTGACCTCTTTGGCCTCTGCCAGATCTTCTCCCAAAGCTTCTTCCAGTAGAAGTGGTCGGTGTAGAGTGACTGGAGTAACTCCCGATTGGGTGTGAGATGGAAGAACAGATGCCTGACCAGATCCAGAAGTAAGTTGAGGGCGTTCCCTCCTGAAGTGCCCTTCTTGTCCGCAATGAAAACAACTTAATGTTCCCATTTTCTTGAGGCATTCTCCAAAATGAAAATTTTCACACTCAGGACATTGAGGTTTCCCTCTACTTACTTGAGAACCACCCCTGCTTGAAGAACTGTAAGCACCTCTATATTCTGAGCGGGGCTTAGCTGCACTAGCTATGGAGAATGTGGGTTTAGATGATGCAATTGGAATATGCTATGAAGTGGTGGAAGGCTTCGAGGTTCCTGAGTTCCCTCCTTGGTTAAAATACCTCCTGTCTCTAGACCTCTTTTTATTTTTGAATTCTTCGTTCTTATTCCACCTCTTTTCCATTCTACACGTAGTATTGACATCGACAGAATAAGAGTTATAATTAACCATATTCGGACTCATCTGTGAATAAAGAGAATCGCAAAGACCTTCCACAAATTTCTCCACTTTAGCTTGTTCAGTAGGCACCATTTGCGGAGCATATTTTGCCAACTTAATAAACTGGGCATTGTATTCATCTACCGTTATGGATCCCTGTTTCAAATACAAAAAGTCTCTTACTCTAGAGGATCAAACACTTTTTGGAAGGAATTCATTGATAATGATTTTCTAGAATTCTGCCTATGTAACTAGTGGTGCACTTTGGGTTCTCCCATTCTTCCAGGCTTTCCACCATTTACCGGCTCTCCCTTTTAGTTGAAAGGAGACAATCTCTACTTTTCGTGCATCAGAACACCCCAAAGCATCACAAATTGCCTCGCAATTATTTAAAAATCGTTACGGGTCCTCATTAGGATCTTTGCTGGTGAAAATGGGTGGCATTATCTTTAGGAACTCAGATATTTTCACATCCTTTACTATGCCTTCTCCAACCTGTTTGGTCTCAATAGAAAGAGGAACCTTTGGTGTATCAACAGGTTTTGCTCATTCTCCATGCTTTTCCTTTATACGATTTAACCGATCATTCATCAGGCTAAACATCTGTATGATAGCAGCGGCGTCAATTTGTTGGGCGACTCCAGCTCCCTCCGCCCAATTACCAGTTGAACCTTCAATATTTGGAGCATATGAACTATCTAAATGGTCAGAAGGGTTGTCCTGCGTATTAACTGGTGGAATTAAAGTCCTCCCTGAGCCTACATGCTCGTTATGATTTGAGGATCCCTCTGACATCGTAGAGTCAAAAGTATACACAGAGAAAAAATACTTCTCAGATCAAACAAGATTACTTCATATTAACCCACTAAGGAATAAGTTATAAAAATAAAAGACACTATATTTTATAAGGTCTTTTATGGAACATAATCCCATGGTCATGTTGCGGGTCACGACAATGGGAAAGGGCCCACAAAGAACACTTTGCTCTGTAATCTATAGGAGACCTAAAAACTGATCTATGATACCAAAATTGTCACATCCCAATTTAGAGCATGTGAGTAACTTTATAAACTCAAGGATATACCTTTATGACATCCCATAAAATTGCTGATCAGTATTAATGCTTAACGTAATTGTTCAGGAAAGATATTTTGACATATATACATATAAAAAAGTTCATCATAGTGAAACAGTAAACACAAGCCAAATATCATACAGTATGATATAATTTTCCAAGCCTAGGTGACCTATAGAGATTACAAAGCATTCCTAAGCTTTTGGATTCATAAGCCTTCCAGATAATATGAAAAGTATCCTTGAGGAATACTAATTCTCCTACGGATTTTCTTCGTTCACATCCACTGTATCTAAAAAAAAAGTTCATAGAGAGTGTGATTTCATCAAAACTCAGTGACTAAATGATTGTGCAATAATAAATGCGTCACAAGTACAAATACCATAATCATAATCACAATAAGAACAGTTATATTCATATTCAAGGTTTCTATACCTCTGTATTTGATTTATGCTTAGAGATTCAGTTCCCATTGTATTTATGTTCATAATCATTACATGCATTGATATCTTGTGGGATTAAGCCCTCCACCATTCCATGTGTATAATTTCATACATTAGTATCTTGGGTCAAACCCTCAACCATTCCATATGTGTAATTTCATGCATTGGTATCTTGGGTCAAGCCCTCAACTATTCCATGTATATATATTTGCAATCATAATTATCATCAACATAATAACAAATTTGATTATCTAGCTATCATCATTAAATAGGGAATCTAATTGTGATATGAGGTAGGATTTATATTGTAATTGGAATAAAAGTAAATAAAATTGGTTAGCAAGGTCATTCACTTACATAGATTCCGTATCCAAGTCACTTTTCTGAGTTGCTACAGAGAAGAGTATGTAGCTGGATTTCAGGTTTCGCTATGGAGATTTTCATGAAGATCAAATATAGAAAGTCAGGGTTGCTTTTGTACCAAATCACTATTCATACATATGATTACTATTCATATGTATAGTTACTATTTATACATACGGATGCTATTTATACCAAAAATAGAGAATATAATCTGTAAAAGAGTACATCAGGTAAGTTTCCAGGAAAGAGTGGAAGGTCGCAATGGACACACTTAAGAACCAGGTCTTTCTTTAGTCAGAACTTTCCTAGACATGTATTCTTCACAGTTTACATTCTATTTCAATAATTAGAGAATCAAAATAACATATATGTAGCTAATGAAAGAAATGGTTGGATCCCAAGAAGGGGGTGAATTGGGTTTTATAAAAATTTTCACAAAACTTAATTGGAAGTTAAAATGATTTTCTGAAATTAGACAATGTTAAAGATAATAATTTAATTCAGAAAATCAAAGTGTTTATCAAGATGAATAATTTTATAGTGCAAGGAATTAAGGAGCAAATATAAATCTACACAAATTAATTAATACTTGAGGTAGAAATCAAATATAAATGCAAAGCATTAATTAATTAACTTCAAATGTAAATAGAGTAGGGATAGAGAAAGCAAACTCGGAGATTTATACTGGTTCGGCTAATCCCAAGCCTACATCCAGTCCTCAAGAGACCACTTGAGTATTTCCACTATAATTACAAGTTTAATTCGGGTACTTGCAAACCACTACAACATAGATCTTTTCTCCCTTAAGGGTGTCTCTCCCCCTTACAATGTGTTTTCTCTCAAACACTAACTCAAGGAACCAATCTTTGAGCAACTAAATTTAAAGGTTTAAGGAAAATAATGGTAGACACTCTCAAAGTGTAGATAACACAGAAATTAAGCTCAGAATTTTTCTCTAGCAATTTAGAGAGAATGAAACTCAAGATAATATGACAAATGAACAATTGAAGCTTGATGCCAATGGTATTGTGAAGTCCCCTTTATATAGTGAAACCTTGCTGCTACAGTGACTGCTTTAGTCAGAATTGCTACAGTAAGCTTCATCATCATTTTTCAACCTTTCTACAACAACCAAAAAACTTTATCAACATTTTTCAACAATCAATATTCTTTTTCAAATTTGCTACAGTAAAAAGTATTCTTTTTCAAAGTTTATTACAACAACCAATAAATTTTATCCTACTTTTTCAACAACCAATAAACTTTATCATACTTTTTCAACAATCAAATTTCTTTTTCAAAAGTGTTACAGTAAAAGATATTCTTTTTCAAATTATATTACAACACCCAATAAACTTTATTATACTTTTTCAACAATCAAATTTCTTTTTCAAAAGTGCTACAGTAAAAAGTATTCTTTTTCAAATTATATTAAAACAATCAATAAACTTTATTATACTTTTTCAACAATCAAATTTCTTTTTCAAAAG
This sequence comes from Biancaea sappan, assembly GCA_037074585.1. Taxonomy (NCBI): domain Eukaryota; kingdom Viridiplantae; phylum Streptophyta; class Magnoliopsida; order Fabales; family Fabaceae; genus Biancaea; species Biancaea sappan. Next base: position 39,856,892 of record CM073496.1, read on the forward strand.
TGCTACAGTAAAAAGCATTCTTTTTCAAATTATATTAAAATAACTAATAAACTTTATCAAAAATCAATTTATACTATATAAAGCATTAAATATATTTGGGCCAAGAAAGATTGAATCATGCATTTGGATCAAGAAGATTAAATCATACATTTGGGCCAAGAAGATTAAATCATTCATTTGGGTCAAGAAGATTAAATCATACTATTTGGGCTAAGAAAATTAAATCATTCATTTGGGCCAAGAAGATTAAATCATACTATAATTCCTACATATTTGTCATCATCAAAACTTATAGCATAATACATTAGGGCTAACAATCTCCCCCTTTTTGATGATGACAAATCACCAAAGAAAAATATGTTACAATGTAATAATCATTATACAATATACACATATTTTTCTTTCCATATCCTTCTCCCCCTATTTGACATCAACAAAAAGGTATAAGGAAGGCAATATATAAAGGCTAAAGCGTATTCCTTCTTTAAGCAAGAATATCATATGACGTCATGGATAAAATTTCATCAAAACTTATCATTGATATGCCAAAAATATATAGTTAAGGAAAACATTGCATCTCAGATAAAGTGACCCTAAAAATATAGAGGATTTAAGTATAGATTTGGCTCCCCTTCAACCAATGCATATTAAACAAATGTAATTTTCAAGATGTATTCATATATGTATTTTAAGGATGAGCACCTGCAAAAATTTTGACAACCACTCTGATGCTTAAGTTAGTAATGTAAATCAAAGATTAAAAGCAAAATTAACTGCTTACGGTCGCATGCATCAAGCATTATCATAATGCAAGGAAATCATTGCCTTTCATTTGCCCACAAAAGCATTATATGTAAGTATGTGTAACTATGAAGATGTATCATCCTCTACACATTTCATTTTATTTTAAATTTTTTTTTTGACTTCTCATTTTCTATGAGTGCATGTGGAATCATGACATATTATTCTTAGCCATAGCCTTCGCTCATGATGCATGAATAGCATACACAACATATGTTCTTAGATACATGTAATCATAGCATGATGCAATCAATCATGTATATTATACTGAAATCTCTCAAGAACAACACAACAAAGCAGAGAAATATAGTTCTGTTTATCACCATTTTATTAATCCTTAAAATTTTTAAACAAAACAAATTAAATCAGCCGCAAATCCACCAAAAATTGACTTTTGTGGTTTTGCCATTAATGCGACGCGTTGTTGGTGTGCATGCGTACCCTAGACTTCTAGCTTCCAGCTTGCAGAAATCCATAGGATGAGCGTGTAGGGGTGCGGCGAAGAGATATCTTCGTTGGCTCTAAGTCATAATTTTCTCTCTATAAAGACTGTCCCAGAGTTCTCAATTACCACACCACAAAGAGTATTCATCTCTGAGCCTACAACTTCCTGACATTCCTTTCTCTTCATACTCCTACAAAAATTTCTAAAATTTTCTAAACCATGGCCACAAGAAAGTTCATTGATCTCACAGTAGAGGTCAGGGAGGAAGAGCTCGACTTAAACTTGAGTCTAGGCAAGGACAAGGGCAAAAGACCTTTGGAGGGATCTCAAGAGAATCGAAAGAAGAAGATGAAGATCGAAGAAGCTGAGGAGATTAGTACAGGCCATACGTCAGAAGACAAAATTGCTTGTCTGGAGCAGGAGGTGAAGAAACTCAAGAAGATGATAGAGGACCTGGAGAAGTTAGCTAAACGCAACAATGCGGCAATAACTTCAAGAATAGATAGGTTCTTCTATTGGTCTACCCAATGCTTCTGCAATCAACAACAAAGAAGTGTTGATTGTATGAATGGGATTTACACTACCCTCCGTGACATTGCTCTGTCTCTTGCTCCAAGGAATGCCCGAGGGGTGATGATACAATACAACCCTCCTAATCCGAGACCACCTCGCCTGTAGATTGCTCATGCATGAGCAAACCTTCCCTTTTTTTTTTGCAATGTAATCCTTCGGTTTTTTTAATGCAAGTGGTTTCTTTTATTGGACGGTACAAAAAAAATAATAATAAAGAAAGATAAAAGAAATCAGCTACACAAATTCAGCACAGTATATATATATTGAAAAATATATATCCATTTTAAAGATGGAAAGAATTTTCTGACATGGACATATATATCATCATTTCAAAGCAAAAGCAAGTTACATACTTATCAAGATAAAACATATTATAACCTGAGTATGTAGTACAATAATTGAGGTAATATGGATTAATAAGATATAATTAGATATAAACTATAATCCATAAATAATCGTTCATAAGCTATATCTTATACAAAGGATATAACATGTATAATGCTCAAACCATGATGAATGGTATAAAGATAATATCTGTATATACAATGATATGATCAAATATGTAAGATATTAGAGAACAATATATCATTACAATGAAAGTATGTCAGTAAAAAAAATTGTCAACATAGCCAATTATGATCAGGGAGTATCACTCAATTAAATAGTAAAGTGATAAAGAATAGAGATACTCATCATTTTTGGCAAACTCTTATTGCTTCTTGAAGTTCCTCCTCAAGATTTTGATATTCTTGTTTTGCTCATTGCTCTTCTTTTGATTCTATCTTCTTGCAATTTTAATGAACTTAATTGATTGATTATTTGCAAGATCCTCTTGAAAATAATCTCTTATAAGATTACTGTCAAGCATTGGTCTACCATTACGAATGAGCTGGCGTTGGGCATTGGTCCAATATAGGCTTCGTTAGTTGACCACTGATAGGAGCGTTGGTCGACCACCCAACTTCAGAATAAAAAATCTTACTGATTTCAGAGTGCAAAGGAAGGAGAGTGCCTTAGAGGATAAATATGAGGATTAACTTCTGTAAAAAACTTTTGGTGGAGCACTTTGATGTTCGAATTAGTAATATTCAAATAAATCTCGAGTAACGAGGAAAATAATATATTATGTTCAACATATGCCATGCTTCCATAAAATACAATTTTACAAGAAATTTGATTTCATTGAAAATATTTAAATAAGATTACAATAAAGATAAACACTACATGCAGTAGTAATCTTATTGTTGTGAAAAGCAAGAGAAATATGTATGTAATGGAAGCAAGTTTTTGTGATGTGGTGAGTAAAGAAGTTTGAGTTGTATTTATAGAAAGATTTGAGCTCAAAACGAAACTTGAATCAATAGGCCGTACACCAAAGAATTGTTTTTAAACATAGTATGCATGAATATCAAAGATAGATGTAAGGCATAATAGAGAGTAGATATAAACATTAAATACAGTAAATATATCAATCAAATTTCTTACAATACATTCCAGCTTATATGTTTACTTGTCCATTGCCTCCTTCTGATGCAAGAAAGTGGAGTTTGAATGATGTAGCCATTAAAATGTCATTTCACTCCTTGCTTCGAGGCGAATATGCAAATTAATCTTTTGTTTTTGGTACCCAAATTTCTTTGGGTCCGCCTGGGTCATGAGTTCCTTTTTGAACCCATTTCATTTTTACTCCATGGACAAGATTTTTTTTATAAAAGCAGGAATAAGATTTATGTCCTTTTAGTCCACAATAAAAACAAGTGCAAGATAGACCATTGGACATATTTGAAGTAACAAAGAAGTTTTTGAAATACTTCTGGTTTGACTTCTTTTTAGAAGTAGGACCAGCTTTGTTAAACCTTCTTCTTTGTTTCCAAACTGAGGTATTTAAAATTTCTCTACCTTGAGAAAATTTTGCAAGTGTATTTTTAAGATTATCATTTTTCTTTTTCAAAGAATCACACTTGATGCAAGAACAGTTTTTGTTGGTAGAGATACTTGCCTTCAAAGTCAAATTCTCTTCTTGCAAAGTTCTGTTTTGATTTTCAAAAACAAAGTTCTCTTCCTTGGAAATAGAAAATTCATTTTTCAATTTTTCCAACTCATTTTCAAGAGAAGAGTTTTTCTGTTTTGAAACAACTAATTTTTTTGCAAGTTTCAAAGATTCAGCATGCAAATCATCAGAAGCTTCTTGTAATCCATCAAACGAATAATCAAATGAATTTACCTCATCATTGCCTTTGGCCACAAGACAAAATTTGATTTTTTTCATTTGAGTCTTTCATGCTCTGTTCCAAATACTGATCTTTCTCTTCATTCACCTCTAGTTATGGTTGTAGTTTTTCTTCTTCTCCATTTTCAGCCTTTGTCCCCTTGGTGATTTGAGATTTTTCTGTACAAACCTCACCAAGAACTTGCAATTGATTAAGTACAAGATGTATCTCATTAATGATTTCACTATTTTTCATTTGAGCAATATCAAGATCATTAATGAGATCACAATATCTTAATTCCTCATCTCTTAGAGTTTCCTCATGTACAACTTCTAAGGTTTCCCACATTTCTTTTGCAGTTGCACAATTGGAAATTCTAAAAAATTCATCTTGACTCAATGCACAAGAAATAATCAATTTTGCCTTAGTATTGAGTTGCACTAAATATCTTTCAGCATCATCCCATTCACTCTTGGGTTTTGGAATGATTTTTTCTTGTTCTTCCTTGGAAGGAATACAAGAACCATTTTCTATAACTTCCCAGAGTTTATGGTCTACTGAAATTAAAAACATTTTCATTTCATACTTCCAATATTGAAAATGATTAGCATCAAAGACTGGAGGTTTTGTGAAAGAACAATTTTCAGACATAAACAATTACTCTTAGATGGTTAAGTCTCAAATCAAGAGCCCAAGCTCTGATACCAATTGAAAGAAATGGTTGGATCCCAAAAGGGGGGTGAATTGGGTTTTATAAAAATTTTCACAAAACTTAATTGGAAGTTAAAATGATTTTTTGAAATTGGACAATGTTAAAGATAATAATTTAATTCAGAAAATCAAAGTGTTTATCAAGATGAATAATTTTATAGTGCAAGGAATTAAGGAGCAAATATAAATCTACACAAATTAATTAATACTTGAGGTAGAAATCAAATATAAATGCAAAGCATTAATTAATTAACTTCAAATGTAAATAGAGTAGGGATAGAGAAAGCAAACTCAGAGATTTATACTGGTTCGGCTAATCCCAAGCCTACATCCAGTCCTCAAGAGACCACTTGAGTATTTCCACTATAATTGCAAGTTTAATCCGGGTACTTGCAAACCACTACAACATAGATCTTTTCTCCCTCAAGGGTGTCTTTCCCCCTTACAACGTGTTTTCTCTCAAACACTAACTCAAGAAACCAATCTTTGAACAACTAAATTTAAAGGCTTAAGGAAAATAATGGTAGACACTCTCAAAGTGTAGATAACGCAGAAATTATGCTCAGAATTTTTCTCTAGCAATTTAGAGAGAATGAAACTCAAGATAATATGACAAATGAACAATTGAAACTTGATACCAATGGTGTTGTGAAGTCCCCTTTATATAGTGAAACCTTGCTGCTACAGTGACTGCTTTAGTTAGAATTGCTACAGTAAGCTTCATCATCATTTTTCAACCTTTCTACAATAACCAAAAAACTTTATCAATATTTTTCAACAATCAATATTCTTTTTCAAATTTGCTACAGTAAAAAGTATTCTTTTTCAAAGTTTATTACAACAACCAATAAACTTTATCATACTTTTTCAACAATCAAATTTCTTTTTCAAAAGTGTTACAGTAAAAGATATTCTTTTTCAAATTATATTACAACACCCAATAAACTTTATTATACTTTTTCAACAATCAAATTTCTTTTTCAAAAGTGCTACAGTAAAAAGTATTGTTTTTCAAATTATATTAAAACAATCAATAAACTTTATTATACTTTTTCAACAATCAAATTTCTTTTTCAAAAGTGCTACAGTAAAAAGCATTCTTCTTCAAATTATATTAAAACAACTAATAAACTTTATCAAAAATCAATTTATACTATATAAAGCATTAAATATATTTGGGCCAAGAAAGATTGAATCATGCATTTGGATCAAGAAGATTAAATCATACATTTGGGCCAAGAAGATTAAATCATTCATTTGGGCCAAGAAGATTAAATCATACTATTTGGGCTAAGAAAATTAAATCATTCATTTGGGCCAAGAAGATTAAATCATACTATAATTCCCACATATTTGTCATCATCAAAACTTATAGCATAATACATTAGGGCTAACAGCTAAGGACAGTTTTTTTGATGTGGAAGATCAGCCAAAGCTGCAACTATAGAGCATACTTAAGAAAATAACTTTTAAAATCTGAAAGACATAGAAAAGGACATAGTATCCTTACCTTGGATCTAGACTAAGGAAGAAAGACCTAGAATTTCAGAGCCCTAATGTCAGAGCAAGAGAAGTTTTGACGAGAGGAGAGAAGATAACTAAAGGTATGAGTTTAGAAGTGAAATGGAAGGGCTTATTTATAGGAGAAGTCAAGGTACTATACACTAATAAAATATTTATTTTACTATGCACTTTAATAATTTAGTTTACTATGTACTTTAATAATTTTATTTACTATACACTTTAATAATTCAGTTTACTATGCACTTTAATAATTCAGTTTACTATGCACTTTAATAATTCAGTTTGGCATTATGCATTTTAATGTGTAATCACGAGGCGGCTGAATTATTTTTCTCCCAGTTTCTTTTAGATTCCACTTATGCTCAAGCCATATTTTATCCAAGGGATAAATTTCATAGCATAACATTCATCATATCTCACAATTTATGCAATCTATAAATGAAAATCCACATTTTCAACAATATGTATAAACAAGCATATAAAAATTAAATAGATAGGAAAATTATTTTCTCCAAAATAAATTTATCGTAATTCTTGAATACTTATAACTTAAAAATATAGTGGGTATTACAATCCCACTCATGATCTAGAGATGGCAACTGTAGTGTTTGCTTTAAAGATTTGGAGGCATTACTTGTATGGAGAAACATGTGAAATTTTCACAGATTAAAAAAGCCTTAAATATATTTTCGAACAAAAAGATCTCAATCTAAGACAATGGAGATGGATGAAACTCCTGAAGGACTATGACTGTACCATTCTCTACGATCCAAGAAAGGCAAATGTGGTAGTAGATGCCCTTAGTCAGAAGTCGATAGGGAGTCTAGCTCATATTACCACAGTAAGGAGGTCCTTGATTCAGGAATTTCATGAGTTAGAGGCTAGTCGGATATTCTTCGAGATTACTAAGTCAGGTACTTTCTTGGCTCACTTGATGGCTAAATCCTCCCTTGTAGAAAGGGTGAAGGCAACGTTGGAGAATAACACCGAAATGGTTAAAACTAGAGACAAGGCAAAGGAAGGATTAGTACAAGGGTTTTCAGTAGACGAGGAAGGTGTGTTATAGTTTAACAGGAGGTTGTGTATTCCGAATATTGAACCCTTGAAGCGGGAGATTTTACAAGAGGCTCACGGTGCACCATATGTTGTTCATCCTGGTGCCACCAAGATGTATTAGGACTTGAAACAAGTTTATTGGTAGGAGGGCATGAAGCGAGATGTGACTGACTTTGTTGCTGATGCTTGACATGCCAGCAGGTCAAATTTGAACATCAGAGACCACCTGGGTTGATACAGAGGCTTGAGATTCTCGAGTGAAAATAGGAACGGATTACTATGGACTTTGTGGTGAGTTCGCCCCGATCTTTGAATGGATATGACTCTATATGGGTCATTATGGATTGCCTCACTAAATTGGCACATTTCTGTCCTGTTCATACCACCTACAGTGTAGCAAAACTTAGTCGACTGTAGGTGAAAGAGATAGTAAAGCTCTATGGCATACGAGTGTCTATCATATCAGATCGAGGACCCTAGTTCACTTCCTAATTTTAGAGAGCTTTTCAGAAAGCTCTAGGCACTAGAGTAGATTTGAGCACAGCTTTTCACCCTCAGACTGATGGTTAGTCTGAGAGGACTATTCAAACTTTAGAGGATATGTTGAGAGCATGTGTAATGGATTTCGGTGGAAGATGAGAAGATCACTTGTCACTTATTGAATTTGCTTATAATAATAGTTATCAAGCTAGCATTAAGATGGCTCCTTTCAAGGCATTATATAGGAGGCGATGTCGATTCCTATTGGTTGGTTTGAATTTAGTGAACCCAAAATGGTGGGTCCCGAGATGATACAAGAGGCTATGGATAAAATTAAGCTGATCAGGGAGAGGTTATCAGCCGCTCAGAGTAGGCAAAAGTCCTATGCAGACAACCAACGACGTGACCTAGAGTTTTCTATTGGTGATATGGTTTTCTTACGAATCTCACCAATAAAGGGAGTAATGAGATTCGGAAAGAAAGGGAAGCTTAGTCCAAGATATATTGGTCCTTATGAGATTGTGGAGAGAGTGGGTAACCTGGCATACTGCCTAGTCTTACCTTCGGACCTAGAGGGAGTACACCTAATATTTCATGTATCGATGCTACGTAAGTATCTTCCTGATTCCTCTCACATCATCCAGCCACGAGACGTGCAGCTTGATGAGACTCTTGTTTATGAAGAGGTGCAAATAGCCATCCTCGATAGGCAGGTTAAGAAACTTTGCACCAAGAAAATTTTCATTGTCAAAGTTCTGTGGAGGAATCATTCTCACAAAGAGACCACATGAGAAACAGATGGTGAGATGTGGACAAAATATCCACACTTATTCGAATCATGAGGTAAGTTTTTTGAATTTGGGGGACTGAATTCTTTAAGGGGGTAGAATGTAATACCTGCTATATTTTTAAGTTATAAGTATTCAAGAATTATGATAAATTTATTTTGCAGAAAATAATTTTCCTATCTATTTAATTTTTGTGCGTATTGTTGAAAATACGGATTTTCATTTATACATTGCATAAATTGTGGGATGTGATGGATTTTATGATATGAAATTTATCCCCTAGATGAAATATGGCTTGAGCATAAGAGGAATTTGATAGAAACTGGGAGAAAAATAATGTTTTATATGAGAAAATCCCCTTAGGGACCTAAATTGAAAAGGACAAAAGTGAAAAGAAACTTAAAGGTTTAGAAGAAAGGATAATTTTTCCTTTAGTTCCCAATAGTAACTAAAAATTTGCCACCATCGAAAAAATCACGTGCGCATAATAAATCAAATTATTAAAGTGTATAGTAAACTAAATTATTAAAGTCCATAGTAAACTAAATTATTAAACTGCATAATAAAATAAATATTTTATTAGCGTATAGTACTCTAACTTCTCCTATAAATAGACTCTTCCATTTCACTTTAAACTCACACCTTCAGTTTCTCTTCTCTTCTCTCCTCAAAACTTCTCTTGCTCTGACATTAGGGCTCTGAAATTCTAGGTCTTTCTTCCTTAGTCTAAATTCAAGGTGAGTATACTATGCTCTTTTTATTGTAGAAGTTATATTCTTAAGTATGCTCTGTGATTACGGCTTTAGCTGATCTTCTACATCAGAAAAACTGTCCTTAGCTGCCTATACATTATTTTGATTCTCTGATTATCAAAATAGAATACAAACCGTGAAGAATACATGTCTAGAAAAGTTCTGGCTAAGGAAAGACCTAGTATTTAAGTGTGTCTATTGCGACCCTCCACTCTTTTCTGGGAACTTTTCTAGTGTACTCTTTTACGGCTTATATTTGCTATTTCCTGTATGAATAGTAACTATATGTATAAATAGTATCCGTACATATAAATAGTATCCATATGTATAAATAGTATCTGTACATATAAATAGTGACCATATGTATGAATAGTATCCATATGTATGAATAGTAATCGTACGTATAAATAATATTTTGATACAAAAGCAACCCTGACTTTCTATATCTGATCTTCATGAAAATTTCTATAAAGGAACCTGAAATCCAGCTACGTACTCTTATTTGTAGCAACTCCAAAAAGTGACTTGGATACGGAATCTATGTGAGTGGATGACCTTGCTAATCGACTTTATTTACTTTTATTCTAAGTACAATATAAATCTCACTTCATATCGCAATTACATTCCATATTTAATGATGATTGCTAGATAATAAAATTTATTATTTGATTTAAGATTAGATTGATGAGAATTATGATTGAGTATATAATACACATGGAATAGTGAGGGCTTGACCCCAGATACTAATGCATGAAATTATACACATGGAATGGTTAAGGGCTTGATTTCCTAAGATACCAATGCATGAAATTATACACATGGAATAGTTAAGGGCTTGATCCCCTAAGATACTAATGCATGTAATGATTATAAATATAAATACAATGAGAATCGAATCCCTGAACAAAAATCAAATACAGAGGTATAGAAACCCTGAATATGAATATAATTATTCTTATTGTGACAATGATTATAGTATTTGTACTTGTGACACATTTATTGAATAGTTATTTCGTCACTGAGTTTTGATGAACTCACACTCTCTATGAATATTTTTTTAGATATAGTGGTTAAGAACGAAGGGAATCCGCAGGAGAATTAGTATACCTTGAGGATACTTTCCATGTTGTCTGGAGGGCTTGAATCCAAAAGCCTTGGAAATGCTTTGTAATCTCCATAAGTCACCTAAGTTTGGAAAATTGTATCATACTGTATGATATTTGGCTTGTGTTTACTATTTTACTATGTTGAACTTTTATATGTATATATGTAAAAATATCCTTCCTGAAAAATTATGTTATGCAGAGATTTTATGGGATATCATAGGGATATACCCTCGAGTTTATAGAATTATTTACATGCCCAAAATTGGGATGTGATAATAGTATTTTTATGAATAGTAACTGTACGTGTAAATGGTATTTATATGAATAGTAACGTATATATAAATAGTAATTATATGTATGAACAGTGTTTGTATAAAAATAACCCTAACTTGTTTTCTCTGGCCTTTCATGAAAATCTCTATAGCAGAACCTGAAATTCACCTATAAGCTCTTGTCCGTAACAATTCAGAAAAGTAATACTTGTACAGAATTCAAGTGAGTGGACCTAATCTTAATAATAGGATCATAGAACAATCCATCACGTTAGTGAACTGGGTTGAAATCCCAAGTTTCATCAGTTAAAGTGACAACAGGATATTAGTGAGAACCCCAATGTTATTATTTTTTTATAAATAATAAATTCAATATATTTACTATCTTTACATATTCAAATTTTAAATTATTATTTGTATTATAATTTTTTTTACTTTCATGATATTTTAAAGTATGAATATTCATAATATGTTGAATCTTTTTTATTAAGAAAAGTTGTATGGCATGTTTGTGATATCGAGTGGTATCCCTATTTTTGTGATGAGTAAGACCGATCAGGCATCGAGAAACATTAAGGAAGACATAGTTCCTACTAATAAAATGGAACAGTGTGTAGCATCACAAGGTTTTAAGAAAGCCGAAGGTTGAGCAGGTAGCTCATCGAGGTGGTTTCGCCTTAGTGATGAGTGCCAAAACCCAAGATGTATACTTGATTGTTTATTTGTAGAAAAATTACTGATTTTTGTTTATTCCCTACTTGTGCTCTTGGTTGATTTTATAGCCTTTAAGTTCATTATCATGATCGATTTTGTAGTTTATTCTTATTATTGAGTTTATCGTATATTCACTGAGTTGTCCTAAAAAAATCACCCTTACATTTTTCCCTTTCAAATATAGTTGCAGAAAGGAACTCTCTCTAGAAGTGTAGCAGAGTGATATGAGAGAATAAAGAATCCTCCGTTGCTGGATATGTTCAGTGATCCCATGTTTGTATTAAGGGCTCTGTGGTTACTAGGACTCCTAATTGGTTATTTTGGGAATTTATGTATATGGATTTTATAAACTTTATGTGGATGGTGTTATTATGATTTTTTATCTATACTTTTATAATTGTATTAAGTTATGTACAGTATTTCTCGTATGTATAAGTAATAACGTCAAATATGTTTTTAATAAAATTTCCATATGTTGTGAATAGATGTGATTCTGAAATAAATTTATGGATTTTACATTTCCTCATAACTGAACTCAACAAAATGGTAGAATCAATAGGAAGGCTTACATTAACGAGGAACATCGTTATTTTTCCGGTCACGGGTCTTGATAAGCAAGTCGTGACAGTTACCTTTATTTAGTCCGCTCGATTTAGGGTCCATGAGTGTGTTGCCTCTGTTTAGTCTTCTAGTTTTGCTGTATATATTTTGGTACTGATTTTCAGGATATGTTCTCTAAAATCATGTACTGTTTTTTCATAAGTTCATGCTTGTAATGTATTTGATAATCTTTAGATCCTGGTTAGTCTTATGTAACCTTAGCTTGGTGTGATTTTAATAGAAACAATTTCCATTTTGTCTAAAAAAAAGTTTTCACCTCTAAGAAAAGCTTGCTTGAAGCCTTGAACCTAGAAATCAACTAGCGACGTACAACTACCTTTTTTTTTGGACAAAATGGAAATAATTTCTATTAAAATGGCACAAAGCCATGGTTACATAAGATTTTTCAGAACCTAAAGATCAACTATTACATCTCAAGCTTAAATTTATGGGATAAAAGATACATGATTTATAGAAACACACCCTAAAAGTAGTTTCAAAACTTACATAACAACACTAGTAGGTTAAACAGAGGCAATACACTCCTAAACTCTAAATCAAAGCTAGTCTAAATAAAGGCAATATACCTCTGAATAGTAGATCAGAGTTGGTCTTCTAGCAACGTTGTGTGCCGCAGATCGCGTTCCAGAGAGCCGTCATGTGCCGCAATTGCCGTCTAGTGAGCCACTGTATTGCCCTCTATGTAACACTGCCGAAGGATCCCACCGTTTTTTGACATCTCCCTGAGCTTAACGATCAGATAACTCAAAGGGGGCAGCCAAATATAGTCAAATTAATGGCTTCCATAGAGTTGGATTCTAGAACTTTAAAAATCCTCTTCCAAGGAAGAAGGGAAAATTTCTACAAAAAGAAGGGGAAAACACTCTCATGGAGGAGAAGAGAAAAAAAGCGAAAAGAAGAAGACGGTGAGGGAGAAGACTGCTATGGAAACTCTAGCAGAGCTTTTGGAGAGTTGAGACGGCAAAAACCCTAGCGAAGCTTTTGAAATGCTTGGGGGATTTGAATTTGACGTATAACTACTTACTTTACTTTTTTGAGTATGAGATCTTTTTTGTTTCCCTTTACAAATATCTTCTACCAAAAACAATTTTACTTGAAGTATTGTAGAATATTAAATATGTAAAACTTTTTTTTAATGAAGATTAAAATCTTATTTTGTTATCTTACGAGAGACTAACTTCTTCCACTAGATCCAACTATCATTAATTATGAGGGTAGTTGAGCCCATCATATGAAGCATTGTTCAATGTATCTAATAGGCAGAATGTATAGATTCCTTCAACTCAGCCATTCTCTACACAAAATGCCATTTTTTTTCTTTGTTTTGTTTTGAGTGGAGATTTATGTTCAAACTCCTGCTTGCAACGGAATTTATGGTTCAAATTGTTCAAAGAATGAAGATAGTTTTTTTTTTTGAAACTTACAGTTCAAAAGTATGAAGATATTATCAACTTGAGAATGAGAACTATAATTGCTTGCATAACTGATTCATATGACTATAATCTACTGAACCCAATTGTGATAGCACAACTGGCGATTCCATCATGAACAAAATCATATCACTGTATTTGTCAATTCCAACTTAATGGGTTAGTTCTATATATCAATCTGCTTAATAGTGGAAAGGTTTATATATGCTTGATTCAGTTTTGTTCTTTTGTTGGTGTAAATTTTTAAGTTGAACATTTTGAATAAAGTATTCAAATCGTCTTCGCACAGTCACAGATAAACAATTCAAACAAGAAATTAGGCAACCAGGCTCCATACTCAAACCCAAAAAGTTTTATTACGGATATACCCAAGTATATAGACCACCAATTCATAAATTAAAGTGAGTTAGCAATTGGGACTATAATTGTTGTTGTTGACTTGTTGCTGTTGGCTCTACAGGAAATGATGATGGCGCACTCGCTTTTTTCTGAGGTACAGCTAAGCAGTTAGATGGAGAAAACGAAAGTATGTACCTCATTGGGACTCTGGTAGTGGTAGTGGTATATCACAACTCACAAAGTCGACTACTTTCCATTGCTGCCTTCCCTCTTGTCTTATAACTCTCATATCTATACCTACTCAAGGTCCAGAATTAGACTAATCAATAAATTGATTAATTAAATTATAATTAAATTGATAGTACTTAAAATATATAATTAATGTATATGATACAGTTATTAAAATATTAAAATATTTTAGGCCTATTATATATATAGATATTTATACAAATCCTATATTTTATCCTAATTGTTTAAATTTTTGAAATTTTTTTAAAAATACATAATAATGTTCAATAAAAATTTTAAAAAATAAAAAAAGAGAACAAGTTAAATCTGTCGATTTTATCAATTCGACCGATTTTTTTACCGATTAAAATACTTACTGATTTATTGGTCTAAGCTAAATCGATTCCCTGACCGATTTATCAATTGATTTGATCCAGTTCTTTGAACACTAGCTACTTCACAATATTCACTTTATTTTGATTGGTTATATAATCCTAGTATTTTGATCAAATATCTATTTTTTAAGAAAATTTATAATATACTCACATAATATCTGATGAAGACTCTTGCTATATTCATTTTATATTAAGCATTAAAACTAATTACATTTAGATACAAATAGTGATGATTAATATTAATCATTGGGCTGACATATTATTTTTCACATAAAAACTGAAAATACTAAGGGCCTGTTTGGTTTGGGCATTTTCTGTTTTTATTTTCACTGAAAACGAAAAATGGACTTGAAAATGCGTTTGGTTGAGTTAACTAAAAATGTTTTCTTGAAAACATTTCTTAAAATAAGCCTAAATCTGAAAACACCAAAAAGATGTTTTCAGTGTTTCAGGAAATGCATTTCAAGAAATGAAGATTGAAAATGAAAATAGGAAATGTTTTCACAAACCAAACAGTCCCTAAGTTGCTCAAGTCATGGTTAAGTATTTTTATATTGTTAGATGGATTCCAGTCATTTGTTGTTTTAAAAGAAAATTTTAGAAGCGCTACATTAATATGCAAAAAAAAAAAAGAATGTTTGTTTGAGGAGATGGCATGCTTCTAACCATGTAATAAAAAAGAAATTATGAATTTAATGATGTTATCATAAATACTTATTATTTTCATTTGCATAATTGTTTTAATACGGGATTAATTAAATGAAAATTGGTACTTTTTTTTTTGGACGGAAAATTGGTACTATCATTGAGTTGGGGATCTTTCAGTTTCGCAGTTTCATGTGTCAAGACTCCAATGAGTGTATGGAGCCTTGTCTGTTTTTTTTTTTTGGTCAAGGAAGGAGCGAATAATAAACATGAAAAACACGGCTCTCCGGATTCGAGGCCCACTGGGCAGGACCGGTGGAACAGTGGCCCGAAAAGAGTAGACTTTTAGATTATGGGCCGAGTAGTGAGCCCAATCTTAGGTTAATTATCTATATCAGCGGGGGGTTACTCCAGATTTGACCCCTCTATATTGTCCCAAAAAGAAAAGCCTCCTTTATACGGAGAAATCAGCCAGTGTCAGTGACGTACGACTTGAGATATTTATTTTTATCTGCATCGATAAATTTTATATTTAATAGTTTAGATTTTAATTTTTTAAAAAAATATTAAATTATCATTAGATTATCATTTATGTCTAAAATTATCATTTAATATTTTGACTGTTAAATTTAAAATTCGACAATTTAAGTAAGATCAAATATCATATTTATTTTTATACGGCAAGCATCCGTATTCGTGACGTATAGCTTTGCTTTTTTGAGTGGGAGGACAGTAGAGCCCACTATGAAGCATGAATCCAAATATCAAAAAGGAAGAAACCTAGAAGGTATAAATTCTCCAACTCAGCCCCAGTAGGAGCCATCCTCTTTGCACAAAAGCCAAATCCTTCTTAGCCATATTTATACCATAATTATTTTAAGTTATAGCTTATGACCAACTCTAATAATGGACATTTAATTCCCATCCCATGTTCCGTCGTAATTAAATTCCATTAATGCACTAACTATGCCTGACATCATCATCACTAGTCCCTACTCATTTACCTTAATTTAGACTCCGTTTTAGTGTTGTTTTGGATTTTGGTCTATTCTAAAACTGTTTTTTAATGGACTTTTATAAAAAAAAAATATTATTTAAAAATATAATTTGAAAAATTTATTTAATAAAAAATTTTATAAATATTGTTATACTCTATAAATATTTTAAAAATATTTTTTTTACTGCCAAATTATTTAAAAGGGCATGTAGTTAAGAATGTAAGCAAACAAAGTTAGATGTAATTATAGTAATTAACAATTTTGAGTAGGGAAATTTTTTGTCATTCAACTTAAAAAATATTTATTTTTTTACGCTTTAAAGGAGAAGTTCTAATTTTTTGCTTCTTTCCCCCAA
Source organism: Biancaea sappan (assembly GCA_037074585.1). Taxonomy (NCBI): domain Eukaryota; kingdom Viridiplantae; phylum Streptophyta; class Magnoliopsida; order Fabales; family Fabaceae; genus Biancaea; species Biancaea sappan. The sequence continues at coordinate 39,873,335 of CM073496.1, forward strand.
CAGAAAAATTGCTCTCCTACCACTCATAAATACTTTAAAAAAGAGTAGGCAAAAACTATAAACTATTAAAAAAATACTTTCGTAAGCGATTAAATAACTAACATGATTTGGGCAGTTTCGCAGAGGCCAGAGAGAGATATTTGTAGTCATCAATGGTAAACACATCTCCACTCATGCATAATAACATTTGATTTTTATTTTTTTACACGAAATAACATAAATGTTTGAATTTAATATTTCTTGCGACTCAAATAGTATCGAATAATATTTAAAGAAATAACTTAAAAAATCTCTTGAATTATTGAAACAGTATCTTTGAAATATTAAAGAATAATTAACTAAAAAAGATAATATATTAATACATTTAAATGATTTTGATAGTGAAACTGGCGGAGAAAAAATTAGTTGGCATTTAGTAAACTGCGAAAAGTATGAGTTTGCATGTGAAAAAGAAGAAGAAGAAGAAAAAGAAAAAGAAAAAAGAAAAAACAGGGGAACTAAAGCATGACCTGTGGGCGAATTGAAAATGAGCATCATTTCACTTTTCAGAATGAGATTAAACAACTAATGAAATCAATTGCTCAAGGTAGAGTAAAATTATGCAAAACTCATTGGCGCTAAAAAGTAAGATTCTTTCGGAAAAAACCTCCATAAGTGGCTGGCGCCACTATAAATCAGATCTCTGGCTTGCTCTGTTTTGGAGGCATCAGAATGGAGAAGCTGCTGGATGCCTTGTTTGTTTTGGTGAATGTGCTCGTGTTCAGCGATTTCTGTGGTATCGCTACCGCCAAAAATCATGTGTCTGCGGTGGGAGATCCGGGAATGCAGCGAGATGGACTGCGAGTGGCCTTTGAAGCTTGGAACTTCTGCAACGAAGTTGGCCAAGAAGCTCCTCGCATGGGTAGCCCAAGAGCTGCTGATTGTTTTGATCTTTCAGGTAAGCCCGTTAGTCCTTTTCTTTTCTTTTTTTTCAAATCAGTGGATTCTTGTTCTTTTGCTGAAGGTTGAATCTGATTCTAAAGAACAGGTTCACTGAAACATAAAGTCACAGAAGATGATAACAGACTTGGGGTGGGGAAAGCGTTCCCTGGTTTGAGTCCAGGAGATATAAATAACCCAGACTTGTATGCGGTTAAAAAGGAGCTATATCTAGGTTCTTTATGTGAAGTTGCAGACACCCCAGGACCCTGGCAATTTTGGATGATTATGCTGAAAAATGGCAACTACGACACAAAGTCTGGGTTATGTCCTCAGAATGGGAAAAAGGTGCCTCCTTTTAGTCCGGGTCGGTTTCCCTGCTTTGGACCAGGGTGTATGAACCAGCCCATCTTATGCCATCGCCAGACAGAGCTTGAAGATGGTACATTGCAAGGAAGCTTCAGTGGCACTTATGATTTGGATTCTGATTGTGGGGATGAACGTCATGGCATCTCTCGATTTGAGGTAGTCTGGGAGAAGAAGGTCAATGTTGGGAGTTGGATGTTCAAACATAAGCTAAAGACTTCAAAGAAATACCCATGGCTGATGCTGTACCTTAGGGCTGATGCAACCAGAGGATACTCCGGAGGTTACCATTATGACACAAGGGGAATGCTCAAAATTGTAAGTAGGCTCTCCTTTAATCTATATTGCAGGCAGAATTAAATATCTTAACCTCGCAATTCTATTTAATTAATTCTGTTTGGGTTCATGATTCAGCTTCCAGAGTCACCCAATTTTAAGGTAAGGCTGAGCTTGGATATCAAAAGGGGAGGAGGACCAAAGAGCCAGTTCTACCTGCTAGACATAGGAAGCTGCTGGAAGAACAATGGTGCTGCTTGTGATGGAGATGTGCTTACTGATGTCACTAGATACAGTGAGATGATCATAAACCCTGAAACTCCAGCTTGGTGCAGCCCCACGGGTTTGGTAAATTGCCCACCATTCCATATCACTCCAGACAACAGAAAAATTCACAGAAATGACACCGCCAATTTCCCATACTCGGCTTACCACTTTTACTGTGCTCCGGGGAACGCTAAACACTTGGAGCAACCTGTGAGCACTTGTGATCCCTACAGCAATCCTCAGGCACAAGAGATAGTTCAGTTGCTTCCTCATCCTATCTGGGCTGAATATGGCTATCCCTCGAAAAAGGGGGATGGTTGGGTTGGGGATGCAAGGACTTGGGAACTTAATGTTGGTGGGCTCTCCAGTAGACTCTACTTCTATCAGGTTCATCACTGTCTGTATTTCTACTCTTGGAACCTCTCCAGAGTAGCTTTTGTGTTTGACCAGTTTAAGTTCGTTTTTTGCAGGATCCAGGCACTCCTCCTGCTAAGAGAATATGGACCTCCATTGATACGGGTACTGAGATATTTGTCAGCGACAAGGATGAAGTAGCAGAGTGGACTGTTAGTAACTTGGATGTTATTCTCACACCATAATTCATGAATCATATTTAAAGCTTGCTCATTTTGCCATTCATTCCTGGCAACCCAGTTGTTGTTTTAGGCAATCCATATTATTAAGGGAGGAATAGGTTCTTTTGTTTTGTTCATTACTTGACTCACTGCCCCTGAAATGGAGGACAGTCTACCAGAATATGAAGCAATAGTCGGACAAGATTAAGCACAGCATAATAGATGGTCCTTTCCACAATGGTGATGCCGAATTTTAAGTGAGAAGGAAAACGGCCCACCATGTGTGTGGCACCTAACTTGATTGGCTCGCCTCTAACTTAAAAAACATGGATTTTTATTTTTGTGGAATTACATTTATTGAAAAGTCAAGTAGATTTCTATTTTGTCATTATACACACTCAAATTTCAAAAATTACCTGACGGAAAAAATTCACATCTTGATGGCACAATTTCTCCGTAGCAAAACCCATTTTTGAATGTGGACATGTATTTGTTATGTCCGGTCCCAGTTTCCGTCTGTCTTGCGCTGTGATCCCTTCAATCATGTCGGCACAAGAAGACGTGTGCTTCGCGGGACATGGAAAATCATTTGTTGTTTGTTGTTTTTTTTTTTTTTTAAGTTAATCTGTTTGTTTGTTAAGTACTTGAGACAGAGCCGGTGACGGTGCATACTAGAGAAGGGTTCGTTCGACGTTACCTATAGCATACAATACACCTAGAATTTTTTTGGTTTCTTCAGGGAATTTATCTTTTATAAACAAGATTTAGTTATGTATTCCTCTTAATTTATTTTTGATGACAACGCTGACTATAACGATATATAGTCTGCACAAAATAATGACGGGCCTTGACATCGTACCTACGCTTTCAACCCTAGTTGGGGTAGGTATTATCTCGGGTCTTGGCAACAAACCGCTGGCTCTTTGGAATATGACTTAAATGTATATTTACCTTTTTTTATCCTTCGATTTGAAAAAAAAAATCCTAGGTGGAGGGCTAAGAAGTAATCAGTCGGAGAAAAACTGGAAAATTGATCACGTGAAATTAGGTTGTTTGGTTTGTAGATTACCAATTGTCATTGGAGGCTGGAGCTTTGGCTCAAAATGAACCGCATTCACGGACTCATTAGTTAGTTAATATTCCACTTTCATCCACCATTTTGACTTTTGGCGATTCCAATTAGTACTGGTAGATAAGTTTAGACGGGCCAATTTCTTTACGCCTGGGGACTTTTTTTTTTTGTTTTTAATTAAGAGTAAGCCTGTCTGGCCAATTGATCTACTTTTTTTTAATATTTAAATAATATAATTTGAAAAAATTTTTAATAAAAAAATTTAATATTTTTTTTATTAAAATACAATTTTTATATATAAAACATTACTTTTATAATATTTTTAAATAACTATAACTTTAATTTTTGAAAATTAACTATATTATATTTAAATTCAAAAATCTTATATTGATTTTAAAAAAATTATAAAAATTTTTATATCTAAATTTGTTATATTTATTAAATATAAAATTATAAAATATAAAAATATGATAATATAAAATTATTTATACTAATTAATATATTTTTTATAAAAATTAAAATAATTAAAATAATTAAAATAAATAGGTCAGGTCGTGAACTTAGTTTGTTTAAGCCATTTTTAAAATAAATTTATTTTTTTGAATCTAAAATTATCCATTTATTAGTGGTGATGCAACTTCCAACTCCAAAATGTCTCTTCCCAATCCCAAACACCCGGAATTGTTTTGTTTATTTATTTCTCTTAGTATTTTAGCCAGAAAAGTAATTAGTTAGCAGCATTAAGAAGAGGAAATACTTTTTTGTTGGCCAATCTTAAAGTTACTGGATGAGTACTAATAAATTTCTTTTTTTTTTTTTCATCTATCAATTTTTGACAGGTTAAGTCAATGAAAGATATTTATGTGCACATCTAAAAAGTAACAAATCTACTGAAGATTAACTAAACCCACAAACATCAATACTTTTGAGTAGATTAGATGAGTTCGTTCAAAATTACGAGAGGGTGCAGAAATTCCAATTAAGAAGCGGCTGGATTTACGCAAGTTACAAAATTGATTTTACTTGACGCTGGAGGTGGAGGGTACAGAAAGTTCAGTTGGCATCCCCTCAACAGAAGCAGAGTACAGTACTAAATTGGACAGAGCTTTCAGTACTATCAGCCTTAGAGCTAGTACACTTTGGTCTTCCCATAATTTCTTTTGGACATTTTGGCCTGCCGTGCACCTATTTTCATTTTAAATTCCTTAACTAAGTCATTCTCAAATTAAATTTTGAATTTAACTCAATTTTATTGTAGAATAAATAACGTATTTGAGGGGTGCGAATATGTGATACATAATATACACTTAGGAGGTGCGATCTCTAAAATGCATTTGAGATGTGCGAATAACTACAAAAATATGTACCTCCTAGGTGTGGATTGTATTCAAATCAATATGCACTTACCAAGTGCTCATTATTCCAAATCACCTCCCGGGTTAAAAACCCTTCTTCCTTGCGTGGTCCCCCCTCTATTTTTACAGTTTCATGATGCTACTTGTCGTCTCTGATCTGCCTTTTTCCCTTCGATCAAAGCTTCTAAGTATTTTTTTCACTCACTTTCTTTCCCTTTTACTTTGTTTTACCGTTTTTGGGTTCTATTATGTGGTTTGAGTATTTTCTTTTTATTTTTTTGATATCTCTTTCGGTTGCTTGGAAGTAGAAATTTTGTCTTATATCTCAAGGCTTCAAAAAAAATTTTTTGTTGATAGTATGTTTTCAGTTATTTGGAATTTGGTCGGAATTAAAATTTTTTTGATTATTTTGTTTATGGTTTAGGATTTTGTTTAAATTTTTTCAGTTATTTTGTTTAATTTTTTCTGATTATTTTTCTTTTTGTGGAATTAGATATGTAATTTTATTATTTTTCTTACTATTATCTGTATAAATTGTAATAGTAATTTTTTAGATTATTTTTTAAAATGTTATTAGATTGAAATAGTTATTTTAAAAATAATTATCTTTAAAATAAATAGGCTTCCTATTTTTTCTAGGTTAAACTTCTATTTTATTTATTTTTTTGTGGAGTTAGATATATAATAATATTTAGGTTAAATTTTATAATTTGTTATTTTTTATTATTGGTCTCTTTAATCTAAATTTAGATATGGTTTTTGTTTTTTATGTGTTTATAATTTTTAGTTCTAGGTTATTGGTCTCTTTAACCTAAATATTATTATCTTCATAAATTGTAATAATAATTTTTTTAGATTACTTTTTAAAATGTTATTAGATTGAAATAATTATTTTTAAAATAAATAGGCTTCCTATTTTTTAAGGTTAAACTTTTTATTTTATTTATTATTTATTAATTTTTTGTCTAGTTAGATATATAATAAATATTTATGTTAAATTTTATAATTTGTTATTTTTAATTATTGGTCTCTTTAATCTAAATTTAGATGTGACTTTTGTTTTTTATGTATTTATAATTTTTAATTCTATTGATCTCTGTAGCCTAAATATCACTCATGTTTTTTGCATAGTAAAAGAAGTAAAATGGATCAAAACGCTAGAAAGTTGATGCCGCCAAAACTCGGTCTTGAAGATCCTTCAGTTTTATACCTGTAAGATAGACATGTATCTAACGTTGTATGGGACGGGATAAGTGTGTATGAAATTAATTCGTTTATTTAGTTTTTTATTGCTACAATAATACTAAGTTGATTAACATTGTAGTAACAGAAAAGTCGTGTATTCACGAAAGTTCGACGTTGCTACAAGTATACCCGAAGTTTTTTTTACCTGCCGTTGCCTCTTATTCCATATATTTAGCAGGCAGGATTTTATGGAGCATCACGAATGGATAATTTCGAAGTTGACTGTGGTCTGATTTTCGCTCTGGTAGAGCGATGGAGGCTCGAGACACACACGTTTCACTTGCCAGTTGGTGAGTGTACTATTACCTTGCAAGATGTGGCCATCTAGACAAGCCATCCAATAGACGGTTTGCCTATGGTTAGGAGAACCAATTACACTTGGACTGATCAGTGTCAGGAACTACTCGGCGTCAGTCCTCCTGTAGAAGTCATTAGAGGAGGGCGCATATCGTTGCCTTAGTTAGATAACCAATTTAGCGAGATCCCCCCGAATGCCACAGAGGAGCAATTGCAACAGCATGCTTGGACGTATATTCTGAAATTAATTGGGGGCATGCTGATGAGTGATAAGTCCAGCATGTTTGTGCACCTGATGTACCTTCCTCTACTTCGGGACCTCCAGTTTACTGGCCAGTATAGTTGGGGTTCTGTTGTGCTAGTACACCTTTATCGGGAGTTATATGGAGCCACTGACGCCGACAAAAAAAAAAGTTTGCAAGTTATGTGCACCTTCTCTATTCTTGGGCATGGGATCGACTCTCATTAATCCAGCTCCGGATTCGAGATCGACATGTGCAACGATTGGTCCCAGATGAAGAAGAAGCTCATTACCTCGGTCATCCGCATTTGAGTTTTAAGTGCGTATTTGTGTTGATATTTTTAATTTAGTCAAATAATGTTTAATTTAATTTAACATGTTACATTTTTACGCTTATGTAGGTGGAGCGATTTCAAAGGACTGAGTAAGCACCTGTTGCATTTGCTGATACAATATCGTGAGACATTTGACCGCTTAAAGGAAAGCGATGTGAGTTTTAAACTTGTAACAATGAATTCTATTTTATTTTTTTAATTGTTGCTTCACCGTTTAACTACAATTATCTGTTGCAGTTTGTATGGCAGTTATGTGCACAGGAAGTGTGTGAGAATCCGATACCATATTACTATTACAATGGTTCTGACATTTGGCAGGCAGTCGTTCCCTTGATATGCTTCCACATAATTGAGTGGCACCAGCTCGATAGATGTCTCTGACAGTTCGGTCAAGATCAACCAATCCTATCGGTTCTTGCCAACAACGACTGACAGCACACACAACAGTTGATGGAAAAGATGGACATCAATTGGCAGACTGAACAACATGAATACATCTTCCAGTTGTAGGCACGGAGACAGAGGGTGGTCATATCACGACCACTCCAAGAACTACTGCATAGGAATTTGGCGACTTTAAGTTTTTATTTATTACCGTTATTAAACTTTCCATTTTTCTGCGAGATGTGGTGTTTTGATTATTATAAATTACAATTATGCTACAGTCACTTGGGTAACAGTCCATTTACCATGCGACGCTTCAGTCTAGTCAGACCCTTTAGTATACCCTATTGGGAGACATTGGGAGCTTCAGCACGGATTGAAAGTAATGGTTGGAACCCAAGAGGGGGGGTGAATTGGGTTTTATAAATTTTTCACAAGAATTAATTGGAAGTTAAAATGATTTTCTGTAAAAGTACAATGCTTAGGATAATAAATACAATACAGAAAATCAATGTGCTGTCAAGATAAATAATTATAAAGATCAAGGAATTAAAGAATAGATATCAATATGCACAAATTAAAGAGTAAGGGATAGAGAAAGCAAACTCAGAGATTTATACTGGTTCGGCTAATCCAAGCCTACATCCAGTCCTCAAGAGACCACTTGAATATTTTCACTATAATTGCAAGTTTAATCCGGGTACTTGCAAACCACTACAACCACGCAAATTCGATCCGGGTATTTGCGAAACCACAATGAAGAATTTATGAATCCGGGCTCCTCCTCAACCCAAAGCAAGTTCTTCCAACACCGGTACTTGCGAACCTCAACTCAGAATAATATATGTGTTGATCAAAATCAACAATACAAAGAAACTCTCTCTAAAGAGTAGATGAAAACAAATGAAGCTCTAATAACTTTAATGATAGAGAATATGCAAGATTTGGCTCAAGAATGCTTTCTTTTCTCTCAAAGATGATAGAAGAAGTTAATATCACATTGTAGGACTTTGTTCTTACTCAAAATCGTGTATTTAAGGTCATATATATAAGATTTTACAAAACTAGCCGTTATATAGCCGTTACAGCACTTATAGTGCAGTCCAGATTTTGAGCTTTCTTTAAAAATTTATAACTCCCTCATTTGAACTCCGTTTTAAACAAATAATATACCGTTGGAAAGCTCTTGGAGTCTAGTTTCAAATGAGCGAAGTTTTACTCAAAAATTATTTTTCTTTTAAAAGATATAATCAAAATACTGACTATAGGTCAGAACAGAATAATCAACTTTCAGTTTTTCAAACTATATTTTAAATAGTCATATATTTCTCCTTTGGACTCTGTTTTCAATAAATAATATACCTTTGGAAAGATCTTTGAGTCTACTATCAAATGAGATTAAGATATTTGAAAAAATGATTTTTCGTTTATGAGATATGATATAAAGAGTGACCAAAGGTCAAAAACTAACTTTTGTAAAAATTTCATATCTCACTATCTTTTTGTTCAAAATAATTGAGCCAATGTATGCAAATCTAAATCATTGAGTTGCACAAGTATACTAGCCTATATAAAATATACCTAGTGTAAACACATAGGCTATCTTGATGCATCCAAGCTTCCAAGACTTCAAATCTTCTAATTCTTCATTTCTTGGAGCTTCATCCTTGCATGTTGTTTTTCTTGAGTGAAGCATGATATTGCTTTTCCTTGTTCTTCAATACAATGCTCACTCTTCTTGTTTTGAACCAACCTATAAAATATATCTTACTTGCAAACTCAATGGTTAGTTTAATAGCATGATTCAATATATGCAACATACATATTAAATAACATAATCATGCTTAAGTACTTGTAGCATATATATGATAATTAATCTTTATATATATCAATGTTACTATTCAAATACATTTGTCATCATCAAAACTTATGGCATATAACCTTAGGGTCAACAATCTCCCCCTTTTTGATGATGACAAATCACCACAGAAAAATATGTATCACAAGATAATGAATGCAATGTTATAAGCACGTATACATATTTTTCTATTGTTTCTTCTCCCCCTATTTGACATCAACAAAAAGGTGTAAGGAACACAATATATAGAAGTTAAAGCACATACCTTTTTTAAGTCAGGATGTCAGAAAATGTCAATATAGTATGGGGTAAGGATACATCAAAACTTATCATTGATTTCATTGACATGTAAAAAGAAAATTTTAGAAAAATTTTTCTCATGTCAAATGAAATGAGCCAAAAGATAAAACTTGAAAGAGTTTTAGGCTCCCCCTTAAACCTTGCATAATTTGAAAAAGAATAATGAATAATGAATATCCAATTTTTCAAGATATATTCTTTTTCAAAAAAAATACATTCAAGTGAGACAAAGCTCCCCCTGAATTTCATAACATTTTTCCTTTGAAAAAGATTGTCCAAATCATTATAAAGGAAATTCAGTTTTTGATTGCAGAATTTTGAAGTAAGATTTTTGAAGAAATTTCTGCAATATTTTCATTGAAAATGATTTCTGCTTGTTTATGAAGAGGCATTTTTAGTAAATAGCAGAAAAATTAAACTCTTTGAAAAAAAACATCATTTGCTGTCATATGATAGAAATATTTACAGCACACAGCAGAAGTATGATATATGGATTAGCAAAGCATGATATAAACAAGAATATTAATCATAATCCATAAATCGAATAATAATATTTTTCAAGATTTCTGAAAAATAATTTCTGCATATATGCATAAAATTATTTCAACATATAGCAAAAGTGATTTAAAATAAGGATACTCAAATCCTTTTCTTTTCAAAACAGATAATGCTTCAATATGGCAAATCAATTTCAGCATTGTGGAAGCAATTCAAGAGATTCACGATATTTTTCTAAAACATTTTGCTTCGAAGGAATTTAGAAACGTTTCATCTAAGGAAGCAATATATATGGATTAGTGTAATAAGATATATTCAAGCATATAGTTCATAATCCATATATGAAACATCAATATTTTTCATCCCTTTTGTTATCTACAACAAAAGAGATCTTTAAAATCTTTTCTTTTTCAAAAAGAATGTTGCTTCATATGATAAAACATATTAACATAACAGAAGCATTTTTAAAGTCCTTTTTCAAAACAAATTTGCTTCATAAAGGATAAGATAAATTTCAGCACAAAGGAAGCAATTTATATACCCATTCAAAATAAATTTATATATGTATCTTGAGGATGAGTACATGTAAAAATTTTGACAGCTCATTTTGTATGAGTGCATGTGGAATCATGAAATATTATTCTTAGCCATAGCCTTCGCTCATGATGCATGAATTGCATACACAACATATGTTCTTAGATACATGTGATCATAGCATGATGCAATCAATTATGTATATTATACTGAAAGCTCTCAAGAACAACACAACGAAGCAGAAAAATACGATTCTGAATATCACCATTTTATTAATCCTTAAAATTTCTAATCAAAACAAATTAAATCAGCCGCAAATCCACCGAAAATTGACTTTCGTGGTTTTGCCATTAATGTGACGCGTTATCGGTGTGCATGCGTACCCTAGACTTCTGGCTTCCAGCTTGCAAAATCCATAAGATGAGCGTGTAGGGGTGCGGCGAAGAGATATCTTCGTTGGCTCTAAGTCATAATTTTCTCTCTATAAAGACTGCCCCAGAGTTCTCAATTACCACACCACAAAGAGTATTCATCTCTGAGCCTATAACTTTCTGACATTCCTCTCTCTTCATACTCCTACAAAAATTTCTGAATTTTCCAAACCATGGCAGCAAGAAAGTTCATTGATCTCACAGTAGAGGCAAGGGAGGAAGAACTCGACTTAAACTTGAGTCTAGGCAAGGACAAAGGCAAAAGACCTTTGGAGGAATCTCAAGAGAACCAAAAGAAGAAGATGAAGATCGAAGAAGCTGAGGAGATTAGTACATGCCATACGTCAGAAGACAAAATTGCTTGTCTGGAGCAGGAGGTGAAGAAACTCAAGAAGATGATAGAGGACCAGGAGAAGTTAGCTAAACGCAACAATGCGGCACTGACTTCAAGAATAGATAGGTTCTTCTATTGGTCTACCCAATGCTTCTGCAATCAACAACAAAGAAGTGTTGATTGTATGAATGGAATTTACACTACCCTCCGTGACATTGCTCAGTCTCTTGCTCCAAGGAATGGCCGAGGGGTGATGATTCAATACAACCCACCTAATCCGAGACCACCTCACCTGTAGATTGCTCATCCATGAGCAAACCTTCCCTTTTTTTTTAATGCAATGTAATCCTTCGGTTTGTTTTTTTTTATTTTAATGTAAGTGGTTTCTTTCAGATGACAGTACTTAAAAAAATTATAATAATAAAGAAAGATAAAGAAAATCAGCCGCACAAATTTTGTACAATAGAAGGATATATATATTTTGAAAAATATATATCCATTTTAAAGATAGAAAGAATTTTCTGACATGGATATATATATCATCATTTCAAAGCAAAAGCAAGTTACATACTTACTCAAGATAAAACATATTATAATCAGAGTATGTAGTAACATAATTGAGGTAATATGGATTACTAAGATATAATCAGATATAAACTATAATCCATAAACAATGGTTCATAAGTTACAGCTTATGTAAAAGAGATGATATGTATAATGCTCAAACCATGATGTATTAAAAAAAATAATTTAAGTATTTAACATATTTTTATATGTCATGTTGTGATCAAGTATGTAAGATGTCAGAAAACAATATGTCATTGCAATGAAAGTATGACAGTAAAAAAAAAATTTGCCAGAATGTACAATTGAGATCAAGGAGTATCATTCAATTAAATAATGAAGAAGTAAAGGATAGAGATACTCATCAATTTTGGCAAACTTTTGTTGCTTCTTGAAGTTCCTCTTCAAGATTTTGATATCCTTGTTTTGCTCATTGCTCTTCTTTTGATCGATCCTGTCTTCTTACAATTTTAATGATCTTAATTGATTGATTATTTGCAAGATCTATCAAGTATTGGTTCAATGTAGGCTTCGTTGGTCGATTACTGATAGGAGCGTTGGTCGACCAACCAACTTCAAAACTATAAATCTTACTGATTTCGGAGAGCAGAGGAAAGAATGTGCTTTAGAGGATAATTTTGAGGATTAACTCCTGCAAAACACTTTTGGTGGAGCACTTTGATGTTCAAATAAATCTCGAGTACTAGGAGCAACATTATGTTCAAGATATGCCATATTAATAAAAGTGCTATGCTTCCATGAAATGCAATTTTGCAATAAATTTGATTTCATTGAAAATATTTAAATAAGATTACAGCAAGGATAAATACTATGGGTAGGAGTAATCTTATTGTTGTGAAGACAAGAAAAATGTGCGTGTAATGGAAGCAAGTTTTCATGATGCGGTAAAAAGGATAGTTTGAGCAAAATTTGGAAGAAAGATTTTAGCTCAAAACAAAATTCGAATCTATAAGCTGCACACCTAACAATTGTTTTCAGATATAGCATGCATGAGTATCAAGGATAGATGTAATGCATATTAGAGAACAGACAAAAGCATTAGAGAGCAGTAAACATATCAGTCAAATTTCTTACAATGCATTCCAGCTTATATGTTTACTTATCCATTGCCTCCTTTTGATGCAAGAGAGTGGAGTTTGAATGATGTAGCCATTGAAAAGTTATTTCCGCTCTTTGCTTCGAGGCAAATCTGCAAATTAATCCTTTGTCTTTGATACCCAAATTTTTTTGGGTTTGCCTGGGTCATGAGGTCCTTTTTGAACCCATTTCATTTTTACTCTATGAACAAGATTTTTCTTATAAAAACAGGAGTAAGACTTGTGTCCTTTCAGTCCACAATAAAAACAAGTGTAAGGTGGACTTTTGGACATTTTTGTAAGAACAAAGTAGTTTTCGAAATATTTCTGATTTGACTTGTTAAGAACAAAACCAATTTTGTTAAAGCTACTACTTTGTTTCTCAACAGAAGAGTTTTGAATTTCTCTACCTTGAGAAAGTTTTTTAAGTGTGTTTTTAAGATCCTCATTCTCCTTTTTCAAGGAATCACACTTGGTACAAAAGCAATTTTTGTTGGTAGAGATATTTGCCTTTAAAATCAAATTCTCTTCTTGCAAAGTTCTGTTTTGATTTTCAAAAACAAAATTCTCTTCCTTGGAAATAGAAAATTTGTTTTTCAATGTTTCCAACTCATTTTCAAGAGAAGAATTTTTTTGTTTTGAAATATTTAGTTTCTTTGCAAGTATAAGAGATTCTTCATGTAAATCATCAAAGGCATCTTGTAATTCTTCAAAAGAGTAGTCAAATGAATTTACCTCATCTTTATCTCTGGCCACAAGACAAGTGTTGGCTTCTTCATTTGTGTTCTCCTCATCGGAATTGCTATTTCCCCAAATGGAAGATAGATAAGCTTTCTTTGATGATTCAGTTTTTGGTTGTGGTTTCTCTTTTTCTCCTTTTTCTTTTTCTTCTATCTCCTTGGTGATTTGAGATTTTCCTGTAAGTTCAACACCAAGAGCTTGTAATTGATTAAGCACAAGTCGTATCTCATTAATGGTTTCACAATTTTTCATTTGAGCGATATCAAGTTCATTAATGAGATTTCTAGACTTTAATTCCATTGCAACAAGATCTTCCTCATATGCAACTTCTAAAGTTTCCCACATTTCCTTAGCAGTTGCACAATTGGAAATTCTGAAAAATTCATCTTGACTCAATGCACAAGAAATAATCAATTTTGCCTTAGCATTGAGTTGCACTAAACTTCTTTCAGTATCATTCCATTCACTCTTGGGTTTTGGAATGTATTTTCCTTGTTCTTCCTTGACAGGCATATAAAAACCATTTTCTATAATTTCCCAGAGTTTATGGTCTACTGAAATTAAAAAAATTTTCATTTCATACTTCCAATATTGAAAATGATTAGCATAAAAAATTGGAGGTTCTGTGAAAGAACAATTTTCAGACATAAACCACTCACTAGATCCAACCATATTTACTCTTAGACGGTTAAGTCTTAAATCAAGAGCCCAAGCTCTGATACCAATTGAAAGTAATGGTTGGAACCCAAGAGGGGGGGTGAATTGGGTTTTATAAATTTTTCATAAGAATTAATTGGAAGTTAAAATGATTTTCTGTAAAAGTACAATGCTTAGGATAATAAATACAATACAGAAAATCAATGTGCTGTCAAGATAAATAATTATAAAGATCAAGGAATTAAAGAATAGATATCAATATGCACAAATTAAAGAGTAAGAGATAGAGAAAGCAAACTCAGAGATTTATACTGGTTCGGCTAATCCAAGCCTACATCCAGTCCTCAAGAGACCACTTGAGTATTTCCACTATAATTGCAAGTTTAATCCGGGTACTTGCAAACCACTACAACCACGCAAATTCGATCCGGGTATTTGCGAAACCACAATGAAGAATTTATGAATCCGGGCTCCTCCTCAACCCAAAGCAAGTTCTTCCAACACCGGTACTTGCGAACCTCAACTCAGAATAATATATGTGTTGATCAAAATCAACAATACAAAGAAACTCTCTCTAAAGAGTAGATGAAAACAAATGAAGCTCTAATAACTTTAATGATAGAGAATATGCAAGATTTGGCTCAAGAATGCTTTCCTTTCTCTCAAAGATGATAGAAGAAGTTAATATCACATTGTAGGACTTTGTTCTTACTCAAAATCGTGTATCTAAGGTCATATATATAAGATTTTACAAAACTAGCCGTTATATAGCCGTTATATAGCTGTTACAGCACTTATAGTGCAGTCCAGATTTTGAGCTTTCTTTAAAAATTCATAACTCCCTCATTTGAACTCCGTTTTAAACAAATAATATACCGTTGGAAAGCTCTTGGAGTCTAGTTTCAAATGAGCCAAGTTTTACTCAAAAATTATTTTTCTTTTAAAAGATATAATCAAAATACTGACTATAGGTCAGAACAGAATAATCAACTTTCAGTTTTTCAAACTATATTTTAAATAGTCATATATTTCTCATTTGGACTCTGTTTTCAATAAATAATATACCTTTGGAAAGATCTTTGAGTCTACTATCAAATGAGATTAAGATACTTGAAAAAATGATTTTTCGTTTATGAGATATGATATAAAGAGTGACCAAAGGTCAAAAACTAACTTTTGTAAAATTTCATATCTCACTATCTTTTTGTTCAAAATAATTGAGCCAATGTATGCAAATCTAAATCATTGAGTTGCACAAGTATACTAGCCTATATAAAATATACCTAGTGTAAACACATAGGCTATCTTGATGCATCCAAGCTTCCAAGACTTCAAATCTTCTAATTCTTTATTTCTTGGAGCTTCATCCTTGCATGTTGTTTTTCTTGAGTGAAGCATGATATTGCTTTTCCTTGTTCTTCAATACAATGCTCACTCTTCTTGTTTTGAACCAACCTATAAAATATATCTTACTTGCAAACTCAATGGTTAGTTTAATAGCATGATTCAATATATGCAACATACATATTAAATAACATAATCATGCTTAAGTACTTGTAGCATATATATGATAATTAATCTTTATATATATCAATGTTACTATTCAAATACATTTGTCATCATCAAAACTTATGGCATATAGCCTTAGGGTCAACACGGATATGTTGCAGGCGTTGGGTGACAACCATTTGTTGCAGACTGATCCTCCTCTACACATAACACCTCAGACATCCTTCGTAGAGGTGCCTGGAGGAGAGACTAGACGAGACCGTCAACGATGACCATTTACAGAAGACATCAGCGCACCTCCTCCAGCTACTTCGGTCCCCCCTGTCCCCATCGATGAGGGACTCTCTACTTTCACCATGCCATCTATACTAATTATCCTCACTGGTGAGGGATCCTCTACTTACAGCATGCCACCTATGCCGACTATCCCCACTGCTGAGGGATCCTCTATGTTCACCATTCCACCGATGCCGACTATCCCTACCAGTGAGGGATCCTCTACTTACATCATGCCACCTTTACCTGAGGGATCTATTTATGATTGGTTCACCTAGAGTGTGATGACGCCACCAAAGACACAAGTCCTATCTGTGGATCTTAGGTTTAGCCTATGGTCGGGTTCAGGATCATCTGGATTTTCACAATTCCAGTCACCTTCAGCTTAGATTCAGGTGGGCTTCACTCATCGTCAGGAATCGGATGAGGAAGGCAACCAAAGTGAAGAACAATAGGAAGACTAGGGCAATGAATAACCGGAGGACCAGGGCGATGATCCTCCTCCTGAGTATGATCGACCACAGAGAGATAGGAGGCCCACTCGGTGTGGTACTGAGAGCCACTATTTGTAGTTTGTTATTAAATATCTATATTATTTTATTTTATCGATGTAGCTATCTAACAACCAACAGGTTACTTTATTTTCTTTCAATTTAGTTATTTAACATATCCAAAATGTTACCTTATTTTCTAGTTATTTGGTTTAGTTTCAATCTAGTTATTTAACATAACACAAATTAATTGAAATAAAAAATAATCACGAATTTATAAAGATAATTTTTAAATATTATAAATAATAGATATTAATGTTATTTATAATTTAACCTTATTACAACGTTATTATAAATAACGTTATTCAAATATTATTATAAATACCATTATTTATAATTTAATTTCAATCTAGTTATTTAATATAACTTAAATTAACGGAGTAAAGAAGCTTAAACAAAAATAATTACTCATTTATAAGATACAATTAACTTGTAATATAGAAAATATCACTGATAGCTAGGTCATTCAAAACGGTGCCAGTTTAGATAAGTGTTGCAATAATGCCCTGCTTTTCGACAGACTCCACACCTTGCTAGCTCACCTGATTTTTTCCCATCCATCTCATTCTTGAAATGTTTATACTTTGGTCTTCCTATTTTTCGGATATATTTGGGGTCAGGTACAAATGTTGGTCCTAGAATCTGTGGCCAATATTGCTCCCCACCAACTGGGTGAAAGGGACTCTGATATGCAACTGATATCGTCTCTAGGCTATACATTTGGTTGATGAAATTTGTGCAATCAAGGTGGACACTTAAGTAGGCTGCAACGACATGTGCGTAAGGAAATTGAAGCGCCTGAAACTCTCTACAGTTGCAATATCTGTTTCCTTGCAAAACTCTGCAATGACGTCCAAATTGCTTCCGTCGTCTATCATAAGGTTCTTGTACCCCAAACCAAAGCTGGGCAAGGTTGAATGTTGTCACAACACAAACAGTTGCCTTCGACTTGTGTTCTTTCAATTGATCTCGCACGTAGGTACAAAACTTTTGTTCAGCTTGAATCTGGGAATTTGCCTATTCTGCCCTATATATGAAGTTTTTCGTTAATTTATAGTATATAGATTGAGCCAACGCCGTCACGGGCAGACTCTTCACTCCCTTAAGTACGACATTTATACATTCCACCAAGTTAGTCGTCATGTGACCCCAACGTCTTCCATCATCATACGCTTGACACCATAAAAATCTATCACCCATATGTTTCAATACCTAGTTATAAGCTTTGACATCAAGTGTTCGAAGCTCGATCATCTTTCTCTCAAGTATAGGTCGTTCATATGAGTATCCTATACAGATATATAATAACATTGTAAGTAAAAGATATTAATGTCAAATATAACAACATACATAACAAAATGATAGGGTCAGTAAAATACCTATGTTTACAAAGAGTTGCTTCAACCACTTATTTTTGAATTTTGCATTTAGATTGCTTGTCAAATATTGTATGCAATGAACGTGGTATCCTAGCGGTGGTTGCTAGTCGTTCTCTGCTTTATCCACGGCTTCCCTAATTGATGCGTGTTTGTCTGTAATCAAACAAACAGACTTGTTCCTCGTAACATGTTGACGTAACCTGTACAGGAAGAAAGACTATGCCTCAAGAGTTTCACCTTCCATAATTGCAAAGGCAAGCGATCGAACGTGACGATTCCCATCTTGGTCACATGCAATCAACAATGGCCCTTTGTATTTTTCATAAAGGAAAGTTTCGTCACCTTGAATCATAGGTTTTAGGTGATGGAATGCATTGATGCATGGTTTGTACGCTCAAAACACATGACAAAATATTCTCCTATTATTTTGTCGATTGTAGTCCCAACTATAATCAACCATGGTGTTAGGGAGAAATTGTCAAACTGTAGCAAACCAACTACCCAATTGTGAATATGAGGCCTCCCAATCACCATAGTTCTTAGCTATGGCTTTCTGCTTTGCCATCTATGCCTTCTTATAGGATACCGTATATGCAAACTACTCTTTAATACACTCTTTCACCTTAGAGATATGTATGTCTAGAGATTGATTCACTTAGGCCATAATTGCAGTGGCGATCAAATCAGAGTCCAACTGTCTATGGTCTTGGAAAATGGATGATGAAACACATGTGTGATCTCTACTGTACTTTGTAATCATCCATATGTCGTAATTCTTCTTCAAACAAGCCCTTACTCGCCAGTTACAACTATGCATTTTATCTGCAGATATTTCTTACACAACTTCTCCACCTTGAAGCTGTTGTGCCTCTAGATTAAGTATGATTTAAGTGCTCCCGTTAGTGCATCTTTGTCAGGAAATAATAAACTAACAGCAAGATCTAAATCATCATCCCAAGTATAGGCACCAAGGACGTTTGAAATTTCTGGCTCATCTGTTGAGGCTGTATTTGCTTGTGTCATATAATCGGGTGATGCATAGAATGTGATGGGCTTAACTAGCTTAACTTCGCCATCTACACCCATTAATTCTTGTATCCTTCCTCCAAACTCTTCAAGCTCTGGTTCGGTAACATCGTCATCCTCAACGTCTTCTATGTCATCAATGTCCACGTCATCCATAATATCACAGGGTGGGTCAGGTGGCGGAATGTCTGTATTATCATCCTTTATGAGCTGAATTTGTGCACTCGATGACACATGAAACTGTGTAGAAGGTCCACTGTCCTTATCCCACGTGGCATGCTCATTCAAATCGGGAATGTTGGGATTTAATTGGATTTCAGTCACCTCTATATCTGCATAGACCTCCATACTTGTCAACGTCCCCTCTAATTGTAGGTGACAATCAATCATCACTTCTACATCATCATCATCATTTAGTTGGAGCTACCCGTATATAAGTAGCGTCATTTGTATAGGATATATATATATATATATATATAGTAAGCGGGATATCTTCTCATGTTCTCTTAACTTACGGTGGACTATTTGTCCCAAAACATCTAAAGAAATATTACGTTGAATTTTTACTACTGCAGTGTTATTGACTTCAAATGATACATCGTTGGAACCACCATTAAATTCCTATTAGAGTAAATATGAACTAGAAGTGCCCCACTTCGACTTATCCTAAGAAGAATAAAAATTAATCAATTACAATTATTATTATAAAAGAATAAAACTAACAAAAATTAAAAAAAATCATAAATAAATAAAACTAAGGAAAAAATTCACAAAAATATGAAACACAATTCAAAAAAAATAAGAAAAAAATATAACAAAAAATTCATAAATTACAATTATTACCAAAATATAAAACTAAGAAAAATAAAAAATCATAAATTAATTATAAAACTAAGGACAAAATCCATAAAAAAATTGAAAAATAAAAAAAAAAGTCTTAAGATTAGACGACAATATAATACAATTGACAATTAACTAAATCTATTAAGCAGAATAAAAATTCACAAATTACATTTATTATAAAAAAATAAAACTAAGAAAAATAAATAATCATAATTATAAAACTAAGGACTATAATACAATTTACAACTAATTTTTATGTAAATGAAGAATAAAAATACATAAATTAAATTATAAAAAATATAAAAGTTAAAAGTTAAAGAATTCATAAATTAATTATAAAATTAAGGAAAAATTCATAGAAATAACCAAAAAAAAAAAAAGAGTCATAATAAAAATACATAACATATATTAATTTAAAAATTCATAAAACTAAAAAAATTATAAAAAGTCATGAGAAAAGAAATAAAATTCATAAATTAATTACACAAGTATGAAACATAAAATTCAAAAAATTAAGAAAAACAATAAAAAAGTAAAATGATAATAAAATCATCAAACTAAGATAATACAAAATTATAAATTATCATAATATTAATATTTACCTTTTTCTTCTTCTAAATAACAAAATTGTTGCTGTCTGAATATTGATGGAACCCAATACCGAAGTGGTGTGCGTTTTTACTGAAGTGGTTTATAAAACTAATAAACATAAATAATCATAATTACTATAATACAATTTACAACTAACTATTATGTAAATGAAGAATAAAAATTCATAAATTAAATTATAAACAATATAAAACTTAAAAGATAAAGAATTCATAAATTAATTATAAAATTAAGGAAAAAATTCATAGAAATAACAAAAAAAAGAGTCATAAGAAAAATACATAACATATATTAATTTAAAAATTCATAAAACTAAAAAAATTATAAAAAGTCATGAGAAAAGAAATAAAATTCATAAATTAATTACACAAGTATGAAACATAAAATTCATAAAATTAAGAAAAATAATCGAAAAAGTAAAATGATAATAAAATATCAAACTAAGACAATACAAAATTATAAATTATTATATTAATATTTACCTTTTTTTTCTCCTAAATAACAAAATTGTTGTTGACTGAATACCGAAATAGTGGAACCCAATACTGAAGTGGTGAGCGTTTTTAATGAGGTGGTTTATAAAACTAAGAAAAATAAATAATCATAATTATAAAACTAAGGACATAATACAATTTACAACTAACTATTATGTAAATGAAGAATAAAAATTCATAAATTAAATTATAAAAAATATGAAACTTAAAAGATAAAGAATTCATAAATTAATTATAAAATTAAGGAACAAATTCATAGAAATAATGAAAAAAAGGGTCATAAGAAAAGTACATAACATATATTAATTTAAAAATTCATAAAACTAAAAAAAATTATAAAAAGTCATGAGAAAAGAAATAAAATTCATAAATTAATTACACAAGTATGAAACATAAAATTCATAAAATTAAGAAAAACAATCGAAAAAGAAAAAATGATAATAAAATCATCAAACTAAGACAATAAAAAATTATAAATTATCATAATATTAATATTTACCCTTTTTTTTCTTCTAAATAACAAAATTGTTGTTGCCTGAATACTGAAATAGTGGAACCCAATACTGAAGTGGTGTACGCTTTTACTGAAGTGGTTTATAAAACTAATAAAATAAATAATCATAATTATAAAACTAAGGACTATAATACAATTTACAACTAATTATTATGTAAATGAAGAATAAAAATTCATAAATTAAATTATAAAAAATACAAAACTTAAAAGATAAAGAATTCATAAATTAATTATAAAATTAAGGAAAAAATCCATAGAAATAACAAGAAAAAAGAGTCATAAGAAAAATTCATAACATGTATTAATTTAAAAAATTCATAAAACTAAAAAAATTATAAAAAATCATGAGAAAAAAATAAAATTCATAAATTAATTACACAAGTATGAAACATAAAATTCATAAAATTAAGAAAAACAATCAAAAAGTAAAATGATAATAAAATCATCAAATCAAGACAATACAAAATTACAAATTATCATAATATTAATATTTACATTTTTTTTCTTCTAAATAACAAAATTGTTGCTATCTGATACTGAAATAGTGAAACCCAATATTGAAGTGATGTGCGTTTTTACTGAAGTGGTTAGGTGCTGATTTAGATTACCACATATTTATATATTAGTTTCAATGGTAAAAAATGTAATGGTCAAAAAAATATGCACATGTGCACTTGGCAAGTGTGCATTCTGACACTGAGTACGCACTTGTGTAGTGCGCACTCTAACTGAATGCGTACTTGGAAAGTGCGCATTCAGGCAGAGTTATTTAATAGTTAATAGACATTAACATGCACTTTGAAGGTACGCTCTGTGGATCAGTTAACTTCGAAAGTATATTTTAATTGGTACAATAAATTTGAGTTAAATCCATAATTTAATTTAAATTTGAGTTAATTCAAAAATTTAAATATAAAAGTAGTCTACGGTTAAAACTTCATTTCTTTTGTGCCATGTAACTAGTACTCCTAATATGATGTAGTACACCGTCAGCGTTGAAGTGCAATTTGACAGTACATTCATGTACTACAAAGTACAAACACATTCGCTTTACGTTATTACATATAGAACAGGATCGCTTCGTGACCACACTCCAATGCAGAGTGCCTTAATGCTTAAACCAAGATCAAGTGGATGGTGACAATGTCGAGGTAAGTTAATCCAAACGAGGAGTAAGAGACAGGACAAAAGCAGGGAACAGACAGAGCATGGATGGGGCTTTCGACAGAATTGCACAAAAATGAGAGCCAAGAACCCTGTTGTGGCCTCACTCATGCACTGCCTCTTCCCTGGCTCTGCCTCTTCTCTTCCTTTTTTGTTTATCATATCTGCTTTTAATTCAAATCTTAATTAGTTTCATGGGTCAAGTCCATGCCACACTTTTGAGTTTTGGGCTAGTGTTTTGGGATTGGATAATTGAAACGAGATTCACAAAAATATTTTTGTCTGTAGAATTGTTTGATTCCACCCGATTGTAATGCAGCCACATTCTTAAACCATGGCCTTCCCATAACTCATTCTGATTTGCATCTGATGTAGTTTTAGATTTTCCTTAAACCAACAACAAAAGTAGTCTACTTAGGTTGTATATGTCCGCAAGAAAGCCCTTATGGAGATTTGTGGTTTGGGCTTGGGGTAGTCCAGCGATGATTGACATTGTCATGATCTTTCGCTTTCTGAAAACAGAAATTCTCTGCAACATGATACACACAGCTGGCACTGTTAAATAGAGAAAGCATGAAGAATGAACTTCAAGCCATGGCGTTACTAGATTCCACCATTCTGTTCCTTACTATATTAAAGTTGTAGGCAGAAAATCAGGCAACTTTTTTCTTCTATTAATTTTCTTTTAAGTACTCTTTATTTACTGTATCTGCCTATCTGATACATGTGAAACTAGTACATGCATAAAGTAAGGTCCTACATAGTTTCCCTCTTTCAGGCTAACATGTAACGGAAATAATGAAAAGCTAATTAGTTTCAACTATGATTTACATTCAATGAAAAGAACAAAATATGTTGCGTGGTCTAAATTTAAGAGAGCTTCACGAGCTAAAATCATTAATGTCGTCGAAAGACCAGAAGGAGAAAAAAGAAAAACCACAATGGCTTACATAATTGTATCTTTATCTTGAAGTTTATGGTCGAGTTTTCCAGGCTCTACAACCTGCAAATCCTCCAAAAGGATCACATAATGCTTTTGAACGTCCCCTGCACTTTTATTTCCTCCAATCATGGCAGCAACTACCTCCCACCGATCTGGGTTTGCTCATTTACCACTGTTTTGTTTTGAGGAAATTAAGGATGCCCCGTAGGTACTTCTGTAGGGTGACTCATAGCCCGAGAGTTTCACTTCTTCCGAATATCTCTATGATCTCGGGCAGTACAATATTAACTATGTTGAAGTAAAATGGTTTTAAAATCTTATTTCAGCCAAATGTTCTTGATAATGGACATAATTGTTTTGGGCCAAAAATGTATCTCTAAAAGATTGGCCCATCACCTGTTTTCCCCTAAGTAATATTCGGCCTCTCTCTCTCTCTCCCCCCCTTCCTATATGTGTGTCTTATTTGTCCAAAAAAAATGTGTCTTATCTGATTTGATTCCTTCTCTTTCGGTTTTCAATGAGTGTCATGTGTACAGGAGGCATTTCAGAACTGCAGAATGAAAAGGAACAAAGCATATGTTGGGAAATACAATCTGTATTCTTGAAGCTCACTCTTTCCTTTCTGTTGTCTTCTCTTTTGTTGAACATTGATAGAGGTTTGAGGAAGCTGAAGTAGTATAATAAATGTCTTTTCCGCTGGAAATTCAAGTATGGCATGCAGCTTTATGTTCTATCTAACTCTGTACAAGAGAGTTATTGCAAGGAAGATTTCTTCATTTACCTCTTAAATATCATTTAAGTGCTCTGTGTGAGTCAGTTTAGTTTTTAGAGGAGGAGAGATTAAAAATTTTCCTTTTACAAGTTTTCTTGGTTGATATGCTCTTTCTTTATGAGAAAGAAATTTGTAAAAGGTGTTTTTGAGCCGAGCCTCTTGTTAGGCTATTTATTTATGAAGTTTGTGTATTTTGTATCTTGTGTAAAAGCTAAAAAATTTGCCTTTGAAAGAGTTACTTTGTAAAAGTCAAGAGGTTTATTCATAAAAAAGTTGTCTTGTAAATCTCAATTTATATTTATAAAAAATATTGACTGTATTAAAGAAAAAGACGTAGGATTATTAAGTAAAAAAATTTGAATCTCTTTAAACTTTATGTGTTATCATCTCATCTTTTTTATATGCATCACTTCACCTTGTTTTTATCAACTTGATTTCAAAGTAAAACAATATATATATATATATATATAAAAGGAGAAAAGGAGATAATTGTTTTAAACATAATTCAACCTCCTTCTTGTGTTTACATGTCTAACAAACTATAACCTCATTAAATTACGTCGTTAATCATTCCTTGCAAGGACTTGCATCTTTATTATTATTTTCTTCTTTTCAATTTTTAGCAATGGAGGTCAGGTGGCTATAGAGCCCGCGTCACCTGCAAATTTATTTTGTATTTTATATCCAATATATGATCGGAAGAAGATTGACCTGAAGATTATTGGCAAAATATACATCCATGAAAGAAAAAATCAATATTTTGATCAATATTTATTTTTTTAATCAAAGATTCGATACCTCACAAATATAACAACTGAAGATGTTAAAGGTCAAAATCTTGGACCAACCTGAACTCAATTTTTTCTTTTTTACATATAGATCAAATATTTTTTTTTTCAATTTTGTGTTGGTTTATAATAATCAATGGTCCTATATTTTTTTTTACAACTACAGGGAAAACTTCACTTAGGGAGAGAAGTTTATGATATGGCAGTCACATTTCTTTTTGGACAAATGAATTAGTACCGTACATAAGCTGTATAACTATGAGATTAAACAGAAATACTATACTTTGACCATAAATCTAGCGGATTAAAAAGAGATAACACACTTCTAACCTTAGATTTAATCTAGTCTTCTAACAATCTAAAGAAAAGATACAAAAGATACAAGCTATTACATATACCCATCTAGCTGATCCAAAGCAATAATACTAGAAGTCTTTTTTTTCCTTTTTTTGGACAAAGCCCACAAAGAAAGCCCCGAAAGGCCCACAAGCCAAGCCCACTACGTCTCAGCCTTCTCCGGATATACCACTCAGATGTTGCAGCTTCACCCTCTTCGCATAGGAGTCGAAATCGTTGGCGCGGCATGTAGGCGAACTTTTCTGTTTAGACATGCGAGCAGAGGGTTCGAACCCATAAGCGACCGGACTAGGTGGTGGGGACTGACCACGACGTTGGGTTGGCTGAGAAAAAGAGGGCACACTATGCGGCCGGACATTCTGTCAAACGTCGACGTCGTGCCTCTTTCAACCACCCGCTTCACTCTACAAATCGAAGAGCCTAACGTCGTGGAGAAAAGAGAGATGAGAGATGAACAACGTCGTTGAACATTGCCCTTCTTCACTGGCGGAGAGAAACGAATCTACTGAGAAATAAAAAACTCTTACAAAAAAAATGGAAAACTTCTAAAAAAAGAAGAGGAAAATACTCTCACGAAAGAGAGAGGAAAAAAAAAACAAAAAAAGAGAAGGAGAAAATGGGTCAATAGCCCTCCACCGTCGGAGGTTCAAGACTGAGCTGCGGTGCAAATGAAACCCTAGCAGAGCTATAAAGAAGTGTTTGTTGATGAGTTGTCGAAGATTAATATGGTAATCGCATTTCAAATTCATTATCTAACTCGTTTCTAAAGTCACTGTAGAAACATAGGGAAGGCCCAAAGTCCAAACAAACAAAAGTCATAGCAAGGGCGACATATGAAGCCCACGGCAGCTACCTCATGTCCCAAAACACAAATAATGAGTCTACCTTCGTTTTTCTTTTTTTGGGTTATTTTGGACGGAGCTCGCTCAAGTAAAGAAGATTAGTTTTATTTGTTGGTACTTAATAAAGTTTTGAATCTAATTTATTTAGATTTTAAATCATTAAATATTTTTTTAAATATTTAATAGGTGTAAATATATCTTAATAATAAAATATTGTGACAAATTTTAATATCATTTATATGTATTATTCACTTTAGGTAAAAATATACTTTACCTTTATAAACTTTATCTTATATGTATTTTATCTCTCTTAAACTTTAAAATTTAATAAATAATTCTATCAAAATATACAATCAGTGCAAAACAATCATTTTGTTAACTACGCTAACAATCAATACTTATTGATAAGTTTTAAATTTTTTCATTTAATATATAATTCTATTTTTTAATTTTGATTTTATCAAGTTTTCATAATATACGATTAATTACTAATTTATTTGAATATTATTTTTTATTAATAAATAATTTATATGTATTATGCTAAAATTTTTTTTTTAATTATTCTTATTTTAATAATTCAAAGGTAATATTTTGATATTTAAATATATGTTCAAATTCAGATATTTTAATTGAAAAAAAAAACCCCTTAGTCTATTCAGGTCAGACCTATTTGATTTGGGCCGGAACTTCGGTCCTCATTGTGTTGGTTTATTTGAAGCGAAACTAACTTATATGTTACCAACTTAAAAGATGCTGAGTTCTGATAGTAAGTAAAACCGCATTAATTAAGACAAGAAAGAGTAATTGAGGCGAGAGATGAGGATGAATCATAAGTTCATAACAATGGATAATCATAAATAGAATGTATTATTATTAAGATAACCACCCTCCCCAAACATACATGAAATAAGAAGTGGTACGCAATGAGTGAAAGAAGTTTAAGCCTTGACTAAGCCGGCGTCGAAGGGAATGCTAGCGGCAGGCAACCATTTGGAAGCTTCAACCCAATTTTCAGCAGTGTACAGAGCAGCAGCTTCCTTGGTGAGGATGCCTCGTCCCCACTTCACCCTCTTGCTCGTAACGGCACCAGCACCGGTGTTGCCATACTCAGAAAAGTAGCATGTGTCTAGGAACAAGGTCCCCTCCCATGGGAGATAGCCATCTGGGTGGATAAAGTCGCCGATCTCATTTTCCAAGAAGATGGCCTTAGAGTATGCCTTCCATGGCCTGGCCAGGTAAGACCTCATCGTCGTCTTGACGGACTCAAGGTCCTTGTCAGCCACGATCCTGCAGTTCTGGAGAACAACGCCGGTGGCCATGTTCTTCTGAGCAGTGCCGTCAGCCACTATGATGTTTTGCTGGTTGGGTTCGGGCTTCCTCACCACGATGGTGGAGTTCTGGATCAAGGTGGCGGAGTACCCGAAGATGAAGTCCACTGTTCCCGAGATCTCGCAGTTGCGGTAGAATTGGCGCTTGGCGTGGGCGTACAAGGTGTCTTGGTACCCATGGATGCCGCAATCCATGAAAGCCGAATGATCCCCCATCACGCGCAGTGCAACTGCTTGATGTCCTATTGCTCCAGCTGTGTTCTCGAATGTCATTGACTTGGCAATGAACCCATCAGCGGCAGTG
Organism: Biancaea sappan; assembly: GCA_037074585.1. Taxonomy (NCBI): domain Eukaryota; kingdom Viridiplantae; phylum Streptophyta; class Magnoliopsida; order Fabales; family Fabaceae; genus Biancaea; species Biancaea sappan. The sequence continues at coordinate 39,901,379 of CM073496.1, forward strand.
GCTACATTGTATACATATACACATAAATTCATTTTATTAATTTAAATTAAGAAATGATTGAATATATATTAGGTACTCACAGAAAGTGGCAGTTTGGATTGTCTTCCAACCCGTGGCAAAGCTCTTTTTGCCGGTGATGATGGTCTTGGAAGGCCCATCACCGTACATGAAGATGTTCACTTTCTTCTTGTCGACTTGGATGTACTCATCGTAGACACCTTGCTTAACGTAGATAACAAATCTGGTGCCGTTGAATTTGGGTGGGTACGAGTTAATAGCGTCAAGCACTGTCTTGAATTGGCCACTGCCGTCCTTGGCAACCACCGCGTTGGGGGTAATGCTGGCACTAATGGGATCAGCTAAGAGCCTGCGGTCCGCCGCGGAGAACCAAGTGGGATAGCCTTCATTGTCGACCTCGTTGAGAAGGCGACGAGCACCTGGATTCACATTCAAATTGAAGCCGAAGAAGTTGAGCACTTGCGAAATCCCAGCCACCACATCAAGCGCCAGCCCCGTGAGCTTCTCCACGTTATCCAGCCCTCCTACCTGCAACTGTTGCTGAATCGCCTTCTCGCCCTCGTCGTCCGACGAGAACCCGTCCAGGCAAGATTGCTGGTACGCAATCACAGCACCCAGCCAGTTCTTGAGGTCAGCTTCACGGTCCATCGCGCTCCGCCCGTTGCTGTCACCGACGAGGATGCCGGAGGCTTGCAGGTCTCCCATCGCAGACTGCAACAAGTCCTTGCAGTCCTCAACTGCCATCTTCACGCCTCTGGTGCTGCTGTTCCCTTTCTCGACCGACACCCTGTCCGTCATGTTGAACGCCTTAATCACGGTCTTCATCGCGGATTCCACCACCGCCTTTATGTAATCATTAGGGTCGCCGCTGTTCACGTTGTCCAGGGTGTCGTGGCACAGCTTACGGTCGTCAGAGCCTTCGCATATGGCAGCTACGGCTTTTTGGTGTGTGCTCATCTCACCATGATCACCGTGATCATGATTCTCTTCCTTATGCGAGGAGTGGATCACGCCCACCACGGCCAGGGCCACGCCCACCACCAGGATCAGAGACACCAGGGGAACAATCACCTTTCCACTCATTTCTATATATCTTATAATATTCCCTTTTTCTTTTTTTTTTTTTCTAAATTCACGCACCCCTTTCCTCTCCGATTGCTTATATATGTATATTGCCTTCAACTATCAACAATGGCTCAAGCTGAAAGTTGAAAAGGAGAGGAAAATAAGAATGAAGGATGCTGTTATTTGTGGGGGATAATGTGGTAATAGGAGCGATGCAATACCATGCATAGAATTTGTGTATATATACCTCTTTGCATTTCTAAAAATATCACGCATTGACTTTCTCTAAAACCTGCTTCTCGCCTAGTTTTCAGTTCTACCGCGAATCCATCAACGGCAATCACTGGCAACCTACGTATCCTCAACTCCTTAATTTGGAAACAACGACTTTTCACTATTCTTATTCAATGATATTAAACAAAATTACTATCTTTGAACAACTTTAGCTGCAATGATAACCTGATTTACTTTTATATACTTCGTATGTAAGATCAAGTGTTTTATATGATACCAATTAATGTATCATAGAGTTAGCCCAATCGATACATATTTATAGTGGTCGGATAAATTAAGTAACAAAATTGGTGCGTGCGCTCCCGCGCGTGCACACACACGCATATAAAATTTAAAAAAAATCATTAATAATTTATTAAAAAAACAAAAGTTTTAGACTATGTTGTTAAAAAAAACAAAGAAGAATACTATAAGAAATATGAAAAACAACGAGGAAAGATCTCCTAGCTAATCTTACTATTTCCTCATTGTAACAATTAGCGAGAGAACAATGTCCAGTTGTCAAGTTACGTGTCTCTCACTAACATGTGCTAGTTATTTAGCGAGGACTTAGCGAGGAAAATTATCGAAAGAAGGCCTCGTCTTTATTGCTGGCTAAGGAGGGGATTTGGCTTGCTCATAGCCGTTAGATGACTGTGGTTAGGCCAAAGAGCCTCCTTAGTGCCTACGCTAAGGAGGGGGCTCTGATCAGAAATTATCCCCTGCTAAATAGGCACTGTTTCACAACATGAAATAGGTCTAATTTCGAGGAAAATTCCCTTGTTAAACTTTAATGTCTTTGGTTGATCCCTTGCTATTTCACTACAAAAAAACTGGTCATCGTGGCTAATGTGCCAAAAAGTGTTGCTAATAAAATATTGTTGTGGTTGGAGAAATATAGACAAACTTGAACGTGGGCTTTATTATTAGCTACGAATTTGTTGATCGTGACATCCACTTTATTACAGTTTAAACCGTAGTTGCTTTTGTTATAGCCACAATTCAAACCGTGGGTAATGATTTATTTTATTTTTAAAAATATGTTTCTTAATCAATGATTGGCCACCGTTTAAATTATGGTGAATATTTTAATTTTATTTTTAAAAAATATATTTTTGAGTAATGATTAGCCATGGTTTAAACTGTGGCAAATAATTATCTTTTATTTTTTTAAAAGAATTAAAATATGTACATACTAAATCAATATAACAAAATATGCATATCAATGTATCTAAATACATTGAGTCAAAAAGATATACTAAACATATATAAGATCTAATGTTAACATCTGCATTACTTAATGTTAACAGACATACTAAACCTTGAAGCTCTCCCATTTCTTAAGTAGCATTCCAATATTCTGCACATCACCTTTGTTTATAAGTTATCCCATTTAACCACCAAAAATAATTAGAGGTGTCAAAGAACAAATCGCAAACCTTAAGGTTTATAGATCCTTCTAATATCTCACTACATTTTGCACGGCAAGATTCAGCTTGACTTAACATATTCTGAATTACTTCTATCTCTAGAAGTTGCACTTGAAGCTCCACAATCTTTAAAAGGAAATGTTGTAATTAATCATTACATAGCTCATGTAATGCACAACATGTGCATGAGCTAATGGGTTATGTTGTAGATTATATAAAGAATATTTACTCCATAAAAAAATATAAATGATGTTAAAATGTTTATATAAATGATTGATCCATACTATCTAATATAATAGTTTAGCACAAAAGTAATAATAATTTTGCTTCATTTTTAAAACTTTTACCATTACTGTTCATTAGTGTTAATTAAGCAATTGGGTGACTATAAATGCCTTTATGATTTTCCTTATTTTCCCAATAAGAAAAGAATGATTAATTATATAATAGATCTATATGTTGCTAATAAAAATCAGGACTCAAAACAACAGCAAACAAGAGGGACTCTGCAAGTTTTTCTAATAAAATCCATGTAGAAAACAAGTAATGAAATGAAAAAGAAAGATAAAAAATGGTTACTCTTTCTCAAACAATGTACCTTGCTATTCTCCCGTGGATGCTTCCTTGCTCCTTTCTCAAGAACATTTACTTTATCTAGACAATAAGATATCATCCCAAGTTTAGACTATTGTTTGAAAAAGGCTAACAATTCAGAGCTTTTCAAAAACATTTAACACAAATAACCTAAATTTGGAAGAGAATGCAAATGATGTTTCAACAAAAAATAAACATTTCATATAAAACAAAATTACAAGCGCCATGGTGTCAAATTACTTCTTTCAAAGTGCTATTTGAAGTTTACACTACTTAGTTCATATAAACCAGAACTACTTTTTCTTTTTAAAATTGAATATAGCAAAGATAAGGACAGAATAAGTTAGTTTGAATAAAAAAAGTTCATGCAAATTTATACTACATAGTGAGTAAATCATAATTCATTATGCTACATCAGAACCAAATGGCCTGAATAAAGAACTCAGTTTAAATTTTTAATCAGTGATCAGATTCTGTGTCTTTTTTTAATATGAAAATGGGTACTTTGGAATTGCAGTTTTTATCATTTTACAACAAAGCTCACAGGGGAAATGTACCTTTATATGAAGTAGGTGTGGCTCATACTTCCCCTTTTCTTCCTTTCCACCACTGTTTTAGATAGACATTTCTTATCTACAATAATGATATATTTGCTGTCAGTATTTGTTGGCTTCTAAGAACTCACTGATATTTTGGACCCTCAATTCATATCTATGTCACATTTACATATTGTTACCAATAAAGAAAGGCTCTTATGCGTCACATACTCCCCCATCATACCATCCTTCTTTCAGACCCTATCAATTACAAATAGGGAGGTTAATAAACCAAGGTGAACGATAACTTTTTCAATATGACTAAAAAAACAAATATATTCCAATGACAAGAATAATTAGGACAAAGCACCACAAAGAAGCAGCCAAGCAAGCACTTAGAGAGACAATCAGAGAAGAACAGGGTCCCAAAATAAAGTAAAAAAGTAAAATTTAGTAATTCCAAATGGCAAGAAGTAAGAATAGAATAGTAATTTGTAATAAGAATATAATGAATTTACTTTATAATTGCCAATATGCCTTGCTCAAATAATGCCAGTATGTCTAGCTCAAATAACACTAGTCTTGCAAGACTGATAATGATCCATCCTGCAACATTGACTAATTTAATTGGTTAGTCTTGCAAGACTAATCACTTAGATTTTCATTACAAATTATGTTATAATTAAAGAAGGTAAAATATAGAATAGCATATTGAAAAAATAATTCAAAAAGTATTTAAGTATTTAAGCATTTAGAGTTGTAGACTAGTAGATGCCTAAAGGTAGCTTGAAATGGTAATAATTAATTTATGTTACTGCATACTTTGGTTTGCATCAACAACCACCGACTAATTGTTTTCTACTTTGAAATAAGATATCAAGTAAGAAAAAGAAGTTTATCATCAAATGAACAAGGGAAAATTAACCAGCCATGTAGGAAACAACTAAAAATCTTCTCTGTGTCTCTTTGTGTATATGCAGAAAATTAAATTATAATAATGAGAATTAAACATAAGGAAAATCTCGTCTTAGCTTCTGCCATGACCTTCATAAGCAACACAAGGAAAATCATGTTTAACTCAAAAGCAGTGCTAGAATCTGAAAAAGTATAACTTTAATCACTAAAATTTGAAGCAAATAAATAAACAACATTTAATAAAATAAAAGGAAATCTTTAGAAGTAGATTCCAACACTCAAAACCATTACCTATTTTACCAAATGCAGCACCTTGGAAGTAGCATTAGAAGTACTGCTTATATCCCATAATGGTATAATGTAATTCAAACTATAGGGGTGTGAGTGTAGCTTTTGTAAGCTTTAATGGAGATTCCAATAGAATTCAAATTTTAAATATTTTATACGAGGTCAATGTAATTATTCCTATTTTAACAACCTTTTGAATTTCATAAGACTTTTCTGAAACTTCGAGGACAAAAAGTGAAGATAAAACTATCTACCTTTGTTGTACTCTATATTAATGGTACCAGATGCCACTGTATCCTTGGCCCTTGTTTAATTTTATAATCTTTTACAAATTATGATGTGACCACCTCACAGTAAGAGAAACCAAGATCACCTGTTTCAATCAAGGATGGACAAAATTTACATGTCCAAACAAGTGGAGATATATGCCAAGCCAATAAGCAAAAGACAGATAAATTAACATAATTTGTACCTCTTGCTCTAGGACAAGCTAGTTTGATCATTATCCTCTTAGAAGATACTGTAGTAGCCTCTGTTGCTCTTATTCTTATTCTTGAATCCAACATGAGATGATGCATTTGCTTTACCAATTATAGCCTATCCATTCAACAAAAACTGGTTCGGAGAGAAAGGGATGTTAAAATCACCGACTTTTCTCTTTCTTTAAGAAAATTCTAGAAAAATATAGTAAATTGTAGAAAAAGTAGCAAATGGCGGTGGAGCTCTGGAAACTTCGTATAGCCAACTCAAATACTCTGGAAATCTCATATAGCTGACTCAAATGCCTATATATATATGTATCGCAGTGTGTGTAAAATAATAGTGAGAAAGAGAATGATAAAAAGCACAAAGTGACGTGTTGATGGGAGATAAGAAAGAAGGACTGTTGAGTATTGGTGTGTGTGTGTAATCAGTGACGTGAGAAAGAGAGAAAAAGAAAGAGAAAGAAAAGTAAGAGTGTTTTTTAATAAGAGAGAGAGAGAGTGTATTGTAATAGATTTTTTAGAAAGATAAAATTTCTTCTTTTATTCTTTAAGTGGTATCAGAGGAGGTTCGGTTCGAGACGTTGATCGAGTAGTCAACTGAGCAAGGTTGTTTATTTGAGTTCGTGGTTCAAGACTACAATAAGGGGAGATTCTGCCGAAATACAGTCAGGGACTGTGAAAGTTCTTGATCAGGGATCAAGATTATTTGGTGGAAGTGCCAGGCACTATCGAGGTAAGTATGACAGACTTCACATTAAACGCTTACTCAGTAGAGAAATTAAACAACAACAACTACAGCGTATGGAACGTTATAGTTAAGCTTTATCTCAGAGGACAAAATCTCTGGGATATTATTGATGGAGATGAGGCTACGCCACCAACGAATCCTACTGAATTAAAGAAGTGGAATGTCAAATCTAAGAAAGCTCTATATGTTCTTGCCACCACTGTTTAAGCTCAATTCTTAAGTCATATTAAAGATGCAAAAGACACCGAAGGAGGCATGGGATGCACTAGCAATACTCTTTGCAAAGACAAATGACGCAAAGTTGCAGAAGTTGGAGAATGAGTTAATTACAACAAAACAAAATGACATGTCGGTAAGTGAGTATTTTTCAAAACTAAAATCTATTTGTGCCGAAATTTCAAAATTAGATCCGAATAATGCCATTACCGAAGTTCGAATGAGAAGGATTATTATTGCCGGGATAAACCCAAAATACAATAATCTTATTACTGCTACAAGAGGCTGGGCTAAAGAACCAACTCTAACTGAGTTGGAAAGCATACTAGCTAACCAAGAAGCGTTGGATTTACAAATGTCCAAAGTCTCATTAAAAGATGAAGAGAAGGCTTTGTTTACCAAAAAGAAGGAACGAGAAGGTGAGTCCAGATCTAAAGAAAATAGAAGAGATGGCAAATGGAATCAAAGTGGTTGGCAGAAAGGCCGTCGAGGAGGAACTCCATATCGAGGGGGAGGACGCCCAAACTCACAAAATCAAGACAAAGAAGGTATCAACAAAGAGATGATAGATGTTTCAACTGCGGAAAAAAAGGTCATTTTGCTAGAGATTGCAGAGCACCCCGTATAGAAGGAAATACTGTAATTGAGAATTGCAGTGACGCAGAATGGGATTTTCAAGCATCATTTGCAGCTACAGAAGATGAAGCAATTGCAGCATCATGCATTGAAGAACCAATAGAAGACGAGGCTCTAATAACAGTCAGAGATAATTCTGTTAATTATGAAGAAGATTGGATCGTTGACTCTGGATGTTCTAATCACATGATTGGAGATAAAGAAAAGCTAACGAAGATGACTAACTATAAAGGTGGTCGAGTTGTTGTGATTGCAAACAACTCAAAACTACCAATAACTCATGTGGGCAATACCGAGATTGTCCCTGGTCATGGCTCTGAGCAGGTACAATTGCAAAATGTTTATCATGTACCAGGAATGAAGAAAAATCTCTTGTCGGTATCACAGTTAACAGCTAATGGCAACTATGTGGTATTCGGACCGAAGGATGTCAAAGTATACAGAAGTCTACAGCCAACTGACATACCAGTTATAGAAGGAAGACGTGTTGAATCTGTCTATGTAATGTCTGCACAAACAGCTTACGTAGACAAAATAAGAAAGAATGAGACAGCTGATTTATGGCATGCAAGATTGGGACATGTCAGTTATCACAAGTTAAAAGTGATGATGAAGAAGGCAATGCTTAGAGGGCTTCCTCAATTAGAAGTTCGAGATGATACTATCTGTGCTGGATGTCAATATGGAAAAGCACATCAGTTACCATACAAGGAATCCAATTTCAAAAGTAAGGAGCCACTTGAGTTAATACATTCTGATGTTTTTGGACCAGTGAAGCAGCTGTCAATCAGTGGATTTCGGTACATGATCACTTTCATTGACGACTATTCGAGATACGTATGGGTAGATCTTATGAAAGAGAAGTCTGAAGCATTATCTAAGTTTAAAATTTTTAAGGAAAAGGTGGAAAGTGAAACTGGCCAGAAGATATTATGCCTACGTACTGACAACGGGGGATAATATACATTTGAAGAATTTAATAAGTATCTCCAGGAAAATAAGATTCGGCGACAGTTAACTTGCCCAGGAACACCACAACAAAATGGAGTTGCAGAAAGGAAGAATCGACATCTTGCAGAAATATGTCGAAGCATGTTACATGCAAAGAATGTACCACCACGGTTCTGGGCTGAATGTATAAAGACGACCGTTCATGTTATCAATAGATTATCGCAAGCAAAGCTCTACTTTATGACGCCATATGAAAAGCTTTGGAACATCAAGCCCACTGTTAGTCATTTTCGAGTATTTGGCTGCGTGTGTTATGTCTTCACACCTGACCATCTTCGAACCAAGTTTGATAAAAAGGCAGTTCGATGCATATTCGTGGGTTATGACGATCAACGGAAAGGATGGAAATGTTGCGATCCAACCACTGGACGTTGCTATACATCTCGTAACGTAGTATTTGATGAGGCGTCATCATGGTGGTCATTGCAAGCAGCTGTACTTCCTGATTCAAGAGATATTGAAGAAAAATTACAAGAAAGACTAAATGAACTGGAGAATGAAAGAATGGAATCAACACCTGAAAAGACAATAAATAATAATAATGACAAAAGTCCATGGAAGACTAGAGTATACACAACTCCAGAAGCAGAGAGGCCAATTTAGCTAGAATAACCCAAAGAAGAAGTTGCTGAAGAAATTCCTCAACCACCACAGCTGCGTAGATCAACAAGGCAAAGGAAGATAAATCCAAAATATGCTAATGCAGCAGTAATAGAAGACAATAAATACAGTGAGCCGGTATCATATGAAGAAGCTGCTACCAACAAAGAATGGAGGAAAGCTATGGAAGAAGAGATAAAGGCCTTAAACCAAAATCAAACTTGGGAGTTAGTGCCAAGGCCTAAAGATGTACAACCTATTTCTTGCAAATGGGTATATAAAGTAAAGACTCGTGCAGATGGCTCAATAGAAAGATATAAAGCTCGACTAGTGGCACGAGGATTCTCTCAGAGGTATGGGTTTGATTATGAAGAAACGTTTAGTCTAGTTGCCAAGATCACCACTGTGCGAGTACTGTTGGCACTAGCAGCAAGTAAATCCTAGCAGTTGTGGCAAATGGATGTGAAGAATGCCTTTCTGCATGGAGAATTAGATCGAGATATCTATATGGATCAACCAAGAGGGTTCAAAAGTATAATCCATCCAGATTATGTTTGTAAGCTGAAGAAGGCATTATATGGGCTCAAGCAAGCACTAAGAGCTTGGTATGGAAAAATTGCAGAGTTTCTAGTACAAAGCGGATTTTCAGTGGCACCAGCAGATTCAAATTTGTTCGTAAAGGTTCAAGAAAACAAGATAGCTGTAATATTGGTATATGTGGATGATTTAATCATCACAGGAGATGATGAAGAAGAAATCTCTCAGACAAGGGTCAATCTGTCGGTACGATTTCAAATGAAAGAGCTCGGTGAATTAAAGCATTTTCTGGGACTTAAAGTGGAAAGAGGTCAAGAAGGATTATTCTTGTGTCAACACAATTATGCCAAGGATCTTTTACAAAAGTTTGGGATGATGGAATGTAAACACATCTCAACACCATTAGAGGCAAATGCAAAATTATGCTCAAAAAAGGAAAATTTTTAGACGATGTTACCATGTATAGGCAACTGGTGGGAAATTTAATTTACTTGACATTGACTCGACCAGATATTACCCATGCAATAGGAGTAGTAAGTCGATTCATGCAAAACCCCAGGAAACCTCATTTAGAAGCAGTACGAAGAATTTTGAGGTATGTCAAAGGAACTTTGGATTACGGTTTATTTGACAAAAAAGGAATCCCTTGTAAAATAGAAGGATATTGTGACGCTGATTATACTGGTGACCATGATACACGACGATTAACCACTGGGTACGTATTTGATTTGGGATTTAGAGCAATATCATGGTGCAGTAAAAGACAGCCTACAGTTTCCTTATCTAGTACAAAAGCAGAGTATAGAGCTGCAGCAAATGCAGCACAAGAATGCAGTTGGTTAATAGAGTTATTAAGAAATATGCAGCAAAGTGTGGAATACTCGGTAAAATTATATTGTGACAACATATCAGCTATTCGGCTAGCGGAGAATCCAATGTTTCATGCACGAACGAAGCACGTAGAAGTTCACTATCACTATATCCGAGAAAAAGTACTTCAAGGAGATATCGATGCAGAACATATTAACACTGAAAATCAAGTTGCTGATATATTCACTAAAAGCCTGAGTAAAGTAAAGTTTGAAGAATTTTGCAAGCAACTTGGAATAACTTCAAGAGTAGCAATAAGAGAGATAAGTCGTTGAGGGGGAGTGTTAAAATCACCGACTTTTCTCGTCCTTTAAGAAAATTCTAGAAAAATATAGTAAATTGTAGAAAAAGTAGCAAATGGCGGTGGAGCTCTGGAAACTTCGTATAGCCAACTCAAATACTCTGGAAATCTCATATAGCCGACTCAAATGCCTATATATATATGTATTGCAGTGTGTGTAAAATAATAGTGAGAAAGAGAATGATAGAAAGCACAAAGTGACGTGTTGATGGGAGATAAGAAAGAAGGATTGTTGAGTATTGGTGTGTGTGTGTAATCAGTGACGTGAGAAAGAGAGAAAAAGAAAGAGAAAGAAAAGTAAGAGTGTTTTTTAATAAGAGAGAGAGTGTATTGTAATAGATTTTTTAGAAAGATAAAATTTCTTCTTTTATTCTTCAAGGGAAGCATACAGACAAACACGTTAATAAAGAAAAATGGTCCCTCCTGTATCTTGATCAAAATAGAGAATAATATAGTCCCTCACTTTAGGATTGTTCTAAAGAAAAAAAAATTATTATTACTATTATTATTATGATACTTAACTTATATCGAACCCCAACAACACATGAATTGTATTTCTTCTCAATGTGTAAACTTGGCAAAAGAAAATTAGAAAGAAAAAATTGATAATGACAAGCATATTTGACTCGTCAAAACAAGGTAGGAGATGGGGAACTGCTGAGGTTTGGTTGGCATTTCTGGTGTTTCTACCTAAACTAAATACTGCAATACATACCCAAAACACTGACTGAACTAATAATTTCAGTATTGAACAATATAGGCTTAGTATTGAACAATATTGTATGTCGACAGAAGGAAGACACTAAAATTGACCGTGGCTGGAAAATAGAAGCAAGAGATCACTGAGAGATGGAGTTGAAGCTACCATGGAAAACATAACTATATGAAAAGAAAAAATGGAAAAGAAGAAAAGATGAAGGAAGATGGGAAAAAATTGGAGGGAGATGTAAAATATGTTAGGAAAATTGGAGGGAGATGTAAAATTTATTAGGCGCTATTTTTTGGCTATAGGTTTCCTTATAGTTGGCTGTTGACGGCTTGGCAAGCGTACCAATCGTACAAGTAATATAGTGAAAATTAAGTAAGAGAATCGTTCCCACGAGGATTAACTTGCTAATTACTAGAGAAATTAAGTTATATTAGTTAGACAATGCAAATTTCAATGGTTCTTGACAGAAGGAAAGTGAAAATGTAAAGTTGAGTTAGTAGTGAATTGTAGGTTGTATGAATTTTAAACAAGCACAATAAAAATCACAAGACAAATGCAATTAATTTCACAAGATGAACACAGCCTAGGATTGCCAATCCCCCGTCGTTCTTTATAAGTTTTGATCCCTCTCCATCTTGTTATCACCGGCCATACATGCTAATCTAGGATACGAATATGTTTAGAAGGATTCTCCCGAATGCCAACTAAAACTCAACCCGAAATATCATAATTCCTTATGTATTCTTAAGTTCCGAAAATGCACAAACCCTAATCTGACTATATGAGGCTAATATCTATATTCCTATGATATTAACGAATCTATCCCCTCTCCTTTGTGGTTCAAGAACTCATACTATCCATTCTATGGTCTAGGTTTTACATTCCTCTCCCAAGTACAGCAAAACCACCAAACATTCCATTAAATTGATCAAGTTTAATGAAAGCAAGAAAATGAGAATGAATAAACATGTATTAATGGCCAAACAATCACAAGAGTCAAGAGATTAACAAAACTTAATCCAAACTAAGGTTCATAGCAATCCTAGTACAGAAATTTAGCTACACATCATCACAAAATACAGAAAATGAGAGAAGAGAAGAGAAAACTCCATGATTCCAAGTTGGGTGGAAGAAAAATGGCTTCAATCTTCTCCAAAAGTTGGTTGCCCTAGCTTCTGGAGGTGAAATCAGCGCTCCTCCTTCGGTTCCAGCCCAGAATACCCTAAAATTTCAGTCCAAATCGCCTTTTAAAGCTTGCTGCACGTGACAGTAAATTGGCTTGTGCGCTTAAGCGCATGTTTTCCCGCTTAAGCGCGATTTAGACAGCAGCGGTCACACGCTTAAGCGCATATAATTCACGCTTAAGCGTGTTTTGGACAGAATTGAGCTTCCAATGTAGCAAGCTTCACACTTAAGCGTGCATATGTCCCGCTTAGGCGTGCATGTGACAGCAAAGTCTTCATTTTGAGCCTCTTTTTCTTCTCCAAAGTTCCTCTTCACTTCAATTAAATCTTGGCTAATGGAGTTCTCATCTTTCAACAACATTTTCCTAGCTGAAATGCCTGCAAAAGCAAAATCACCAACGTAGTTACACAAGTAACTCAAAAAGAAAGTGATTAGAAGTCCAAAAATTGCATTTCAAACTTAAGAGTGAGGTATGTATGCAACTATCCAAAAATTAGGTATTAAAACCCTAATGACAGCCAAAAGTATGCCAATATGACAGGAATCCCCATAGAATATATATGAATGCTGAGGATTCATCATTGGCCATGGTTAATACAAAGGTAGCTAAATCTTAAAATTAGTCTGGTGTTGGCTAAATAACCATGGCTAATTGCCACTTTTTTTTTTGTAGTGTTTCCTCGTCATTCTCTCACTATTTTTTTAATTTTCCTTTTTTTCCCTTTTATTAGCAGACCCTAATATAGAAGAGTCAATTTGATGTAACCAAGGATAACCCCATTGCAGCCCAAGTAAGGGAGAACACTTCAATTGGGCCTCTAACTCGTTCAAGGGTTAAAGAGCTTGAACTAATTGCAGCCCAAGAAAGGGAGAACACTTCAATTGGGCCTCTAACTCGTTCAAGGGCTAAAGGGCTTGGATTGGGCTTAACCACATTGTTGAAAGTGGAAGAAGTGTGAAAAGATTACATGTGGGTTAGTTGCATTTGTTGAATATAGTTGTAGTCTATTACCTATGCATTAATTGTCTTTGACTTTTAGCTACCTATACATTTATTGTCTTTGACATTTAGCCTACATTACTTGACTTTTAGTTGATGCATTTAATGCATTAGTTGGAGTCTTTTGTCTTTTTGTTTTGGAGACCCTCTATAAAAAGGGTCCTTGCCATATGTTGTAAACCATCTTTGAATCATATATGAGATATTGGCATTTTACTTTCAAGAGGATTCTTGAGTTCTTTCTCTTATCTAACTTGTGTTAGTGGCGAGAGCAACTAGATTTCTTATCACTCACGTTCTTCTTTCTTGAGTGTGGCGAGATCAACCCATTTCTCTTAGTTGTGGCGCCCTTTGGCTTATCAATTGAGTGATTTGGTTTCATTTGTTTGTTTCTTTCAACCTATCCAGAAAATCGATCAAGTGTTTTCCCTCCGGAAATCACATCACAATTGTTTTAAATGGATATCAAATATTTCATTCATTAATATGAGCAAATAATTGCAATACCAATGTGATTAAAACAAATATAAAACGTAATTACAAATATTAAATTCACCATACAAGTCCTAATCTTTACATCTAGTCTGTACCTAGGTACTCATCCTGTTGCTGGTCTTGCCAGCATTGGCAAATTGTATTTGGGTATGTGATTGACCTAGGTGTTGACAAAATTGACCACTAACTTGACGGATAGCATTGGCAAGAGAATGTCTCACATAAATTGGGACATATAGCTTTGCATCTGTTGCTCAACCTACACCCTCATCTTGGTCATCTTAGCCATGTATTGAGATAGGGTCTATAAGATTCGATAAAATGTTTGGTATAGTTGCAAGAGTTGAAGACAAGGTATATCACACACTAAAATAAGGGATGTGACCAACATGGAGGGGCAAAGGGAATTTGCCCCTGTGAGCCCTTCTTAAAAATCTCTAGTAATACTTATATGAGAACTTCTAAAATAATTCTTATTTAAAACAAAAACTTAAACATAAGAAAAACTTAATTAAATTCATATATGTTAATATCTAAGAATTTTCAAGAAATTTGAGCAGTCCCCTAAAAATGAGATGGCCTAGAATTCATGTAGCAGTCTAAATTCAATTAACTCAATAAGAAAGATTAGCTTTTAACCAGTAATACCAATCATAAGTCAAGCTATAAACATATAAATATTTACACTTGTCTATCTTATTAGGTCGAGAATCTTTTTTTTTTTGCTTTCTCAAGAGTATTCCCTGCTGATTTTAGGGACTAATCTCCTCCAAGGTACTGAAGGCAAAAGGTAGACCCTTGACCAATTAGATTTGCTCCATTCACAAGAGTTGAGATCAAACCCCCAACCACTTGCTTAAGGGGCGAGACACTTTAAGAAAAATGAGATTTAGTGGCGGTTTTAAACAACATATAGTGGTGGTTTTAACCACCATAAATTTTGCACTATAAACTTTTTAGTGGCCGTTTCGACTAATCATGGGAATAACAGCCACTAAATTATTTAGTGGCGGTTATGGTGGTGGTTACAAATCACCACTGTATATTTTTTAAAAAGGTTAGCCACATTTTGTAGTGGCAATTTGTTTTCAAACCGTCATTATATAGTGGCAGTTTGTAGAAAAACCGCCACTATATAGTGGCGGTTTTTAAGAAACCACCATTGTAAGTGTTAGTTTAGTGGCCGTTCAAATTGCCGCTATAACTAGTTAAAAACCGCCACTAAAACTGCAGATATGCCACTTTTTATTTTCTTCTCTGCTCTTTCCCTTTAATCATTCTTACATATATATTTTTACAGTCAGATTACTCAATATACAGCTCAATATACACAATAACTCATAATTAAACATGAAAATTAGAAATGATATATAATAAGTAGACTTTGATACATAACAAAAGTCTTAAACCAAAATAAAAAAGGCAACATAAGTCTAAAAAGATCTCAATACAACAGAAATTTAAAACCACAAAACATAAGTCACATATCATCTTCATCGTCATCATCATCTTGAGCGTCATCATTGTCCTCCCTTTCTTCATTATCTCTTTGATTACAAGACAATGGAGAGTGTGTTACCTGATCAAAACCCTCTCTATATCTCTTTTGGAACAGAGCTTTAAGCCTTTAGCACATCAATAGCAGTTAAATCATCCTTTTGATTTGAGCCCATTAGAAGAGTTAATAAATTAATTAGAAGTAAAGAAATAAAGAATTGACAAAATTGAATGAACTTACTATTTGTAAAGAAATAAAGAATTGACAAAATTGAATGAACTTACTATTTGTGCCACATCATAAGGACTAAGCTGACCCTAGAGGGTTTGAAGGAAGATATGCATCATTTCCTCTTTTTTTTTAATCCATAGTTACCATATGAGACCGTAAACTTGCTACCTCTGATTGTAATGCTGAAACAGACACACCCGAAGAGGAGGCCTTGCTTGCAAAGCAAGAATGGCGGCCAAACATTTGAGGGGGTAGGGCCTAAAACCCAAGCCACAAACTCATCTTAGATGCTCTTGGGTTCCTAATGCCAATGCTAATGAGTCATGAGTCGAAACTCCAGTAGCTACAATTCTCAATTTCAGTGATTTAAACCTATGCACCACACATTAAATAGAAATAAGATCATTAACAAATCACAAGTTGAATAAAGTTCATTACATTTAGAAAGTTCACGATGTTCAACTTACATTGATGGCTCTTGCTTCGTCACTTATGAATGAATCATCTTTCTTTTTGTGAGTCTCACCCTAGTGTTTAGGTCTACTGACTGGTCCACTATTCTCAGCAACCTATAAAATTAAAGTCAATTAATTCTCAAATAATATTAAAGATTATTTTTTAAAAAGTCACTTTACCATCTCGGCTTTTCTTTGAGCCAAACTCTTGGTGTTGCCGTTGTTTTTCAGCTTCAGAGATCACCTGTTCGCTTTATTTATTTATTTATTTTTTTCAGTTTTCTCCTGACATTTAGATGAATCATGTTAGTATATTCTTAACATAAAATGGAAAAATAATGTTTCAAAGTGCTATTAATTTCCTGATAGTTTGGGTCATATCGCATCTCAACATATACAACCCAATACTCCCTCTGAACGCCCATAGGAACATCTACAATTATTTAATCTTTTGTTCTTATTCCATTGTATCGGGCCTTAAAGAGGTCCAGGCGCCCATTTTTCCAATGAACGCCAAGTTTTTTCTTAATGAATTTTCTTTCTTCTTCACTGTTAATAACAAATTTCTACTGGAAAAGAAAAGTAGCATAATTAGAATATATTTAATTAATGAAATTATAAATTAGTAATTGATAATTATTACATGTATCACATTTGTTATTACTAATTCCTTATAATCAGTTGGAACCTTTTTCCAAGTCTTATAATTGATTGGCAAGATTGCGTAATTGTTGCCCACAGGACCCATGAACGAGCCTAGCAACCCTGTGCCTTTTCCAACTGGCTACATTACTTTATTCAACTCTAGCATTACACATCGGTTTGAAGGAAGAACCCATAAATCATTTACTTGTAACCTTTGAGTCCTCACAACCTCATTTTTATCTGTACAGACTGAAATTTATTAGTCTACATGTAATGAGATTGAAATTAATTAGTCACATAAGATTGAAATAAATTACCAATCATCTGCACTATTCAGTAACCACTGGTGTGAGAATGGTGTGTGGATGAAGTCCCAGCTGCATATGACAATGATGGATTCTCATAAGGTTGAGACAATGGATTCTCAGCATGTTGAGACAATAGAGTCTCACCTACATGCGATGATGGAGTCCGGGGTATGTGGATGAAGAATCAAGCAGAACGAAGGGCTCCAATGTCCTCAGCTATGCACCACAACTAGTAGGTAGAGTTGGTAACGAACTACCACTACCAGATGCCTCATGTCTAGTGGGGCCTGATGTGATCTTGTTCTTAAATATCTTTTTTATTTTCATCTTGCTTAAATCAACAAAAACATAATGTTAGAATAGAGAAAAAGAAAATAAATTAACCATATAACAAATCATAAAAGAAAAACAAGGAAAAAAAGGTAGAATAAATATAGTTCATTCTCCATCTTGAGCATTATGATTGATCTCTTTGGCTAGTGGCAGATTTGTTTCGACATCGGGGAACAATGACTCTAATTTTTGGAGTTGATATAGTTCATTCTTGTATATCAACTCTTTTTTATCATCTCCTATATCATACAAGTCTCTTGGTTTGAGATGAACAACTATTTTTCAATTATTGTCAGCTTCATCATCCACATAATAAACTAATTGAGCTTTTGAAACTTGTATATATGGTTTGTCATCTTCATGATCATCAATATAGATTAACTATGAAAAATTTATAGACGTGAAGCCAAAGTCATCAACAATAATCCCCCTAAGATTAGTTGTATTTACCTATTTACATTTAAATAATGTGACCGTAAATCTTCCACAGTAATTTAGCTCAATGATATCCATCACTTGACTATAGTAAGCAACACCTCCAAATTGCATGCAATCATCATCGCTGCTCACATAACTTCTAGTTCCAAATGTATCGAAGAAGCCATTATTCTGGGTCCTCAAACCTTTATCTCGTTCTAGAACTCATAATTTAAACTCATCAACATTATATGCAATAAATAGTCTTATTTTATGAAAGGGGCTTTTTGTAAGAAATTGAAGATCCACTAAGTAGGATCTAATATCATTCATAATCTAAGCAAACATACATCTACTTAGACATGTAAAATTAAATAAATGTGCATAAATGTGGATAAAAATTTAGGATCTAAAAATATTAAGGAAATTTCCCTTCATTGAGCATTGTTCTTGCCATCTCTTATGGAGTTATATTTTTCCTTTCATTAACACCATTTTGTTGAGGGGTTCTAGGAGATGAAAAGTTATGCTCAATTCCATTTTCATCACAAAATTTCGTGAATTCATAATTGTCAAATTCTCCACCATGGTCACTTATAATTCTCACAATAGTCAGGCCTTGTTCATTTTGAACAAATTTTGCAAGTTTTAGAAAGGATTTAAAGGCTTGATCTTTATGAGCTAAGAAGAGAGTCCATGTGAACCTTGAGTAATCATCTAGAACAACTAGCACATAATAGTTACCTCTAAGGCTCTTCGTTCTAGATAGTCCTATAAGGTTCATATGGAGTAGTTGCAAAGGTTTAGTTATTGAAATTATATTTTTAGTCTTGAAAGAACTTTTGACTTGATTTTCCATTTGATAAGCATTAAAAGCTTATCCTTTTCAAATTTGATTTTGGAAAAGCTAATTACAAGTTCTTTTGAGACTAGTTTTTCTAAAATACTCATGCTAGCATGAGCTAATCTCCTATGCCAAAGCCAGCTTTCATCATTAACATTAATTAAGCAAGTAGAGTCTATAGATGGATCTTCATCAAGATTTATAACATAAATATTATTGATCCTTTGGCCAATAAGCTTAATTTGCTTATCATTAATGTTTTCAACTATGCAACGAGTTGAATAAAAAATAACTCTATTGCCTTTGTCTCATAGTTGACTAATACTAAGAAAATTATGATTAAGGCCTTCAAAACATTTTCAATAGAGGTTGAGGAGTTCTTGCCAACTTTACCTATACCCTTGATTAAGCCTTTGTCATTACCTCCAAAGGTCACTTTGCCTTTTTTTGGAACTAAGGAGATGAATTTGGATTAATCGTCAGTCATGTGTTTGGAGCAACCACTATCCAAATACCATTTCCCACTCTTAGCTTTAAGGCATACCTACAGAATAAATTTAAGACTTCACTTTAGGGACCCAAACTTGTTTGGGTCCTTCTTTGTTAGAGGTTCCTTTTGGTACCCACTTCTTCTTGTTACCATTTAGAGTATTCTTTTTATACCAACAAGAGAAGGAGTTGTGTCCTTTCAATCCACAATGGAAACAAGTAGTAAAAGGACTATTTGACATAGTTGCATGTACAAAGAGGTTCATATAGTATTTTTGACTAGCTTTGGGTTTTTATCCCTGTAATACCCGCCAATTTTGGGATCAAATGATTAATGGTATTATGATTTTTTTATAATAAAAATTTTCATTATTTTAATAGTATTATCTTATAGAGTTATTTTTATGATGTTATTTTTAATGCATTAAAAATAATGGAATTAATTTATCATTTTAATTTTTCCATTTTTACTTTATTCTTTTGAAATATTATCTATGGAAATTGAGATAAATAACTGGACTGAGTATTTTATTTTGGGTGGTACTTTTGAGATTTGAGGAAAGACAAGAGAAAGAGAAAATTTAGTGGAATTAATATAATTATCGAAAAATGATTATATCGAAATTACTCGGATTTAGGGTATCTGGGTATAGGTACCGTGGTTCACCAAGTGACCCATCAACCTCTTTAAGTCTCTCTCTCTTTTCTCTCTTCTTTTCTTCTTCACTCATGCAGAGGGGGCCTTGGGAGTTTGGAGGAGAAAGTGAGTTTTCTCAACTTCTCCAACCTTGATCTCTGATTTCTGCCTGTAGATCTTTGTTTTTAGGTTGGTTTACAGTTCTCTGGACTTGCTGAAGCTTTAGGTGAGCTTTCTTTTCCTTTTTTTCTTCCATTTCCTCCATTGATGCCCATAATGAGGAAAATGGGCTTTTGGTTGGTTTTTGTTGAAATCTTGGTTCCTTTGTTTATTTCTTTTGGTTTTTTCTTGGAAATGGTGAAATACAACTAATTTGGAAGAATAGAAGTGGTTTCATGGATGGAAGAGGTGAAAATACATTTTAAGGGGAAAATGGTGAATTCTCAATAAATCCATGGAATTATTTTTATTCTTGTTCGTTGGAGGGGTTTTGGTTACCATAACTCACTCTTGAAAACCCAGATGAAAGCAAGAACCAAAGAGGAAAGGAAAGGGATGAAAAAGTGAAATTTTTGGTGGGTTTGGAGCTCAAATTGTGACTGCCATGGAAGTTGTAAAACTTGGTGCCTAGGCGCTAGGGTTTATATGTGTGACAAAAGTTCTAGCACCTAGGCACCATCTGGGCTGAGGCCGAGAGCCTCTTGGAGAGGCTCCAGGGCCCTGTGTTGGACAGAGAGGGGAAAATGGGAAAAAAAGGGATTTTGTTGCTAAGTTGTGGGATTTGGTTTTTGGTGCTTTCGAAGGATTTTGTGGCTACATTTTCAAAACGTCTTTCATGGTAAATCATTGTCGGCATCAAGGTGAGTGGGTAACTTTGTCGTTTAAGTTTTTATTAAAATTGACCAAGTTCAATATAAACCCCATTCACACCATAGTTAGAAATAAATCAAGAAAATTTCCTAGTTAGTGATAATAACTAGATTAAGGAATTTCTTTGAATGATTGTGGGATTTGCTTTATAGGATTGGTAGTTTAGTGTTTATTTGAATTTAAGTGGTGAGTTAATGTGGTACGTGATATGTGGTGTTTGTGTGAATATATTTGGTGTTTGTGTGAATGCATTTCATAAACAAAGGAGAAAGGGAAAATAAAAGAAATGTGTGGGAACGTAGACCCACGAGAGGGAACCGACTATTAACCCAAGGATATGGTTATTCCTTGGAAGAATCTCTAAAATAAACCCATTCAGGGATAGACTTCAATGTGGTAAGTGTGAGAAATGCATTGTATATCATTGATTGCATATTCATACCATAAGAGTAGGAACAGAGGGGTAAACCTCTAAAATATGTAAGAACAGATGAGTAGACCTCTGATAAACCCATTGAGAAATGATAGTCTGAGGGGACAATTTTGGACTAAGTCTCAATGTAATAAGTGCGAGAAGATGTAGAAATGCATAACATTTGAATGTTGTATAATGTATTTTGGTGTGAATATTTACTTATGTTTTTATGTGCTTGAGAATTGTTTTACGGGTTGTTTTGTAAGAATGTAGACTTAGATGTGGGCTGCGTGACATGGTTGCACAGTATAGTATGTATTATATAATCTTTTGTGCTTTGTTTTATTGCACAGTCACCTGCTCACTGAGTTTTAATAAACTCACGCCCTCTGTTATTATTTGTTTTTTCTAGATTTAGCAGCTGAAGAGGATGGGAAAACTGCTGGAGATTAGCAGCTTATGCAGATAAACTCCATTTTTGTTGAATTCATGGAACCAATTTTTGGGCTATATATCTAATAGAATGCTCTATAATCTCATAGGCCACCTGGGTCTTGCTGTGCATTATAGGTTTAATTATTTGGCTGCAATTTGTTTTACATTTTGATTGTATATATATATATATATATATATTTCCTAATGTTATGGGAAATAAGAGAAAGTAATATGTAAATTTATTTATATTGTAGATTTACACATTCTTAGTTATGGATATTAAAGCTGTTTAGAAATGTAAGGGCTACCACTAAGGTCACATGCCCAATATGTTAGGTCACATGCCCAATATTCGGGGCGTTACAATCCCAATCCCACTTTGTCAAAGACACATCTTTGATTCCCAAGCAATATGTTCAAATTGTCTCTTCCTTGAGTAAATTTTTCAGGGGTAGATTTTAAATCTTCAATTTGTTTTTCAAGATCAATGCATTTACAACAAGGACAATCTTCTTTTGGAGAAGTAGACAATGATTTCAAGCTTGTATTTTCATCAAGTAAAAGGGAGTTTTGTTTTTCAAAAACTAGATTTTCTTCTTTGAGTGTGGTAAAATCATTTTTCAAATTTAAAATTTCACTCTCAAGCAAGGAAATCTTTTGTTTTGAAGTGTGCAGCTTTTTAGCAAGCTTCAAAGATTCATTGTGTAATTCTTCAAAAGCTTCTTGCAATTCATCAAATGAATATGGTTCAAGAAGTGTTATCTCTTCATTGTCTCTTGCCATAAGACAAAGATTTGCTTCTTCATTGGATTCATTTTCTCCCCAAATTGAAGAGAAATAGGTTTTCTTTTTGCCTTTGTCATAGCTTTTTTTTTCTTTTTGCTTCTTGATATGTTGTGGACAATCCCAGTTGATATGTCCAGTCTTTTTACATTCATATCAAGTAGGACCTTCTTGGTTATTTTCTCTATCTTTTCTCTATCTTCTAGTGTTGCTGTTTCTTAGAAATTTTCTAAAATTTTTGACAAAAAAGGCCAAGATCTACATCATTGATGTCAAGTTCTCCTTTATCCTCATCACTGTCAACTTCTACTTTCTTGGAAGTGGTTGACTTTAAAGAGATAGTTTTCTTTTCCTTGATTTCTACCTCTTGTCTCATTTCCAAAATTTGAGATATATAATTTTAGAGGTTTCCAAACAAAGATGTTAGAGAGCTCATGGATTCTCCTTTAACCTCTATGATGGCAGCCCTTTTTGCTTCCCATTCTGAAGTGAGACACCTTAGAATCTTGGTGGTTTGAGATTTTTCTGTATAGATCACACCAAGAGCTCTCAAGTGGTTAATAATATGAGTAAATCTCAACTGCATTTCACTAATGCCCTCACCACATTTCATTTTGAAATTTTATATTTATTGGTGAGAGTACTTATTTTTGATTATTTGACTCCTAGAGTTCCTTCATGTGCAATTTCAAGAGTATCCCATATCTCTTTAGTATTTGCATAACTAGAAACTTTAAAGTAGTCATCTTGACTTAAAGCACTAACAATAATCATTTTGGCTTTAGCATTTAGATGCACAAGTTTCTTTTAAGATTTATCCCATTCACTTTTAGATATTAGAATCCCATCAACTACCTTCATAGGTATATAGGGGCCACTTTTCACAATATCCCATAAGTCTATGTCTACTGCATCATAAAATAATCTCATCTTAGACTTCCAATAAGTATAATGATTGCTATTGAAACCAGGGGTTTAGAAAAAGAATTTCTTTCAAGCAAAAGATAATCACCAAGATTAGCCATGATTCAACTCTTAGACTATTAAGTCTTTGATCAAGAGCCCAAGCTCTAATACCAATTAATCGAAATGGCTAGCTCCCAAGAGGGGGTGAATTGAGTTAATAAAAATTTTCTTAAAAACTTGTTAGAAGTTCAAGAAGTTTTGAAACCAAAGCCAAATATCTATGATAGTGAAAAACAAAGCAAAGACAAGATGAATAAGTGTAGAATGCAAATAATCAAAGATAAAGTAATAAACAATTAAAGAGAAGAGAGAGAGAGAATTTAACACAAGTATTTATACTGGTTCAGCTTTAACCAAGCCTACATCCAGTCCTCAAGACAATGAGTGTTCAACTAATAATCACATGTTTGTGAAGGATGGGCACTTGTAAGCCACTATAGTAGAGAACTTTGTTTCCCAAGGGTGTCTCTCTCCCTCACACTAAGATTACTCTCAAGCATAGCCTTATAAAAACCTTCCTTGATTAATATAATTGAAAGATTGAGATGAATAGGAACAACTCTAAAAAATAGAGTAAGTTTACAAATAATAGGCACATTGATGTGATCATGAAGGCTGTCCTTAAAGAACAAGAGGCTGAATCTATACTTGGGCCAATAACACATTCAAGGGCCAAAAAGCATCAAATGGGATTGACTTGGGTTTCTTTACTTGTGTGCAATGATGGGTTGGGCCAAATTAGAAGCTTAGACTTTGAAGAATAAAAGAACTACAGATTTTTCTTATTTTTTTTTAATAATTTTCGTGCATGACCTTTTAGGATATAAAATCTGATGTAATTTAATGTTTTTAGAGTTGCTGTAGTGTCATTTAGCTTTCCATGTGGTTGTAGTTGTTGTTGTTGCATTAATGAGGTAGCTATAGGGTGGCTGTAGTTGTTGTAGGCTAGGCTCATTAATGAGGTGGCTGTAGGTTGACTATAGTTGTTGTAGGCTCATTAATGAGGTGGCTGTGGATGCATTAATGAGGCAGCTAGCTGGCTTTTGTTTTCTATAAAAGGGAACTTGCCCCCTTGTGGCAAGATAATCAGATTTGAATGAATTATATTTCAGATTGCTTTGTGCACATTTATCTTCTCTTATCTAACAATTGTGTTAGTGTGGCGAGAAAATCTCAGAATTCTTATTACTCCCATTCCGTTCTCTAATCTGGGGTATGACGAATTCCACCCATCTTAGCTTGATTATGGCGCTATAGGCTTATCAATTTAGTTGAGTTGGTTTCTTCTCTTTATTTTCCTTGTGGTACAGATTGTGTCCTCTTTTAGGCACATCATATTGGTATCAAAGCCTGGTTTCATTAGGGAAAACTCTTGTAACTTGAGAGTAGAACACTTAGAGAGAGAGATCATGTCTAGAGATAACAGTTGTGAACTTCCAATTCCAATGGGGCTTACTTTAGAGCAAGCTCAAATTCTGAAGTTGGAAAGGTCTCAAAGTCAAATAGAGAGATCTCAACAACAAATGATGGAGCAGTTGGATCGTTTGGTAGAACAAATGGAGAGGCTAAACCGTCAACCAAGGCGTGGGCAGTGAAGAAATAGAAATGAAGAGCAATCGGACCAAGAAAGCAATACAGAAGATGAAAGGTCTCCAAGGCCAAGGAGGCAGCAAAGAGAGCAAGAATTGAAGATTAAAATGAAGGTCCCTACTTTTAAGGGAAGTAGCTCTCCAGAGGAATTTTTGGAGTGGGTGTAGCGTGTAGAGAAGGTCTTTGAGTGCCATGAGTACTCGGAGGTAACCAAAAGTCGTCTTGCAGCCCTTGAATTCATAAATTAGGCCAATTTATGGTGGGAGAATTTGAAGAACCAATGGAGAAGAGATGGTGAGGAAGAAGTTAGAAATTGGAGGCTAATGAAGAGACTTATGCAAAGAAGATTTGTGCCAGAATATTACAAGCAAGAGCTCTTCTTCAAATTTCAATCTTTGAGACAATGAGGTATGTGTGTAGAAGACTATGTGAAAGAGTATGAGATGCTAATGATTCGATGTGAATTGAATGAACCTCAAGAGCAAACAATTGTAAGGTTCATTGGTGGTTTGCATAGGGAGATTAGTGATTTGGTGGAACTACAAAATTATGTAACCTTAGAGGATGTTATTAAACTTGCAATCAAGGTGGAGAGACAAAGGAAGAGAGTT
This sequence comes from Biancaea sappan, assembly GCA_037074585.1. Lineage (NCBI taxonomy): Eukaryota > Viridiplantae > Streptophyta > Magnoliopsida > Fabales > Fabaceae > Biancaea > Biancaea sappan. The sequence goes on from CM073496.1 coordinate 39,926,818, forward strand.
TCTAGTAAGCAAATGTCACAGTCAACTAGAAACAAAATCACAAATTTCTCTACAACACCATCATGGGTTACATCTAAAGGAGAAGAAAAAAAGGTGGAGAAGAGGGAGTCTTCAAAACTTCCATCAAGTACATCAAAAGGGAAAGAAAAGGGAGCTGATTTAGAACCTCCTAAAAGGAGTAGAGATGTAAAGTGCTTCAAATGTCTTGGTCATGGGCATTACGTATCTGAATGTCCAAACCGTAGGGTAATGATCATCCAAGACACGCATAGAGAAGTGGTAAGCGAAGATGAGGCAGTCATTGAAAGAGTTATGGAAGAATGTTCTGATAAGGAAAACATGGAGTATGCTGATGAGGGAGAACTCCTTGTCATAAGGCGTGCTCTAAATTTGCAAGCTAAGCCTAGTGATGAGCAAAGGGAGAACATTTTTCACACAAGGTGTACTGTTGAAAAGAAGGTTTGTGGTGTAATTATAGATGGAGGGAGCTGCACAAATGTGGCTTCTACTACTTTGGTGGAGAAGTTGAATTTAGCCACAACTGAACACCCTCATCCTTACAAATTGCAGTGGCTAAATGAAGATGGAGTTGTGAGAGTCACTAAACAGGTTGTTGTGCCATTTTCTATTGGGAAAAATTACAAAGATAAGGTACTATATGATATTGTTCCAATGAGTGCTAGTCATTTGCTCTTGGGAAGACCATGGCAGTATGATAGAAGAGCTTTGCATGATAGGTTTAAAAACACATATTCCTTTGAGAAAGATGTAAGGAAGATTGTGTTAGCACCATTGAGTCCTCAACAAGTGAAGACACATCAACAAGAAGCTGAAAGGAAGGGTAATTTACTTGCCAATAAAGGAGACATTGAGAGAGCTTTATCCAGCTCTAATTTAATTCTTTTATTGCATTTGAAGGAGATAGTACCAGAAATTGTGGGATCACTTCCACCACAAATTCAAAGGCTCTTGGAAGAATTTCGTGATGTATTTCCAGAAGAACTACCAAAGGAATTACCATCAATTCGTGGTATTGAGCACCAAATTGATCTTGTACCAGGAGCTGCCTTACCAAATAGGCCAGCTTATAGAATGAATCTGGAGAAGGCAAAGGAGTTACAACGTCAAGTAAATGAGTTGCTGGAAAGAGGATATGTGCAGGAGTCCATGAGTCCTTGTTCAGTACCGGCCTTATTGGTGCCTAAGAAAGATAGGACCATGAGGATGTGTGTGGATAGCAGAGCAATCAACAAGATTATAGTCAAGTATCGTTATCCCATTCCAAGGTTAGATGACATGCTTGATGAATTACATGGCTCCAAAGTGTTTTCAAAGATAGACTTGAAGAGTGGTTATCACCAAATTCGTATGAAGGAAGGAGATGAATGGAAGATAGCCTTTAAGACAAAACATGGGCTGTATGAATGGAAGGTCATGCCATTTGGATTATCCAATGCCCCAAGCACCTTTATGAGGCTAATGAACCATATGCTTCGAAAATTTATAGGTATGTTTGTTGTCGTTTATTTTGATGACATTTTGGTTTATAGTAAAAATTTTGAAGAGCATGAAGAGCATTTGAGGCAAGTATTTGAAGTATTACGAGAACAAAAGCTATTTGGCAATTTCAAGAAGTGCCAATTCTGTCAAGACCAAGTTATTTTCCTTAGTTATGTTGTCTCTCAACATGGGGTGCACGTGGATGAGGAGAAAATAAAAGCAATCAAGGAGTGGCTAATTCCTAAAAGTATTTTTGAGGTACGAAGTTTTCATGGCCTTACTTCTTTTTATAGATGATTTGTGAAGAATTTTAGCACTATTCTTGCACCATTAACTGCATGCATAAAAAAAATTGTGAGTTTAAATGGACCGAAGCTACACAAAAGAGTTTTGACTTAATCAAGAAGAAATTGTGTTCAGCACCTATTCTAGCTCTTCCATATTTTTCAAAGGTATTTGAGATTGAATGTGATGCATCTGGAGTAGGGATTGGAGCTGTCTTAATGCAAGATAAGTGTCCCATTACTTATTTTAGTGAGAAGCTTGGTGGAGCAAGTCTGAATTACTCAATCTATGATAAAGAGTTTTTTGCACTAATTTGAGCTCTTGAGACATGGCAGCATTATTTATTACCAAAGGAGTTCATCATCCACACTGATCATGAGTCCCTAAAGCATTTGAAGGGGCAAGGGAAGCTGAATCGAAGACATGCCAAATGGGAAGCTTTCCCCTATGTAATCAAATACAAAAAGGGAGAGACGAATATGGTGGCTGATGCATTATCTCGGAGGTATGCTTTGATTTCTCTTTTGAACACTAAACTATTGGGATTTGAACTTATTAAGGAGCAATACTTGCTTGATCCTATGCTAGCTAAAATCTATTCAGCTTGTGAGAAAATGGCCATTAAAGGATTTTATAGGAATGATGGTTATATGTTCAAATTTGGGAAACTTGTGATTCCTAATTGTTCTATTAGGGAATTACTTGTTAGAGAATCACATGCAGATGGGCTGGCTGGACATTTTGGTGAAAAGAAGACATTTGAAATGTTGAAAGAGTATTTCTATTGGCCAAATATGATGAAGGATGTGCATCGGATTGTAGAAAGATGTGTTGCTTGTAAGAAAGCGAAGAGCAATGAGGCTGCACATGGCTTGTACATGCCATTTCCTATTCCAGATTAACCATGGATGGATCTAAGCATGGATTTTGTGCTTGAATTACCCAGAACACAAAGGGGAAAAGATTCAGTTATGGTGGTTGTTGATAGATTCTCCAAAATGTCTCATTTTATTTCATGTCACAAAGCTGATGATGCTTCTCATATTTCTGATTTATTCTTCAAGGAAGTTGTGAGATTGCATGGCATTCTGAGGAGTATTGTTTTTGATCGTGATGCCAAATTCTTGAGCTATTTTTGGAAGACATTATGGATGAAGCTTGGAACAAAGCTGCTATTTAGCACAACCTGTCATCCTCAAACTGATGGGCAAATCGAAGTGGTAAATAGATCTCTTTCCACTTTGCTTAGAAGTGTTATTAGTAAAAACTTGAAGAATTGGGATGAGTACTTGCCGCATGTTAAATTTGCTTATAATCGAATTGTTCATAGTACTACAAAGAAATCTCCATTTGAGGTTATGTATGGATTTAATCCTAATACACCAGCAGATTTGGCACCTCTTCCAATTAATGAAAAACTTAGCTTGGATGACAAAAGTAAAGTTGAATTCATGAAGAAAATGCATGAAGCAGTAAAAAAGAAAATTGAGAAGAAGAATGCTGCCTATAAAAAGTCAGTAGACAAGAGGAGAAAGCATGTTCAATTTAGCCCAGGAGATCTTGTTTGGATTCACCTACGCAAAGAGAGATTTCCAAACAAAAGGAAGTTTAATCTTATGCCACGAGCTGATGGCCCTTTTCGAGTACTAGAAAAGGTAAATGACAATGCGTATAAAATTGATCTCCCAGGAGATTATGGTGTTTCAGCAACATTCAATGTAAGAGACATAACCCCTTATTTGGAAGATAACATGGAGCTGGATTTGAGGGCAAATCCTTGTCAACCGGGGGAAGATGATGTGATCATAAAGGCTGTCCTTGAAGAACAAGAGACTGAATCTATACTTGGGCCAATAACATGTTCAAGGGCTAAGAAGCATCAAATGGGATTGACTTGGGTTTCTTTACTTGTGTGCAATGATGGGCTGGGCCAAATTAGAAGCTTGGACTTTGAAGAATAAAAGAACTACAGATTTTTCTTATTTTTTTAATAATTTTCATGCATGACTTTTTGGGATATAAAATCTGATGTAATTTAATGTTTTTAGAGTTGCTGTAGTGTCATTTAGCTTTCCAAGTGGTTGTAGTTGTTGTTGTTGCATTAATGAGGTAGCTATAGGGTGGCTGTTGTTGTTGTAGGCTAGGCTTGTTAATGAGGTGGTTGTAGGTTGACTATAGTTGTTGTAGGCTCATTAATAAGGTGGCTGTGGATGCATTAATGAGGCAGCTAGTTGGCTTTTGTTATCTATAAAAGGGAACTTGCCCCCTTGTGGCAAGATAATCAGATTTGAATGAATTATATTTCAGATTGCTTTGTGCACATTTATCTTCTCTTATCTAACAATTGTGTTAGTGTGGCGAGAAAATCTCATAATTCTTATCACTCCCATTCCGTTCTCTAATCTGGAGTATGGCGAATTCCATCCATCTTAGTTTGATTGTGGCACCATAGGCTTATCAATTTAGTTGAGTTGGTTTCTCTCTTTATTTTCCTTGTGGTACAGATTGTGTCCTCTTTTAGGCACATCACACATTAAAAGCAAATGATTGGCAAGAGATTGATTTCACAAAATTTAGAGTCAAATGGAATATGTTCTTGTCGATTTGATAACCTCTGAAGTCAATATATATAAGCCAAAAAGTTGGAAATATGTTAGAAGAGGATCCATGATGATATCAGCCAAAATCTTCAGAAAATAGCTGTTGGAACTAATGTCATCCTGCTCGCAATTGACTAATAGGACCCTGATAGTTGACTGATGCACTTTAATGAGGTGATAGTCAACTCATATAAGTATGTTAGTTGACTGATAACTTTATGTTATTCTGCTCAAATTTTTCCAAAGTCCATTAGTCGACTACTACGACGATATTAGTCGACTGATTAGAACTTGAGCTAAATACAAATTTCAAATAGAAAAATATTAGTTGATGATCCAAGGACATTAGTTGACTACTAAGTTAAATCATCCTTAGCTAAAATTCCAGAGAGATATCAGTCGACTACTCCAAGTTCATTAGTCAACTGATCTTCTCTGAACTTAGTTTTTCAAATCTTTTAAAACATCCAAGGATCAATAACTCTTTTAGTGCCTTTCCAACTTGGTTAAGTTATATTAAATCATTTAAAAGCATTTCTCTTGCCTTTCAAAAGCCTTTGAAGAGAATCCTAAGACAAAAATTAAATAACTTATTCTTCAAGCTCTTTAGCTCTTTTTGTTTTGCAAAGATATTCCTAAAAATATGAACATTGATACACATAGGAAAATGTCTTTTAACATAGTTTGTTAATCACCAAAAGTCAAATTTTGCTTTGAATGCAATGGGGTCAACAAGACGCACATTACAAGGATCTAAAGAAAATTGATAATGTGACAAATCAAACATTTTCCAAGCTTTGGAGTCCCTTGGATATCTTAGCAACCTATCATCACTCCTCTCTTTAGCATGCCATTTCATGTCTTTAGTAGTCTTAGATGACAAAAACAATCTTTGTAATATGGGCTTCAATAGAAAATATCTAAGAATTTGGCAGGCCTTTTTTTTTTGTTTTCTTGGCACACCCTGACTTTTAGGTTTCCATCAAGATACATTGCATTTTTTTACAGGCATCTCTGCTTTCGTCATCCCCCCAATATAACATGCAGTCATTCAGACATACATAGATTTTATTCTAGTTAAGCCCCAATTTGTTGATAGTTTTTTAGCCTTATAGAAAGAGGCTAGAATTTGGGCATATTCAAATGCATCTACCAACAACTCTAATATCACTGACTTTGCTTTGTCAGTTATCCTACACATACACTTGATGTGATACAATCTTACCAAAAAAGACAATTTTGTAAATTTTTTACATCCTTCGAATAGACTTTATTGTCCATCTTCAAGTAACTCGTAAAATTCCTGAGTTTCAGTGTTCATTTCATTTGATGGAACAAATGTCTCACTAACTTCCACCCTCTCATTTTTAGTGTGGACACCAAATACATCATGTTCCATGTCATGTATAGGATTATCCAGGTTAATTCTATCTCCTACCATATGTGCCCTTGAAACAGATTCTACGGGGGGCTCTACCGTAAGTGTCTCCCTATGTTATGATTAGAATGTGTAATCTTATGGGCATGGCTTGAGAATTAAGTGTTCACGTACAACTTCTCTATCTTACCACTTTTTGAATTTGCATTTGGGATATGGACAGATGATTTTATCCTCAACACTATTATTTGCAAATGCAAAATCTAAGAACCCATTAAGTCTCTGTAAATATTCAGGAGTATTTTGGGATCTAATGGTGCGTATAATTTATAGCACATGAAATATTCTAGCAAGTATACTGGGTCGCAACAAGTAATAAAGTGATAAGTAGAGTATCGTCCCACAGAGATTGAGGTATCAAATAAAATTCAATTAGGCTAAGTGAAATGCTATTAAGACTTATGAAGGAAATTGCAGAAATTACACAAAAAAAGGGGTGATGATTGAAACAACACAATATAAATAACTGAAATTTAAATAACTAAACAGGAAACAAAACAGAGAAAAGATGTGGACTGGTCACAAATTCCATGGAATTGTACATCATCATCCTTTCCTTTGAATATTCTTGGCTAATTCTATTATGTAATTTTCAATCTTAAATTCTCAGAAAATCTTCTAAGGCTGAATTATATTAAAATTATAGTTAGGAAGATCTTCACTAATCTATAACTCAAATATAATCCGATCAAGTCCTAATCACATCAATGCCTCGCAATCGCATATGACATGTTATCTCTTGTCCCACTCATTACAAATACACAGCAATCGCATACATGTATAAATAACAAGCTTCTGGTGCGTATAATTTATAGTACATAAAATATTCCAGCAAGTATACTAGGTCGCAACAAGTAATAAAGTGATAAGTAGAGTATCGTCCCACAGAGATTGAGGTATCAAATAAAATTCAATTAGGCTAAGTGAAATGCTATTAAGACTTATGAAGGAAATTTCAGAAATTACACAAAAAATGGGGGTGATGATTGAAACAACACAATATAAATAACTGAAATTTAAATAACTAAATAGAAAATAAAACAGACAAAAGATGTGTAATTGGTCACAAATTCCATGGAATTGTACATCATCATCCTTTCCTTTGAATATTCTTGGCTAATTCTATTATGTAATCTTCAATCTAAAATTCTTAGAAAGTCTTCTAAGACTGAATTATATTAAAATTATAGTTAGGAAGATCTTCACTAATCTATAACTCAAATATAATCCGATCAAGTCTTAATCACATCAATGCCCCGCAATCGCATATGACATGTTATCTCTTGTCCTACTCATTACAAATACATAGCAATCGCATGCAGGTATAAATAACAAGCTTCATAGGACAATAAATAAAATAGAACTTTGGCCAAGAAAATACTCATTGGTCTAAATGAATTAAAGTACAATTTCCATTTCATCAAATAACCGACTACACAAGAAAATGAGATTGATTTCGTTGGTCTAATCCGATTAATTCATAGACAAATTAATCTTTGAATCATTGAAGAACAATTCAATTAAATTACAATCCATTCAATGTTGGCCAATTTTCTAAAATATGATTGAATCCAAAAACTTTGAAATTACAATCTAACTTAACCAAAATAATTGACTAAAATCTTAGATCAACCATTCAATTAAGTTATGAAGCTCAAGAAAATTATTCAAGCCACATAAATAAAACTATCTATATGGTGGAAATTACAAGGATAAAATCCATTCCATTAAACGAAAGTGCATTAAAATCGAAATTGTTCAGCAATAAAACATCATAGAACCAAATTACATCAATCTTTAAACTCAGAAATTACATGGAAGAGAAGAAGAACATGACAGAAAACAGAAAATACAGCAGAAATCTAAGAAACTATGAAGGAAAATGAAAGAAAAGGAAAGAAAATGGGAGAAGGAGAGCCATTCCCAAGTGGGAAGGCTTCCTTTCCCTCTAACCAAGCTAGAGAGTTGCCTCTATGTTGCTCCCAGCCACTACTGCCCAAGGAAGGTAGAAAAATGGTGCTAGGACTTCTTTTCTGAAAAATGACTTAGCCTCCTTAATAAATTTCGATTTTCCAAATATAAAACTGTTCTAACACATGCCTAAAGGGATATTCTGCCCTAGATGCCTCCTTGGATGCCTCTTCCATGATATGGCAGCACTTTGACAGCAAAACAGTAGCAAAATTAATATTTCTGCAGCAGCAGAATGGTATGGCAGCAGCAGAATTAATATTTCTACAGCAGAAAGTGACAAACAGCAGCAGAACAGCAGTAGAATATCATGGCAAAATTAATATTTCAGCCATGCTTTTTTTTTGACCTACGAAAATTAATATTTCTGCCCAAAAATTCTGACTACATGGCATTGAATAAGAGTTCAAGTGGGCCCTACATCCAGCATATCCTAGTCAGCATCTACATCACCCAAAAAGTGCCACATTAGCATCCAAATCATCATCTTTGTCCATGTCAACACTTCTCTCTCCAAAATTAAAATTTGTAGCAATTAAATTGAGCATTTTACAATTCAAGTTCTAAAAATATAAAAATTGAGACACATTCAATCCATAAATAGTTTATACCCAATAAATTCCAAAACATAATAAAATTAGAGAATTGACAAAATTAAAGAGGCAAAAAGGACTAAAATAGGGACTAAAATAATGGGAAAAGTATGTTATCAGCTTCATAGGACAATAAATAAAATAGAACTTTGGCCAAGAAAATACTCATTGGTCCAAATGAATTAAAGTACAATTTCCATTTCATCAAATGACCGATTACAAGAAAATGGGATTGATTTCGTTTGGTCTAATCTGATTAATTCATAGACAAATTAATCTTTGAATCATTGAAGAACAATTCAATTAAATTACAATCCATTCAATGTTGGCCAATTTTCTAAAATATGATTGAATCCAAAACCTTGAAATTACAATCTAACTTAACTAAAATAATTGACTAAAATCTTAGATCAACCATTCAATTAAGTAATGAAGTTCAAGAAAATTATTGAAGCCACATAAATAAAACTATCTATATCTAGATAATCTGATTTATGGTGGAAATTACAAGGTCAAGCTTAATATCCAGCTAAATCTAGCATAGACATCAAAATCCCAAACTCATTGAAGGTTAATCAAGCATTCAAGAGGAAGAATAATCGGTAAAATCCACTCCATTAAACGAAAATACATTAAAACTGAATATGTTCAACAATAAAGCTTCATAAAACCGAACTACATCAATCCTTAAACTCAGAAATTACATGGAAGAGAAGAAGAACATGACAGATAACAGAAAATATAGCAGAAATCTAAGAAACTATGAAGGAAAATGGCAGAAAAGGGGAGAAAATGGGAGAAGGAGAGCCATTTCCAAGTGGGAAGGCTTCCTTTCCCTCAAACCAAGCTCTGGAAGTCACCTCTGTCTGTAGCAGCCACGGGTCTAAAGTCTGGAGCGAAGCCTCTTCTGTTCTGACCTAAAAATCACATTTATAGTGGCTCTCTGCGGCACCAGCGCCGGGCGCTGCGATCCCAGTGCCGGGCTCTACGATCCCAGCGCCGGGCGCTGGGTTAACCTAATTTTTAAACTATGTACCACGTCATCCTGCTAACTCATTGTTCCTAGCACCGAGCATTGGCTTCCTGGCGCCGGGCGCCAAGCCATTTTTTTGGGCGCTGGGTTAACCTAATTTTTAAACTGTGTACCACGTCATCCTGCTAACTCATTGTTCCTGGCACCGAGCATTGGCTTCCTGGCGCCGGGCGCCAAGCCATTTTTTCAGCATTTCTGATTTACTCTCTGTTGCTTTGTTTCTTGTCCGATTCGAGCCCAGATGCCTCTAAACTCTGTAAAACACATAAATGAAGCATTTTGGAGTAAAATTATGAAGTTAAAGCACATAAATCTATAATTAACTTTCACCCAAAATAATTCAAAACATTATAAAAATAGAGTTTTGGCAAAAATCAAGATGCAAAAAGGGCTAGAATAGAGGCTAAAATATATGGAAAATTGCATGTTATCATCTAACAACCAAAAACTTATCCATTTTTTCTATAACCAATTAACCCAAAAAAAAAAGAAAGAAGTAACCATTTTAATAACAAGAAAATGGATCTTTGAGCATTTTAATAACATATTGTAAGAGATTTGAAACATTTTGAAGATATTTATATTAAATTAACAAAACTAACTATAGCAAAATGCATGCATATTATCCACATTTATATTCCTAATTCTTAAACTGATTAAAGCACATTAGGCACAACAATAACATACAATATAGCAGTCATTAAAGTGTAAATTAAAGAAAATTTTCTCAAAAGTAAATATTATAATAAAGATCAAGTCAACTCCTCAACGTGTACAATAAGAGGCAGAATGAAGCATCAAACTAGAAAATCAAAGTAACTAGAAAAATATCATTATAATTTATAAATGTCAATAATTTAATCAGTGAAAGAAGTTTAAAAAAGTAACATTAATGGGTTATTGAAAATCTGGCAGAGTCTCCCCTAAAAATTGAATGTTTACCAAACCTATACAGCAACCAAAAAAAGGTATGACTTAATTGAATAAAAAATAGAATCATTCAAACATATATGGCCACCTCAAGGGCCTATAAACAAACTTAAAAGACCAAAAAGGTTCAACTATGGGATTCCTAGGTTAGACTATCATAAACAACTTATGTCAATGAAAAAAATACATTGCCTTGTTTACCACACTTCTTTCTCCTTGTCGATCATCAATCAAAGCATCAATATTCAATAGACACTGTCGAGTTATTTTTAGCCCTATACATAAAGTTACAATAATTAGAATTAGCAATATATACCGAGGAAAAAAGAAAGAAAGAAATCCTATCTTGAAAGGAAAGAAACAATTTATAATTATAATTTAAAATACATGGAAGTAATTCATGAATTAGAACCAATGTAAGTCACCAAAAATAACAAATACTATACATACTAGTACAATATATCAGTCAATCACTTATAAAATATAAAGAAAAAATGGAACATGGCTAAGAGTAAAGAAAAAACAATTCATATTTGATTAAGTTGAAGCTAGAAGGAAAGCACAATTCAAGTGATATATACATTCATCAATGAGATTGTCTGCCACAATTACATGTATTATCTTAGACAAATTAAACCTTACAGACTAAGCATCCTTTAAAGAAGATAGTTTTAGGGCCTCAGTTGGTCATCTAAATGGAACAGAAATAACTTGCCTCAACCAAATAAGAGAAATGTGATTACCATCCTTTTTTTTTTGGTCTTCCTTCTCTTTTTAAGTATCATGTGTATTAATCAAAAGCATAGTATTCTAGAACATTTATGGTTAATAGAATGCAATAGACCCAAAATCTCAAACCACAACATTTATGGTTAATTAATAGAATAGGGGGCGACAAGGATCAAACTAATACCTACTTAGTCACAGAAACTCTAACACTATTTTAGGTAAAAAATAACTAATAAAATCATTCATGAGCCTTCTTCAAAATCAAATGCTTAAATTATAAAATACGTCAATGTGAAAAGTTTTTGAATCCAAGCTTTATCCTAAGATATCTGTAAGTTTAAACTAACCCCTATTCACCAAATGCAACATCATCATAAAAAATATATTTGTATACTTTCAACTTGCTCAAATGAAAACTTATAGGAAAAAAAAATCTAGGCACCGATGAAGAGGAAATGAATTAGGCGAATAATATCAAAAGATTACTAGAAAATAAATTAGGAGGAAAAACTTGGAAAAAATAAACTATCAGAAAAAAATTGAAGGAAAAAAAGAGGTTGACGATGGAGACTTATCAGCGACGTGGCTAATGATCGACGACAAGGAATTGGAGAGGAACCAGAGCTAGAGAGGAACCAGCAAGCCACAGTTAATGGCAAAGCTGTGAGGGACCGATGGCTCACAAAATCAAGAGATGCGAAGCTAATAGACGAGAAAGGGGCAGAAACGAGATAACGGCAGGAAGGATTTGATTGGTGGCAAGGGATCGGCGGTGAGAATTTAGTGGTGGTTCATAAAAACCGCCACTATATAGTGGTGTTAGTGGCAGTTAGCATTGTCAAAACGGGCAGGGCGTGGGCCAACTAATTTTTAAATGGGCATGGATTTGAAGTCCAGGCCTGCCCGTACTTGGCCTGCAGGCTTCTTCTTTTTTTTTTTTTTTAAATTCCAGAAGAGAAGACTTTAGGATTTGAATGTTGTCTTCAATTCATTCAAATCAAAAGCTGAAGGGGGTGAGAGGAGAGCCAATAAGAGACGAGAGATGAGAGACTTAGAGTAAGAGACGAGACGGCGAGAGACTCAGAGTCAGAGGCAAGACAAGAGGATTTATTTGGGGCACCTTTTTTATGATCGTCCTTGTCTTCTTCATCCTTCTCTTCTGGTTCTTCGTTTGAGAGGTGAATGGTGATGTTGCCATGGTTCCATGGCCATGGATAGCGATGAGAGAAATGAGAGATAGTGAACGATGTGAGGAATAAAGCCAAAGAAGGAAATGAGAAAATAGACAAGAGGGGAGGTTGTGCTATCACCGTAGATCATGATTAGAAAGAGAAAGGGAAAGGTAGATCACAGGTCACAGAAGCTAGAAAGGTTAGGACTCAGGGTAGATGCATATTTGGCAGAAGCAGAATGTCATATAATCTGATAATCATATGGACACTTTTGTGTTCTGTTTTGCTTCTACACTGCATTGAATGAAGGTTGTGGGCTAGACTGAAGTTTTAGCCTTTTGGGCAGGACTGGACATGGAATGGACTAAAGGTTTGGAAATTGGAACTAAAAAAACAATTAGAAACAAAGATTTAAAATGCCAAAAAAAGGGGGGCCAACCTTTCCTTAACCCAAGACCACAATAAAACTTAATAATAACCTTCATAAATACATAATTATGTATATGCATTATACTATTCTCGAATAAAAATTACAATAAATGCTCTAAAAACTTGCTTACACAACATAGCGGAACCTACCCGATTACAGAGCCTTCCTAGAATTTATTAACTATTAACTTGAATAGATAAAGCTAACTAAGATAATACTGTACCCCAAACAATGAGGAGGTCTCCGAGCACAAGCGCCACTAGATAGCAGGATTCTCCATACTTGAAACTATGAGGGGGTGAGTCCAAACCACGAGACTCACCATAACCCTATCTATCTACAATACAAGACATATATATACCACAATACTAAGAAAAACAATAATAATAAAATATGATTCCAGGCAACAAGTTCAACATTTACTCTAACTAACTCTTACTATGCTACAGGCATTTATTCTAGCCATTTATAACATTTAGCATTACCCATGACCTGTCATATAGCTACCGGGAATAATTCTCATACATAAGTGTATAACCACACAATCCATTAAAACTATGTTCTCTCATGCGTTGGTAGCCAATCGACTCCTCAGTAACTCAATGACCACAATGTATTGGCCAAGTATGTGCAGCAACATGAGACCAAGGATGTTGAAGCCTAACCATATCACATTCATACAGAGGTTGGAAGCCAGTCGATTCCTCAACAACTCGATGACCACAACACACGGGCTCATTCTGTGTATGCAGCAATGTGAGACCAAGGATATCGAAACCCGACCTTATATACATACATATACAACACAAGTTCTCGTATGACATAATAAACACAACCATAATTCACAACATTGTTACTTCTAGCCATCATGTAATACCAGGATTTAAATGAATGGAAATAATATTAGTTAACATGTTAAACACGACAATAATAATCATGAACTAATCATAAGAAGCATCTTTATTTTTCTCTGAGTACATAAGTCATGGAGATTTATATGCTTTCACATCCTTGTAATTACACTCACTTCATTCATATTTCACATAGCTAAAGTATTCCCTTCATATTTGTTTACACACTTCAATGTCATGCAATATAGCCACGATACACAATGTTGTGACTCATGATGCTTTAATTAATACATCGCTCCTCTCAAGTTTGCATTATGTTTTCACATATCATAGAAATCTAATACATATGCTTGACGAGAATGATTACAAAGACTTTCTTTATCAAGAATAATTTACTTCTTTCTAAGAAAATAGCCATTTGGTCTCTTGTACTTAATCGAGCACTTTCAAGCCAAAACAAAAGTGAATACATCCATAGGGCAGGACTAAATACATATAATGCATTCATTATTTGTATTTCATTCATCATATGCATACATTTGTACTAAAATATCATCTTTGATATGGTGACATGATACACATTAACTTATAATCGTACACAACTAGAAGGGTTTCACATTTAACATCCCTTGGAGCATTTTTCCTTACCTATGCTATGCTTCACATTAGTCATGTCCTTCATATAAAGCTATTTACTTTACCTATGCAACATCCATAGTTACTATTCTTTTTGTATTCATTATTCTCATGCAATTGTGAGACTTTGCTTAGTGGAAACAAGTAAACTTTTAACATACCACATATTATTATAATACTCATATGGTCATAACAACTACATTCTAAGAATCGAACCACAACAAGTGAGACATTAAAAGGTAAGGTTCCCTCACCTTTGCCTTAGCCTTCCACAGCAGTTCTTCCTCTTCAAAGAGAATTTACAAGCTTTGAGATAACCCAAGAAGTACTGAGGAAAAACCAACCACCTAGGTTCAATACAACATGAGAAAAGATCACACATGACATTAAGGAAACATGCATAGAAGGTGGCACCTGGGCACCCAAGCTGGGGCCTAGGGTACCACCTTCATAATTCTCAGCCAGGGGTATAATTGGCTGCCCAAACCTTGGAGCCTGGGTGCCCAGATCTGGGCAACCATGGATGAAGCTTCGAAAAGCTTCATCCAAGGCTATCCCACATTTCCTTGATCCCAGCATCTCATGGTTCCACCTTGAATACATTTAGGCAACATAAGGATGGCCAAAATAACCTTTAAACTTAGAAATCGAAGCCACAAAAGGGGAAGAAAATCTTATGGAAAAATTTCCCAAATCTTATTCTTTAACATCCCAATTTTCCTTCCAAAGATTCAGCCATAAAAGCAATGGATTTCGCCTAATCATCATATTGGAACATTAGCAATACATCAAATTGTTCAACAGAAGTATTATACCATTTTCCCTAAATTTCTTTAGCCTAGGGTTTGCCCTTGCACAAGGGGTGAAGGAAGAAGAAGAAGAAGAAATGAGAGGGGGAGAAAATCATTCACTTACCTCATTCTCCATCTTCCTTCATCTATGGCTGGCCATGATCAGCAGAAAAAGGAGAGGAGAGACGAGAAGCTTTTGGGAAGAGAGAGCTACGTGAGAGTAGTCTGAAAATGAGAAGGGAAGGCATATAAAATTTCGTGAAAGTGGGGCCCACATATATTCCTTTCAGTTTGGTCCCTTTCACTAAAACAATTTAATTAGCACCCATCAAGAAGATTAAGATAGCCATTGGCTCACTATTAGGTTATCCAACAACACTTTTTTAATAAAGCCTGTCATCGCATTAAATTTTTATTTTAAATCCCAAATTTCATAATTATTCACTTTAGTCCCCCTTGATATCTCGAAATCGTTTCGGGCCTCAAATTCAACATTTTTAAGTATCGGTCTTAGGACCCCATCCCCAGGTGCTAGGTTCATCCCTATGGGTCCGATCCCAATATTCTTTTCTCATTGCATACTATATTTATCCCCTTTACACTTGTCCTTAAGCATTTTTCCCACACTTGCCACTTGTGTTTTCTATTCTTCGGTGAAACTTTTAGTTGGCCCAAGACATGTCTTATTCCTCAATGAGTTTTAGGACCCATTGTCCTTCAGGCTAAGCTCAAAATTTCGCGGAAAAAGAATTTCACCCTCACAATTTTACTAATTATTATTATTATCCGTAATACCAAGGGTATTACACTGTTGGTCGTCATTATAAAACTGCCACTATGTAGTGGCTTTAGTGGTAGTTTATTAAAAACCACCACAATATAGTGAAAGTTTATATTTGATTAAATCGCCACTAAATAGTGGCAGTTTTAATAAAAAAATTGCCACTAAATAGTAGCGGTTTTAATAAAAACTGCCACTATAAATTTAATAAAAATCAATATTTGATTTTTTTTTCCATATTTTAAACATAAATAGAACATATAATCCTTAAATTATTATTTTTTGCACCATTTCAAGCAAAAATAAATTATATATATATATATATATATATTTATTTATAATTTGATTTTATGTTTGCAAGATTATTTTTATAATTGAGGCATAGAGACTTATTCAAATTAAATAGAATTACATGACAAATACTCAACTTCTTCAAACTATAATCCCAAGTTAACTAATAAGACACATAATGTATAACAATAAATTAGTTATTTTTCATATCAATTATCGGACTTATTAACACATACTCTCTATTACGGAGTCCCAACCTTATGTTTGACTTCAATTATCTGTAATCTAAACTATTAATGATGAAAAAGATGATAACTAATAAATTAGAAGCAAATACAGTATCAATATTTATGTAATCACCTCACCCCTCATTATAATTACAATTAATAATAGAAGCTTTCAAAAACAATCTTATGGAACAATGATATTAGACATTTTTATATACATTGTAGTCCTTATCTTAGTCCTATTGCTATTTTAATATTGCCAACTCTCTAAGATTATTATGTTTTAGGATTATTTGGTCTAAATTAATTATTGATTTGATATTCTTTAATTTATATTTTTATGAGCTTAATTGGTTAGATTCAAATTAATTCTATTTCTTAATTATAGACTTAAAGAATTAGAGAGTAAACTTGCTGACTTGGATGCCACATGGACTCATTTGCTGACATGGTAGAAAATGCTAACTAGATCTGTGGGCCCCACTGTTCTGCACTATTATGTTCTCTTTATAGTAGCAAAATAGCATGCATGAAGCCACTGAAAAAGCAACACGAAAGTAGTAGAAAAAGCAGTAAAAACCAAAAAACTTAGTAGAAAAATTTAGAAGGGACTTGTCATGGAGTCAAACAATAAAGCAATTTTCGTCCTTCTCTCTCCTGGCAGCTTAAAGGCACATTTTAGACTTCATTTGCAAGTGTTGAAGAACCATTTCTTCCTTCATTTTCTCTATAATTCATGGGTCTACCCCCTTTTTTTTCTTTGTTTTGTTGTATTTGGGCCTTCATGGAAGGTTAAAAAGTGTTGTAATTAGTCAGACATGAATTGGAGCTATGTATCTTGAATCTTTGGCTCAATAATAGTTAAGTTTTTCAGTTCTAATCCTATTTCATTTCTGTTTTGCATTGGCTTTTGGTTCTTATGGCTATTTCTGTTCTGTTATGACTGAGTTGACATAGGTTCAGTTTTATGATTTTTATTTGAGGTGTAATCTTGCTTTAACCAGTTGGTAGAGTAAGTAGAACGAAATGGGTTACCTTTGGTGATTATCAAGCATGATTTGATTAGGACTTAAATGAATTATATTAGGTTGTGATTATGATTATGATATGATTCAGTCTTGGAAAGTCTTTTAGGAATTTTAGTTGGAAACTGAATGGTATGATTAAATCAGAACAAACCAAGGATGAGATAATGATAGATGCAGACTCTAGGGATTGAATGACTGATTACATGTTTTGTGTTTTATTGTTCTATTCTGTTCTGCTCTATTTATATTTAGTGTTCTGTTAGCTAATTAGGCTTTAAGTTCTGTTTTATGCAATCACGCTCGATGGTAATCAGTAAGCAATTAGGCTATAATTAGTGTAGATTATGTTAGAACAATTAATTAGGCAATAAGAAGCAAGGCTGCTTGAGATAATACGACTTGAGGCGATTACTATATTACAAGTTACCATAAATTCAATTCTGGGCGACTTGGCGGTCGTAGTGGCTGAACCAAACAACCAATAGAGAGACATGTACGATCGTAATGGAGGGGGCATAAACAAATAGGTTCAAGGATTTAACAACTTTAATGACAATTTGGTCAAAATCGTTAATCTTGATAGAAGAAGAGTGAATAGAAACAGTAACAATAGAGAGACAAGTACGATCGATAACATATAGTGGGCATTAACTGATAGGGTTTAGGGTTTAGGGATTAGAAAATTTAGTGGCTTTGGGGTTTAGGGATTGCAAATTTTAGTAAATGTAGCAGACAACGCCACTATATAGTGGTTGTGTTTTTTTTTTTTTAAATTGCCAGTATGTAGTGCCAGTTTTAACTAAACTGCCACTATTTAGTGGCGATTAACTAAAACCGCCACTATATAGTGGCAGTCATATTAAACTGCCATTATATGATTATTTAGTGATGGTTTTAGAAACTACCACTAAATATTTGTCACTAAATTACACTTTGTTTTTAATATAGTGAGAGCCTTTACCACTCACGCTAACCTGAGTTGGTTTAGGTCGAGAATCTTGGTTATAAGGTTACATATACATATCTAGAAGTAAAAACAAATACAGAGTTAAGACAAAAGAATAAGCCCAATGACACAATATTGGGCTCACCTTGAGAGTAGCTACATCCATTGTTCCTTTATGAAAACCCAACTCAACCCTACTATCTAGAAGGAAAAGGAAGATGAGGTGAGAGCTAGGCACTCAGTGTGTCATATCCCATCCAGGAGTGTGACCATATGGATTTGAGTTGTAATATATAGTTTCAACATTTTCAGTTTTCATGTTGTAAAATATAGTTTTAGTGAATTGCTTTTCTTGGTTGTCATAGATTGGTTACTCACTGAGAGCATAGCTTATTCTTGTTTCTTTTCCCCTCTTGATTACAGGATTGATTCCAATCCGAGTCCATGACAGCCAAGAAAAACAATTCACTAAAACTATATTTCAGTTTTGAGTTGTTGGAAATTTGTTTTTTTTTTATGCAGAACAAGGGCTATTGTGTTGCTGCAACGGTCATGAGTAGATAAGACAACAATGCTTAACAATATGCAGATTCTAAATCTTGTTCTCTAGAAATGGATTTTAATCATCTCTTTTCTTCTATGTTGATATAGGTCACGTTAGGTGAGTCTTGGCCATGAAACATTTTCCTAGAGAAGTTAATTGGACCTATAGCTTTGCATCTTAGTTTATTCTCTAGGTGAGTAACTAATTTATAATGGTTAAACATGTTTGAGTTCAAAATTATTTGGATTGATCTTTCATTTTTTTTATATATGAAAAAGCTTTCTCTTACCTCTTAGTGGTTTATGTGAATTCATGGAAATGTTGAGTTATCCCAAATTCATAATTTATATAATTTATTGACTTGAGTTGGCTATGGAAATTTTTATGAAAGAATATTTTACAAACATAGTTTTGTGGACACTAATTTGTAACCATTTGTTTATTTACATGTTTTCCTTAAGTGGCATTTTCTCTTGAATTTATTATTGAATTGTGAGAAACAATTGTAAAGTTTTCTTTCCTAGATAGTCAAGAATTTCATGATAACTATTTTTTTTTAAAGTTGCCTATAAGAATGATTTTCTTAAAGGATGTCTAATGGCATGGGAGTATATTTTATCAGTATGCTTTAATGTTAAGATTTTCATAGCAAGTTGACTAGTTAAGGATGTGTGAAAAACATGTGTTATGTTCAATGGAATTGAGAACATTTGAGATTTCAGAATTAGTTTGGAGGAACCCTTTGGAAACAATGGTACTACAATGGATTCTATATTCCATGGTACCCTTTGGGATCTGACACCCCAACTAGAAAGGGATTGGAAAGAGTGCTAGCCCCGTGGTCTGAGACCACCAATAGGAAGGAGTTTATGATATGTTTTCTAGCGAATATGGATGTGACAGTTATATCAAGTGACTAGATGGTAGGTTTATTGGAGAAATATTGGAGAGGCGAGGAGGACAATATCGGAGAAAACAATTATGGTTCTGTCAGTGGTTCCTCTGGGAGTTATTTTTATGTCTTGCATGTATACTAATTTCTTCATAAACATGCCATCAGTTTGATAGCTAAGAAATGTTATGAGATTCTATGTTTCTACCTTATGACTATTGTTTTAACTTTATACTCTCAGATATATTTTTATAACTTATCTTATTTCAGTTTTGACGTTTTCGGTTTTCATGTTGTAAAATATAGTTTTAGTGAATCATTTTTCCTGGCTGTCATACACTGGTTATTCACTGAGCTTATAGCTGATCCCAACATCTTTTCCCTTTCAGATTATAGGATTGATTCTGAGTCTCTTTCAGTTGCGTGGATGTGTTTAGTAACCGTTTGCTGATGCCCAAATTGGCCTTAGGCTGGTATTTCTTTTGGTTCTTGCTTATGTGTATTTGAAAAATCTAGTTAAAAGCTCTATAAATCCATAGGCAGGGATCTCATGACCTGTGTTAGATGTTAATAGAGATTTCAATGTTTTGTAGTTGACGCTTGGTGCTGTAAAGAATATGTATAAACAAAATTCCTAGCAATGTAATGAAATATGGTTAGGATTATATATATATGTGTGTGTGTGTGTGTGTGTGTGTGTGTGTGTGTGTGTGTGTGTGTGCATATTTTGTACTTATCTTTAAGTTTGTTGATGTTATGTTGATTAGTGTATCTGCTAGCATTCTATTAGGTTTAGGTTTATAGATTAGGATGGTCCCAATCCGTGTCAATCACACTCCTAGAGGGGGTTTGACAAAGTTGGTATTAGAGCCTAGGTTTCCTATGGGTTTACAGAGCAAAGTGTCCTTCTGTGGGATCCCATCTATCATTATGAACACTATAGGTGAGATGTCATTGAAGACCTTGTAGGAAGTATGACCTTATTTCCTTTTGTGTCAGTCTCTTAGTTGGTAGGTATGTTGGTAGCCTGTTGCGCTTATGAGAAGACTCATATAGCTAAGAGGATGAGATATTGCCTAGGTTGTGGCTTGGCAATGGCATAGGTTTAAATATGCATTTTCTTCACATTAGGCAGTGGTTAGGGCCTATGAAGGGGAAACAAATCAAGCAGGACAAGTAGTACCATTCAGATTGCAATAAGGTAGTGTCTGAGGTTAAACAGGCACATCCTTGATTGTAAGCCTTAGATGTGGTAGTTATTTGATCAGTCAGTATGGATAGCAACCCAAGTGTTTTAGACAAATCAAACTACAATACTTGAAGGAGTAGAGTGGAAGAAGCTAGCTGATTAATATCCCCACTATGACTCTAGATTCATGTATCTCAGTAGATAATCAGGTGAGTTACTGTTTATCAGCTTAGAGATGTGGCATATATTTGGGTTGTAAGTAAGGCTAAAAGGAAGATTATTCGGACTAATTGTTGTGGTTGCAAGAAGCTTTGATAGGTCTCATGGATATGATTTCTTCCCCTCAGTTGAAGTAAAGCCAAGTTTAAAGAATTAAGAGTTGTTAAAGTCGGATGTGAGGTATATGGGCAACAGAACAAAGAATAAGTTTCTTTCGGTCACCGGAGTATGTGCTCTACCTATTTGGATTAGGGAAGGTTATTTAACACTTTACGCGAGGTTTGGTGTTAGTATGCTTGAGATAAAGGAGATAATGAGACACCTTTTTAAGTGTGCTAAGCATGCCTAAGCATGTAGGGTTTCACTTGGGACATGCCGAATAACCCCAAAATTCATCGTTTGGTCTATTTTATTGTAGGAATCTGTCCATTTTCACATCATGCACTTCTGGATGAGTAAGACAGTAGATTATAGCAGGGATTCAAGGTGAGGGGACTTTTATCTTATCTTGGTTTATTTTCTTTTCTAGGATTTTTTTTCTACTGTATAGTACTATGTTTTCTACTACGTAGTAATATGTAAAACATGTGTGCATGATGAAAGGCATTGTCGTTTTGATAACCATATGTGTGTGTATATATATATATATATATATATGTGAATATATTCATATGTACATAATTGTAAATGGAAGGGAATGATATCCTTGAATATGCTTGTGTGGTGTAACTCTAAATTAGGAGGTATAAAAGTATGTGATTATTTTTTGAAAGTTTACATGTATTGCGTGAGATTTATTTGGAACATATGATTAAAAAAGAAAAGTAATTCATGGAATGACCATACAAAGAACATATATGCATGCTAGTTCATGATATTAAATTTGTAAGGAGGGCAATATATATATATACACATTGCCATGGATGATTGGGTGCTCATACCTATGTAGTTAGGTGATGTGTAAAAATATGATGCTAGGATAATATGTATGATTACATATAAAACCCACATGTATGTTAAATAAAGTGAAAGAGGTATTTCCATATGTACCAATCTGATATCACATGTTTGGTATAGTGATGAGGAAATCATATTATGATAACAATGAGGAACCATGAGTGCATATAAAATGTAAATACTTCAATTGTGAGTGGGTGACCTTACTCTAAGTTGTTTTTAGGAACCAATGTCATGTATACACACTTATATGGGTTGTTACCATTCATAAAGCAAATTATGTGATAAATTATAAATGAACTTGCTTTGTGTGAGGATTTACTTGTATGGTTACACTAGATGAGGGGGTGTTCATATCTTGTTGAATGATGATTATGTGTAATGTTTGGACTATAAAGGAATTCCTAACTGTTAGATTACAGATGTGTATTATGATATGTTGTGACTGGAATGAATGAGCATGGTATGATGGCATAACCTTGTATGGCTCGGAAGACTCCTTGCTAGTTGAGTGGGCATGGTATGTGGGCATAGCTCTACATGTCCCGACGTATCCCTTGAAAATGAGTAAGCACGATATGATAGTGTGGCTCATATGGCTCAAATTGTTTCATTCGGGTGATTTGAGATTGGCATGATGACAAAGTTTTATGATGGAAGTGCATTGTGTGATTACCTATATGATGACTTAAGTCTTATGATTGTGATTTGGTACTGCGCATGTCATGTTCATGTGATTGCCATAAATGTTCCATTACAATTACGCATGTGATTGATTTTTATATATATATATATATATATATGTGTGTGTGTGTGTATGTACATGTTGCTTGTGATAAAACCTATTGGCGGGTGTGCAATGTGGGTGAGGTATGTATGCACAATTGGTGAATATGTGGTAGTGTAATGTGAGTAATGTGTATAAGGTGACATGTGTTGGGCTTGATATTGTGGGTTGGGATGTGAGGCATATGCATGTGTTGTGATGAGCATTGTGATGTAGCCATGCAATGATATTGATTTACATATTGTTCAAGATTCTTACACTTGTGTGTATGTTAGGAGGATCATGGAATGGCTCTGTGGGGTACTTATGCATGGTTGATTGATTATGCTCTCATGTTCATGCATACTTTTATGTACCTTTGGCATGCATGGTCGCGTGTGTTTGTGGTAGGATATGGTTTTCTCACTGGGTTAGTGGACTCACCCTAAAATTTTTCCATAGGTACTGAAGAGTATACATATTGACGAGCCACGTGCCGAGGTCACTACCCCATTGTTTGAGGTACAATGCATGTATATTATTGTGGTTTTTCCTCTAGTTAGCTCTGTAATTGGGAAGGCGAC
The DNA here is from genome assembly GCA_037074585.1 of Biancaea sappan. Lineage (NCBI taxonomy): Eukaryota > Viridiplantae > Streptophyta > Magnoliopsida > Fabales > Fabaceae > Biancaea > Biancaea sappan. The sequence goes on from CM073496.1 coordinate 39,950,201, forward strand.
ATAGTTATGTGTATGGGATTGTGTGCATGGCACATGATGGGTGCTTGATGGAAATGGATCATAAACCTGAAACCATGTGTACTTGATCTTAATGATATAATATTTATAGATTTTCATACTTTCTTGAAAGGAAAATGTTACTTTATATCCACCAATTTATCTAAAATTAATTTGTACATTCTTATATAAAATACGAAATAATGGTTATTTGGAATGATTGGGAATAGGGTCATCTTAGGCTTGTGGCGGTGTGGTGTGGTGCACCCTTCATGTCGGTCACATGCCTGGGAGCAGGGTGTGACAAGAAAAATTACAAAAAATAATCCTATATTTTTTACCATGCATGATATATACATTTCATGTATACATATGTTAACACTACAATTTACTTTTCCTTTTACATATTGTATAAAGATGAGGCTTTTGGTCATGAGGTTGTGCATGGTAAATGGATGAGAGAATTTCCTATGTTATAAAATGTTGAGTCTAAAATGAAATCCTGGATTTTGGATATTTTTAGTTGAATCTAGTTGAGAGTTTGGATTTAAAAGGTATATATATAATGCCATGTTTCTTGCATAACTTAGCTTTGTACATAATGCCATATTTGGGCAGCTTTTTTATGCTTGTCTTTTGCATATAATAGAATTAAGCTATGTGAATCTTCTTTGAATGGCCTGGAGAAGGTCATTCTAAAGAGGCCTTGGAATAAATAATTGGTTGGAGTTTGTTGATGTGATTACCATAGAACATAGAATAGTTTACCCAAAGGAATTAGGATTAAAACTAGATAATTGCTTTCTTTAATTCTTGAAGGGTATTGGCTCAGGAAAAGAGGGGGGGCAGAGCAGAAGAAGAAAAGAAACTTAAAAGTTTCAAAAGCAAAGCTTAATACTTGATTCTGGATTGCTTACATGAGGGATGTTGATCTATTTATACAAGGAAATAGAGGCATAAATGATAAATCAGAGGCAAGCCTATACATCCTAGTCAAATTAATAATTCACATGCTAGGGTGGAAAGTCCATGGGTGGTGGCCAACAAGTCTTATTTTGCTGCTGAAGATCATCATGGGCGGCTGGTGCACATGCATGTGGGGGTTGTTGAGTGATTACAGTTGGCATAGCAATCAGAGGCACATGGGTGCCTAATTCCGTGACATTCTCCCGGGGTTGGAGAGGACTCGTCCTCGAGGCTAGTCCGATGTTGTCGCCTCGTATGGCTGGTACTCCTACTGGATTAACATATAAAATCACATTTGGTGATAATGGCACTAACTTCACTTTTACTCCATCTTTTTCACAGGAGTATGTGTTTGTATGATTGTCGTGTTGGACACAGCGATTCAATTGCCAATGTCTTCTCAAAAGAAGATGAGGTACAACATCACAACAAACTTCTTCTTGATGAAATTTGTAAGGATACAGATGATTAAAGGATAGTACCTCTAACTTTTCCACCATGTAGTCAGTCACAATATTGTCATAACTTTTGTTGCCAATGTTGACATCACAAATTTTATCTTCAATAGGATAGAAGATGTTGTGACTTAACCAAGACTCGTCTTTTGCTGGCGCTACATGTAGGCTTCGATGAATTACCAGTGTCTCATCATGGTCTGTCAATGTGACTTCACTATCATATATTGGCTCTGCTGGAGTGACATCACTAGCATATATTGGCTCTGTTTGCAAGACATCACTGTTATATGCTTGTTCTGCTAGCATGACATCACTGTCATACGCTGATTCTGTCAACTTGACTTCTCTATCGTACACTGACTCCTCTGGCATGATATCATCGTCATATACTGGCTCTTCTGGCATGATATCGCTGTCATATACTGGTTCTTCTGGCATGATATCGCTGTCATATACTGGCTCTGTTAATATGTCATCATCGTCATCTGGTATGACATCACTATCATGCACTGACCCTATCGATATAGATTCTTCTTCCTTTTCAGGAATTTGTGACGAAGTAGGGATAGAAATAAGTGACACTCCCATAAACCCTGTTTGTTCAAGCAAGAATTTACGGGTTAACTTGCGTCGCATTTTCTTCCAAGTTCGAATCTTGCGCTTCCCTTCGTGTTCGCGCTTTCTCTTAAGATTTTCCCACCAAAAAGAAGCATACTTCTTGAGTTTAGTGGCAACAATCTTCACATTTTGATCTTCTGGGACCTCCTTGTACTCAAAAATCCGTTCAACCTTTTTAAGCCAGTCTTTGAATTCTTCAGGTTGGTTATTCCCATCGAATTCAGGAATTTTCATTCTAACATTGTCGGTGTAGTGATTGTAAGTTGTTGATGAACTGCTGTTATTTGAATTTTTGCATCGACGATCTTTCTGGGTCTCAAGCCATGTTTGCTGGGCATACACTGTTTCTTGCAACTGTTGAAGTTGATTTCTCATCTCGTTCAATTCAATTTCTTGTGCACGCCTGCTTCTAGGAGGCATTTCTGTTGGCTAGGGAAGGAGAAAAGTTTAAAGTTTGGTTGTAGAAAATTGGGGATGGATGAGAAAATTAAAAAAAATTGTGGAATTGGAGTGAAAATTTTTTTTTGCTAAGATTTAGGGGCTAAAATGAACTTTTCAAAAAGATGTCAGGTTGATCTGTAATTTTTAGAAAGTATTGGGGCCAATCTATGATGTGGAAACAATTGGGGTGAATCTGTAATTTCTAAAAAAAACTTAAGGGGCCAAAAGGTAATTTATGAAAAATGGGTCAAACTGTAATTTCGAAAATAATTGTGGGCAAAAATAAAATTTCAGAAAGTTGTGAGGGTAAAATTGTAATATCAAAAAGTTTTGGGGCACAAAGTGAAATTTCGGAAATATTTGGGTCCAAAGTGGAATTTTAGAAATTTCTGGGGCAAATTTGTAATTTCAGAAAGATCTGGGGCCAAAGTGGAATTTTAGAAAGTTCTGGGGTAAATTTGTAATTTCTGAAAGTTTAGGGGGTAAAAAATAAGATTTTACAAGACTTCTGGGGTCAATATGAGAATCTGAAAAATTGTGGTGACGTGGCAACTACTTGACACGTGGCGATCGGTAATTGGCTATCTCTATGATGATGTGGCAGCAGTCTGACACGTGGCAAACTTTGATTGCAAGGACTGATGACGTGGATGATGACGTGGCTTGATGACATGTCAACCGAATCAGCTTGACACGTAGCCGTTTTGACACGTGGCAATCTCTGATTGATTCGTTGGATGACGTGGATGATGACGTGGCTTGATGACGTGTCAATCCGGATCAGCAGGACACGTGGCAGTTGTGACACGTGGCAACCTATGATTGACTGGGTGGATGACGTGGCTGATGACGTGGCTGATGACGTGGTCGTCTTCAACCTCTGGTAGGCGCGTGTGGCACGTGGAGTAGATAGCCGGCGCGTGACGGCGCATGGAAGGTTAGGCGGCGTTGATCTTCTCCAGTCCAAGGTTTTGGACCCTTCCGATCACGATTCCGACGTCAGTTTTCCTGAAAGAGTACCGGAGATGGGACTTTTGAAGATGGCCGATTTCGACGTGGCCGGAAAACTTCGACAGTGAATCTCAGGCAGCTTTTCAGGCGTTCCCTCTCTCTGGAACCTTGCTCTGATACCAAATATGGCTCAGGAAAAGAGGGGGGGCAGAGCAGAAGAAGAAAAGAAACTTAAAAGTTTCAAAAGCAAAGCTTAATACTTGATTCTGGATTGCTTACATGAGGGATGTTGATCTATTTATACAAGGAAATGGAGGCATAAATGATAAATCAGAGGCAAGCCTATACATCCTAGTCAAATTAATAATTCACATGCTAAGGTGGAAAGTCCATGGGTGGTGGCCAACAAGTCTTATTTTGCTGCTGAAGATCATCATGGGCGGCTGGTGCACATGGATGTGGGGGTTGTTGAGTGATTACAGTTGGCATAGCAATCAGAGGCACATGGGTGCCTAATTCCGTGACAGGTATGGGTAAATTTTTGAAGCTGTGTATATTTTTAATTGGTCCATCCGTTTGGTTATTAAGTTGTCGAATGCTGTATAAGAGCTCTGCTTTTGTGCTTGTGTGAAAAATTTGTTTATAGAATTGGCAATGATGATTGTAAATGGTTGAAAATTTTATTGAGTTTTTCAAAGGGAAGCAATTATGTCATTAGTCTTAACACAAATATTAAGCAATTTGAAATAAATACAATTCCTTATATTGAATATATGAGCATATAGTTCAATTCATAACACAAATTCACATAAATTCCCCTCTATAATTACTAAATTTTCACATGATGCCATAGACAAAATAAATAAAAATACATTATAAGTTTATCATTTCTACTTAGTGGGTCTTCTTATATTTATAGTAAATTTTTTATTTGATCTTTAAAAGAATATAATTATTTTAATTTTGTTTTTAAAAGATTAGTTTTTATTTTTTTGTTGCAACCTTGCCTCAGCTTTGAGGAAGATTACTTGAAGCAACTAGAAAGCTCTAAAGGTAAATAAGTACTGTAACATCATTTTTGTTTCTAAACTTATAAAATTTTGAGTGGTTTATGGAAGAATTTGTTCTGCTATTTTGCTGTTATTTATGGAATATGTACACTTATTGGTCTAGAATACGTACACTTATTGTGTAATTTGTTCTGGAAGAAATTGTTCTGTTGTTAATTAAGGGAGTTATGGATCGAAAAATGGGTAGTAAGTTTTGATTCCTAATAACATTTTTTTTGCTACTTGAAAATATTAATTTTCGTTTACTTTGTGCAGAAACAAAACAAGTGGTTGCTCAAGCACGAGTTCTAGATAAGAAAGAATTGGAACAATAAGTGCGGCGAGATTTTATGTTGCATGATGTGCTGCTTTTGTAGTGAGTACTAGACCTATCCTAGGCCTCACTGGATTAGTGAGAGTACTATGGTGTAGCTAATCCAAGAGTGGCAAAGGGAGGATTACCAAAGGAAATGCAATCAGACACAAAGAAACCGGGTATCTACGACCGGGGGACATTGCACACTGAAGGCAACATTCTTGCCTTTAAGCACATGCGTTGGATGGTAAGATATTTATTATTCTTCCTCTACTTTTTGTTGATTACACAATGTTTTCAAGATATATAATGTTCACTAAAATATGCAGGAGCGTGAATCCAGGAGAAGATCTCACTTGCTGGACCTATTCATGCCAATGTTGTCAGAACCGGCCTGACTATTGACCTGGATAAGCCTTCGGGTCATCGATTCACTGGTTTAACTGCCGGGTCACTAGGTCAACTGTTGACCCGGGTAAATACATTAAAAAATTAAAATTATATATATATATATATATATATGTATATATATATATATACCTATATATCTTTATAAATAAATTCAAAAATAAGTAAAATAAATAATTTACATGCAATTTCACAATTCAAAGTCATAAACACCCGTAATAATTTATAAACATTTGTAATAATTCAAACATAAAGTCATGAATATTCATAATAATTTATAAAGTAATAAATAAAATCATCCAAACATAATAATTCATACATTAAAAGTCTTAAACATATATCATATTTTATAAAGTCATTAAAATGCTAATATTTTCCTAATAATGTTATTTCTATTGGTAAAGTAAATTAGTAAAGTGTTGCTAAAAAAAAAAAGAAATCTGGTCGCAGTTCACCGAGTCACCTGGATCGACCCAAACTGGGCCAGCCACCGGGTCGACCCAGCCGGGCCAATCCAGGTCATACAACATTGATTCATACGCACCCACAAAAAGGACATTGGAGAATTCGTTGACCAGTGCTCGACTGAAGTCTATGTGAGTACAGTGAAATCTTTTTCATTTTCTTCTAATACTTTTCTCAGTTATATTATCTTATTGATTATTCTTAATTATGTGCTTGTATCTATTTAACAGGTGTAATATACTAGACTGAGATCATATCAAGCGTTCACGTCACATGGGACTTCTAGAGATGTTGAGGTTGATGATACACAAATATGGCTGCAAGCAATGGGAGGGAAGAACAAGAAAGGTCGAGTATTTAACATAGGGTTAGAGGTGTGTGAGATTTGATGTTTATCTAGTCAGAGATTTGTCCCAACTTCTTCAGGCCTCCATCTTGACTTCCAGTAAGAGCTAGATTGCTGCGTCAAAAAGAGGTTGGAAGAGAGGGTTCAACCTTTGAAGGATATGATTCAAAATCAAGCAGAGATTATTCAGAATCAGGCGGAGATGTTTCACAGTCAGGCGGCCTTACTCCAAAATATGTAGCAAGTTATCAACCACTTCTTGCGCCAGCAAACCCCTCCTGATACTAGTGCTACTGCGAATGATGACTCCACACAACTCCCAAATCCCTCATAGATTAGTTTATTTGATTTTTTTAATGATAATTACACATTGTATTCTTTTATTGGAACTTGTAATTTCTTGGTTTGATTATTTATATAATAAATTTTCATTTTATATGTTGTTCTTGTTGCTGGCTACTGCTGCTTGAAATTGGTTACATTCTTTTTTTTTTCACAGCTTTCAAATTTGGTTTGGATTAATTTTATAATACATATAAAAAAAATTTGTCAGCAAATTAGAGATGGATTCAGGGACAGATTTTTTGTCCCTGGTTTGATATGGAATCAAGGATGAATTTTCCGGTCTTGATTTGAGAGGAAATTAGGAATAAATTTTCCTTGATCTGACATAGAATTAGGGACGGAATTGTATTTCGACCATGATTTGAGACAAAATCATAAATGAATTTTTTGTCCTTGATTAGAAACGGAACTGTATTCCGTCTCTAACACACAAAATTAGTTTGAGATGAAAATTTTTATTTGGGACGAAAAATTTCATCCCTGAGACAAAATATTTTTCCATCTCAAAATTTTTGCAATAGAACGTTCATAGACAGAATTTTGCCATCTTTGATTTCATATCTGAACAATCAGTGATGAAATTTTCATTAATTAGAGATGCATTTTTTTGTCTTTGATTCTTGAATTTCTGGAAGTGCAAAAAAAAAAAGTAACTATTAGAATTTAAAAAAAAACTGAATAAGAGTTATAGTTTATGGGTTGTTCTAATTAAAAAACACTTCAAAATATTTTCATCTATTTAGTAAGAAAAAGAAACCTAAAATTATTAAAGCGATTATGCACCTACCTTTGTATTCATGAAGTGGAAGCTATCGGATTATAGGACACTTGATTTATGTTTAATTTATTATTGACTTAAGCCTTTGAATTAAATTATCGCATATACCTAGCTAAAAGCTGATAGATATAAATCTAATTTGATTTCAAAATTTTTACCGCATAAAAAGATGAAAATCTCGCAATTAATTAGGAAATATTGTAAGAAGGAAATACCTAGTTATGTACCATTTTAAATAATTGTACATGCCTAGTATATTACGACAGAAAATAATAATGAATCAATTTATTCTCAGTTTAGCGCGTTTAGCTTCCACCAGCCCCACCAGCTTCAATATATAAAGCAAAAAGAATAACTATTAGAAATTAGTAAAGGAAAAGAAAAACTTATTATTTACACAATTATAGTTTATAGGTTTCTAATTAAAAACACTTCTAAACATTTTTATCTATTAGGTAAGAAAAAACATAACTAAGGAAAAATTGTAAGACAATAAAATATTTAACAAAATACAATACATGAGAGGGCTCTTAAGCAAATGGATAAAGAGAAAATGATATTTGATTATTTTTATTGATCTTTTGTTCAAATGGGCTTGGCCCGACAATCAAATAAGCACAAAAAGGAATGGCCAGATCATGGCACAAGCAAAACAAGGAAGAAACATAAATACTCAAGCTTGACCATCTGGCACTAGACATGACACGATGAGAAATAGGAATAGCTAGCCCTATTTTAAATAGACAGACCTTATTTGATGGCCCCAGTGCCAAATCAGACTAGAACAAAAACACTAATTAAAAATGGGCTTAATTTTTTTAAGCCTAATCCTTTTTTTGTAGAATTTAATGGGCTGACCCATGACACAAGATATACACACATTTGAGTCGTGTTAATTCAAGTGCCATTAAGGAAAAAAAAAATGTAAATAGACAAGCCATTGAATTAAGCTTTGGTAAATCCAATGTCGTACGGAATGTTAAGAGGCCTCAACCAATCTTCAGACTTAATGAAGTCTCTACCCTTGAGAAAATTGCCAGCTGTGAATCGGGCAGCTTCATTCTTATTTATAAGACCCCTGTAACCACCCCATTTTATCCTTTGTTGAACATTAGCACCAGGACCTTCATTATTGTACTCACCATACCATAAGGTGTTTAGGTACATTGGTCCGTTCCAAGGAGTCCACCCTTCTGGATTAATAACGTCGGTTATTCTGGACTCCATAATCAGAGTTGTTGCGAAGTCCTTCCATGGCCTTCCCAAGTAGGATTTCACAGTTAACCTATCTGGTATAAGAGCCGGCTCTGCAACAATGTCACAATTTTGAATGACAATTCCAGTATCTGAATTTGGTTCTTTTGTCCCATCCGCTGTCACCGTGTTAAACTGGCTGGGTAAAGGCTTCCTTAATATGATTTTAGAGCTCTGGATTATTGTGGCAGATGCTCCAAAGATGAAATCTATGGTACCAGAAATTTCGCAATTCCTATATAACTGACGATTGGTTTGAACTAAAAGGGTGTCCTGGTAACCCACCATAGAACACTCAAAGAAAGCTGACAAATCTCCTTGGTTTCTAAGTGCCACTGCTTGGTGCATTTGTGGACCGGCACTGTTTTCAAATGTCATGTACTTGGCAATAAACCCATTTCCTAGATTAACTGCATATATATATATAATGAAATAATTAATAGAGATACTAATATTTTATGAGTATACCTTTGGGTATATAGGAAAGTAAGAACCAATTGAAAATATGAATTATGCACTTACTAAAGGTAGCTGTGTCTTGTGTGGATGGGACACCACCCCTATTGCTCTTGTTTCCAGTTACAACAGTTTTGCCAATGCCCTCGCCATACATAAGGATATTCCTTGCATTTTTAGGAATTAAGACATACTCCTTATAAATCCCTGCCTTGATGAAGATCACGTATCTGCCATTGTATTTCGTATCCTTAAGACCAGGATGGGCATTAAGAGCATCTTTGATGGTCTTGTATTGCCCGCTCCCATCTTGAGCCACTACAGCATTGGGTTGTGGTTGATCTGCGTTCTGCATTAACTGGCGATCCGAAGCAGAGAACCAAGTTGGATACCCTTCGCTTTCTGCTTCCAAAAGATGACGGGAAGCAGGTTTGACGTCCAGCTTCAACCCGAACTGCTCGAGAACCTGATCTAGGTGAGCCATGATGTTCAGGCCCATGGCAGTGAACTTTTGTATATCATCCAACCCTTGCGCTTGCAGTTGTGACTTCACTTGTTGCTCCGTGTCGCATTCCTCCAAAGATAACATGCAGAATTGCTGATACGAGACCACAGCGCTTAGCCAATTCCTGAAGTCAGCGGACCGGTCGTTTAGGGTATTGATGTCGCCACCACGCAACAAGTCAGTTGAAAATTGGAGGCTGTCTATAGCTAAGTCGAGCAAGTCCTTGCAGTCATCGAGTGCCATCTTAATCGTGGAGTTCTTGCTTCCATGATCCACAGTGAGCCTATCAGTCAAATTCAAGGCCTTGATGACGCTGTTGAGGCTGGATTCCACAGCTTTGGTGATGTATGCCCTAGGGTCGGGGTCACTCACACTGCCGAGAGTGTCGTGGCAAAATTGTTTGTCGTTGGCATCCTGACACATTGTTTCCACCGCGGCTTTCTGATTGACAGATACCTTTTTATTCTCACCATTATCGCTCTTCTTGTTAGCCACAATGACGGTGCCGATGACAGCTCCCACCACAAGGACGAGGGCAGCTACAGGGATGATTAGTTTCTGGGCCATTTTTATTTCTTTTTATTAATTTTTTTAAAGAGCTAGGTTCTTCCAGTTATGTTGCTTCCCATTTGGGATCTTTGTTTTTAGATTCAAAGGTAGAAGATGATCGAAAACCCGAGGATGCTCTATGTCAAGAGATGCACTTGGCTTTTTATACATGATTCCAATTCCTATAATAAGGAAAGCAAATTCTGTTACTCAGGAATGACAGGTATCTTACAGGTTTAGTGGCAAATACCCTGTTTGCCTTTTCAAATCAGTGGTGATTAGATGGTTTCGGATCTAAATCAGTTTCTAACACCGACAATGATGCATGATCGATATTGGTTTGCATTTTTTTAGATTAAAATGCTTAAAATAAATATGATAATCAATTATCAGTTCAACTAAACATACAATGTTGATCTCACCATTGTTCAAAAAATTATTATTAACGTTTAAAAATATAAATATTTTAAAAATTAAATTAATTCAATATATATCTTTTACTAATTTATTAAAGTTTGATTTGATCCTAAGTAATTAAGTTTCTTTAAATCGTTATTTGTGACTTAAAATTAATCTGCCATTCAGTGCTTAATTTTTTTTTATCATATCTCAAATAGACTTCGTATACTTCTGTTTTTCCTCTCCTAAAATAATTAAGTGACTTAAAATAATAAAAAATATATTGTAAATTTTGTTTATATACTTTAAATAGTTTCATATTTTCAAATGCTGAAGTTTATGTTTATATTTGAAATTAAATTAAACTATCTATTTAATTCTAAAAAAATAAGTTACTCAAAATTTTTAAATATAATAAACATGTTCTTTAGTGTTTATGTAATCAATTCTATTTAATTTTTCTCAGTGAATAATCAGAGTGAGGCCCTAATTGTCTCTGTCAAAAGTTAAATATAAAATACAAAAAATGACAGAGTGATGTATAGAAAATGAGACTTGGATTGGTGTGCCCTGCGCTGTATAAATTAGATAGGATAGTATGAATTAACCCAATTTAAGCTTATTATACGATTTACAATTTTTTATCTACAAAATGTTATTCTAATTCTTTGGTAACTGAAAATATTTTTCTAATTTATCAGGAAATATAGTACTGTATCATCCTGTATGTTATATATGTTGGACTGCTGGTACAAATTAAAAACACGCGGTCTTGAAGTTTACGCGTAAAAGGACGAAACGATTATTTGAGATTAATTCACTATATAGTATGTTGCACTTTTTTTTTTTCAAAATATATCATTTAAAAAATAATTTCATATTTATTTCACTCATGAAATATAGTAAAATCACTTGATAGTTTTTCTTTTCTGTTATCCTTTTAAATCTTAAATTACAAATTATTTAGTTCAGTGATTCCCAAAAAATATCATTGCTTAGTGAGGAAATTGTATTAATTAATATCATTTTTAGTCTTATAACTTTATTCGAATTAAAACAAAATAATTTTTATAAATTTTTGTCATCATAATTAGAATTTTAAAAATTAAGAAATCACTTAACAAAGTCAAATTCAGATAAAATGCATTTAGGTTATTTATGGGACAAATAATATATAAAGAATCGTTTAATAACATGCTTCAATTTAAAAGCCAATTTAAAATTTTAATAAAATTAAAGGATTAAAATATTTATTTAATGTCAATATTTTATATGTGCAAAGTTTTGAGTGGCAACTACTTAGCATATATAATTCGAATTTACACTAAAAAAAATAAAAAAAACTTTCAGTGACTCACTAAAAGTTTAAAAGTTGTCATCAAAGACATTTTGGTAATGACAATGAGTCGCTGTTGATATTTTTGAAAGTTTTGGTAGCAATGTCAAAAGAAGTTGCCATTAAAGCCACCATTTTGTACCGACAAAGTTTGTCACTAAAAACAAAAATATGCCACCAAAGGTTCAAAAATCCAAATTGCCACTGGAAAGGCAAGATTAAGTGGCAATGAGGCCTCCTTTGGTGGCAAACAAATGTCACCACTAAAGATGTCTTTTAATGGTGACTTTGTATAGTCACCATTGAAGACAACCTATGGTACATGATAAAATAATCAAGATTGAGATATAGGATTGGAAAGGCCAGGTGAGATCGAGTAGGATCATAAGATTATATGTAATTTTAAAAAATAAATATAAAAATATTTATATAATTTGCTAAATATAAAAAATATTTAAAAATAAATATAATTTATCAAAATATCAAAATATTTCTATAAAACATCTCATATTTTCATAAATTTATCAGTTATTTGCATTAAAAAAATTTGAATATCAAAAACATTAAAAAAATTAAGTGTTAGGATCTTAAGATCCTGTATAATTCTATACGATCTTAAGATGCAAAATCTAGATCCCAAATGATCGTGATGTAAAAAAGATCCTATAAGAGATCTTGCTTGATCCTACAAGAGATCTTGCTTGTTTTTGTTGTCAAGATCTAGATCTTGTGTGATCTTACAAGCAAGATCTAGATCTTGATTACCATGATACACACTATTTCCCCAATTGCCTTTAGTGGCAGCATTGAAAAGTTACCATTAAAAGGTGTCTACGGTGGTGACTTTTTAATGCCACCAAAAGTTATCTTCAGTGGCAACCATACTATGTTGCTACTAAAGTGTGCCTTTAGTGATGACAAATATTGCAACTGAAGGAGACCTTTGGTGGCAACAATGATAAGTTGTCGCTGAAGAATGCGTTTGATGGCAACTAATGTTGCCTTGAAGGCATCTTTCAATGGTGACATATAATTGTTGTTATGGAAAGCATTCTTCAGTGGCTAGATTTGTCGCCACCAAAGGTCTTTTTTTAGGCCTTTATCTCTCTTTATTGGCAACTTTTTGTTGCCAATGAAGGGTTTCAATTTCTTTTTAATTGCAAAGAATTTTTTAATGTACATATGTTGTAATAACCGTGATTTTTTTATTTTGATTTTGATTTGCCCCCTTTTCTATAAAATGCGCATTTAAGGGGGTTTGGATGAATTGATTAAAATTCCTCAATGGGGAGATTTGATTGGAAAAAATTCTTAGGAGTTATGTTGCAAATTTTGTTTAAATGTGAGTTTGGCCAATGGGAGTAAGAAGGGATATGGGTGTAATTTTTGGAAAAGGTATCTTAAATAACTTTGAGGCTTCAATCTTCCTCATTTCTTCTCTCAGTCTTTTCGTGCTCTCTTTGTGTCTATCTATGGTGGCTGACCGAAAGGAGTGGAAGAGGAAGGAAGCTCTCATTGTTGTCAAGCTTGAAGGATGTTTAAGTAAGTATATGGTTCATTTTCTTCCTCTTCCATTTTCTCGTGCACATTAAACCATATAATAACAAATTGGGGGATATTGCTATAGAATGTCTCTGTAAGCTGAATGATGTGGGGTTTATTGTTCTGAAATGTTAGTTAATGAGGAAGGAACAAAGAATTAAAGGAATGGTCATATAATGATGAGACTAAAGAGTATGAGCTGAAAATGGTGAAAGTTAGGGTTATGATGAACAATTGATGATTTACGCTTGGAATCACAGTTTTAACTTGGGGTTTTAGTGCCAAAATGATCATAAAATACTAGAAATAAAACCCCATTGAAGGAATCAAGGATTTTGATGGAGATTTAGGAATTTTGGACCCAAAACTGTGAACTTTCATGCCTACCCAGTAGCATGGCACCTGGGGGCCACAAGGCAGAGGGACACCAGTAAGTTTGAGGGCTGGCGCCTATTCTCTTGGAGGTGATGTGGCACCCAGGTGCCATCCTGGACCTTTCTCTTTTCTTTTCGATTCATGGATTCATGTATTGAGAAGATGTCTTGTTGTTCTAGAGTTGTGGCATCGATTTGATGCTTGACTGGAGTATTTCTCGAAAGTTGGATGTGCCTCAATTTAAGGTGAGGTATGGTTCATTCTCTCTTTAAACTTTGACAATTTATATGTGAAAATTCCCTTTTATTTCCTTAGAATTTCAAATATATGTGAGTGGTATTCTCTTTGGATGAACCTAGATTGGTCATGAAAATACCTTGGTGGAGAATATTAATTAGAGATGAGTGTTATTAAATTATAATCATTTTAGGAATGTTTTTCCACATCTACTTTAAATTGTATATTAACTCATCTGTGGATTTTAATGCCTGATTGTGATACGTGCTGCGATATTATTGGGAATGAATTCATCAATGGGGGAAAAAAGGTCTTAAGGTTCAATTCATAAGTGAAGGATTAATGAAGTTTGTATGTGGTTATAATGGTTTTAAAACTTCAAGGATCTATGAAAATACCTAATGAGGGGATTATTCAACTTAGATCTTGATTCGAGATGTGTTGTTTAAACTGTAGTAAATGATACCATTATTTTGATCATAACTTTTGCCTTTGCATATATGTGTCGAGATGGGGATTTAATTCATATGTACTGAATGGATTAGCATGACCCTACGTGTTAACCTATATTGACTATTTTGTGGATTATGATATAATTCGAATGAATATTTGAAAGGTACTTCTCCACTCTCATGGTGTTGTCCACTTTGAGGTTGAGTGCATGATGTGCCATACTTTTACGCTATGATTAAATATTATGTGGTTTGTCACATAATGTAGATGAATAGTTCTTTGTTGTATTATACCTTATATTATATTCCCGTTGTGTGTAATAAAAATCTCTTGTCTACAGGATGTACTTACCTATGAGGAAAACTTTTACTTCATAATAGTGTTTTTCATCACTATAAATTGAATATTATTGAAATTGAAGTAATATTTAATTATATTGTGTTATATATGACGATTATGGTGGATCCATATGCATATCATTATCCTATGGCTTTGCCAAGAAGGAGTTATAATCCTGCGACTCTACCAAGAGGGAATTATATTAATTATTGTAGATTGATCTCGGTGGTCTCTTTTATGTGATATAGTCTCGGTGGCTCATAATTTCATATGTCCTGGAATAGTGGACATATTATAAATTTCAAATGCCTTGGAACGGTAGACATATGCAAATTTCAAATGTTTTGGAACGGTGGATATATTACCATTTTCAAATGTACTAGAACGATAGACATATTATAAATTTCAAATGTCCAGGAACAGTGAACATATTGTAAATTCAGAATTATGCTGAATTAAATGGCTATTCATCTCACATGTGCCTTATGTAGAGACTTCGGTTTTACTTTATTTAAATATGGTGATTATGGTGAGATTCTCTGATCTTAAAATTGTTTGATGTTACGTGCTAAACTTGTGTGATTGAGTCATGTAATAGTATGGATTTTGTAATTCCCTTGTGAGGCATGACTTAATGATAATTGTGCACATAGGGTAAGATTTCTTTACTTGGCTATGCAGGTTGTGTAGGATAAGGCTTGGGCCTAGTGTTGGTGGATGGGATATAAATTTTGTGTGCCACCCTTGTGAGCGGCACGTGATAGTAATCTGTTCAGTTTAATCATCCTCTCACTGAGTATTTTCATACTCACCCATTTTTTTGTGCCCTTGAAAGTTTTGGTTAGTTAGTGGGACTCTGTATGAGGAGTAGCGGAGCTTTTGTGTCATCAACCTCCTCTTCAGATTTGGGTTAATGTTAAGTCGAGTATGTCTAGGTCCCTTGAGTCACTTTGTAGTGAATAGAACTCTTGGGTTTTCTGTGATACGGATGTGTGAAGATTTCCATTAATTATTACTTTTAGTTGTGTGGGCTAAGTGTATGCGAATTCAGGCTTACGATGGTGATATGGATCCCACTACCATACCGGTCATGTTCTCGGAATTGAGACGTGACATATGTTGTCCTTGTATCAGTTATCATAAGTATCATTTAAACACATAATGTAACAATATTATTTTTCTTTCTTATTATATTCATGTACCATGGCTAGTAATGGGTGATTTTAATGACATATCAAACCCAAATAAAAAATTTAAAGGAAACCACCCTTTAAAATGAAAATGAAAACTTTTAATAACTTCCTAAACAAAACAAATCTTTTAGACCTAGGCTTTAATGGACTAAAATTCACTTCAATAAACTGTAGAGATTATAGGAATATCATTAGAACACATATTGGTAGGGCATATGCTATAACTTCTTGGCTAAACCTCTTCCTAGAGACAAAAATCCTCTATCTCCCATGCTTAACCTCGGACCATTGCCCTATTATCCTTAAAACTAATCCCATTTTCTTTGTTGGACCATGACCTTTTAGATTTAAAATCTTTTGGATGAAGCATCCATCTTTTGTCCTTTAACCATTAACATATTGCTTCCTTCTGGGAAAAATTTGGATCAAACTATTATAAACTACCAAACAGCCTTGCAAAATTGAAATTCTGAAACTTTTGGAAACCTTTTTAAAGAAATTAAAAGAACCAAAGCTTGGGTATTAGGCATATAGAAATGCTTAGAAACCCATAGTAACAATAACCTTCTTTTATTGGAACAAAAACTACAAGAATACTATAAACAACTCCTAGACAATGAAGAAAGTATTTGGCTTATGAAATCTAGGATTCAATGGATCACTCTAGGAGATAGAAACACAAAATTCCTTCAAACAATAGCTCTAAATAAATGACACAAAAACAAAATCTACCAACTCCGAAAATCTGACAACTCTTGGACCACAAACCCTTTAAAAATAGAAGAAGAATTATTAACCTACTTAAATAGCAAGTTTGAAGGAAATCATGCACTTGACCCTCTTTCCCTCAATAACTTTCAGCCCTTAAACTTTCCCAGATTAAATAATCCACCACATTCTTTGTCCCATACACCTCTTTAGAAAGAAATCAAGTCAGCCCTTGATAATCTAGCCCCTCTAAAAGCACATGGGGAAGATAGACTTCATGCAAACTTTTATCAGGAGAATTGGGATATTATTAAACATAAACTAATCCCATCCATCCAAAATGTTTTCTATACTAACTTTATACCTCAAGCTTGGGAAGGACTCTCTTCTGCTTGATCCCAAAAACTGAAAATGCACGCAAACCAAATCACTTCAGGCCTTTGGGTCTTTGTACCATGCACTATAAAATCTTAACAAAAATCCTAGCTAATAGAATTAAACCTCTCATCCCTAACATTATATTCCCTTTTCAAGGGGCTTACATTCTAAGAAGACATGCATCAGACCTTTTTATCATAGCTCAAGAAGTCATGCACTCTATGTGTAACTCTAAAAGCAAGTTTGGATGGATGATTATAAAAATCGATCTAAAGAAAGCTTTTGACTCTATATCCTAGCCTTAATTGAAAAAATTCTCAGTCTTTTCAACTTTCAACAAAACTTTATTAACATAATTATTTCATGCCTTAAAAAAGTCACTTACATTCTAATTATCAATGGAAAAAAAGCTACCTAGTTTAATCCCTCGAGAGGTATAAGACAAGGAGACCCTCTCTCTCCATATATTTTCATCATCGTAATGGAAGCCCTTACTTATAAATGAAAAGATTGAAAACAAAATCTAGACTCCTTACAAATTCCCAAAACATTCCTTGCCTATTTCACATGTACTTTTTACTGATATGACATAGTGCTTTTTCGTAAAGTAAATCAAAACAGCATCAATGCAATCCAACAAGTCCTAAACAACTTTTGTAACCTTAGTGGTTTAAACATCATTCTTAAAAAATTAAAAAAAAATTGGCTCTCTAACTTTGTAACAACCTCTATGCACACCTTCATACAAACTAACCTAAATATAAAAATCTCTAACAACCTAGGGCAATATTTAGGGTACCCTCTTAAACCTTCTTATAAGTCAAATTACTTCAATTTTATCTTGAAAAAAATTTGAGAAAAAAAAACTACAAGGTTGGAAAGGTAATCTTTTAGCATAAATTGCTAGAGTTGAACTTATAAATTCAACAATCTCAAATATCTCAAACCATTATATGAAACCTTTCCTTTTTCCAACCGTTACACTAAAAAATATGGACAGGAAAATTAGAAACTTCTACTGGTGAAATTCTTTTAATGGAAAAAAATTGCATACTCTAAATTGGAACAAAATCACGAGAACAAAGTGCTCACGAGGAGTAGGCGTTAGAAGATCAACACCCCAAAACAAATCCCATATTTTAAACCTTTCTCGGAAGATCAAGAAAAACCCAAATAACATATACTCCTCAATCCTAACCTCTAAATATAGGTCCCTCCTTTTAAAGAAAAAAACCACTCTCTTATACACTTGTCGAAGCATTTAAAAAGTAATGAGACTCTTTAAAGAATTCACTAGGAAACATATTGGAGACGGACAAGATGTAAACTTTTGGTATGATAGCTGGTTATGTAAAAGCTTAAGATCTCAAATACTTGGACCTCTTCCTGGAAATGAAGAACATAGAGCCATAAACATGACTATCCTAAAAAATGGTTCTTCCTACACATGGCTTCTTCATGCTTTACCTTTCAACCTCATATCTAAACTAACAAATAAGATAATAACTCATCCTCTATACCTATGTCCTTACTTAACTCCGGACATTGAAATTTTGAACTTAACAAATGATGGAAACTTCACAACCAAATCTGCTTATTATGCCCTCCTAAACCTAAACTCAAACAATGTTGACAACAGACAAAATTGATCTTGGATTTGGAGCTTACCTTGTCACACTCGAGAAAGATTTTTCTTTTGGCAAGTAATCAACAAAAGCCTACCAACAAAAAATACATTATCACGAGCAAATTGCATAGAACATATTTGCCCTCTTTGCAATGGAAACTCAGAAACACACGTACATGCAGTCAGAGATTGTCAGTACATTAAATCAATGTGGTCAGCCTTAAATGCTCCTCCTTAATTCTTCGACCAACCCCTGAAACTTGTTGTGAAAAATAGATATTTCAAAAAAATATTTAAAATTGTGAAAATATTCTCAAAATATTTACAATCTTTGATTGGAAATTATTGCAATTAAATATTTTTGACTACCATTATTATTTCCTATTTATAATGATCCACCCATTTATAATTTTTAATTACCGTTATTTTAGAAATGTAACTCCCCATTTATTTTGTAACGTTTACCTTATTTAATAGATTTTAAAGAAAGAATGCAAAACATATATGAGAAGTGTGAGTGATTTCCCAAATAGGTTATGTAGATTGTTGTAAAATATGTATTAGAAGAAATTTAGGAGTATTGTAGAGCATTGAAACCATAAAAATCTCATGGTCGACAGAGGTGAATCAGTTGACTATTGGATAAGTATCAGTCGACTATATGATAAGTATCAGTCGACTGATAGACTGTTGTCTAAACCTCTCGAAGTTTCAGTAGATATCAGTCTACTGTCCATAATGCATCAATTGACTGGAAACTCTACAGATTCATTTATGATATTATGAAGTAAATTTCTCTCTTAAAGACATTTATATTTTTCTAAACTTATATCATAAGTCTTAATTCAAGGTATATCCTAATATCTTATACATGTATTTATCTCATAAGATACTACAAAATACATCATAAATAACTTAGGATTTACATCTAACCAAAGGTTTGCATGCTTTTACACAAGTAGTCTGAAAAACTATACACATGAGTTTTAATATTCTTTACATACTTCCTAAGATAAGATGGTTAGTTATAACATAAAATATGAGATATATAATTCCAGTAGCTAGTTTACTTTAGGAAAACATTATAGGAACCATTTCAGTCATAAAAGCAATCTTGAATATCATAGCTACTTTCATGAACATAGAAATTACATGAAAAACATGACATTCTTATTCTACCTTATAATGCATGACAAATCTACTTATTTTATAAGGGTCAATAATGCGTTATAAGTCTACTCGTCTTATGAAAAATTATTCTATCATTTCCTAAGGAAATGTTCTATCATAAGGATACAACATCCTTACTTATCATAACTATTTCCATGAATATAGAGGCTGATATAAATATAGCATTCTTGCTCTTTCTTATAGTGCAATACAAGTCTACCCACCTCATAAGGGTTTATAGTGCAACATAAGTCTGCCCATCTTGGGTTGCATTATAAGTTTACACATCTTGGATATATAATGCACTATAAGTCTACTCATCTTGGGTCTAAAATGTTAAATCTTATATCTACTTTCATGAATATGAAGGTCATCGTAAAAACATAACATTCTTGTTCTTCCTTTAGTGCAATAGAAGTCTACCCATCTCATTTAGGTTTATAATGTAGTATAAGTCTACGTACCTCATAAGGATTTATATTGCACCATAGGTCTACCCAACATATGGGTTCATTATGCACTATGAGCCTACCCAACATATAGGTTCATAATGCACAATGAGTCTACCCAATATAGGGTTCATAATGCACAATGAGTTTACCCATCATAAGAGTTTATAATGCACCGTGAGTCTACCCAACATATGGGTTTGCAATGCACTAATGTCATAAAAATATTCACTCATATATTCGTGGAAGATTTATCATAAACTTATAATGAAATCATGATCATATCTTTCATAATTCATGATAAGGACATAAATCATCATAGGTTCATCATGGAAATCATTCTCATATCATCCACCCATCTCATGAGGGTGTTCTAATTAATGTTTTATAAGAGTTTTTCATAGGTTCATCACAAAATTTTAGCATA
This sequence comes from Biancaea sappan, assembly GCA_037074585.1. Classification (NCBI taxonomy): domain Eukaryota; kingdom Viridiplantae; phylum Streptophyta; class Magnoliopsida; order Fabales; family Fabaceae; genus Biancaea; species Biancaea sappan. The sequence continues at coordinate 39,970,736 of CM073496.1, forward strand.
TCATACATAAATCATGATGAAAAGCATATATCATCATAAACAATTGCTTTTATGAAAAATAGCTACCTTTGATTCCCTCTAGAGCGGAAGTCTGTGAATTCTCTTTCTAATTTCTCTCTAGTTCTTTTTGCTTCTCAAATTTCAAACCACTTCTTTTTTTCTCTTTCTTTAGTCTAAAAATTGCTATTCTATAAATCCTCAAGCTCTAGAATTCATCTAAACTAGAGGAATCAAGCTAGGAAACTTACCTTTTGTAGTTTTCTTGCTAAATCCTCTACTTGAGATCATTTCTCTCTCGTCTTCTTCTCCTTCATGTTTTCCTTCTTTCTTTCTTCTTTATTTTTTTGAAATTCAACTTTCTTTCTCTCTTTTGGCTTCTAAAAGAGTTTTTAACTAGTGTTTTATGGAAAAATACCTTTTACCCCTACTTTCTTATTTTTGAGCTTCCTTGGCATATTAGGGGTATTTCAGTAAATTTTTCATTATTTTTTCAGCCTTACACAGACTTATTTTACAGTCCAGAATGCTATCAGTCAATTGATGGCTCTTCGATAGTTGATTGATAAGTTGTTAGTCGACTGATGACTCCCATTAGTTGACTCATAGCTACTGAACCAAGAATTAGAGTGTAGTTAGTGAACTAATCACTTTTTATTAGTCGATTGATTATAGATATAAGAAATTTAATATGATTTTAATTACTATTAGTCGACTAATGACTATAGGAAGTCGAATGTTCCACTCAGAACTCAGTTTTTCTTCTATGTCTAACTTAATTATCCTAGTTCTTTTATGTCTATCCTTCATTTCTTATTCTAAGCATCTATAGAGGTAAATAATTTAATTGTAGCATAATTTAAAGCGTAGATAAGAAAAAAATTGGATGTTACATATTTTTCTTCTATGTCTAACTTAATTATCCTAGTTATTTTATGTCTATCCTTCATTTCTTATTCTAAGCATCTAGAGAGGTAAATAATTTAATTGTAGCATAATTTAAAGCGTAGATAAGAAAAAAATTGGATGTTACATATTTTACTTGATCAGTTACACTTTTTCCTCACTATAAAAAGGAAGTCATTTCTTCAGATTAGGTGCACCACTTCTATAATCTTCCCTACCTCTAAGTTTTCTATTTTTTGCTCTTACTGGGCTATAGAGTTTATTTTCTGTTGTTCTAGTACCTGGATTTCGCCTAGAAGGGCTTGTTTAATCCTAGGAGGAAATTTTGTATATGCTTAATAATTTACTTTAAAAATAGTATCTTTTGAGATGCGACTTAGGTTATGTTGGTGATGACTTTTTACAAACAATCTTAAAAAAATTAGTACTACCAAAGTAGCCACTGTCACAACTCTAGCGTAGGGTAAGAACTCAAATGCATAGAGGTAATATTATATTATTTATTTTGATATATATATTATCTTGCTAAAGGCATGAAGCTTGTGTTGGAGATTGTTATTATAAAATAAATAAATAAATAACATTTGTTTCAATTTTTGAACAAACAGTTGCTTCATGTTGGCCCACTAAAGATGTTAAAGTAGCATTATCACATTCTGAACGTAGGCCATTGAGGACTTTTACATTGTAGATGTTGGCATTGGTGATTCATGTTGCTTTATTATTGAAATGATTACATTCAATTGCTTTATGTTGTATACATTCAATTTTTATGATGATATTTTATTTATGATTCTGATTCTTGTAGCTACATCTTACTTTAAGTGTTCAATTAGTTGGTCCCTTGGCTTGATGTTAACAATGTTGTGTTTATTTTTTAATTAATTAGAATCAATACTCATAATGACTTTTAAAGATGGCTCAATAGATCTTTCCAACACTACATATTATATATACACATGTTATTTTGTGTCTTAGAGGTGTGTGAATACATATAAGATGTAGATAATGTAAAGTATATATGAAATATATATATATATATACAAGTGTGAGTGTATATATATTTTTCGTTCTCTATGTATAACATTGTACATTTTTCATGATTGAGATGTTTTGGGAGGAGATCAAGTCAGTATAGAAACATAAAGAAAAACCTTCAAGTTGCAATTCGCATAGTTTTAAGATATTCATGAGTGGTTTCTTATTACTCATGAAGAGGATTGGAATGGTGATTCCTTCTCCCTACACCATGAAGTATGTGAACCATTTTAATCTTTTTCTATCTTGAGAATTTTCTTAATGGTAGAAACAAGAAAACATTTTTGGATATTTTTATAACAACAAGTAGCATAAAAGCCAGTGGTTTGTCCGATATTCTTATAAGAAAAATTAGAATTTTTCTTTATGGCTTGAATGTTGTCCCTAAAAACTTAATTATGGGAAAGATGTGGAATAACTTAAGAGTGCATGTTCAAGAAAAGTTCTAGCTAGAAAAGACATAGTTTTTAAGTGTGTCCATTATGACCTACCTCTCTTTCCTGGGAACTAACCTGATCCACTACTTACAAACTAGTTTCACTATTCTAGTAATTAAGTGAGGGATATAAGAGTGTTGTTATAAAAATATAAAGGTTTTGGTCATGATATTGTGGCTTAATAGAAATTTTATAGGTTTAATATTTTTATTTTAAAAGTATAATTTCATAAAATTATATTGGGATAACTATTGACTATATAGAAAATCTTTTCTTCAAGCTTATATGTGATCAAGTATTTAGTATTAAAATGCTAAAAATTATTTTGTGGAAATTTTTAAATCCTACAATAAAGTGTAATGGTCATATTATTGTGAGTTTTCCAAAGATATGTAAAATGAAAAAATTATGTGTGAATTTTTAATTATGTTATTGTGGGCTTTATAAAGTCATGTGACAAATTATATTTTGTGGAAAGTATTTTGAGAAAATGCTTATATCTATTTTTTGAGATATTTAAAGGCATGTATGCACAAAAAAAAAAAGAAATTGTGAATTTTGAGAAAATTCATTTTTTATATAAATTGTAATTGTGAATTTTGAGGAAATTCACGTTATATATAAATTGTGATTTCACATATGTAAAGTTTTAAAAAGTGCATTTTTGGGTGAACAAAAGTATGTGGGATTCTTGAAAAAAAAATCAATGTGGGGGGTTTTGAATTTTGATAATTCAAAGCGGTTTTATCTAAACTATTCAAAGTATTATTTCTAAGCAATATTGTGAGTTACACATCTCATTTTGAAAATAAATTTTTTTTGTGGATTTGTGATAATATTTTATGGATATTAGCATATAGAAATTTTTAGGTCAATTTGAAAGTTGAGAAAACCATCTCATTGAGATGATGATATGCCATATAAAAATTGGAGTTAGCATTTTTCTAATGTTAATACATGAAAAAACTTTTATTGTACAAAGAGGTACAATAATGTTGAGTTATTGGTCACAAAAATGAGTTTGAGAAGTTCTTAAATGATTTTGTGTAACCATGTTTTTGAAAAATATTATATGATGGATGAATATAGATGCACATATATGTTATATGTTTGATGCTCATCTATAATAATTATGAGTTTTTATATAATGTAAGTATGTGCTAAATTAAAGCACATAATAGTTGGGCTACACACTTTTAAAATATCTCGAAGTTTGAGGGTATTTTTGGAATTACAAGTAAAAGGAAATGAATTTTAAAACTTTGTTTGTGTTTATTGTTATGCTGTGTATAAATTTTCTACCTTGATAAGTGTGTGATGGTCTGTCTGTATATATATGACATGTTTAATTTTTACATTAGCATGGATGATACAGAAAACAAATATTTCTTTGATTATGTTCATATGAAAGACATGGGTGAAGTAAATATGATTTGCGGGTTGAAATCATAAGAAATGTGATAGCAATTTGTTGTCACAAGAACATTATGTTCAAAAGTATTTTAAAAGTTTGATTATTTTGATGACAAACTAGTAAATATCTCATATGATTTTAACACTCAATTAAGGAAAATAGAAGTAAGTCTGTTGCATTTAATGAATTTCACCTAGCCTGACATATCATGTGTTGTATTTTAGATGAATGTCTATATGAACACAATACAATGAATTATGGTACCATAAATTATGGTATCATATAAAGTAGATTTCTCATTGTTTTAGAAGAATACAATGATGATAACTGGATCTCTGATGCAGATGAGACAAAATCCACTAGTGGTTAAACCTCACCCTTGGTGGTGGGATGATATCATGGAGAGTAGCCAATCAAAATTTTAGATTCACTCTAAAAGCAAAGTTTAGTACTTTGAAGCTGGCTGAAAATAAAACTAAGTGGTTAGAAACCTTCTTAGCAAATCTTTTTGTTGGGTAAGATTTCAATGATGTTAGTGTCTATGTATTGTGATTGCCAAGCGGCAACAGCCATTGTAAAGAATAAAATTTTCAGTGGTAAGAGCATACACTTGTATTTGAGACACAAAGTAATTAAGCATTTTCTAAAAGATGAAAAAGAGTACATCTATCGATAGATTATGTGAAGTTAATTTGGTCAATTCTCTGACTAAACATGCATGTAGAAAGGAAACCAATCCTTCATATATCGAGGGAAATGAGACCTAAGCCAATTGATATAATTAATAGTGACAGTAACCTAACCTTTTTGATTGGAGATCCCATGAAAAAGGTTCATATTGGTAATAACAAGTTATTTGTTAGTTTGGCTAGCACTATTTTTTCAATCCCTTCCTATGGTGTTTAGTTTGAAAGTACTAGAATGCATTAATTGAGAGGTTAAAGCTCTTAATGATTTTCATAGCCATTCCTTGAGGATGGTGTATTCATTGTAGATACACTTGATGGAATCACCTATATGAGTATGAAGTAGGGCCGCTCCTATGAGATCTTGGCAAAATCTCTAGAGTACTCATGAACACCAGGAATGTGCATAGCAAAAAATGCACACAATGGCTTTAACAGCATAAATTGTGGGGTGAGATGTGACTGGTAAGGCCTCTAACCTATGATAATAGTTTGCTGGTTCATAGAAGTTATATGCTTTACCATTAACTATATGGGTTAAGTCTTAACCATCTAGGTTTGTTTCATAGCCCAAAATACACCAAACTCGATACATCTACACCCATAAGCATAACCCAGTGGTTTTTCAAAACTTCTTTTTAAATATGTGGAGGATTGTTTTGAAAAATAGATATTTCAAAAAGAATATTTAAAATTGTGAAAATATTCTTGAAATATTTATAATCTTTAGTTGAAAATTATTTCAATTAAATATTTCTGACTACCATTATTATTTCTTATTTATAATGGTCCACCCATTTATAATTTATAATTACAATTGTTTTAGAAATGTAGCTCCCCATTTATTTTACCTGGACAGTTACACTTTTTCCTCACTATAAAAAGGAAGTTATTTCTTTAGATTAGGTTCACCACTTATCTAATCTTCCCTTTCTCCAAGTTTTCTGCTCTTTGCTCTTATTGGGTTATTGAGTTTATTCTCTGCTGTTCTGGTACCTTGGTTTCACCTAGAAGGTCTGTTTAATTTTGGGAGGAAGCTCTGCAGACACAGAATAATTTTTTTAAGGACATTGTCTTTTGAGACGTGACTTAGGTTGTGTTGGTGACGACTTTTTACAACAAAACCTTGACTTATAGAAAATGTTGCCAGCTCCTGTTGTACTTTCCTAAACCTCCCATGGCAAACAATCTTCTTATATGCTATAAGAAGCATTTGGCTTTAAAGAAATAGTCTAGTCTTCTACCAGCAACATCTAAACTCAGGAAAGCTTAGAAAATCTATTCTCTTCAAAGCAGCAGACTTCTATTCTTCTATTCCACTCCCTATTCTAAATAACCATTCCTTATCTAATACCCTTGTAATACCCGCCAATTTTATTTTTATAATAATTGATGGTATTACGGTAATTATTTGCTTTTGTGAAATTGGCATTATTTTTATTATAGTGTTTTGTAGCGTTGCCTTTATTTTTCTGTTTCCAATCATTTAATTTTCATAAATTGATGGAATACTTTTGGTAATTTATTTATAGATTCAATATTATGTGATTGGATTGGGTGATGTGTGGTGTTGTAGTAAGTTTACGTTATATACAGGAAATTATGAACAAGGAATTTACTAAAATTTATGTGGTTTAATTATGATTCTGCAGAAGTGGGTTGGGTGTGGGGCCCGTGGGTCAACCCATGATCCACCACCTATGTTTAACGTTTTAAATGTTGTAAATTATTCCATGAACCTTATTTGGACTTAGGAACTCAAAGGAAGAAGAGAAATAGGTCAAAATCTGGATTTTGGGAGTTTTCTTCCCAAAATTCGTGATGAACTACGAAGAACTGAAGTTCTATGTTCTGGCACCCAGGTGCCAAGTGCATTTTTTTTGGGCAGAGAGTTTATGGCATGGTGCCCTAGGTGCCATGGGTGGTGCCCAGGCACCAAGTCCATAAACTTTGGCAGAGAGTTTAGGTGTTGGCGCCTTAGACGCCCTTGGAGCTGAAAAGGAATTTTGAGTGTTTCGTTATGGGTTTTTGACAGATTCTTGAGGCCTATGTTTTGACATTTCTTTTAGGTGTATTGATAGGATTAATCGACTCTATTTTGAGGCTTTGTGAACGGTAAAACTTGTGAGGCAAAGGTGAGTGGTGGACCTTGCCAAATTCATTTTATTTCAAGTACAGCATAAATCCCCCTCCCTCGTTTATGAAAGATAAATTAGTCTTATTTTATTTTGTTATATTAAATAGAACAGAACGGTAGATGGATTGTTTACTTTACAATAAGTAGTGTATTTATTAATATTGCATTGTGTAACATCCCAAATTTTTACGTTTATTAAATATAGGCAAATTAGTCTATATTTTCAAAGGGGAAAAATTTGTAAATGGAAATAAAGTGGCTTTTCCAAAAATTTAAGGTTGGAGAAAATCATATGAAATTTTAGAAATAATTTTTTGTGATAAATAAAATTTTTCCATTTACACCAAGGACCCAATGACAAGGACTAAAAAGTTGTAGGGACTTTGTAGAATTTTAGCTAGACCATATTAGTTGGAAATTCTGATGCTTATACCTAAGTGTTTTTACGTAGCTCTTCTTCCCTTCACCTAGCTTTGCACCAATAGGAGGCTGCAACATGAATTCCACTTTGAGAAAGTAAATGTGATGTTGGGAGAGATTCCATGTGTAGAAGAAATCCATGAGAACTTCTTGGCCAATGTGTGTGGATGCAACAGAAGGAATGTTTCGGTGAGAGCTTAGGGAACATTGGGAAAAGCCACGTTGAGCATCCCTCTTTGCTGTCCATGCCTTTGAGAGCCACCATTGATGTAATCAAGGATAACCCCATTGCAGCCCAAGAAAGGGAGAACACTTCAATTGGGCCTCTAACTCGTTCAAGGGTTAAAGAGCTTGGACTAATTGCAGCCCAAGAAAGGGAGAACACTTCAATTGGGCCTCTAACTCGTTCAAGGGCTAAAGGGCTTGGATTGGGCTTAACCACATTGTTGAAAGTGGAAGAAGTGTGAAAAGATTGCATGTGGGTTAATTGCATTTGTTGAATATAGTTGTAGTCTATTACCTATGCATTTCTTGTCTTTGACTTTTAGCTACCTATACATTTATTGTCTTTGACATTTAGCCTACACTACTTGACTTTTAGTTGATGCATTTAATGCATTAGTTGGAGTCTTTTGTCTTTTTTTTTTGGAGACCCTCTATAAAAAGGGTCCTTGCCATATGTTGTAAACCATCTTTGAATCATATATGAGATATTGGCATTTTGCTTTCAAGAGGATTCTTGAGTTCTTTCTCTTATCTAACTTGTGTTAGTGGCGAGAGCAACTAGATTTCTTATCACTCACGTTCTTCTTTCTTGAGTGTGGCGAGATCAACCCATTTCTCTTAATTGTGGCGCCCTTTGGCTTATCAATTGAGTGATTTGGTTTCATTTGTTTGTTTCTTTCAACCTATCCAGAAAATCGATCAAGTGTTTTCCCTCCAGAAATCACATCAACCATGAACCCAAAAAACCTCCATCTGCTGCAACACGTGATGCTACCTTGCTGCAGGAAGTGTGAAACCGAGAAATGAAGGAGTTTTGTGTAGTAAATTCATGACTATGTCCTCTCCTTTTTCTGCAACCACGTGAGCCACCTCCCATGGGATTAAAGGGTGACCTTAGCTCTATTTTCTGCTACCTTAAGAGAGAAACTGAGTAAGAGCAAGAGAATAAAACCAAAGGCCTTTGTTTCTATAGAAACCGAGAAGAAGAGAGTTATCTTGCTATAATGGAAAACGTGAAGCATCTACATATTTCTTTTTAACCCAAAACAACAAGCCACCCTTGGGCAACTTTGGTAATGACCAAAGGACCTTCTTAGTAGTGGATTTGAGGTTCAAAGCACACCTTCACAGCAGCAAAAAACAATAACAGGAAAATGCAGAAAAATTTGGAGAGAAAGTAAGCTTGGAAATCTTGGGTAAGCTTTAATTCTTTTTTTAGGCTCGCATGTGTTTAAGAAATGATTAAACATGTCTTAGAGAGTCCCTAGATGAGTTTGGGAGAGCCATGCAGCAAGAAGAATGGAAAAACATGGAGTTTAGAGGTATGCATGCATGACAGGGGCTAAACTGAATAAAATCAAAAGTTTGTAGGAGTAGCTATAATTTCGAAACAAGATATTTTTGTAACCTATAGACTTAGATGAAACTAAATATGGTCTTAGATCAAGAAAAAGATAAGGGAAAAATAATTTTTGAGGACCTAAATGAATGAAATGAAAAGTTGGAAGGAAAGAGTAAAATTTCTGAAAATGTCCAGATTTAGTATATATGGGATTTTAATTAGAATTTGATGGAATTTATCAAATTTTGAAAGTTATTTATTTGACTAAAGTTTGCATTAAGGACTAAATTCAAGGTTGTTGAGGAAAAAGGAAATAGGGTCGAATTTGAGAAATAAATTAGAAGAAATTTTAGCTGATTATAATTATTTGAACTTGGGACTATAAATGAGATTATATATATTATGTAATTAATTTTTGAGGTACAAGATTTAATTAATTATGAAATAGTAATTTTAATCTCTTCCCTATTAGGATATTTTTTTTAGCTAATTATATTTATTTAAATTTGGGATTTGAAATAAGATTGCGAATAAAACGTAATTAATATTTAGTGCATAGAAATTTCATTTAAAAATGGAATAGTATTTTTAAGTATTTCATATTAGGATTTTAATAGCTAATTTATTTTATCAGCACCTTGGAATAATTTCGAGTGGAATCGGTACGAGACGGTAAATTCAGGTAGCCAGTTACATTTCATAAAAGCGCTGTTCATATATTTTGAAATTGTTTTATACTGAAAATGATTTAATTATGAATTATGTGATATTCAACTCTATGCATTGTTATGTATATATTTGTATTATTATTATACTCATGTGCTAAGGCAGTATACGTTAAGCATCTGGGGTACGACGGTACGCGCCAGTATAAGACTTGTCATGGTTAAGGCGAAAGCAGCTATGCATGACGATGCTAGTGTCAGTCTTGCTGACCTTTGGACCACAGGGTATAATCAGACCCTAGTGGTAGGCACTGAGAATAGTGATGACCCTTGGCACCACTTGAGGTGAAACAGACTCCTGTGGTACTAAGACCTGGGAATAATCTCTGCATGATAATGGCATAGATGAGTTAGACTGAATTATGAATGGAGTTATGAACTTGCTTTTATGACTGGGAATGGTTCTTTTTTTCAAGATTAACTACTGGCTACTGAGATTTCTATGTCTGATGATTTTGTACTGTAATAACCATTTTCAGGTGTAAATCAAAATGGGAATAGTGGGGTTGCAGCAGGGAGTCAGTAGCTGTAGCCTAGATTTTATAGTTTTTGTAAAATAATTAAGACTTAATCTCCAGTGATATGTATATATGTCGAAATGATAGTGATGTAAAACTTGCGATGATATCGATGGTTCCTAGTTGCTTTTATTATGGACTTGAGATCTTTGAAATTTAAGATTTGAAAATTGCCATAATTATTCACTAAGGAACCTTATCTTAAAAATCTTTTATCCTGGAGATAGTTTTGTGAAATTTTGAGGTGTTACACATTGTACTGTATTGTGTTCTGGAATCAGTGCATTCACTCATGACACAAAATGCATAGATGTGGGAAGCAGAGGGTTGTCCTTCTGCAGGATGAGGATATTCAAAGGTGTGTGCCTTTGGAATGCACTCATTGAGGGTTGGTCTTTAATGGGTAGCGAGGTAAAATATGGCAAGCATTCATATGATTGATTGCATATTTGAAATATGTCACTGTTATTTAATATTTCTTTATGTTGAATAGCTTTCATTAGTGGTGGTGAGTTATGGTAATTTTACTTATACACTATAACTGTTTTTCTGCACAGTCTATTGCTTATTGAGTTTTGATGAACTCACACCCTCTATGGTTATTCTTTTCAGAGGTGGAGGCTGGGAAAGAGGGGTACCCACTGGAGGGCTAGCGGCTCTTTGGAGTTATACTTCTCTTGGTGTCGGTGGGTTCTTAAAACCAAATTTTGCTAAGCTTAGGATGTCGCTCTGTAGTCAGTTAGGCCACCTAGGCTTGGATTGAGAACTGTACATTATAAATTTGACTGTAATTTACTGTTATACTGAAATTACTGCATTTTGATATTGTAGGATTTTCTATATATATGTGTATGTATAATATTCTACTTATATAAAAATGATTGGCTTATGTACTGCTAGTTGTGGATAACTAGGATTGTTTGATATGATTTATGATATTCACGCTTATTGTATGGGTTTACTTTTGGGGCATGACAACCCTGATACTACATTGGTTGAGATCACAAGAAGGATGGTTCAAATTAAACATAGATGGATGGTGCAAGCCACTACGATTACTGAGTTGCCCAGAATTGAATTCATGGTAACTTGCAGTATAGTCATCGTCCCAGGTTATATTCTCTCAAGGAGCCTTACTTCTATTTGCCTAACTAATTGTTCTAACTGTATCTATACTAATTACACTACTAATTAACACGGGGGAGGGGGTAATGCAGAACCAAGCACATAAAACATAATTAAAGCAGAACACCAATCCTAAATAGAACATAATAGAAATAGAATACAAACAAAAACAAAATGTAATCAGTCTATGGCTTCACTAGAATTGAAATTATCATAATCCTACCCTTAATTAATCTTTGATTTAATTTTAACATTAGGTTGTCAAACTAATATTTCCAAGAGACTTCTTAGAACTAGATTACACATAAGTCAAACTTAGGAAAACCTTCACTAATACCTAACCACATGCAATTTGATTAAGCTCTAACCTAAATCATGTTTGATAATCACCAAAGCAAGCAATATCCATCATAACTCACTACAAATATACAGCAACCGCATATATGCAAATAAAACAAGTTCATTCTTCAAATAACACATTTTATGCCCAAATTCATTCATATCAGAATAGAAATGAATATAAACAGAGGGGCTCAGCATGGATGGAAATGAAATAGAATTTTATAAATAAGAATACTTATCTATACATAAGGATTCAAATTACAGCACTAGCTCCTTCCATGGAACGATTATAGAAAAAGTTTAGCCTTTCATGGAGGCTAAAACACACAAAAACAAAGAAGAAAATTGAGGGGGGGTAGACCTACGAAAATGCTATAGAAAGTGGAAGAAGAAATCTGTCCAACAATGGAAATAGAGGTTCTAAAGCGCCTTTGTAGTTGTTGCCCATGGAGAAAAACAAAGTCAACTCTTGCTGCAGCCTTGTCCCTTTCTTTTCTAGTTTCTGTAGTAGGTTTTTTGCTGTTTCTTCTGCTGCTGCATGCATGCTTCTGCTGCTGTTCTATTTTCTGTTGTACTTTTCTAGTTGTTGTTTGCTTTTTCTAGAAAGTGCAAAAATGTGGGCCCCACTGATCTAGTTAGCCCTAGTCAACTCTTGTCAGCTACCATGTCATCAAATTTGTCCATGTGGCATCCAAGTCAACAAGTTTAATCTCTAATTCTTTAAATCTATAATTAAGAAATAAAACTAATTTGGATATAATCAATTAAGCTCAGAAAAATATAAAATTAAAGCATATCAAATTTATAATTAATTTAGACCCAAATAATCCTAAGACATAATAATTTAGAGAGTTGGAAATATTAAAATGGAAATAGGACTAAGATAGGGACTCAATTGCATATAAAAATGCCCGATATCAATGGATTAGCCAAAAATAGTAATATTGGAATCAGAGGTTTATTTAGAAATGATGCAGATTCTTGGATATTAGGTTGCACCAAAATTTGTAGGACAGGGTTCCTTTTTACTGGCTGAAACATGGGTACTCTATGAAGGACTCCAAATTGTTACTGGCTGAAACATGGGTACTCTATGAAGGACTCCAAATTGCAGTTAGACTCAAGCTCAACAAACTAGAAATAAAGATAGACAGTGAAGAATTCTTTAATCTTTCTAAAAATGATTTAACTCACAACCATCCCCTGGCTACTCTCTTATCAAATTACAGGTACCTATTCTCAAGTTTAGAGGATCATAGAATTATTAAGATAAGGAGGCCTTAAAATCTTGTGCAGATATTTTGGCAAAGTATGGAAGAAAGACCAAATGTCCTATGCACACTTTTTTGCAACCGCCATCTTTTGTGCTACAAAACTATTTATATGATCCCCAGCAAATGAACTAGCTCGCTTCTTTGTAATGTTTGCTATATTAGCTTTATCTTTTGGCTACTGCACTATTCTAGCTTTATGTTTTGGCCACTGTAATATTATAGCTCTTAAAGAGAAAACCTTATGTATATATTGCTTTTATCTATGATATTTCCTCTTCACCAAAATATATATAATAATATTATTAAAACCTTATTTCAAATAGATAGTAAATAATATAAAAAGCTAGAACTTTAACATTTCCAAAATCAATAAAATTTTTACAAAAACCAAGACATAACAATTCCTGTAACTTACCTCATCTTTTACATTGTTCATGCTTGTGGGGACAATATCAATTTAAGGATGTCCTTGTTAAAAGTCATAGCAAAGATCAATTAGAGAATTGAATATATAAATATATTTCAAGTATATAAGAACAAAGATAATAACAAGTAACCTTCAGTATATTAATAAGTAATATAGAAATAGAGATAATAAGCTCCATGATGGGATGACCAAATAGCCAATTAGGAAGCTTAAGCATTATTTGAATACTTGACACATATTATATTCAACTATAAAACAATGAAAATAAAAGAAACATTAGTATCATATCTATGTTTTAAAATAATCAAAACATTACCAAGGCCAAAAAAAAAATATTAACCTCATTAGATATGAGTTCAATAGAAGTCAATATGCAAGCATGTTAGACAAGCAATTATATACTATTTCCACAAGCGAAAGCCAATGTAGGATAAAGTAAAATAGTAAAACATGTACGTACATGTTAAAAGGAAAACTGAAAAATTATATAAGCACATTGGATATTATAGAAATGTTTATTATCTTATTACAATGAACAAACATGTTGAGCTTGACATATTCATGCCCACCTTTATTTGGCCAAATGTTTGATAAGCTTTCACAATGAGGAAAATTTGCCCAAAAAAAAAACTTAAATGATACAAAATGCAACAGAACACCTAAACCACTTTTTTATCAAGGGAATAGAAGACTAAGATTACTTCGCATATCACAATTTCCCAAAAAGATAGAAGGCAAAACTAAAATTGTTATAATTTTTAGGTAAAAGTATATATCATGTCCTTAACATTTTCTTTTTGTCAAATATGTTCCATATGTTTCAATTTTATTTTCAAATATACCTTTTTTCTAACACCGTAAAAAAACTAACAGAATTCCTAACTAAGCTGCTTACATGGTGAATATCATCTATCAAGTCACTTGCCACGTGGAGGAATTCCACGTCAACAAATATATCCAATAAAATTGCAACACGTAGCATATGCTTTTGTTTTGAGAAAAAATTAACAAAGTGCAAGTGAGAAGATTTGAACTCAAGACCTCATTGAAGATAAAGGTACCCTCTACCACTAAGACATTGTTGTATATTCAACATATATATACGAAATTTAATATATCTAGGAACTTCTGTTGTTATATTTAAAATTCAAAACAATATAAACTAATTAAATATTATAAAATAATAAAAAATCTTATAATAAGAGAATATGCTAATTTTTTACATAACTCATTTTAAATTATTTAAAAATTTAATAACAAATCTTATAATATAAATTTAATTATTATTTAATTTAAAAATAATTATAACAATATGCTGTGTATATTAAATTATTTTTTAACATAAGATTTTATATTATCATTTGTAATAATAATTAAATTTTATATATTATAAAATTCAAAGCAATATACACCAATTATTATATGTTATAAAACAATAACAAATCTTATAATAAGAGAATATGCTATTATTTTACATAACTGATTTTAAGTTATATAAAAATTTAAAAAAACTAATAACAAATCTTATAATATAAATTTAGTTATTCTTTATACTTAATAAAAATTAAATTTATATTAAAAATAATTTTAATATGCATAACATATTGTTGTAATTATTTTTAAATTAAATAATAATTAAATTTATATTATAAGATTTGTTATTAAATTTTTTTAAAGTTTAAATAATTTAAAATGAGTTATGTAAAATAATAACATATTCTCTTATTATAAGATTTATTATTATTTTATAATATATAATAATTGATGTATATTGTTTTGAAATTTGAATACAATAATAGAAGTTATTATTATAATATTAAAATTTGCTCAACATACATTAGTGTTCTAGTGGTAGAGGGCACTTTTATCTTCCATGAGTTCTTGGGTTTGAATTCTTCCATTTTCAGTTTGTTGATTTTTCCTCAAAAAACATGTGCCACTTGTTGTAATTCTATTCGACGCATTAGGTGATGTGGAATTCCTACACATGTTCTCAGAGTCGACTCTTCATTTTCAACCTATTCTTGGTGTTAGTTTAGTCGTACAAGATTGTTTGGATATTGGGTCTCATTCTCCTTATTGATTCATGTCTGTGTTGTGTTTCTCCTCTGTCATCAGCTTAGCAGCCTCAAGTTTTGTCTTGCCTTGTATTCTTGTTGAACATGTTAGACACTAAGGCCCATTTAGTTCCTACATTGTCAGAAATAACTGAGCAAGGTAATACTTGCCTTATCACCTCTTCAAACAAATGGGTCATTGATTTTAGTGCCATAGATCATATGACAAGTAATCCCAACACTTTTTCAAGTTTCAAGCCACATAAATCTCCATCTCCTGTTACCATTGAGGATGGGCCTACTTAAAACGTTAAAGGTTTAAGGACCACTAAACCCATTTCTTCTATTACCTTGTCATCAGTTCTAAGTTTACCCAGTCTTTCCTTCAATTTGGTTTTTGTGAGTAAACTCACCAAAGGCCTAAACTGTTGTGTGTATACACCCTCTCAAAATGGGGTAGTAGAGAGGAAGAACATACACGTTTTTGAGACTGCTAGTGCCTTGATGTTCCAAATGAAAGTCCCTAAGCAATTTTGGGATAGTTCTATTTCCATAACTAGTGTTCTGATCAATCGCATGTCATTTATGGTTCTTAGTGGTAAAATTTGCTATAGTATTATTTTTTTCCAACAAGCCATTGTTTCCAATGGAACCATGAGTATTTGGTAGCATATGCTATGTTCGTGATGTGAGGCCTCATGTTACTAAACTTGACCCAAAAGCCTTGAAATGTGTATTTTTGGGATATTCCCGACTTCAAAATGGTTACCAATGCTACTCTTCAAATTTGAATAGATACTTGGTCTCAATTAATGTGGTCTTCTCAAAGGAATATGTATGTATTCCCTTAAATATGTATGTGTTTCTTTTTAGTGTTCCATTTTGTTGATGAGCATAGGGGCAAGTAACCCAATGAATGAGGACATGTTCCCTTAAAAAATTGACGGCATGAATTCCCCTTCCAATCTATTTGCAAGACCTTAATCTTAGTGTTTAATTGGTTTACTATGAGTTTCTTGGATTCTAGAGTTCAAGATTTATGTTTGATTGGAAAGAGCATTGTGTATCTTGACCATGCATCTGTGATACTAATTGCCAACACTTGATTCTAATGCTGTAGACCACTATATCTTATAAGGCTTATGGTAGGTGATTTTCAAAAATGGTGATGGTTTCTTTTGGGCTTTGGCATTATTGCATATAGAACAAGTTGAAAGAGAGTTTTATTTGAAGTTCTCACATTATAAGCATTTAAAACATCTTGAACAACTTATTCATTTAGGTAACCTAGCTGTTGGTGCCAGATATCAAAGTTGTTACAATTTGATTTTGAAAATAAAGCATGTGAACTTTAAATAGAAGTTGATGAAGACTATTATTGCAGTGAACTAATGCCGCTAGCTTCATCTTTAAAACCACATAGATTGTAATACCCTAATAATTTTTATAAATATTTAAAGTCTATTTTGAAGTTTATTGGAAAATATAATTACGTGAAAAATGTTCTTTTTGAATTAGTGAAGGACATTTGGGAATAGAAATTTAAAATTTTAATTTGGTATATTTTTACAAATTCTCAAGGACTTAAGTGAACAAATCTTTCAAGTTATAGTGGCTATGAACAATTTTATCCAAGAAAACTTGTGGGGCCTACACATACACTCAAAATACTTATCCTCCTCTCTTTCTATTCATTCCTTCTCTTTCCTCCCGTAGTTCTCTCCACCTTCTCCTTCATCTTCCATTTTCTCTCTCGATCAAATTTTCTCCCTTCCAATCCTTCAAAAGAAAAATGTAATACATTATAAAAAATTAATTAATTAGTTTGATATTCGGGAGTCACAAAGAGCTTGCTTCCGATCAAGTCTTCGATGGGTTTTTCCCTCTAGCAACCTTCCTCTATGCTGAAAAACTCTTGATTTAAGGTAAGTTTCATCATAATTTCTCAATTTCTTTAATTTTTGTGAATAGTAAATCCTAGGTTATTATTTTGGGAAATCTTTGTATAATGTTTCTATGGATGAATTTAAGTATAGATGTTGGTTTAAAATATTTCTACATGTTGGATAATAATTGTGGAACAAGAAATTTGGAGAAAACTAGGAGAAATTCATAGAATTTGGATATTTGAAAAAAGTTAGCATTCTTGATGAAATTTGATGATTGAGGCTTGAATTGTTAGTTTAAATTGGGGGTTCTTGGTGTCAAAACAATCCTTAAACATCAAGGATGAAAGCCCATGGAAGAAATCAAAAGAAATGGTATGTTTGGATGTGATTTTGCAATTTTTGGATTAAAAACACAAATAATGTTACTGTTCATTCTGGAAATTTTCCAGAAAAATACTGTTCATCAAGAAAAATTTTTCAGATTTTCGTGGTTACTATAGCATTGACTCTTTCAACGTACTGTAGCATTGACTTGGTCAACGATATTGTAGCACTGGTTTTGGTCAAAGTTATTGTAGCTATGTTGACCGTTTACTGTTACTATAGCATCAGTTTAAAAATGTTCGTAACTCATTCATCTAGACTTTGTTTTTAGTAAATAAGATATCGTTGGAAAGATCTTTGAGTCTAGTTTCTAATGGTATAAGTTTCATTTCAAAATTCTTTATCATTTGAGAGTTATGTTCAAAGGAGTGATCAAAGGTCAAAATTATAGTAAGGAATTTTCCTATTTTGGTGACTTTGATATGTTTTTACATGATTATCTTATAGGGATGGATTCTTTGATGCATCTTTCACATACTTTGGAATGTTGTGAATAGTTTGGATATAGAGGAAATTACCTTCCATCATCTTACACATCTTTGAGGAAGGTTTAAGGTAAAATTGGGCAAGTATCAAGGTAAGAGATCCTACCTTACCTTGTTTGCTTATTTAATGTATATATTAAAAGTTTACTATAAATATATATGTGTGACATGAAATTAATGCATTCATGTTATGCATTGAAATGTGCAAGTCTGAGACTATTGTGAACTTTTCCTAAAATTGGATGCATATGGCTGCCTATGATTATGTAATGTGATTGTGTTTGATATTGAGAGAAACGAAAATGGAGTTTATTGTATCCCATGGGATGAAATAAGGGTAGAATGAAATCACTATGGCCACGTGATATTAAATATGATATTCGTCCCTTTAAAGATAGGGTGAAATAAGGGTAGACTACAGATTTGTCCCTTTGAGGACGGGGTGAAATAATAGAGGATGCGGCAGGGGCCGTGGGGCAACAGCCACTTATTGTGGATAGGACCCAAAAAATGTTTGGAAACTTAAATTGGAATTGTATGAATTGTTTGAATTATCTGAAATGTGATTTGACTTGATCTTAAATGTGTTTATTAATAATTACGAGGTGATTTCAATGTGTGTGTCTTGATAAATATCTTGTACACCAAAACTTAGATGATTACTCTGTTAGATCAATTATGTATATCTGCATGTATATATACCTATATTGTGTGTGAATGTGGTAGGATTCTCTCAAGTAGAAGCTATTTTCAGTTTCAGGTATGGAGGATTTTCTAGTTTGATGATGTACATACCAAGATTACCTTTCCAATTGTTCAAGGTAAAAGTATAATGCTTAAGTCTTATAATAAGTTGTATAAATTTATGAAAGCTCTATAATCGGGAGGGTTCATTCAGTGATGTAATCTGTATGACTGTAGCATATATGGAATACTCGATTTAGCTGTAGTTTCTTATCTTTTGTGAAAAGAGGAATAGTTCTCTTATTTTAATTCTTAAATTATGTAATTTAAATTAATTGCATTCAAAAGAATAACCAAGATAAGGATCAATATTGTACTTAAGAGAAAAATAGCCTTACTAAGGTAAAGTGAAATTCACCTTTCGTGCTGATCACGTGCTCAGATTTAGGATGTGACATAGATGTTGAAGACTTATGTTGTCAAAGGAATAAAGGCAATCCGAGTTAATAAATGAAGGCAATTTGAGCTAATCTGAGTCGAAGAACCCTGAGATTTCACTTGGCATTTAGAAGGGTGAAACTTAAAATAAAAATTATCTTTGGCCAATTGCGATACACTAACTGGGTTCTTTTTTATCTTTAGAACATGTAGGAGATTATTGAATTTCATTAATGAATTTTGATCAAAAGGTGAGATTAGGATAGAATTCCCACCATGTTCTACAACTAAATCATTACCATTACCAATGTGAGTATGCTTTCTACTTGCATACTTGGTTTTGTGCATTAAATTGGCTGGATCAAGGGTGACATGATGTGTAGCTCCATAGTCTGGAGACCAATTTGGATCAAACATAGTTTTTGGTGTGGCCATTATAGTTTCCATGTTTCTTGGTGGATGGCTTGTAATTGTGGTTATGATAATTATTGCCTAGAAAATTTGAATAACCCCCATGAAAGTTATGACCAAATCTATGAAAACATTGACTCACAAAATGTCTAATCTTGTTACAAAGCTGGCTGATCATATTTCTTCCTATGCTTCTTCCTCTTCCTCATCCCTATTTATAAATCTTCCTTTTTTTATTGTAGTAACCACCTCTATATCTACCTGAGTTTGAATAACCTGTTGTGTTGGAATTTTGATTTAGTTTTGCTCTAGTGAAATTGCTTTTCTCCTTGTTTTCTATACTTGCAAGGTTGATTTATCTTCTTTATTATTATTGTGAGTTTTGTATTTTTCCATCGAGTATTTTGGCAAGAAGCAATGATCATGTTTCAAGTATAGAATTAACAGAAATAACAAAAGGGTCATACTCTTCAGGTAAGCCATCAAAGATGGCTTTAACATGATATGTGAAACTTCATTTCCAATAGCTACCACTGCATCTACTAATGATTTAATTTTTAAGAAGGGTATTCATTCATTCCTTTATCCCCCTTTTTTCCTGTTCCTTACCTTAGTCTTCTATTGTTTGACCTTGGCTCGAGTCTATGATGCAAAGAGCTGATTTTTCACATTCAACACAGGTAAGAACTCCTTCACTCAATTGGTTTGCTTTTCCTAAGCCTTAAACTCTTCATTAATCTATCCATTGAGTTGATCTTTTGGTGTGAGATATTTCATTGGTATTGTGCTTATTTCCATGATGAATTTCTTTTGTTCATGGCGATGAATTGTTGTAGAAACTTGTTGGTGCCACATCAAATAATATATGCCATTAAGCTTGACAAAAGTTAGGTATAGGAAACTTACTATATTGGTCTTTTAAATTGAGGATATGACATTTGAGCTAGAGGATGAGGAGCTGACATTTTCCAATGCGATATGGCTCTCTTGTTTAAGCTTTGATACCATGAAAATTTTGTGTATATTGCAGAATAATTGATTGAATGCTTGTATTCAATGAATGGGAATTGCAATACATGTATATATATAGCCACTATGAGGCTTAGTTTGTTAGATCTAACAGCTAGCATAATTTACATTACCACTAGCTACTAGTGACTACTCAAAACAGAATAATTAAGTCACATGTACATTGGGAAATTTGGCCTAGACACTATACTCCCTAATAACTCGTAATATTTGGAGTCTAACAATATTTACCTTGTCAAGCCCCTTTAGGGAAATTTTCAAAACTTTCCAAGCTTACTCTTTGTTAGCAACATCAACTACTTTCAAGAACATTGATCATGCCCCACACAATAAATTGTAGATATATGAACTACCCTGTACATAGCATACTCACAAGTCACAAACAAACTTAACCACGTAAAAAATATCAAATTAACTATTTCCAACACTTTTTAGTCATCTTTTACACATGATATAATGGACTAATATAACCCATGGTGGAATGCTTGAAGGTAACAGAAGAACAAAGACAAAGTAGTGAAAGGTAAATATTTAATCTTTCCTTAATCTCAGTCTAAGAAAAAAGTCTTTCCATATTTTGCTAGTAGATCATTAGTGCTACTGGCCTCTCTTAAGATATCCTTGATGTAGATCATATTCACATTCTGTAAAGAGTCCTATTCAATTCTCAGTATTTTGATTCCAGAAGAGAGTGCAAGTTTTACTTAAAGACATATTGTCACACCTCCAGTTAAGGAGATATGGCCAGCACGGAGAATGAGATTTCTCCCATCTCTGTAAGCCTAACAAGCATCATAATACTCCTTTAACACACTTAAAAGAACATTATAATTCCTTTAAATGTTCATTTTCCATTTTAACTAAATGCCACATAGGGAGGCAAATCCTGCTTATAAAATTACAGAGCCATATCTAGAGTCAAGATTAAATACAAGGTTGTGATAAAAACATAGTAAGGCAAATGGGGACAAATTGGGCTCACCATTTGATTGACAAAATTCTGCTACTCTTCTTGCAAAGGCTCAGACTTTACTCAGCTATTTGGAACAAGGAGAGAAAAAGGGTTAAGTAAATACACTCTGTGATTAAATAAATCTACTACAATGACAAAATACTTACCAAGACAAGGAAGAAAAAGTGAAGTCTAAAACTCAATAATCACTTTCAAAAATCTTAAATTTTACTTCCAAAATATTTAAAGCATAAATTCAATTGTTATGAATAAATGATTCAAACATATCATGATTGTCAAAAAATAAAGTAATGTAAATTCGAAATCAATGTTTTTAATATCACAGGGAGGAACATCTAATAGAACTAGAATAACCTAACTAATTCACAACCACCTCCCCCCAACTTCCATATTCTCCACACCACCCAATCGACCACACAGCCTGGCCCTCACATCTAAATTGCCCAATTGATCACAATAATCTCCTTCCCATGAGCGGCCTCAGATCACGAGACTAGCACCACCAAACCTCTGCTAGTTGAGGTACTCAATACAAGGCACGCCAAGGGCTACAGATACTACTATGGCACCACTATTTCTGAAAGAGTTCTTCCCATAATCCACTCTCATCAATATCTAAATCCAAAGTTCACTTGTCAATAAGCCATATATTTTTCCCATTAAAATGGGACAACTAATTTCAAATATAAAAGTCTCAGTTCAATATTTTAAATACAGCAAAAAAAATATTTGAAAAATTCATTTCTCAATGAACATGATTGTTTTGGTATGTAACTAAATATATATATATATATATATATATATATAAATCAATAACACCTTGACATCTAAATAACATTTAAACACTTGGATTCATGAAAAAGATATGAAACAATCTCCTAAACATTTATGTCATGTCCCACTTAGGATACGTGACCGGCATGAAAGTGAGCCTGACCTCACCTTGGAACCTAACACACTTTAACGATTCAACGTGCATAAAATTTCAAATTAGATAGATAAAAATAGTCTTCAATTGAGAAAAACTTTCTTTTACTTATCCATGAATAATTAAAAGTAAATAATGATTTTACCATAAATATATTCTATACATTTCATTATAACAAATCAATTCAATAAAATATTTATAATCAATTATTGAATATAGTTACGTCATTCATATACATCATTTCTCAAGTTATGATAACAGAAGTCCAAATCCTAGGCTACCTATGCGATTTATGGAGGAATTACATTAAAATAAAAGATACAGGGTCATTATTTAAAATCATCCCTGGAATCAAGTGGGGTCCTAAGCTAAGAATCTATTATTCCCTAAACGAATACTCACCTTTAACTGTTAACTCTGAAAAATATTAATAGAAAAGTATAAGCAAATTACTTGCCCAGTGAGGGGATAACACAACACTGACGAAAAACAGATATCATGCATCATAATGATAACATGTAGCAATCATTCATAACCCAATTATAACACGATACAATTAAATACATAATAATTCTCAACATTATCCAAATAAATCAAATACATTTCAACATAACAAACATAATCCAAAAAAGCAAATAATGCAATCAATTACACACATTTTCCGTACCAACTGAGTCGTCCAAGGTACCTCTGGATTGTTACCTGTAGCCCTTGCCGTATCCACCCTTATGGCTCCATATAGATTTCTCCATGGGGTGCACCACCATGCCTTTCCTTTCTTTTTCAAGCACAAGCACAATCACAATTCAAGATCACAAGTCATAAAACAATCATTCATCCATAACATACCTCAACTATCCATAAATGATAATTTCGACAATCAAACATGTCACACTAAAACATAATGCTCATATCATATACAAATAATAATATGATCTCAACATTCAATCTACATCGCTTACTTGAAAGCTTATATATTTACATTTATTTGAACATATCCTATCTAACTTAATATATAAAACAATTATAACTTCCATACTTCCATCTTAAGGCTAAGATGCCCTTATGTGTGCATATGCTTGTATATATAATTTCATCAAAGCTAAACCTTTAAACAATACTTTACAAGGTAAATATAGGTATACATTTATACACACATCTAAAATTATACTTTACATATCTCCATTCATGAGAAAACATCGTACATACATAGCCACACAAGTTTCACAAGTGTTGATAACTTATCATTTCATTCAAGACATAAGAACAACATAATTTCAAACATACGTTGTACAATTTAATCCTTTTCTCTTTAAATTTGAATGCATTATATGCTCTCACTATGATGCCAATGATAATTAAAGAAAACTATCTAGTTATAGGAAGCATCAACCCACTCACCTTGGACTCGAGCAAGACTCACACACTCTAAATTGAAAAAAGGTGCCAAAGAACTTGTAGGAGGCCCAGAAAATAAGCCAAGAAGGAAACAACACCATTTTAGAATTTAAGTCACCAAACATCTAACTGAGTTCTATTTTTCTGGTAGTTTTGAAGCCTAAACTTTACGAAATTTTAATGCATAGCCCTAAAAATTATGAAACTTGGTATAAAATATTCTTTTTATGTTAATGCTATGGTAACAATTTCAAATTAAAACTCCTTTATTTGTCCCTTTTACAAACCTCATTAGTGACCCTATGATAGAACTATCCAATTTTACTATAGGTATTATTTTATGCTTGACAAAGCAATCTAACCATGTCCAAATGAAATGAAATTTTTACAAGGAGATAGGACAATGTCTTATCTGGGTGTCATAAAAATTTCAAGTCCAAATAAGGTCTTTTGGCCCCTAAAATAGAGCTAACTTCCAAACTACCTAAATTTACTTCTGCATCGAATATGGTTATGTTTTCAGGTTATTCCACCAAGCTAAACTCTTCCAAAACTTTTAAAACTTTTCAATTTGAATAATCAAGATTCCAAAAGTTCCTCTTAAAAATTTCAAGATTTAAAAGCTTCATTTGATCACCTACAATACACAAAATTCGTGGCTAGCCAAATCACTCTTTGTTTTTCCATTTTATAATTTTAGCTACTATTTTAATGAAGCTTTAGCTCTTGATTCACTCACCATAACAAGTTGAGCATCATGGTCGAACACACACATCTTTGTTGGCATGGTTAATTAATCACCTGACATTGGGTCAAGAGACAAGACTTTATTGGAAAGATGATAGTCACAGACTTGCATTTAAGTCAAAGTCTCAGCGAACAAACACTCACTTAATCGGAAGCTAAATAATAAAAGGAATATTTAGGGTACCAAACCAGTTCACTAAACTTTGAAATAAAATAAGTATAATCTTAAACATAATTTCTAATTGGATACTAAGTTTTATGAAAATTTGAGTTGATTTTATACTCCAAATAGCCCAAGTA
Source organism: Biancaea sappan (assembly GCA_037074585.1). NCBI lineage: Eukaryota > Viridiplantae > Streptophyta > Magnoliopsida > Fabales > Fabaceae > Biancaea > Biancaea sappan. The sequence continues at coordinate 39,995,472 of CM073496.1, forward strand.
TTTCAGTAGCTCATGACAACATATGGTCAATTTTGTTTTCACTTTCTTTCTCCTTTTAGATTTCCTCTCTCATTTTCCTTATAACCTAACCAAATTCCTAGTAAACTCATGACTTTTGCCTTTCAATCCCAGCAACCCTTTCATAAATCCTAGGCTAGCTAAAATCCAACACAACTCCTTATTTCACCTAAAATAAAAATTCTGTAGAATCCTATGTTCTCTCCCTCTCAGTCAACATCCATTATTGAATATAAAGTTTCCATAGAAGAGCGGTTTCATTCAGAATATTTAATTTCCTTACTACATCCTCCTTGGTCATCTATAAGCTCAATGAAAATGGAAGAAAAATAAGAAAAAGTGTACCTTTAGTGTTTATAGTTCCTTCTCCATGGCATTCTTTGTGTTCACAGCTCCATTCCACATTTTGTAGTAAAGGAGTTGTAGAAGGAGAAGGATGAAGGCGAAAAGAAGTTTTCTGACATGGTGGCAGCTGGTGGTCGTCACCACGGTGAAGATCCTCTTACCCTTTTCCCAATTCCATGTGCTTCTCCATTTCTCTCCACTCTCGATTTTCTCTCAGCTGCTCTCTTTTAATTGGGATAAGTTCCTTTGTTTTATTCACTTTCTCTTTCTTAGTTTGCTTTCAGGAAGAAGGAGATGATGTTTTTATGAGAAAGAAGAAAGGAAGCTCATGGTGATAGAATGAAGATAGCAAACCTTTTCTTTTCATATGATGTGTATAAGTCAGTCAAGGAGAAGAGGAGAAAGTGGGTTACACGTGTATGGTCCTAAAAATGCCAACATGATTGTTTTGGCTCTAATCATTAAAAAGCTCTTATCTATTCTTTTATCTTTCAATTAGGTCCCTAGCTTACTTGATAAATATATAAATAAAATTCTATTCATACTTCAAAATTACTTTATGACTCTTCTTATTATTCTCCATTTCATAATAGTCCCTTTAAATATTAAATATTAAATATTAAATATTAAATATTGTAATAAAAATAATAACATAATTATTAATAATATTCATAATTAATAGGGATATTACATTTTACTCACTCCTCAAATCAAATTTTGTCCACGATATATTCAAAATTTTAAATTTTAATTCCTCAAATTATATATATATATATATATATTTAAAACTTTGATGGTTCAATGTACTATTTTAAAATCTGGGATATTACAATTTAAAATATAAGAAAAGTTATAAACAAGTAGAGTAAGATATCAAGGTTTCTAAACCAAAAAAGATTATATTGTAGTATCTTTATTTTATATTAAGCCTTCCTCTTAGATATTTGCTGCTGCAGCAGTGGCTCAGAAAAAGCTACTACCTTTACATGATGCAATGGTTGTCCTACCACTACAGTGATGGTGGCTTGCCCTGCACTTTTTTCTTTGGTTTTCCTTCCCAAAAGTCCTACTCCATCAATTCCACGTATCCAAAAAATGATTTTAACATTCTAAGCAAGATTAAGAGACTAACACAACCACAATTACCAAGGAAACAATCCTATAATTCATGAACTCCATACATTACCAAAAAACATCAATTCCTAACTCCACTTACTCTAATTTAACAACTCAATTATTAGGATTTATCCTTCATCTCACTAATGTAGCTTTATAATTAGATCACAAACTTGTAGATCTTTATTATTATTACCACTATTGTTACCAAAATCAATTTTTGGATCCAAATTAATTATTGTAGACTTTCTACCTAACTATTTAAATTCTTAATCACTAAATCCCCTAATTATATCACAACTTCCCTAATTTTAACATCAACTCAATTTTAGGTTTTTCCCATCCAAGCCTTAAAAATTCAAATTAAGTGTAGATTTTACCTTAGGGAGTAACAATTTGATAGTTAGAGTGGTGATACCTTTCAGGCATTTCAACCTTTCTCAATTTAACCTCACAATTTCTTTGCTTTCACAAAACACCCTAAAAATATGAAAGTAGTGCATTAATAAGTAACTTCTCATAGATTGGCAGTAGAACAGTGAAAGAAATTTAATTGAAATTGCTTCAAAGGGAACAAGGGAATGGTGGTAACCATATACATTAGAATGGACAAAAAATGGAAGTAAAAATAAGGAAGAGGAAGCTGCCTACAATAACTCTAGCTGGAATGTACTTTACCCTCATCAACTTTTTCCAATGTGCAGAAAAACCACATGAACTTTGATACTCAACAAAAAACCCCCTTAAGCTTTTTTTTTTGGTGTGCTATAATACTCATGCTTTTCGAGTATTATTTAAAACTTAATTATTGTGGAATAACTCTGGCGGGGAAAATTTTTTCATTGCATAGTAAGGAAAATATGAGTATTAGAAGTGGCAAGGTGTGTGGAATATTAGGTGGTGGAGAGTTGAGGAGTGTATTAGTGGCATCGAAGGCATCGAGGTGATTAGAAGACTAGTTGAGTCCAAGGAGGGACTAAAGTGAAATAAGGAAAATTGTGGGCCACTTAAAATTTAGAAATACCTGAGGTAGGATATTACAGATTTTCTTTTACCAGTCTCGAATATATATAGGTGCCCTACCTTTTTTTCCTCATTTTCTCTTTTCCTCTATCTCTCTTCATCCACTATCCTCTCTTTCTCTTTTCCTTTTCTCTACTCTCTCTCCTCTCCAAATCCTTCAACCAAGCCTTGGGGGATGGTTCTCCAATGATGGACTGAGTCATCGGAAGCCAAGCAATGTAGGGAAAGCAAGGAATCGAGGTAGTAATTTTGATTTCTTAAACTTTTTCCAATTTCTAATTTTAAGGGTATTTGGGGTAAATTTGAGATTGTGGCTTTGTTTGTTAATTAAAATTGGGTTTTTGGTGTCTAAATTCTCCTTAGACACCAAGGATGAAAAACTATGGAAGAAGTCATGAAAAACGATGGAGATTTGCCTAAATTTAACCCAAAACTGAGAATTAATCATGTAGGTCACGATCGTGGTGCCCAGGCACCAAGTTTCAGACATTTTGGGGAACAAAAAGGTCTTGGTACCTAGGCGCTAAGAATATGTGTCGTGCCCAAGCACCAAGGGGTGATGACATCATGTTGATGTCAGGCGGTGGTGTTTCAATGGACCTTTCTTTAAATGGCCATAACTCTTTCATCTGGATTTCATTTTTAGCAAACTTTATATCGTTGAAAAGCTCTTTGAGTCTAGTTTCAATAGTATAACTTTCATTTAGAAGTTTCTTATCAATTAAGAGTTATGACTAAAAAAGTGAATAAAGATCAGGATTAGTAATAGGGAATTTCTCTGTTTCGTAACCTTGATAAGTTTTTGCATGGTTACTTGATAGGGATGGCCAAGACACAAAGTTGGAACCAAGAGAAGGTGGAATCCAAATGAAGGATCTAGCTCTCCTCTATATGGATATGTATATATATGTGTGTGTGTGTATTTATATTTTAGGAGTTATTTTCCTAAATTGTTTTAACATACATTTAATTGTTAAATGTATTACATGTGAGGTATGTAGTGGGGGTTATTTGGGAAATGTATTTGAGATTGTTGTGTTGAATGTTTATGGGAATAATGGGCTGGTTATTGGTTATTGTATGTGAGATATTGTATCATGTGAATGCATTACATATCATTGTCTGCATATTCATATTATGAGAATGAATAGATGGGTAGACCTCTGAAATATGTGGGAACAAAGGGGTGGACCTCTGGAATAAACCCATTGAAAAATAACAGTCTGAGGGAAAATTTTGGACTAAGTCTCAATGTGGTAAGTACGGGAGCATGTAAAAAACATTACATATCATCATTTGCATAATGTATTGTGCGTGGTCATTTGTACTATTTTGTGTGTGGGATACATGTTACGGTTGTGGGAATAATCTAAAAGACCATATATGTGTTATGGTTATAGAAATGACCTAAGAAGCCGGATACATGATGGAATTTCTTAAGTGATAATCCGTGGGAACGTAAACCCACGTTGATTAAGCTCTTGAGATATGGTATAAGAGTGTGGAACTTTGAGTAGGGTTGTGTGCCTTTAATGTATGATATGTATGTGTATGATTTATGAGGAAAATATGACGGGACCTGATACTATATGTATGCCTTCGGGCAGCTTAGTGTCATACCGGATAAATTTTCGAGTGCATTTTATATATGTATATATATATATATGTTTTGCATATCTATGTAGAATAGGGCTAACATAGTTGAGTCCATGGTTTAGACTCATCCTCTCACAATTGTGGGTACGGAAGAATGGTTAGAACGAGGGCTCATAGATCGAGGATGGCTTTCTATTGTTAATTTATCTTAAATTATTTCTCTAGTATTGTTCTATAACCAATTAGGCTACCTAGGATTAATAGGAGAAATTTAGGCTTACGGTAGTGTTGGTAACATACTCCGTGCCAGTCATGAATTTGGCTCTAGCAATGGTAAAACTTCTAGCCTTGGTTTCTGGTCGTGACAAAATGGTATTAGAGGAAAGTTAGGTCTCCTATTGATTATATAGCAAGGTAACCTTAGTGAATCCTCCTCTATCATTGTGAGCTATGACACAACTATAGAGAGACGGCTCCACCAAAGGTCCTGTAAGATATGTCTTCATTTCTTTTCAATTGAGTTCTTTTCAAAGGATGTGTTTGTGCTTGTAAGCAACTTCAACATCCACATTTACCGTGTATGTGTTTGAGACGTATCCCAAGTGGTGCGAGGCACAATTTTAGAGCCACGAGGGTAGAGATGGTAGGATAATAAGATGAATAAAAGATAATCATCTTCAGAAAGTTAGAGGCTCGTGGGTATGCTTCTTGATAAGAAAAGAAATAAGTCACGACAATGATGCGAAAGAAAAGAGGTGCTATTGGTAGGTTATGGAAATGGTAGTAGTGAACTCTTTGGTAAGAGATGAGATGAGTCAGGGAGATGACGTGGAAAGAATAGAGAAGCTTGAAAAGCTATAAAAACAATGAGGGTAGAATTCCATAGAGGAATAATTGATAACTGGATGATTAGCGTAAGAGATGCTAAAGAGGGAAGTGGGTTAGTAAGTTTAGAGATCGTGCTCCCATAGTATGAAGACTACACAAACAATGAATTAAAAATACATGGAAGATCAACTTCGTCCCTATTGAGAAAGGAAGAGCTCATGTTTAGGGGGACATAGTGAGCAATGACAGGTTCCCAGATTCCTCACTTGAGGAAATGGGAACTGTTCAGGAGGACATTCTTGAAATAATTTATACCTCAAAACCTTTTCTTGGAAAGCTTATGAGTTCGAAGCCTTCAAGTATGAATTCGTGGCATTGGATTAGTAAGAGAAGGTAGGACCATGGGATTGTCAGGGATGGATTATAAGAGATTAAGAATAAACTGGGCGTGCATCAATTCCCGAGAGATTTAGATATCGTATTCAAAGAACACCAGCACTTGTACTATTGGTGCGTCCTCATAACCTTAGTATGTTATGCGATTGTGATCACAGGGTTACTTGTGCTTTGTGGAATGGGTATGCATGTGATGCATAAGAGTGGATATTATTGAGTAGATCAACCCTGGAGGTAGCCAGCGGGTTGACACTCGATATGGGCATAGTACAACTAGTTGCTGCTTATGAAAGACCTCGTAAAAGGGAGGGGAGTTCTTTGATTATGGCCCTGACTAAGGAGATAGCTAGGGGAGGTTTGAGGTCATGTTTTGGGAAGGAACAGGATTGTACGTGAGGTAATTCAAAATGCGAGGTAGAGAAACCTCTGGTTGAGGCAACTTTAGTTGTATTAGAGTAGTATGCCTGATGATGCCTCTTCGGAGGTAAGGAATGAGGAATTGTGCTAAAGTAAGGTATCTAGAAAGAGAACTAATCGAGTCCATTGATGATTCTTTAGTTCTTTTGGGACTCTTTCTAGTGTGGAGAGAACATGATGAGGTGGTATCTCTCAAAAGGGAAAAGATACCGATAGGTTAAGGTAAGGAGAAATTTGATAAGTGGGTAAGATGGATCTCAGGTTTAGTACCTGAGGATTGAGACCATCAAGATATAGTGAGCAGGATGAGTAGGATATACCTTGAGCATGGCTTAGAGCCAAAAAGGGGGAATTTTCATTAGAACTTCACTATCCTTCTGTAGGGAGAGAAAAGATGGGCCAGAGGATGGCAAGAGTGGTGCAGTCTTATCCTTTTAGATGGATGCCTTGATTTAGAGAAATATTCTTGTGCAGTCAAATAGGGAAAAGACTTCCATGATTTGTTCCTTCAAGAAGTTTTATCTGTGAATATATAGTGAGCTCTTTGAAGAGAAAGCAACAATAAAAGAACTAATAATGATGAATATATATTGTATAGAGCATGGGTGTGAAGCTGTATAAGGTTTGGTGCTCGAAATAGTTGCCAATACACGAGGAAGATCCATGGTTGGCAACCTCTTAAGGGATGTTGAAATTCGTGGACGAAGTTCTAAAAAGGGGGAAGAATGTAATACCCATGATTTTTAGGTATTATTTAAAACTTAATTATTGTGGAATAACTCAGGCGAGTGAAATTTTCTTATTGCGTAGTAAGGAAAATATGAGTTTTAGAAGTGGCAAGGTGTGTGAAATATTAGGTAATGGAGAGTCGAGGAGTGTATTAATGGCACCGAGACTGGTTGAATCCAAGGAGGAATTAAAGTGAAATAAGAAAAACTATGGGGCACCTTAGATTTAGAAATACCCGAGGTGAGATATTATAGATTTGCTTTTACAAGTCTTGACCAAGGGTTGACCGGAGGGCAAACTAGTAATTTCACCAGAGGCGAGTATATATAGATGGCTGCACCCCTTTTTTCCTCTCTCTCTATCTCTCTTCACCCTTTCTCTTCTCTTTCTCTCCTCCTTCTCTCTACTCTCTCTCCACTCCAAAACTATCAACCAAGCTCCAGGGGATGGTTCTCTGGCAATGGGGTGAGTCATCGGAGGCCAAACAACATAGAGAAAGAAAGAATCAAGGTAGGATTTTTTATTTCTCCAACTTTTCCCATTTTCTTGTTTTAAGGGTATTTGGGGTAAATATGAGATTATGGCTTTGTTTGTCAGTTAAAATTGGGGTTTTTGGCATCTAAATGCTCCTTAGACACCAAGGATGAAAGCCTATAGAAGAAATCATGAAAAACAATGGAGATTTGACCTGATATGAGCCAAAATCGAGAAGGAATCGCATGGGTCGTGATTGTGGTGCTTAAGAGCCAGGTGTGGCAGTTTTAGACATTTTTGCGAAGAAAAAGGTCTTAGTGCCTTGGCACCAAGGCGTGATGTCATCATGTTGATGTCGGGTGGTGGTGTTTAAATGGACCTTTCTTCAAATGGCCATAACTCTTTCATACGGACTACGTTTTTAGCAAACTTCATATCATTGGAAAGTCTTTGACTCTAGTTTACAATGGTGTAAGTTTTATTTGGAAATTCGTTACCAGTTAAGATTTAAGACTAAAGAAGTGAATAAAGGTCAGGATTAGTAATAGGAAATTTCTCTATTTTGTAACATTGATAAGTTTTTGTATAGTTACTTGATAGGGATGGTCGAGGCACAAAGTGAGAACTAAGAGAGCGTGGAATCCAAGTGAGAGATCTAGCTCTCCTCTGTATAGATATATACATTTATAAGTATGTATATTTATATTTTAGGAATTATTTTCCTAAATTGTTTTTAATACACATTTAACTGTTAAATGTATTATGTGTGAGGTATATTGTAATACTCGTCAATTTTGGAATCACATAATTGGCGATATTATGGTTATGGTAAAGAAAATTTCCATTATTTTTAGAGGAATTATTTCATTAATTTTAATTTCCATATTTAATTTATTCTTTTTGAATATTATTTATAGAAATGGAGATAAATAAATGAACTGGGTATTTTATTACGAATAATATCATTGAGGATTGAGGAAAGATAAGAGGAAGAGGAAATTTTGTGGAGATAGAATTGAGAGACAAGGAACGGATAGAAAGTAATCATGAGGCATAGAGGAGACTAAGTACTTATGAGGTCCAAATAGGCACTAAAGTGAAATGAGGAATTAGGTGGCACTTAGAATATAGGAAATACCCAAATTGGAGAAATTATGGGTTTGTCACCACTAAGGTTAATTGAGAGTTACCTAGGGGCAAAGTAGTAGTTTCACCCTAGGCGGGTATATATGGGTGGTCCCATGCCTTTTTTCCTCATTTTTCACTTCCCTCTCTCTCTCCTTACTCTTTCTTCTCTCTTTCTCTCTTCCTGTTCTCTACCTTTTCTATCCAAATCCTCAACGAGCTACTTTCTCCAGTGGTGGGACAAGCCATTGGAGGCTAAACAACCTATGGAAAGCAAGGAATCGAGGTAAGGATTCCGATTTCCCAAACTTTTTCCTATTATATAGTTTTGAGGGTATATGGGGTAAAACTAAGATTTTAGCTTCATTTCTCAGTTAAAATTAGAGATTTTGGTGTCTAAATACTGCTTAGACATCAAGGATGAAATTCCATGGAAGAAATCATGGAAAACGGTGAAGATCTGACCAGATCTGACCTAAAACTGAGCCTAAAATGTAAGTTTAGAGTCATGGCGCCTCAAGCGCCACGTGTGGTACCTAAGGTACGACCCTTGAGTGGAAAAGAGCTATTTTGGCACCCCAGGCACCAAGCACATAAATTTGGGTAGAGAGTTAGGCGTCTAGCACCCCAGGTGCAGTCATCAGATAGCCTCCTTGGTCTATTTTCAAATGGCCATAACTCCTTTGTTCAGACTCTTTTTAGCAAACTTTATATCGTTAGAAAGCTCTTTGAGTCCAGTTTCCAAGGTATAAGATTTGTTTAAAAAATCATTACCAGTTAAGAGTTATAACTAAAAGAATGACCAAAGGTTGGGGTTAGTGTTAAGGATTTTCCTTGTTTTATTTAGTTATTGATTTGGGTTAATTCCAGGTGACTTGGGAGCTTCTTTGGGTTTATATCCTGGGACTATTTATGTGGTAAACTTTATTGGCATCGAGGTGAGTGGATGACCTTACCATTTAAGTTTTATTAAATTATTTGGCCAAGTCAATATAAATCCCATTCACACTATAGTTAGAAATTTATCAATGAAATTCCCTAGTTAGAGGTAATAACTAGACCAAGGAATTTCATTGAATGATTGTATGAATTATTTTGTAAGATTGGGGGTTTTATGTTTAATTACATTTAAAGTGGAATAATGCAGGAATACTGATTGTTGTGTGGTGATGGTGATGGTTATGGTATTGTGATGGTGTAGATGCATTGCATAACATCATTTTCATATCCATATATATTGGAAAGTGTAGAAATAGAGTAGGAAGCTGCCCATTGTGTAATACCGCTGAGTGGTGACAATGGGTATGCATACGCATTGAGGCTAGTCTTCAATGTGGTATGGAAAAGAGTGGGATAAACATTGCATAATGCATTTATCCACATTGTAAAAGGGAACATGGACCTTTGAATAAACCCATTGAGGTTTGGTCTTCAATATGGTAATGTGGAAAGGATGTGGAAAATGCATCATACATTATGCATTGCATAATGCATTTTGGAGTGGTTGTTTACTTATTCTTTTTATTTGGTTGAGGATTGTTTTATGAATTGTTTTGTGAAATTATAGACTCACATTGAGTTGCGAGTCTTGGTGCATGGTAAGGTACGTTATATATATACATATATTTTGTACTAGTTTGTACTAGAGGTATTTACTCTGATTATAGTAGTGAGACTGATATTTGTACTTGTGCTATGTTTTTATTACACAGTCACCTGCTCACTGATTTTTTATTAACTCATACTCTCATTTGCTGTTTTTAGATTTTGCAGCTGAGGAGGATAGGAAACTGCTGGAGGTTAGCAGCTTGGAGACATACTCCATTTAGTTAGAGGGTTCTAAATGAATCATTAGAAACACTCTGTAATCCTATAGGCCACCTAGGTCCTGCTGTGTCTGAAGGGGTTTAATTATTTAATTGTAATTTACTTTGTAAATTATACAATTTATAATTTACATAGTTATGGATATTAGGACTGATCAGGGATAATATGGGCTACCACTGAGGTACACCCTATAATATATGCATATTTATATGCCCAAACTTTCGGGGCGTTACAAATGGTATCAAAAGGGAGGTTTGAGTTTAGGTCTCCTATAGGTTATAGAGCAATGGTGTTCTTTGTGGGCCCTTTTCCATTGTCATGAACTGCGCAACATGATCATGTGTTTAGGTTCCATAAAAGGCACTATAGGATGTTAAGTTTTTCTTTTGTGACTTACTCCTCAGTGGGGTGAGTCGAAAAAATTTTTATTAACATAAGAAGTGCTTATGCTTATATGCAGGTAGTTAGCTCCAGGTAGAGGAGAAATCCTTGGAGCACAGAGAGCTCATAAGCTAAGTTCAAATGTAGCTTTGCTATATTACCACCGAGGTGGTTGTAGATATTTTTTATCAGTATGTGGGTGCGTGTGTGGTTATTTGTGATATTTTATTTTTGATTTGGTATGTTGTAGTATGTAAACTTAATTGTTTATTGGAAGGTACATAAATGTTTATATATGTATCTGTAGTGGGATTGTAAGTGGTAAGTGGGAAACTAAGATATCGGTTATTAATTTGGAGGGGTATGACAAGATTTGTCTTGTCAATGCGTGGTGGTTATATGAAAACTTTTTAAATAGTAAAACTTGCTAGAATTCTTTGAGGGTATGCCTATACACATATTTTGACTAGATTTTTATTAATTTAGGCATAGTATATAGGTCGATATTGAGAGGGATCTATATATGAAGGGTAGGGTTGAATGTGAGGCATGAGCTAGAATTTGAGAAGGGTTTCCCTAAGGTACATAACGCGAACGGCTAGTATAGGTAGGGGCTAGAACCTTTAAGGGATGAACCTAGGAATTCGACTCTAATAAATGCCAAACAGTTATGATTGTGGATAAGGCTATAGGTACTTAAGTATAGCGTTCTTGATGAGAGATAGGCGCCGAAGTAGTTAGGTTGATTCAAGGTAGGGTGTAAAGAATAGATTTTTGGGAAATTTCTCCCAAAATCTGTGAAGAACACTTAAAGGGTAGAAAATCTAGGCTTGGCACCTCAGGCACTAGGCATGGTGCCTCAGTTGCCATGGTGAGGGACATGGGGCAGAGAGTATGGCACTTGGCACCCCAGGTGCAAGAGGGAGCTTGTGGCCAAGAGTTTGGGCTATGGTGCCTGGCGCCTCAAGCACCCTTTGGGCTAAAAGGGAGACTGTAGGTGTTTTTGGGGAAATTTTAGAATCTTAGATGCATAGTTGTTAGTGAAAGTAATGGTTGGAACCCAAGAGGGGGGTGAATTGGGTTTTATAAATTTTTCACAAGAATTAATTGGAAGTTAAAATGATTTTCTGTAAAAGTACAATGCTTAGAATAATAAATACAATACAGAAAATCAATGTGCTGTCAAGATAAATAATTATAAAGATCAAGGAATTAAAGAATAGATATCAATATGCACAAATTAAAGAGTAAGGGATAGAGAAAGCAAACTCGGAGATTTATACTGGTTCGGCTAATCCAAGCCTACATCCAGTCCTCAAGAGACCACTTGAGTATTTCCACTATATTTGCAAGTTTAATCCGGGTACTTGCAAACCACTACAACCACGCAAATTCGATCCGGGTATTTATGAAACCACAATGGAGAATTTATGAATCCGGGCTCCTCCTCAACCCAAAGCAAGTTCTTCCAACACCGGTACTTGCGAACCTCAACTTAGAATAATATTGGTGTTGATCAAAATCAACAATACAAAGAAACTCTCTCTAAAGAGTAGATGAATACAAATGAAGCTCTAATAACTCTAATGATAGAGAATGTGCAAGATTTGGCTCAAGAATGCTTTCCTTTCTCTCAAAGATGATAGAAGAAGTTAATATCACATTGTAGGACTTTGTTCTAGCTCAAAATCATGTATCTAAGGTCATATATATATAAGATTTTACAAAACTAGCTGTTATATAGCCGTTACAGCACTTATAGTGCAGTCCAGGTGTCCATTGGTCGACCAGTGTGGCACGTTGGTCGACCAGTGTAGTCCAGAAGTGATTCATCAGTCACGTTGGTCGACCAGTGTAGATGGGGTGGTCGACCACCGGCTGGCAGTAGCGAAATACAGATTTTGAGCTTTCTTTAAAAATTCATAACTCCCTCATTTGAACTCCGTTTTAAACAAATAATATACCATTGGAAAGATCTTGGAGTCTAGTTTCAAATGAGCCAAGTTTTACTCAAAAATTATTTTTCGTTTAAAAGATATAATCAAAACACTGATTATAGGTCAGAACAGAATAATTTTTGAGTACAGTAAAATCAACTTTCAGTTTTTCAAACTATATTTTAAATAGTCATATATTTCTCATTTGGACTCCGTTTTGAACAAATAATATACCGTTGGAAAGATCTTTGAGTCTACTATCAAATGAGATTAAGATATTTGAAAAACCGATTTTTCATTTATGAGATATGATATAAGTAGTGACCAAAGGTCAAAAACTAACTTTTGTAAAACTTCATATCTCATTATCTTTTTGTTCAAAATGCTTGAGCCAATGCATGCAAATATAAATCATTGAGTTGCACAAGTATATTAGCCTATATAAAATATACCTAATGTAAACACATAGGCTATCTTGATGCATCCAAGCTTCCAAGACTTCAAATCTTCTAATTCTTCATTTCTTGGAACTTTATCCTTGTATGTTGCTTTCCTTGAGTGAGGCAGATGTTACTTTTCCTTGTTCTTTAATCCAATGCTCACTCTTCTTGTTTTGAACCAACCTATAAAATATATCTTACTTTCAAACCAAATGGTTAGTTCAATTCATGATAAATAGCATGATTAATGTATAAGACATTACACATTAAATAACATAGTCATGCTTAAATACTTGTAGCATGTATATGATAATTAACCTTTATATATATCAATGCTACATTTCAAATACATTTGTCATCATCAAAACTTATGGCATAAAGCCTTAGGGTCAACAGTTAAGGCTTATTTTTAGGTGCTTCTATGGGATTACTTGAGATTTTATGAATCAACACCTAAGTGGATAGGTGCATAGTCCATCTTCTTAAGTGTTGATGGCATTCTAGATGGGCCGTGTATAAGCAAGTACTTAAACCAAGTTATTTTGAGTTGAAGTTGGATGGTAAAGGTTGACGAATTTATGAGTTGTTAGGAAGAAAGAGAGTACAAGAAGGAAGAATGCTCATGTGAAATGGGCTGAGGGCTAGGATGTAAGTTATACTTCAGGGGTTAGACGTTGAGGTGGTTATGTTAGTTAAGTTGGAGATGTGTATATGAGTGTGCATCTTAGAGAAAAATTAGCAAGGTAAGATTCGATTGAGGAAACCGATTTTAATTGTGTAGTTCTCCCAAGGGAGACACCATAGTGAGGTGGAAGGCAACATAAGGGAGGTTAGAGTAAGTTGTAAATTTCCTAAGGCAACTTAATTAAGTTGCACCCGTATGGTTGCATGTTTGTAGGTGGTGATACTATGAGGTGAGTGTGCTCATATAGGTAGGATTAGTCTTAAAGGGAAGAAAAGACTCATGAGACAAGTTTCCAGTAGTCATTAAGTGAAGATACAGTAAGAGAGAGGTGTGAGGATGCATGAGGTCCTTACACCGAGAAGGTTAGATGAGATAGAGGGTAATTTACAAGAGTTTCTATCACAGTGATAATGTGGAAATCTCATGACCTATAAATGGTCTGAGTGTGTCGTGGGTATGTTTTTGGCTTGGATGCCATTTGAGTTGAACAGGTATTGTGATGAAAGTATAGTGCCAGAGGTTAATGGGAGGTTTGGCCTACTTTTCTTTGATAAGAGGGCATATGAGTCTATAGTGTGTGCATGTTAGGGGATATGTAAGATGCTTGGATGTTTACATACAACCAAGTGTGGGAGGATGTAAGTTGGTAGAGTGAGCTTCGAGAGGTATGGGAGGCACTCCCTTGGACTAGCATGGATCTAGGCTTAAATGGAGACAAATCCCTTAGAGAGGGGGGACAAAACCTTACCACTGGGGAAGCGGTGGGCATCTAGGCTAGTGTAGAAGTGGAGCCCAGGTGTTAAAAAAAAGTAAAGAAGTAGTGCCATAAAAGTAGCTTGAGATGAGTTTAGGGTAAGCCTAAACTCATTAGGGTCGAATGAGTACCTTAGGAGTGTATGCGTTAGTTTGAGAGAGAATATGTTTGAGTGTGTATGGAAATGCAATGACTCATATATGAATATATGTAGAGTGTGTATATATGTGTAGTTACGTAAATTCCCGAATATAAATTTAATTGAGGAAAGTATGGGAGTGGGCCTAGTTTTAATTTCATAGATTAAGGTAGAGACTTTAACATATGAGTTGGTGTGTTTCAGTCACGGGCATGTCCTATTGACCTATTATTGGTCATGGGCATGACCCAATAGATTGAGAGATGGGACAGGCTTAATACACATAATATTATAATAGGACACATTATGGAGGTTTGTACAAAAAAAAATCATCATCATCAGGGGAGTGATTCATTTCATAAGCTAGTCTTTCAAGATAGACATTCCAGTGACTTTATCTACTTGACATTAGGGAAAAGTCAGGTGTTAACATCCAAGAAGGAATGGAAATCGGGACCAGCCTTTTTGTGTGATTTGTGTTGGTTAGATAGTTATTAGTTAGCATTGTAGGAATGGTTTAGGTGTATTCATGAGATCTGAAACCGGTAGTTGCCCAATATAGGGAACGTGGTTTGCAGTCAAGAAGGATGCACCTGAAAATTAAAAGGGTTGAGGAATAGGTATATGAGGAAGTATACCTCACAAGGAAATCCCTGTGGGGATATCTAGTTCATCAGAACGCGGACTCACGTGACAGGATTCTTGGGAGGGAATCCTATGAGATTGTAGATCTGTAGGAGGGCTGTGTTTTATGGTGTGTATATGGCTTATGTATAATTTATTTTCTTTTTATTTATTTGAATAATTTATTTTATGTTATGGCTGTGGATAGAGGATATAATGACATTAAGGAAGCCTAAGTTGAGTTTGACTCATAAGGGGCCACCTGTCAATCATGGGATGACACCTACGAGCGGGACATCGCTTGTGGGTGGAATATCATTTACGAGTGGGATATCACCTTCGGGTGAGGTGCATATATATATATATATATTTATATTATATTATTGTGAGGCATATGGATTATATTTGTGGTATGCATAGTGTAAAGTGTGGAATTGATGAGGGTAGTGAATGAGAGGTACTAGACAATGGTATCAAAATACGCTTTACAGGAACAGTGAGTGAGATGCCATGTTGTGCATATGCCTCTGGGGTGACCGGATATCGTGTGGGATAAATTATCCTGAGGGAATTTTATTTTATTTTATTTATATATTATGTTTTTGTATGTGAGTGTTCTGAGGTTGAGTGGTAGAGGAACTTATGTGTGGTAAGTACTTAAGCCACCCTAAGTTCCTTAACTTTGTTTTTGGTAATAACTACCAGAACGACACATATATGACGCCTTCTGAGGCTTCGTATAAGAGGCCCTGTGCTTTAGATTTTGATCATTAGAGTTGTATAACAACTGGGAATCCCAATTTTCGCTTTAATTTTGGAGAATTCGGGATTCTGTGAGTGGCAGGGTATGTACTTTGATAAAAGGTGGGAAATGCTACTTCTCATCAATTAACGTGGTGCCTTTCGAGGCTTGTGGTGTGTTTTGAATTCGAGGACCAAATTCTTTTAAGGTGGTGGAATGTAATACCCGCTAATTTTGGAATCACATAATTCGCGGTATTACGGTTATAGTAATGAAAATTTCCATTATTTTTAGTGGAATTATTTGGTTAATTTTAATTTTCATATTTAATTTATACTTTTTGGATATTATTTATGGAAATGGAGATAAATAATTGAACTGGGTATTTTATCATGGATAATATTATTTAGGATTGAGGAAAGATAAGAGGAAGAAGAAATTTCGTGGAGATAGAATTGAGAGACAAGGAACGAAAAGAGAGTAAACATGAGGCATAGAGGAGACTTAGTACCTATGAGGTCCAAAGAGGGACTAAAGTGAAATAAAGAACTAGGTGGCACTTAGAATATAGAAAAAACCCAAATTGGAGAAATTACAGGTTTGTCACTACTAAGATTAACCAAGAGTTACCTAGGGGTAAAGTAGTAATTTCAACCTAGGCAGGTATATAGGCAGTCACATGCCTTTTTTTTTCTCATTTTTCACTTCCCTCTCTTTCTCCTTACTCTCTCTTCCTCTTTCTCTCTTCCTTCTCTCTATCTTTTCTACCCAAATCCTCAACGAGCATTACAGAACCTTTCTCCGGTGGTGGGGCAAGCTATTGGAGGCTAAAAAACCTAGGGAAAGCAAGGAATCGAGGTAAGGATTTTGATTTCCTGAACTTTTTCCTATTATATAGTTTTAAGAGTATATAGGGTAAAACTGAGATTTCAGCTTCATTTCTCGATTAAAATGTATAAATACTCCTTAGACATCAAGGTTGAAATTCCATGGAAGAAATCATAGAAAACTGTGAAGATCCGACTAGATCTGACCCAAAAATGAGCCTAAAATGCAAGTTCGGAGTCATGGCACCTCAGGCACCATGTGTGGCACCACCCTTGAGTGGAAAAGAGCTGTCTTGGCACCCCAAGTGCCATATATGGCACCTTAGGCACTAAGCACATAAATTTGGGTAGAGAGTTGAGCATTTGGTGCCCTAGGTACCAGCCATCAAACAACCTCCTTAGTCTATTTTCAAATGGCTATAACTCATTCGTCCGAACTCCGCTTTTAGCAAATTTTATATCATTAGAAAGCTCTTTGAGTTTAGTTTCCAATAATATAATAGTTTTTTTTTAAAAAAATCTTTATCAGCTAAGAGTTATGAACAAAAGAATGACCAAAGGTTGGGGTTAGTGGAAAGGATTTTCCTTGTTTGATTTAGTTATTGATTTGGGTTGATTCCAGGTGACTTAGGAGCTTCTTTGGCTTTGTCTCCTAGGACTATTTATGCAGTAAACCTTATCAGCATCGAGGTGAATGGTTGACCTTGCCATTTAAGTTTCATTAAATTATTTGGCCAAGTCAATATAAATCTCATTCACACCATAGTTAGAAATTTATCAATGAAATTCCCTAGTTAGACGTAATAACTAGACCAAGGAATTTCATTAAATGATTGTGTGAATTATTTTGTAGGATTTGGGTTTATATGTTTAATTACATTTAAAGTGGAATAGTGCGAGGAATACTGATTGTTGTGTGGTGATGGTTATGGTATTATGATGATGTGGATGCATTGCATAACATCATCTTCATATCCATATATATTGGAAAGTGTGGAAATAGAGTGGGAAGCTACCCATTGTGTAATACCGCTGAGTGATGACAATGAGTATGCATACACATTGAGGCTAGTCTTCAATATGGTTTGGAAAAGAGTGGGATAAATATTGCATAATGCATTTGTGCACATCACGAGAGCGAATAGAGGGATGGACCTTTGAATAAACCCATCGAGGGTTGGTCTTCAATATGGTAAGGGTGGAAAGGATGTGGAAAATGCATCATACATCATGCATTGCATAATGCATTTTGGAGTGGCTGTTTACTTATGCTTTTTATTTGGTTGAGGATTGTTTTATGAATTGTTTTGTGAGATTGTAGATTTGCATTGAATCGTAGGTCTTGGTGCATGGTAAGGTATGTTATATGTATATATATATATATATATATATTGTATTTTGTACTGGTTTGTGCTAGAGGTATTTACTCTGATTATGGTAGTGAGGCTGGTGTTTGTGCTTGTGTTAAGTTTTTATTGCAAAGTCATCTGCTCACTGAGTTTTCATAAACTCACGCTCTTATTTACGATTTTCAAATTTAGCAATTGAGGAGGATGGGAAACTGCTAGAGGTTAGCAGCTTGGAGACATACTCTATTTAGTTAGAGGGTTCTAAATGATCCATTAGAAACGCTCTGTAATCCTATAAGCCACATAGATCCTGCTATGTCTAGAGGGGTTTAATTATTTAATTGTAATTAACTTTGTAAATTATACAATCTATAATTTGATTAGTTATGGATATTAGTATTGATCAGGACTGAGGAACACCCTGTAATATATGCATATTTATATGCCCAAACTTTTAGGGCTTTACATATATGGTGGGAGTTATTTAGGAAATGTATTTGAGATTGTTATATGGAATGTTTGTAGGAATAATGGGTTAGTTTTTGGTTGTTGTGTGTGAGATATTGCATCATGTGAATGCATTACATATCATTATATGCACATTTATATTATGAAAGGGAACAGTGTGGTGGACCTTTGGAATAAACCCGTTAAGAAATAACAGTCCTAGGGGGAATTCTGGACTAAGTCTCAATGTCGTAAGTGCAGGAGCTTGCAAAAAATATTGCATATCATAATTTGCATAATGTATTGTGGTTGGTTGTTTGTATTGTTTTGTGTATGGGATACATGTTACAGTTGTGGGTATAATCTAAGAGATAATCTGTGGGAACATAAATGTCACGACCAAAATTCCAGGCACGTGACCGGTACAGTGACATGAATCCCGTGTCACTGTAAGCCTAATTAATATATCAATTCCTACCCCTTTTTGTTTACTTACGAATATTTATAACGTACATCGTTCCCTTTCTATTTATTAAATAACATGGCTTTCGTAAGTATTTAGAATTTAGCAAACAGGCGATCTAAATCAAGTAAACAAGACAACTTTATTTTAAATAATTTAAATAGTCTCAACTATTTAAATTTTAAAGACAATTCAGACTTTGAAATATTTATATGATAAAATAAAGACTAAAATTAGAAAATATTAATTAAGTATAAATAAGATTGATTAAAACAAATATTAATTTATAACTAAATATTAATTGAAATAAATATAAATACATATCAAATACTTATTAAAATAATTATTAGTCTACAATATAACTTATTATAACCGTATATCATATGCACACAAGGGAAGATGAAAGCTTATCCGGATTCCTTGTAGACTGCCATATTACAATTTTAATATTTAATATAAAATAATCGAAACTTTATTCATTCACAAAATCACATCACTTAAATAAATTCATAATCTAAATCTCAAATTCTATCATAATCCATATCATAAATTCTCAGAATAAATCTTCAAGTGCAAATCAAATTAAATACAATAAATAAAATAGTTTATTAGCCCGAGACCCCCTAGAAATCATACTTGACCATAGAGCTTCCTAAACTTAACAAAATAAAATACTAACAATATGGGATCCACCCAACGATGGGATAGTCCAACGGCAACTACTCCCCTAGCTGAAGATCATCGTCCACTACCTGATATGAAAAAGAAAAGTCAATGAGTATAAGATAATAATCTCAGTGAGCGAGCCAATCCCTGCCCTAATAAAATTCGCTATGGAAAAGCAATAAAATAAAAGTATAGGCAAAAATCACAATTGATAAGAAAAGATATCTATCAGGGATTTTGCAATTATATCAAATAATTCATACCAACGAAACTAGTATTCGTCAATGGTAAAAACACCCAGAAGCGTCCGTAGGCCCGCTCAACCAATCTCATCAAAACCTGCCATGACGCACAACCTCATCAGCAACGGTCAGGGCTCATCACGGATTAAACCCGAGCTCATCTCCCTACCAAAGGAATCGTTATCTTTACTCTCAGAGGTAAAGTCATCCTATCACCTGAATTTTTTGCTTGACGTGAGAGAGGGTACTATTCTGCCCAAACACACACAAAGTTCAAACAATTTCAAATAATCATTGAAATAATCATCAATATATTCATCAATATAATCAGAAACATAATCATCATTCTAATTTCCATCGGATAACCATAAGTATTCCAAATCACAAATAATTAGATTTGTCTCACGAACCATATCTTTTTCCTAACGTTTTCCAGCAGCAATTCCATCAATAATTGAATTTTACAAAATTCTCAATTTCGCTTCTAGCCTAAATCCCTTAATTGGATTCTTGCTTTTCTACCATGACTATTACCTAATTTTATATCCTATCACTTTAACATTTAAGATAATAATAAAGAAGAGTTTGTTCACTCAATTGGATTCTAATGATTCCTACTGATCAAACCCGATCAAAATATTCTTGATGTGAAAAGATTTGTTTTCTTAAACTCCTTTGGTTTACTTGATGCCAATTTTTGTGAACTCTCTAAGAGTTTTTAAATTTGTAAACTTGTATTTGGAACCAAATTCTTGACCGAGAATGTGAATGAGACAGTGCCGTGTTGGTGTGTAAATGTATGTGCTAGCCGAGAACTATACGTGTTGCCATATAGGATTGTATGACCAAGTGCATATATGTGTTAGAACGCCTAGTGGGTATTGGGGGTGATTGAACGACAAGTGTGTATATGTGGGACGGAATGACTAATGAAGAATGAAGAGGCGTTGATGACTTTGATGTACATGGAAAAGGTAAAGTGAAAAAGTGTTGACATATGATTTTGAAATATATTGATTTGATATGTGTATGAACAAGACAAAGGGGTGGGAATTTCAAAAGCTAGATTAGGATTTGAAAATAGAATTATATATATTTATTTACTTGCCTATTTTTTTTCTGTTACTTATTTCACAATAATGCATTATCCAATTAACTTGTTCTTTAAACTTAAAAAGATTTGTTATTCAAATCTTAGATAAAGTAAATATGATATGTTTAAATCATATTTCTTAAGACACTCTTCAGATTTAAATATGGAAATCATTATTCTTAATTTTAATATTAAAAGAAACTTGGTTAGTTAGATAAATAACTATTTCTTTTATTTAATTTTTGCATTATCTCTCACTTGTTTTCTACTACCAATATATCATTTAAATATATTCATCTACTTCCCATTACTGTACGGTGTCCCATTCTGCTTTTATATTTATTTTATTTCTTTCTTATACTTAATAAATTAATTATAACTATTTATTTTCAAAAATTCATAACTTAAGATCTAGGAATTATTTTTCACTTTTTATTTCACATAAAGGTTTCCTATAGTTTTCTTCATCTATTCCAATTCTTTGCACATTTTTCGCCATACCCCACAAGATTCCAAAATCATTTATTTTAGTCCCTAAAATTTTTACTTTAGTCCCTGTACGGCCTAGTATCACACATTGCTAGCCTACAATCCGAAATCACATATCTTAGCATCATCACATCATATTATGATATCACACACATTTCACACAATATTTTCAAATCAACAATTGTGAAATACAATTCATCGAATTAAATGAAAAATAAAAATAACGGGTATTACAGTATTACCCCCTTTAAGAAATTCGGTCCTTCGAATTTAACTTATCTCTAGTTGTAAAAAAGATGTGGATATCTAAAATGTATCTATCGTGAAAAATTTTCACATGTCTGAATTCACATTTTCTTTCAACGTTGTAATGCCTGGGGTATTACATTAATTCCCCCTTAAAGAAATTCGAACCCCGAATTTTAACTACCAACAATCCTTTCCTCATTGAAGTTACTCAGTTTCACTAAGTCTTTATTTGTTTCCTAGTTTTCGACTATAATTCTTCTAGCACAGTGCTAACTGGAGCTTAATATAAAACAATCATATCTTTAAGTTTAAATTTGCAACTGCGAATACCGCGTTAGATGCCTGGGCATCCTAATAGGTCAGTGCATACACACGAGTGATGCCTCGTCCTCTTGTTCCCTATCCCCTACCTGTTCCTGTACCTCCAATACCAGTTATAGATGCAGCTCTACACGCATGAGTAACCTCCGTCTAAGCACGCACAGGCTGAATCTAGCCTTGCTCTGATCGGGTAACTAACTGAGGACATTCACTTCTGAAGTGGCCTGCTTGACCGCATTGGAAATAGGTTTGAGTGTTCTTACAGTAACATCTGCCAAAGTGGCGTCAGCCATAATCCTAGCATTGCGGCTTATCTTGATATCCTCCCCCATCTTGTTGCGATCGGCGTGCTTCTACATAGGTAGGTGCCAAACTGGCATTTCTTCCGTGGTTAAAGGGCCTCTTGTCTTGACCATGCTTTCTCTTGCTATCAGAATCCCCTCTGCATCTTGCATGTTCCTCTATTTTACAAGTAATGTCGACAGCCTCAGTGTAAGATGTGAAGGATCTAATACGGGACCCTACCTCTAAGAAGAAAGAGTCTTGAAGTCCTTCCACGAAGCGTCGAATCCTTTCCAATTCGTTCAGGACCATGTGAGGGGCATATTATGACAACTTCATGAACAAAAGCATTATATTCATCAATAGTCTGAGTCCCCTGACAAAGCTTCTCAAAGTCTTGCATGTGCGCCTCTCGTACACTCATTGGAAGAAACTCGTCTTGAAAAGTTACCTGGAACTCCTTCCATCCGATGGGTGAGGCATAATTGGCCATGCCCTTTTTTCACATTTGCCACTAACGACCAGCCCTACCCTTTAGTTGAAAGACCACCAAGGCTACCCTTCGTGATTCAAGGTAATTCATAGTATCTAAGATCTTCTCACAATCATTGAGAAAATGTTGTGGATCCTCATTAGCATCGTTTTTGGTAAAAATTGGGGGTTTGAGTTTTAGAAACTCTGTAGTCTTTATCTCTACTACAACCCCTTCCCGAACTTGTGGAGGGGGAGGAAGTGGCATCCATTGCGATTCTTGTGCCCTCCCAGTAGGTGTCGATGCATATGAGTCATTCTCCAATGGTTGCCTCACTAGGACTGCCAATCTTTTTACTTGCTCTTGCATAGCAGCTAGTGTCACCATCATAGTTGTCGGATTGAACTGTGGTAGTGCTCCACCATTCCTTTCCGAGCCTACAGCAGGTAGCTCTCTACTCTGTGCTTCATTATCATCTGCAAACTCATGTGTCTTAGATACCACGTCTACTGATGGTGTGAGCACAGGGACCAAGGTCTTACCAGACTGGTTCACGCCACTACGATGCCAAATCGCCCAGAATTGAATTTGTGGCAATTTGCAGTATAGTGATCCCCAGGTCGTATTCACTCAAGGAGCCTCACTTCTTGATACTAATTAATCGTTCTAAACACCTAAACACCAATTAAGAGTACATAAACGTGGGGGGGTTTTGTAGCAATACTAACTAAATAAATAAAATAGAACAGCAATTAAACACTACAACAGCAGCAAAATATGCAGCAACAGCAGTAACAGCAGAAACAGCAGCAGCAGCAGAAATTGCAAGAAATTGACAGTAAAGAGACTATGTAATCAGCCACTAGGATTCATGGGAGTGTAACTATCATTACCTAACTCATTGATTCAGTTTTGTTCTCATTCCATTGTTTGGTTCTTTATGAAAATGTTTCTAGAATAACATCTAGAATTTAATGCTACTAATTACAGTCAAGAACATCTCTCTACTATAACTAGATGCATTCAGTGGAAAATCTCAACCAAACCAAGTTAAATATATCATTTAACTAGTCATTTCGCCTCCCTCACTTTCCTAATCAGTCAAGCAAGGTTATGTCTTATATATAAGTCAGTTTATGTTACAACTCAAGCTCTAATCAGAATTTGACAGCAAAATAAACATGACAGCAAAACAGAAACGAAATGAGATGAAAATGGAGAACAAAACACTTAACTTGCATTCTTAGTTCAAGCTACAACATCCCAGAGGTCTAGTGACTAATTACAATGAAAACTTAGCCCTCCATGAGAGCAAAACAGCCAATAACAGAAGCAAAAACAGAGGGGAAGAGAGAGCTGCGAATTTTCTAAGTCTGGTTCCAAAATAAAAGTGTTCTCTTCTTTAAAAACTGATGTCCCTTCAATGCCTTAGAATATTCTACCCTAGATGCTTTCTTCCATGATGTAGCAGCACTTTGACAGCAAAACATCAGTATAATTAATGTTTCTACAGCAGAAAGTAGGCATGGCAGCAGCAGATTTAATATTTCTGCAGCAGAAAGTAACAAACAGCAGCAGAACATAGGTATGGCAGCAGCAGAACAGCATGGAAGAATTGATATTTCAGCCTTGCTTTCTGACCTACGAAATTTAATATTCATGCCCTCAAATTCTGACTACATGGCATTCAATAAGAGTTCAAGTGGGCCCCACATCCAGCATATCCTAGTCAGCATCTGCATCATCCAAAAAAAGTGCCACATTAGCATCTAAATCATCATCTTTGTCCATGTCAGCATTTTTCTCTCTAAAATTAAAATTTGTAGGAATTAAATTGAGCATTTTACAATTCAAGTTCTAAAAATATAAAATTGAAACACATTCAATCCATAAATAGTTTATACCCAATAAATTCCAAAACATAATAAAATTAGAGAATTGGCAACATTGGAATAGCCATAGGACTAAGATAGGGACTAAAAAGTATATAAAAATACCCGATATCAAATCCCCCACACTTGGCCTTTTGCACTCCTGTGCAAAATAATATTCAGAGCACCAAAAGACACCAAAGGAAAAATGTGGAAAGCATGCTAGAATAGAATAATTAAAGTTTTGAAAAGATTTAGCACTCGAAGGAAATTAATCTTAAATTTCTAAGATTTCAAGCATCATGGCAATTTAATTTGATATGAATGAATTCAAGTAATTAGCCTCCTCACCAGGAATGTGTTTACTCTCTATTCTCTCAAGTGTCTAAGGTAAATCACTCGAAATTCAACTTATCACAGAATTCACTACCATAAGCTTGTCAAGAATCTAAATCTCCACTACTTGAATCCAATACATACTTGAATCAAAAGGACTTTACGAGGTTGTAACGTGGGTAAGAAAAATAGTGGGAAACCAAGGGAAAGATGGAACAATGAAACAAAATATAGTAACAACTCAAGAAAATGAAGAGTATTTACAAGTGAAATATAAGAGACTGAGTATAAATAAATTTGGGTCTCAATGTTCTATCTGCTCCTCTTTTTCATTATTTTCTCTCTCTTTTTTTTTTCAAATTTTTTTTTTATTCTTTCTTTCTTTCTTTCTCTTTTTTTTTCTTGAGTGGCCAGTCTTTTTCTTTTGCTTGAGAGGAAGTAGAAGAAATATAGTTCAAAACACCCCAAAGTTCACAAGATTTTTTTTCAGCATATCGATCCCTTAAAAGAATTTAAAATACTCCTCACATCTTAAGTTGAAAGAGAAAAATGTTGTTGTAGGCAGAAAAAGTGGTGGAAGGACGCAAGAAAGAAAATGGATAAGGCACAAAATGACATACAATGGAAACAATGTTAATGGATGGCTATTTGGCTAAAAGTGGTTACAAGAAACAAATGCCTAAATCATTTCCAAGCATGTACAAGATATGTAGCCTCAATCAAAGATTCAAGACAAGTTCTAGAGTGACAATCCATGATAGAGAACACGCAACAAGAAGAATAGCATTTTTCACTTAGGCTAAAATCCTCACAGCTAAAAGACTATTACTACAAATTCATTAAAGTCAACGTCATTGCCATTTAACTTGAATTCCTTAGAGAAATAAGGCTAAATTCTCTTCATGCTAAGTCAATCTACACTTTAACTATTTCATCATGCATAATTCCACACCAAAACTCCATCAAATTTTTTTTTTTTCAAAAATAAAACATCAAATTCGGGCAAAACAGAGTAGCAAAATTCTGCACTGCAGAAATTCTGGCGACTCAGCTTTACTGACACAAAACTACACCAAAACAAATGCGAAAGACACCAAATAAAATTCTACAGCTAGAAGACATATAAAGCTTTAAAAACATGTAAAGAAACTAGCAAAATTCGTAGCCAATCAGTACAGAAAATTCATGCAAGACAGCTCAAAAATTCTGGACAGAAACAGAGAAAACAGAGGAGAAAGCAGGAAATTTTTTTTTTTTTTTTGAAAAAACTCAAATCTCTCCCCCCACACTTAAACATTGCATTGTCCTCGATGCAAATTATTACCAAACATCGAATAAAATGAGGAGGACATAAATTAAAAGGAGGGAAAGAGCACGGCCTTATCATGGAGCCGGAACGTTGTAGAGTTTGATTTCCTCTACAGTTTCTTCTTTGAAGCCCTCGTAGAACTTCTTCAACCTTTGCCCATTTACCATGAACTGCTTGTTGGTGGCCTCATTTTGAATTTCTACTGCACCAAAAGGAAAGACATTAGTAATAACAAAAGGGCCAACCCATCTAGAGCGAAGCTTACCGGGCATTAGCTTGAGGCGAGAATTATAGAGAAGGACTTTGTCTCCCACTTGAAATTCTTTTTTCTCAATTTTCTGATCATGTAAAGCTTTTGTCCTCTCTTTATAGATGCGCGCATTCTCATAAGCCCCTAGCCTTAGTTCTTCCAGTTCTTGAAGTTGCAACTTTCTTTCTTTACCGGCTAGGGTCATGTCCATATTGCATTGTTTAACGGCCCAATATGCCTTATGTGCAATCTCCACCGGTAAGTGACATGCTTTACCAAATACCAAGCGGTATGGAGACATGCCGATGGGAGTCTTGAAAGCGGTTCTATAGGCCCAAAGCGCATCGTCAAGCCTCTTACTCCAATCTTTTCTGTTGGGTTGCACAGTTTTCTCTAATATTTGCTTTATCTCTCGGTTGGAGACTTCTGCTTGCCCATTGGTTTGGGGGTGGTAAGGTGTAGAGGTTTTGTGCACCACCCCATATTTCTTCAATAGCCCTTGCATGTTTCTATTACAAAAGTGTGATCCTTGATCACTGATTATGGCCTTGGGGACACCGAATCTGCAGAAAATATGTGAACGAAGGAAATCTACAACAACAATAGAATCATCAGTTCGGGTGGCTTTAGCTTCCACCCACTTCGACACATAATCCACAGCAACTAAGATATACATGAAGCCAAAAGAAACAGGAAAAGGACCCATAAAGTCAATACCCCAAACATCAAAAACATCACAAAAAAGAAGAGGTTGTTGAGGCATTTCATTTCTTTTGGACACATTTCCAGTTCTTTGACACCTAGAACAGTTTTTGCAAAAATCAAAGGCATCCCTAAACAAAGTAGGCCAATATAAACCAGAATCTAACACTTTCCTAGCTGTTCTTTGGGGACCAAAGTGTCCACCACATGCAAGAGTATGACAAAAATTCAGCACAGATGCAAATTCATGATTTGGAACACATCTCCTAATAATTTGGTCACTGCAAATTTTCCACAAATAAGGGTCATCCCACACATAGTACCTAGCCTCGCTTCTTAATTTATTCAATTGATGTTTATTTTGGTATGCAGGCAATTCAGATGCAACAAGATAATTCACTAAATCAGCATACCAAGGCTCACTAATACCATGCAAAAGGAGGAAACACTCATCTGGAAAATTGTCTCTTACAGGGAGATGTTCCAATGGAAGATCAGAAAGCTTACTCAAGTGATCTGCTACTACATTCTCTGCCCCACTCTTATCCTTGATTTCCACATCAAATTCTTGGAGGAGCAGCATCCATCTAAGCAATCTTGGCTTTACATCTGGCTTCTTTAACAAATATTTCAGTGCTGCATGGTCAGAAAACACAATTACTTTGGAGGCAAGCAAATATGATCTAAATTTTTCTAAAGCAAAAACAATTGCTAAAAACTCCTTCTCTGTGGTTGTGTAATTTGATTGAGCTGAATCAAGGGTACGGGACGCATAGGCTATGACATGCAACTTCCTCTCTACTCTTTGTGAAAGTACTGCTCCTACAGCAAAATTTGAGGCATCGCACATGAGCTCAAAGGGAAGCTCCCACTGTGGAGGTTGGATGATAGGAGGGGAGGTAAGTTGCTTCTTCAACTCATCAAATGCTGACCTGCAAGCATCATTAAAAACGAAATCAGTTTCTTTTTGGAGGAGTTTAGATAGGGGTAGAGCGATCTTACTGAAGTCCTTGATGAATCTTCTATAAAACCCTGCATGGCCAAGAAAAGAGCGAACTTCCCGCACAGAAGTGGGGTAAGGCAAAGAAGAGATAACATCAACTTTGGCTTTATCTACTTCTATGCCACGTGATGACACTATGTGGCCTAGGACTATTCCTTGCTCTACCATGAAATGACATTTTTCGTAATTCAAGACCAAATTTTTCTCTATGCATCTCTCAAGTGCTCTCTCCAAATTTTTCAAACATGCATCAAATGAGTCTCCATAAACAGAAAAATCATCCATGAACACTTCCATGCAATCCTCTAACAAATCAGAAAATATGCTCAACATGCATCTTTGAAAAGTGCCAGGTGCATTACAGAGACCAAAAGGCATGCGTCTATATGCAAAAGTACCAAAAGGACAGGTGAAGGTAGTCTTCTCCTGATCTTCAGGTGCAATGTGAATTTGAAAATACCCAGAAAAACCATCAAGAAAACAGTAATGAGACTTGCCAGCAAGTCTCTCAAGCATTTGATCAATAAAAGGAAGGGGAAAATGATCTTTTCTAGTTGCTTGGTTCAACTTCCTATAATCAATGCAAACACGCCAACTGTTTTGAACTCTAGTGGGCACTAACTCATTATTTTCATTTGCTATAACAGTTACCCCGGTTTTCTTTGGCACTACTTGTACCGGACTCACCCACTTACTATCAGAGATAGGATAAATAATAGCAGCTTGGAGGAGCTTACTTACCTCCTTCTTGACCACATCAAGAATCATGGGGTTGAGTCTTCTTTGGGGTTGCCTCACTGGTTTCGTCTCTTCTTCAAGGAGAATTCGGTGCATGCACACTGAAGGACTAATTCCAGGAATGTCTGCTAGAGTCCACCCAATCGCCTTCTTATTCTTTTTCAGCAAACTGATCAATTTTTCTTCTTGATTGGGGTTCAAGTTGTTGGCCACAATGATTGGAAGTTTGTCTCCTACTTCCAAGAAGGCATACTTGAGGTTTTCTGGTAAAGCCTTCAACTCCAATGCAGGTGGTTGGATGGAGGATGGAATTAGTTTTTGTGGAATCGCATCCAAGGAAGCACCTACAAATTCAGTTTGCTCAAAGACAAAATCCTTGGCTAAAGAGGAGGAAGGGTTAGCAGCACAAGAGGAAAGAGATGAAGAATGTGCAACATTACAATTTAAATCACTACACCTACAACTACCTAAAATAGAAACAGAATCTAAGTATAAGCTAGAGAAATTTACAGAATCAGAATGCACATCAGAA
Organism: Biancaea sappan; assembly: GCA_037074585.1. Classification (NCBI taxonomy): domain Eukaryota; kingdom Viridiplantae; phylum Streptophyta; class Magnoliopsida; order Fabales; family Fabaceae; genus Biancaea; species Biancaea sappan. Next base: position 40,024,709 of record CM073496.1, read on the forward strand.
TCCAAATCACTATGCAAATCAGAATGTAACTCAGAATTGTCAGCATTTAGAGAGTTTTCAATTTCAGTGCAAGCATGACAAAATTCAGAACCAGCACAGTTGCATTCAAAGGCATCGACCAAATCAGAAAATTCAGGAAAATCAGAAATTAATTCAGCTTGGAAATCATCACATGCCTCATCAACTAAGTAATCCAAATAGTTAACTACATGCACATTGGAATGATTTTCTATAGGATGTTTCATGGCATCCAAAATGTTAAAATCAATTTTATTACCAGCAAACTCCATTGACAAAGTCCCTTCATGCACATTAATGATGGTTTTTGCAGTTTTCAGAAAAGGTCTACCAAGTATTAATGGTGCATGGCCAGGAGTATTATCATTTTCCATATCAAGCACATAAAAATCAGCAGGAAAAATGAGATCTTTAACTCTTACCAGAACATCTTCTAAAACTCCTGCTGGATGTGCTGTGCTCCTATTGGCAAGTTGGACAATCACTCCAGTTGGTGAAAGAACACCAATCTTGAGGCTCGAGTACACTGATTTGGGCATAACATTGATTGAGGCTCCCAAATCCAGCATAGCATTGGAGAACTCCATGTTGCCTATTGTGCATGGTATTGTGAAAGTTCCAGGATCTTTGCACTTGGGTGGCATGGGTGGTTGGATGAGTGCAGACACATTTCTTCCCAAATTAACTCTCTCATTACCCCTTAAACGCCTCTTATGAGTGCTCAACTCTTTGAGGAACTTGGCATACTTGGGGATTTGCTTAATTGCTTCCAAAAGTGGGATATTGACCTCTATTTTCCTGAAGGTCTCCATGATCTCCTTATCCATGTCAGATTCAGAAGCTTTCCTTGATTGAGTCTGCCTATTAGGGAAAGGAAGAGGAATTTTCTGAACCACTTCTTCATCCTTTTTATTTTGCTCACTGGTTGAAGATGAAGGAACACTTTGCTGGACATTTGATTTTTCTGGTTCAGATTCAGAAGCTGGACCGTCTACTTGTTTGCCACTCCTCAAGATGATGGCACTCACATTGCCTCTTGGGTTGATCACTGGTTGGGATGGCAAACTGCCTGAGCCTTGACTTTTCAGCTCATTGACTGTTGTGGCTAACTGGCCAATCTTAGTTTCCAAATTCTGCATATTTGTTTCTGTCCTTTGCTGGAACTGAAGAGTATTGGCAGTCAGTTGCTTCATTAGATCCTCAAGACTAGGCTCAGGTTTCTTGGGTGCTGGAGGAGGTGTATGGCTAGCTTCAGGTTGGTTGTATCTTACATGGGGTGGCTGGTAAGGGGGGTTGGATGTATTCCCATACTTGAAAGCTGGATGATCACGCCACCCAGGATTGTAGGTGGAGGAATATGGGTCATATCTCTGTTGTTGTGGCTGCATGGGTTTACCAGGGAATATACCAGCACATGACTCAGTTGAGGTCTCTTGCAGCTGAGGGCATTGATCAGTATGGTGGGTATTCAGGGAACAAATACCACAGGCTGAAGGAGGAGGGGCTTGTTGTTGTGTTCTCTGATTTAATGCCAATTGCCTCACCATTGAAGCTAATTCTTCCAATTTATTTTCTATCCTTTGTTGCTCCATGGGAGGTGTCCTCACCTCATTGACAGTAACTGTTGGATCACTCAATCTGGTTCCAAATTGCTGAGCATTTTGGGCCATCTTGGCCAACAATTCATTTGCTGCAGTAGGAGTCTTATCCACCAATGCCCCACCAGCAGCTGCATCAACTATATATCTGTCCATAGGCAGTAATCCCTCATAGAAATACTGGATGAGAAGTTGCTCTGAAATCTGGTGGTTTGGACAGCATGAGCAAAGCTTCTTAAACCTCTCCCAATATTCATGCAGAGACTCACCATTCAATTGTCTAATCCCACTGATATCTTTCCTGATTGCTGCTGTTCTGGAGGCTGGAAAGAATTTTTCTAAGAACAACTTCTTCAGCTCATCCCATCTTGTTATTAAGGTAGTGGGTAGATAGTAAAGCCAATCCTTGGCTGCCCCATCCAGAGAGAAAGGAAATGCTATTAATTTGATCTGTTCTTCTCCAACTCCATGTGGTCTCATGGTAGAGCAGACAACATGGAACTCCTTTAAGTGCTTGTGCGGATCTTCTCCTGCAAGACCATGAAACTTAGGCAACAAATGGATTAGACCAGATTTTAGTTCAAAGTTAGCATCCAACTCAGGATAATTTATGCACAATGGTTGATAATGCACATCAGGTGCAATCAACTCTTTAATTGATTGTTCTTGCCTATTTTAAGGCATTTGTGCATTTTGATTATCCATCCCAGTTATCCCAGCTGACTCAGAATCTGTAGACTCCAACACAATATCAGATTCAGAATCTGATTCAACTTCTACACTATCAACAGCTAACTCAACAATTTCAGCAAGAATTTCAGAAACTATACTAGTCCTAATGCTATTACTTCGCACTAGCCTATGGAAGGTCCTATCAATTTCTGGATCAAAAGGTGGTAAGTCCACGTGACCAGACCTTCTCATATACTAGAAAGGGCACAAATTCACAAGGAAACAACAAGAAAACAACAAAAACAACTAAATCACTACAAAAGACTCCAACCGATGAAAATCACCAAAATTTTAAGTATCTCAGAAAAATATGATTTTTCATGGAAAAATTCTTGACAAATTGGAGAGACAAACACAAAAAACAGAATTCAAAAATTCAAACTACAAAAATCACACTAAAAATCACAATTAATTAGAAAAATCAAAAAAATAGTAAAAAATAGAAAAGAGGGCCTAAACGATGGAAATTGGCAAAATGGCTGCCCAAGATGATCCTTTGGATGATCGAGTGGTTGGAAATTGCTTAAAATGTCAAAAACTAGTGGTATACCAAGTTTGAGGTCAATCGGAGGTAGTTAGTTTTTGGCCTATGAATAGTAACCGATAAAAACTCAAAAACTTGTAAACCGTTTCAACAATACTAGATAACTTAAAATTAAACAAAGAAACACTTAAACAACTAATTAGATAACTTGGAAGTGAATTGGCTCCCCGGCAACGGCGCCAAAATTCTGGTTCACGCCACTACGATGCCAAATCGCCCAGAATTGAATTTGTGGCAATTTGCAGTATAGTGATCCCCAGGTCGTATTCACTCAAGGAGCCTCACTTCTTGATACTAATTAATCGTTCTAAACACCTAAACACCAATTAAGAGTACATAAACGTGGGGGGGGGTTTTGTAGCAATACTAACTAAATAAATAAAACAGAACAGCAATTAAACACTACAACAGCAGCAAAATATGCAGCAACAGCAGTAACAGCAGAAACAGCAGCAGCAGCAGAAATTGCAAGAAATTGACAGTAAAGAGACTATGTAATCAGCCACTAGGATTCATGGGAGTGTAACTATCATTACCTAACTCATTGATTCAGTTTTGTTCTCATTCCATTGTTTGGTTCTTTATGAAAATGTTTCTAGAATAACATCTAGAATTTAATGCTACTAATTACAGTCAAGAACATCTCTCTACTATAACTAGATGCATTCAGTGGAAAATCTCAACCAAACCAAGTTAAATATATCATTTAACTAGTCATTTCGCCTCCCTCACTTTCCTAATCAGTCAAGCAAGGTTATGTCTTATATATAAGTCAGTTTATGTTACAACTCAAGCTCTAATCAGAATTTGACAGCAAAATAAACATGACAGCAAAACAGAAACGAAATGAGATGAAAATGGAGAACAAAACACTTAACTTGCATTCTTAGTTCAAGCTACAACATCCCAGAGGTCTAGTGACTAATTACAATGAAAACTTAGCCCTCCATGAGAGCAAAACAGCCAATAACAGAAGCAAAAACAGAGGGGAAGAGAGAGCTACGAATTTTCTAAGTCTGGTTCCAAAATAAAAGTGTTCTCTTCTTTAAAAACTGATGTCCCTTCAATGCCTTAGAATATTCTACCCTAGATGCTTTCTTCCATGATGTAGCAGCACTTTGACAGCAAAACATCAGTATAATTAATGTTTCTGCAGCAGAAAGTAGGCATGGCAGCAGCAGATTTAATATTTCTGCAGCAGAAAGTAACAAACAGCAGCAGAACATAGGTATGGCAGCAGCAGAACAGCATGGAAGAATTGATATTTCAGCCTTGCTTTCTGACCTACGAAATTTAATATTCATGCCCTCAAATTCTGACTACATGGCATTCAATAAGAGTTCAAGTGGGCCCCACATCCAGCATATCCTAGTCAGCATCTGCATCATCCAAAAAAAGTGCCACATTAGCATCTAAATCATCATCTTTGTCCATGTCAGCATTTTTCTCTCTAAAATTAAAATTTGTAGGAATTAAATTGAGCATTTTACCATTCAAGTTCTAAAAATATAAAATTGAAACACATTCAATCCATAAATAGTTTATACCCAATAAATTCCAAAACATAATAAAATTAGAGAATTGGCAACATTGGAATAGCCATAGGACTAAGATAGGACTAAAAAGTATATAAAAATACCCGATATCACAGACCTCGTGCGACCTCCATGAGCATGTGATTGGCCATGTGCCATCTAACAATACGAGAAAATAACTACTTCGTAACAAGAATTATACTGACCTACGAAGGGTATGACATGAAAGAAAAAGATTATAACTCTAAAGGGCCTTCGATGGATCCTCGGCCTATAGTTATGTCGCGGTTCACAACCATAGGGGAAGGCCCACTAAGGACACCCCGCTCTGTAGTCACTAGTGTCAGCCCTAATGTATTATGCTATAAGTTTTGATGATGACAAATATGTGAGAATTATAGTATGATTTAATCTTCTTGGCCCAAATGTATGATTTAATCTTTTTAGCCCAAATAGTATGATTTAATCTTCTTGGCCCAATGTATGATTTAATCTTTCTTAGCCCAAATAGTATGATTTAATCTTCTTGGCCCAAATGTATGATTTAATCTTCTTGGCCCAAATGTATGATTTAATCTTCTTGATCCAAATGCATGATTCAATCTTTCTTTGCCCAAATATATTTAATGCTTTATATATTTAAATATAGTAGTATAAATTGATTTTTGATAAAGTTTATTGGTTATTGAAAAAAAAATATGATAAAGTTTATTGGTTATTGAAAAAGTATGATAAAGTTTATTGGTTGTTGTAATATAATTTGAAAAAGAATGCTTTTTACTGTAGCACTTTTGAAAAAGAAATTTGATTGTGGAAAAAGTATGATAAAGTTTATTGGTTGTTGTAATATAATTTGAAAAAGAATACTTTTTACTGTAGCACTTTTGAAAAAGAAATTTGATTGTTGAAAAAGTATGATAAAGTTTATTGGTTGTTGAAAAAGTATGATAAAGTTTATTGGGTGTTGTAATAAAATTTGAAAAAGAATACATTTTACTGTAGCAAATTTGAAAAAGAATATTGATTGTTGAAAAAGGTTGATAAAGTTTTTTGGTTGTTGTAGAAAAGTTGAAAAATGATGATGAAGCTTATTGTAGTAATTCTGACTAAAGCAGTCACTGTAGCAGCAAAGTTTCACTATATAAAGGGGACTTCACATCACCATTTGCATCAAGCTTTAATTGTTCATTTGTCATATTATCTTGAGTTTCATTCTCTCTAAATTGCTAGAGAAAAATTCTGAGCTTAATTTCTGCGTTATATACACTTTGGGAGTGTCCACCATTATTTTCCTTAAGCTTTCAAATTTAGTTGCTCAAGGATTGGTTCCTTGAGTTAGTGTTTGAGAGAAAACACATTGAAAGGGGGAGAGACACCCTTGAGGGGGAAAAGATCTATGTTGTAGTGGTTTGCAAGTACCTGGATTAAATTTACAATTATAGTGGAAATACTCAAGTGGTCTCTTGAGGACTTGATGTAGGCTTGGGATTAGCCGAACCAGTATAAATCTCCGAGTTTGCTTTCTCTATCCCTACTCTATTTACATTTGAAGTTAATTAATTAATGCTTTGAGTTTATATTTGATTTCTACCTCAAGTATTAATTAATTTATGTAGATTTATATTTGCTCCTTAATTCCTTGCACTATAAAATTATTCATCTTGATAACACTTTGATTTTCTGAATTAAATTATTATCTTTAGCATTGTCCAATTTCAGAAAATCATTTTAACTTCCAATTAAGTTTTATGGAAATTTTTATAAAATCCAATTCACCCCCCTCTTGGGATCCAACCATTTCTTTCAACTAGGAGACCTAAAACCTACCTCTGATACCAACTTTGTCACGACCCAAATTCTAAGCACGTGACCGGCATAGTGACACAAATCCTGTGTCACCATAAGCCTAATTAACATATCAATTTCTACCCCCTTTTTGTTTAGTTATGAATACTTATAACATACATCGTTCCCTTTCTATTTATTAAATAACATAGCTTTCGCAAGTACTTAGAATTTAGCAAACAGGTGATCTAAATCAAGCAAACAAGACAACTTTATTTTAAGTAATTTAAATAGTTTCAACTATTTAAATTTTAAAGACAATTCAGACTTTGAAATATTTATATGATAAAATAAAGACTAAAATTGGAAAATATTAATGAAGTATAAATAAGATAAATTAAAACAAATATTAATTTATAACTAAATATGAATCGAAATAAATATCAAATACTTATTAAAATAATTATAGTCTACAATATAACTTATTATAACTGTATATCATATACACACAAGGGAAGATGAAAGCTTACTCGGTTTCCTTGTAGTCTCCCATCTTACAATTTTAATATTTAATACAAAATAATCGAAACTTCATTCATTCACAAAATCACATCACTTAAATAAATTCAAAATTGAAATATCAAATTCTATCATAATCCATATCATAAATTTTTAGAATAAATCTTCAAGTGCAAATCAAATTAAATACAATAAATAAAGTAGTTTATTAGCCCGAGACCCCTAGAAGTCATAGTTGACCACAGAGCTTCCTAAACTTAACAAAAGAAAATACTAACAATATGGGACCCACCCAACGATGGGATAGTCCAACGGCAACTACTCCCCTAACTAAAGATCCTCGTCCATTACCTGATCTAAAAAAGAAAAGTCAATGAGTATGAGATAATAATCTCAGTGAGCGAGCCAATCCCCGCCCTAATAGAATCTGCTATGGAAAAGCAATAAAATAAAAGTATAGGCAAAAATCACAATTCATAAGAAAATATATCTACCAGAGATTTTGCAATTCAATCAAACAATTCAGACCAACGAAAGTAGTACTCGTCAATGGCAAAAACACCCGACAGCACCTATAGGCCCTCTCAACCAATCTCATCAAAACCCACCATGACGCACAACTTCATCAGCAACAGTTAGGGTTCCTCATGGATTAAATCCGAGCTCATCTCCCTACCGAATGAATCATCTCTACTCTTAGAGGTTAAGTTATCCTGTCACCCAAATTTCCTGCCTAGCGTGAGAGAGGGTACTATTCCACCCAAACACACATAAAATTTAAACAATTTCAAATAATCATCGAAATAATCATCAATACATTCCACAATATATTCATCAATATAATCATAAACATAATCATCATTCTAATTTCCATTGGATAACCATAAGCATTCCAAATCACAAATAATTATATTTGTCTTACGAGCCATATCTTTTTCCTAACGTTTTCCATTAGCAATTCCATCAATATTGAATTTTACAAAATTCTGAATTTCACTTCTAACCTAAATCCCTTAACTGGATTCCTTCTTTTCTACCATGACTATTACCTAACTTTATACCCTATCACTTTATCATTTAAGATAATATTAAAGAAGGGTTGGTTCACTCACCTGGATTCCAACGAATCCTACCAATCAAACCTGATCAAAATATCCTTGATGTGAAAAGATTTGTTTTCTTAAATTCCTTTGGTTTACTTGATGCCAATATTTGTGAACTTTCTAAGAGCCTTCAAAATTGTAAACTTGTATTTGGAACTTGATTCTTGACCGAGAATGTGTATGAGACTGTGTTCTGTTGGTGTGTGAATGTATGTGCTAGCCGAGAACTACATGTATTGCCGTGTAGGATTGTATGACTGAGTGCATATATGTGTTAGAATGCCTAGTGGGTATTGGAGATAATTGAACGGCAAGTGTGTATATGTGGGACAGTATGACTAATGAAGAACAAAGAGGTATTGATGACTTTGATGTACATGGAAAAGGTAAAGTGAAGAGGTGTTGATATATGGTTTTGAAATATATTGCTTTGATGTGTGTGTGAACAAGACAAAGGGGTGGGAATTTCGAAAGCTAGATTAGGATTTGAAAATAGAATTATATATATTTAGATTTACTTGCCTATTTTATTTTGTTAGTTATTTCACAATAATGCATTATCCTATTAACTTGTTCTTTAAACATAGAAAGATTTGTTATTCAAATCTTTGATAAAGTAAATATAATATGTTCAAATCATATTTCTTAAGATACTCTTCAGATTTAAATATGGAAATCATTATTCTTAATTTTAATATTAAAAGAAACTTGGTTAGTTAGATAAATAACTATTTCTTTTATTTAATTTTTTCATTATCTCTCACCTGTTTTCTACTACCAATATATCATTTAAATATATTCATCTACTACGGTGTCCCATTATGCTTTTATATTTATTTTATTTCTTTCTTATACTAAATAAATTAATTATAACTATTCATTTTAAAAAATTTATAACTTAAGATCTAGGAATTATTTTTCACTTCTTATTTCACATCAAGGTTCCCTATAATTTTCTTCATCTATTCCAATCCTTTGCACATTTTTCGCCATACCCCACAAGATTCCAAAATCTTTTATTTTAGTCCCTAAAATTTTTACTTTAATCCCTATACGGCCTAGCATCACACATTGCTAGCCTACAATACGAAATCACATATCTTAGCATCATCACATCATATTATGATATCACACACATATTTCACACTATTTTCAAATCAACAATTGTGAAATACAATTCATCAAATTAAACGAAAAATAAAAATAACGGGTATTACAGTATTACCCCCTTTAAGAAATTCGGTCCTCCAAATTTAACTTATCTCTAGTTGTAAAAAAGATGTGGATGTCTAAAATGTATCTATAGCGAAATATTTCACATGTCTGAATTCACATTTTCTTTCGACGTCGTAATACCTGGGGTATTACATTACTTCCCCCTTAAATAAATTTGGAGCCCAAATGTCAACTACCACCAATCCTTTCCTCATTGAAGTTACTCGGTTTCACTAAGCCTCTATTTGTTTCCTAGTTTTTGACTATAATTCTTCTAGCACAGTGCTAATTGGAGCTTAACATAAAACAATCATATTTTGAAGTTTAAATTTGTACCTGTGAATACCACATTAGATGCCTGGGCATCCAGACAGGTCAATGCATACACACGAGCGATGCCTCATCCTCCTATTCCCTATCCCTTACCTGTTCCTCTACCTCTAATACCAGTTATAGGTGTAGTTCTACTCGCATGAGTAACCTCTGTCTGAGATAGCACAGGCTGAATCTAGCCTTGCTCTGATCGGGTAACTAACTAAGGACATTCCCTTCTGATGTGGCTTGCTCGACTGCATTGGAAACAGGTTTGAGGGTTCTTACTGTAACATTTGCGAAAATGGCATTGGCCACAATCCTAGCATTGCGGCTTATCTTGATATCCTCCCCTATCTTGTTACGATCGGGGTGCTTCTACATAGGTAAATGCCAAACTGGTATTTCCTTCGTGGTTAAAGGGCCTCCTGTCTTTACCATGCTTTCTCTTGTTATCAGAATCATCTCTGTATCTTGCCCGTTCCTCTATTTTACAAGTAATGTTGACAGCCTCAGTGTAAGATGTGAAGGATCTAATATGAAACCCTACCTGTAAGAATAAAGAGTCTTGAAGAGCTTCCACGAAGCATCGAATCCTTTCCCATTTGTTTAGGACCATGTGAGGGGCATATTCTAACAACCTCACGAACAAAAGCATTATATTCATCAACAGTCTGAGTCCCCTGACGAAGCTCCTCAAAGTCTTGCATGGGCTCCTCAAAGTCTAGAAAAGTTACTTGGAACTCCTTCCATCCGATGGGTGGGGCACAATCAACCATGCTCTTTTTCCACATTTGCCATGTTGAGTTCTTAATTTAGTGCCATTTTGATGCTAAATACCCTCTCTTTTTATCTCTTTCTTCTTGTCTTGTAATTCTTAACTCATGTTTTGATTAGTTTAGATTAGTTTTAGTTTTCTTTGATCTTTTAATAAATGGAGTGATTTCATGATTCTTTTATGTGATTTAATGGGTTTATTTGCTATTTTTGGTGTAGGTTGAGTCGGTAAAAAATTCGTATTAGAAGATGGAATGCTAGAGCTGAAATTCTGAAAATACTGATGTAATTGATGTCTCCCACAGTTATAGCGGTAGAATCTACTGCTATAGCGGTGGATTGCTGAAAAAAGGATTTTGGAGCTTTCTTCTCTGTTAGCCCCCGCTATAGCGGTGGATCTTCACCGCTATAGCAGTAGAACCTGGAAAAACACATTTTTAAACTTTCTTCTCTGCCTCCCACCGCTATAGCAGTGGGAATTCACCGCTATAGCAGCGGTTCACGATCTTGCACTGATTTAAATGCGTCAGAACAAATTTTCTAGGGCATTCTGAGTGGGAGACAGAGGGGAGGCGCCGACTTTTGCTAGAGGAGGAGGAGGAATCCATTCCCTAAGCCGATCAAGCCTGAATTCTGTCAACTCAACCTCAGATTCATGGAGTTTGCTCATTCTTTTACTATTTTCTGTAGTTTTAGAGCCATGAGTGGCTGATTTTCTGTTCTAGGGTTACTATGAACCCAATTTCAGATTAGGATTTGTATTTCTCTTGAAACTTGTGATTCTTTTCAATTTAATACATACCTATCATTTATGTTTACTGTACTTGTTATAAAATCGGCTACTTTATGACTTGTTTGTTGCTTTCGTCGAACTTGGGAGAGGGAGATATTGGTAGAACACTGAATGATCAGGGCGAGTGATAAAACTTAGAGGTTTTACTTGTTAATTAATAGGAATATTAATTAACCCCGTTTAATCAAATTAGGTTAACATTAATTTGACTTAAACTCACATAAGGGATTGTCTAGAGTTGAGTAGTTTAATTTAGGTTCGGGAGAATCACTTTAAGCAGTTAGAAAACCTAAGATTAATGTGTATAATTGATTTGAATCACAGGTGTTAGGGAGAATTAGCAATTCCTAGAATGAAAGAGGGGGATCAGTAACTCTAGGCCTTTTATTTGAATTATTTCCATTCGATTCTATTGCAATTTGATTTTACTTTCAATTAGAGCTTTCTAAAATCAAAAATTGGTTTGCCTAAATAATGCGTTTGAATTTTTGGAGTACTTAACACGTTAGTCCCTGTGGAGACAATAACTCTTTACTTATTTTTACACTATATTACTTGTGCAACTGGTGCACTTGCCAGAATGCCCAACAAGTTTTTGGCGCTGTTGCCGGGGACTAACGGTTTTTAGCTAATATTCTAAGAAATTTGAAGGTGCTAGCTTAGGCATTTTTCTGTTTTGTTTTATTTTGTTTTAGTTTTTTTTATTTTATTTGCTTTTGTGTAATTAGTTGTTTTTGCTTTTAGCATTATTTTTGTAATTTCCTTTTTGTTAATTCTGACTGGAGTTTTCTATTGTGTATGCTACATACAACTCATACTTCTGATCTTCTTTTTGAGCCTACGATCGAAAGACTAGCAAGGAGAACTAGAAGAGAAGCGAGAGCTAGGAGAACTCAAGTGAGCCAAGCTACACAAGAAGAAATGGCTGAGGATCACCAAAACCATCGGGGCTTTGGAGTTAATGCTGGTTATGGGGCTGGCAATGAGCCTCAGGAGGATGACAATAGAGCTGTGTGGGATTATGCATCACTCACTAAGGCTGGACACGCGTCAAGCATAGTAAAACCTCCACTAGGTGCAAACAACTTTGAAATAAAGGTAGTCTTGATGAATTTGGTCCAGCAGAACCAGTTTGGGGGGAGCCTGATAGAAGACCCAAACAATTACATCACTAACTTCTTAGATATATGTGACATGGTTTAGATGAATGGGGTGAGTAATGATGCTCTTCGTCTCAGGTTATTCACTTTTTCATTGAGGGACGCTACTAAGAGCTAGTTGACTTCTCAACTAAAAGGGAGCATCACTACATGGGATCAACTCCAAAGGAAATTCTTGGACAAGTTCTTCCCTCCTTCGAGGTCAGTTAAGTTGAGGAATGAAATTATTGCATTTTATCAACATGAAAGAGAGAGCTTGTCTGAAGCTTGGGACTGATTTAGAGAATTATTGAACAAGTGTCCCAATCATGGAATCCAAGAATGGCAACAGCTCACTATCTTTCACAGTGGGCTAACTTATGAGACACGGGATAAATTGGACACTGCAGCTGGTGGTGCTCTAATGGCTAAACTGATCAGACAAACCCAAGAAATTATAGAGACTATGGGGGCTAGCCAAAATACATCTAGCCAATCCAAGAATGCTTCAAGAAGGGGAGTCATGGAATTAGACACCCTAAATGCTTTGATAGCTCAGAATGAAGCATTAACTAGGAAAGTGGACTTGTTATGCTCAAGACAGAATGAATCAGTGAAGGTAAATGCAATAATTATGCCGAGTGCAAAATGTGATTTATGTAGAGGGGCTCATGTCAATGGGAGTTGTGAGGAATTTCCTTCAGTGGAACAGTTAAATTACATGGGTAATTTGCAAAAGGACCAGAACAACCAGTACTCCAACGCATATCATCCGAGTTCAAAAAATCAACCTAATTTCTCATGGAGCAATAATCACTGCTTGAACCCTTCAGCTGCATCCTCTGGTAAGCCATCTCACCCTCCTAGCTTTAATAATCAGAGTAATTATCCTCCTCAAAATAGAGCTCTACTACCTTAAGTGGAGAAGAAACCTTCAATAGAGGATATGTTCATGAAGTTCATGGAAAGGAGCGAGTCAATATTCCAAACTCAGAATTTGGCAATAAAAAATTTAGAGACACAAATGGGACAGATGACACTTGCTTTGAAAAATAGGCCACAAGGTAATCTCCCCCAGTGACACTGAAAATAACCCAAGAAGGGAGAGGAAAGAGCATTGTAATGCTACTATCTTAAGGAGTAGCAAGGAGCTTCTAGATATTATTACATCACATGATCCACCTAAAGATGTGATTGTTGAAGAGGGAAAAGATGAGGTTGCTGAACCTCTAACTGAGGAAGCTGATGTTTTAAAGAAAAAAGGTAAATATGGAAGGGTGGTAAAAGATAGAAGGGCTGAAAGTTTTGTTCCACTACTACCGTATCCTCAGGCTCAGAGGCCCAAAAAGCACAATGAGAAGCAGTTCAGCAGATTCTTGGAGGTATTCAGTAAATTGCAAATAAGCATACCTTTTGCTGAAGCTTTGGAACAAATGCCTATGTATGCAAAATTCATGAAGGAAATGTTGCTAAAAAAGAATAAGATGAGAAATAATGAAAAAGTCACATTGAATGAAGAGTGCAGTGCAATCATACATAAGAAGTTACCTCCGAAACTCAAGGATCCAGGGAGTTTCTCCATCCCCTGTACTATTAGGGATGTCACATTCAAGAAGACTTTATGTGATCTTGGGGTTAGCATCAATCTTATGCCATTATCAATTTTCAAGAAACTCGGGATTGATCAGGTGAAACCAACTATGATGACTCTTCAGCTCGCTGACCGATCCTTGAGACATCCATATGGGGTAGTAGAAGATGTGCTAGTCAAAGTGGGAAAATTCTTCTTTCCTGTGGATTTTGTAGTATTAGACATTGCAAAAGATGAGAAAATCCCTCTCATTCTGGGTAGGCCATTCTTGGCTACTTCAGGAGTGGTAATTAATGTGGCTTATGGGACATTAACTCTGACAGTTCAGAAGGAGATAGAGACTCTCAATGTGTTCGATATTGCAAAATCATCAATGGAAAAAGAAGCCGGTAATAATAGGGAAAAAACAATGTCGATTCAGCTTCAAAACTCTTCCAGGGGTTATTGTCATCCAGGATAAAATTGGTAAAGTCTGGCTGAAGACTATAAACTTAGCACTCTTGGGAGGCAACCCAAGTTTATTGATTTCATAGTCTTTTTTCTATTTTTTTTTGGTTTGATGTACTGCTATTGGTAATATTTTAACTGCTATTTATTATTTATTTGGAGTTGAACTGATAAATGTTGAATATGGTCATGTTTATTATCTTGGTGAATGGCAGTTAGGATGTTTGTAATAGCATTTTATTTTGTTTTGTTTTGTTTGTTATGTTGTTTCTTCTTTTCCTCTATTGTGCTAATTTGGGACAGTGAGGACACTGTCAAATTTAAGTTTGGGAGAGAGGTTTGTTGATGGGTTTCTTCTTTGAGAAAATTTTGGTTAATTTTGTGTTGTCCATATGCATGTGTAGTAGGAGGAAATTTTTGAAAATTTTGAAATCTGAAAGTTTGAAATTATTTGGCAAGTCAAATCATGTCAAATGAAATTCTTTTTAAGAGTTACCTCTTGAGTTTGCTAATCTTAAGTTTTCATATTTTGTAAGTGTTAGTCCTATCACTTCAAAATAACAGGAGTCTTGTTTGTCTCTTTGAATGGTTTTTTAGATCATTTTCATATTTATATATTTTTAAAAAAAAGTTCAATAAGAGGCTAGTGCAAAAAGGATTCAATAAGGGGATAGCTGAAAGTTTCAATAAGGGATAGGCTCCTGTAATTAAAATAAAATAAAATTGGCAAAAAAAAAATTCGAAAGGAAATAAGAAAAGTTAGGAAGCTATATCCTTGAGAACAAAACAGTGAAACCCTTGAGAATCTAAATAAAACGATGCCTTTAAGAACAAGGAAGTAATTTAGTTTTGGAATTTTTGTGAATTTGGTTTTATAAACTGTTTCAAGAGGTGAAGCTTTGATTTCAAATTTTCTTGTGGTTTGGTTAAAACTTCTTATTGAATCCTTAAGATTGCAAACTCTTGAGTTAAATCTTTTGAGTAATTGTTTGATGAAGCTTGGTTTGTTTTAATTTACATTTTCAGATCTTTACTCCTCCTAGTTGCACATATTCATGGTCACACATATTTTTCTCAAAATTTTTCTCATTGAAAGTTTTTGCTTGACGACAAGCAAAGGTTCAAGTTTGGGGGAGTGTTGAGTTCTCAATTTAGTGCCATTTTGATGCTAAATACCCTCTCTTTTGATTTCTTTCTTGTTGTCTTGTAATTCTTAACTTATGTTTTGAGTAGTTTAGATTAGTTTTAGTTTTCTTTGATCTTTTAATAAATGGAGTGATTTCATGATTCTTTTATGCGATTTAATGGGTTTATTTGTAGTTTTTGGTATAGGTTGAGTTGGTAAAAAGTTCGTGTTAGAAGATAGAATACTAGAGCTGAAATTCTAAAAATACTGATATGATTACTATCTCCCACAGCTATAGCGATAGAATCTACCGCTATAGCGGTGGATTGCTAAAAAAAGGATTTTGGAGCCTTCTTCTTTGCCAGCCCCCGCTATAGCTGTGGATCTTCACCGCTATAGCGGTAGAACTTGGAAAAATACATTTTTAAGCTTTCTTCTCTACCTCCCACCACTATAACGGTGGTTCGTGATCCTGCACTAATTTAAATGTGTCAGAACAGATTTTCTAGGGCATTTTGAGTGGGAGACAGAGGGGAGGTGCCAACTTTTGCTAGAGGAGGAGGAATCCATTCCCGAAGCCGATCAAACCCGAATTCTGTCAACCCAACCTCGGATTCATGGAGTTTGCTCATTCTTTTACTATTTTCTATTGTTTTAGAGCCATGAGTGGCTGATTTTCTGTTCTAGGGTTACTATGAACCCAATTTCAGATTAGGATTTGTATTTCTCTTGAAACTTGTGATTCTTGTCAATTTAATACATACCTATCATTCATGTTTACTGTACTTGTTATAAAATTGGCCACTTTATGACTTGTTTGTTGCTTTCGTCGAACTTGGGAGAGGGAGATATTGGTAGAACACTGAATGATCAGGGCGAGTGATAGAACTTAAAGGTTTTACTTGTTAATTAATAGGAATATTAATTAACCTCGTTTAATCAAATTAGGTTAACATTAATTCGACTTAAACTCACATAAGGGATTGTGTAGAGTTGAGTAGCTTAATTTAGGTTCAGGAGAATCACTTTAAGCTGTTAGAAAACCTAAGATTAATGTGTATAATTGATTTGAATCACAAGTGTTAGGGAGAATTAGCAATTCCTAGAACGAAAGAGGGGGATTAGTAACTCTAGGCCTTTTATTTGAATTATTTCCATTCGATTCTATTGCAATTTGATTTTACTTTCAATTAGAGCTTTCTAAAATCAAAAATTGGTTTGCCTAAATAATGCGTTTGAATTTTTGGAGTACTTAACACGCTAGTCCCTGTGGAGACGATAACTCTTTACTCATTTTTACACTATATTACTTGTGCGATTGGTGCACTTGCCAGAACGCTCAACACGCCACTAATGATCAGCCCTGTCCCTTAGTTGAAAGACCACCAAGGCTATCCTTCAGGATTCAGGGTAATTCATTGTATCTAGGATCTTCTCACAGTCATTGAGAAAATGTTGTGGATCCTCATTAGCATCCTCTTTGGTAAAAATTAGGGGTTTGAGTTTTAGAAACTCTATAGTCTTTATCTCTACTATAACCCCTTCCCGAACTTGTGGAGGGGGAGGAGGTGGCATCTATCGCGATTCCTATGCCTTCCTAGCAGGTGTCAATGCATGTGAGTCATTCTCCATGTGTAATACCCATGAAAAATAAAATATAAATGCGTGTTTGCGAACTACGGTTACTATTTCAATATACGGTATTATTCACCTGTATAATACTATTTACATATATGGTACTGTTCACTTATACAATCAAAATATCAAGTACTAGATGTGGTTTGGTCATAAGAGAAAACTAGAAAGAAGTTCGTAAGAGAAAATAATGTTTTATGTGTGAAAATACCCTCAGGGACTAAAATGAAAGGACTGATTTGAAAAGAAACTTAAAGGTTTAAGGTGAAAGGATAGTTTTCCCCTTAAGTTTTTAATAGTAAGTCGCCTGCGACTTTTTCGTAATTGCATAGTAAACTAAATGATTTACGCGTGAATTATTTTATTAGAAACATCATTTTTTATGAATAGCAAATTGAATATTTTATTAGCGCATAGTGTCAAATAGTACCATTGACTTTTTCTATAAATAGGCCCTTCCATTTCACTTCTAAATTGACACCTTCAACTTCTCTTCTTCTCTCCTTAAGTTTCTTTTGCTCTAACGCTAGGCCTCTGAGATTTTGGGCCTTTCCTTTTCAGCTTAGGTAAGGATACTATACCTTTTCTATATTTTTCAAATTTTAGAAGTTATTTTCTTAAGTATGCTTTATGGTTGCAGCTTTGGCTAATCTTCCACATTAGAAAAACTATCCTTAGTTGCCCATATATTGTTTTGATTCTTTGATTACCAAAATAGAATGTAAACTGTGGAGAATATATGTCTAGGAAAGTTCTGGCTAAGGAAAGACCTAATTTTTAAGTGTGTCCATTGTGACCCTCCACTCTTTCCTGGAAACTTACCTGGTGTACTCTTTTACAGATTGTATGCTCTATTTCTGGTATAAATAGTACCCATATGTATAAATAGTAACTGTATATATGAATAGTAACCATATGTATGAATAGTAACTGTATGTATGAATAGTGACCGTACATATAAATAGTAACTGTATGGATGAGCGGTATCTGTACGTAAATAATCCTAACTTGTTTTCTCTAATCTTTCATGAAAATCTCCGTAGCGGAACACTAAAATTCACCTGTGTACTCTTGTCCATAATGACTTAGAGAAGCGACACTCGTATGGAATCTAGGTGAGTGGAACGACCCCGTTTTAATAAGGTTTTAGCATTACTGGTGATAAAAAGTATGTCGTAGGATACTCCCAAGATTCATAGGGGTAAACTAGATTCAGAGTGGTAAATCTAGGGAAATAATTAATCCAGAAGTATTAATAAAATGAAACAAGTATTTTATGATGACGTGAAGTTTGAATCTTTTTAAAAACAGTTTGAATGTTATCTTGATTTGTGGTTTATAAACCTATAATATAGTTATATACTATATCTATTATTTGAATGAATATTACATTGCACTTCTAATTATGATATGAAATATTGTACTATTGGTTGTGGTTGAGTGGGACAGTACCCCCTCTCACGGCAAGGCGAAAAACCCGGTTTAAAGGGTGTCTTAACTAACGACTGTGGAGACAATGATTCCCTTATAGGGATATAGCCCAGATCGGTAACAGATTCGTGAGGTGCCCTAGCTAAGAGGATGAGGTTGTGCGTCATGGCAGAAATATACAAAATTGGTGAGCCGGCCTATGTGCACTCTCTGAGATATATTGCCATTGATGAGTACTAGTAACGTTTGTTGAATTGGATGGATTTTTATCTTCTTGTATGTAATTTCTAACTATGTCTATTGGTTGGGTTTGAGTCTTCGGATATACTTGCATGACTGGTAATATATTTGAATTTTATTAATGCGAGGCCGATTCGCTCATTGAGCTTAAAAACTCACACTCTCTGTGAAATCTTTTTGTTCAGATCAGGTTACCAGCAAAGAATATCTGCTGGAAGAGTAGATCACTTTGGCCCTCTGTCGGGTAGGCCCCTCTTTTATTATAGATTATGTTGCTCTGTAATCGTCTAGGACATCTAGGTCAAGGGTTTGGCATTTGACTTGTATGTCAGTATAATAATGTATTTTATATTGATGATCTATTATTATATGTAAATTATCTCTATGATTTTCAAATAAGAAAATTTGATATATTTTCTTCGTATTTATTAAGGAATGGTTATTTTGATAACATAGAGATAATAACTAAATAATTTAACTTATGGGTAAAATTTATCGAAAGGCTTACAGTGATGAGATTTTCATCATTGTGCCGATCATGTGCCTGAAAAACGGGTCGTGACACCATGGTTACCTCACTAGGTCTACTAGTGTTTTTACTTGCTCCTGCATAGCAGCCAGTGTCACCGTCATAGCTACCGCATCGAACTGTGGTGGCGCTCCACCATTCCTTTCCGAGCCTACAGCAGGTAGCTCTCTACTCTGTGCTTGATTATCGTCTACAAACTCACATGTCTTAGATACCGCGTCTATTGATGGTGTGGGCACGAGGGCTAAGGTCCTACTAGACCTTGTGTGACCTCCGCGAGCATGTGGCTGACCACCTGCCATCTAACAATACAAGAAAATAACTACTTCAGAACAAGAATTATACTAGCCTACAAAGGGTATGACATGAAAGAAAAAGATTATAACTCTAAAGGGCCTTCAATGGATCCTCGGCCTATAGTTATGCCGCGGTTCACAACCATAGGGGATGGCCCACTAAGGACACCCCACTTTGAAGTCATTAGGAGACCTAAAACCTACCTCTGATACCAACTTTGTCATGAGCCAAATTCCAGGCATGTGACGGGCATAGTGATACGAATCCCATGTCACCGTATGCCTAATTAACATATCAATTTCTACGCCTTTTTGTTTATTTATGAATATTTATAACATACATCGTTCCCTCTCTATTTATTAAATAATATAGTTTTCGTAAGTATTTAGAATTTAGCAAACAAGTGATTAAATCAAGCAAACAAGACAACTTTATTTTAAGTAATTTAAATAGTCTTAACTTAAAGACAATTCAGACTTTGAAATATTTATATGATAAAATAAAGACTAAAATTAGAAAATATTAATTAAGTATACATAAGATTAATTAAAAACAAATATTAATTTATAACTAAATATTAATTGAAATAAATATAAATAAATATCAAATACTTATTAAAATAATTATTAGTCTACAATATAACTTATTATAACCGTATATCATATATATATAAGGGGAGATGAAGCTTACCCAGATTCCTTGTAGTCTGCCATATTACAATTTTAATATTTAATATAAAATAATCAAAACTTCATTTATTCACAAAATCACGTCACTTAAATAAATTCATAATTGAAATATCAAAATCTATCATAATCCATATCATAAATTCTCAAAATAAATCTTCGAATTCAAATCAAATTAAATACAATAAATAAAGTAGTTTATTAGCCCGAGACCCCCTAAATGTCGTAGTTGACCACAGAGCTTCCTAAACTTAACAAAATAAAATACTAACAACATGGGACCCACCCAATCATGGGATAGTCCAGCGACAACTACTCCCCTAGTGGAAGATCCTTATCCACTACCTGATATGAAAAAGAAAAGTCAAAGAGTATGAGATAATAATCTCAGTGAGCAAGTTAATCTCCACCCTAATAAAATCTGCTATGTAAAAGCAATAAAATAAAAGTATAGGGAAAAATCACAATTCACAAGAATAGATATCTACCAGAGATTTTGTAATTCAATCAAACAATTCAAACCAACGAAACTAGTACTCGTTAATGGCAAAAACACCCGAGAGTGCCCGTAGGCCTGCTCAACCTATCTCATCAAAACTTTCTAGGACGCACAATCTCATCAGCAATGGTCAGGG
This sequence comes from Biancaea sappan, assembly GCA_037074585.1. NCBI lineage: Eukaryota > Viridiplantae > Streptophyta > Magnoliopsida > Fabales > Fabaceae > Biancaea > Biancaea sappan. The sequence continues at coordinate 40,045,396 of CM073496.1, forward strand.
CACCTCACGGATTAAATCCGAGCTCATCTCCCTACCGAAGGAATCATTGTCTCTACTAGCTGAGGTCAACTCATTCTATCACCCGAATTTTTTGCTTGAAGTGAGAGAGGGTGCTATCCCGCCCAAACACACATAAAGTTCAAACAATTTCAAATAATCATCGAAATAATCATCAATATATTCTACAATATATTCATCAATATAATCATAAACATAATCATCATTCTAATTTCCATTGGATAACCATAAGTATTCCAAATCACAAATAATTATATTTGTCTCACGAACCATATCTTTTTCCTAATGTTTTCCATTAGCAATTCCATCAATAATTGAATTTTACAAAATTCTAAATTTCACTTCTAACCCGAATCCCTTAACTTCATTCCTTCTTTTCTACCATAACTATTACCTAACTTTATACTATATCACTTTAACATTTAAGATAATATTAAAGAAAGGTTGGTTCACTCACCTGGATTCCAACAAATCCTATAGATCAAACCCGATCAAAATATCCTTGATGTGAAAATATTTGTTTTCTTAAACTCCTTTGGTTGACTTGATGCCAATTTTTGTGAACTCTCTAAGAGTTTTCAAATTTGTAAACTTGTATTTGGAACCAGATTCTTGACCGAAAATGTGTATGAGACTGTGCCATGTTGGTGTGTGAATATATGTGTAGCCGAGAACTATATGTGTTGCCGTGTAGCATTGTATGACCGAGTGCATATATGTGTTAGAATGCCTAGTGGGTATTGGGGTTAATTGAATGGCAAGTGTGTATATGTGGGACGGTATGACTAATGAAGAATGAAAAGGTGTTGATGACTTTGATGTACATGGAAAAGGTAAAGTGAAGAGGTGTTGATATATGGTTTTGAAATATATTGCTTTGATATGTGTGAACAAGACAAAGGGGTACGAATTTCGAAAGCTAGACTAGGATTTGAAAATAAAATTATTTATATTTAGATTTACTTGCCTATTTTATTTTGTTAGTTATTTCACAATAATGCATCATCCTATTAACTTGTTCTTTAAATTTAAAAAGATTTGTTATTCAAATCTTAGATTAAGTAAATGTAATATGTTCAAATCATATTTCTTAAGATACTCTTCAGATTTAAATATAGAAATCATTGTTCTTAATTTTAATAATAAAAAAATTGGTTAGTTAGATAAATAACTATTTCTTTTATTTGGTTTTTGCATTATGTTTCACTTGTTTTCTACTACCAATATATCATTTAAATATATTCATCTACTTCCCATTACTGTATGGCGTCCCATTTTGCTTTTATATTTATTTTATTTCTTTCTTATACTTAATAAATTAATTATAACTATTTATTTTCAAAAATTCATAAGATCCAGGAATTATTTTTCACTTTTTATTTCACATCAAGGTTCCCTATAATTTTCTTCATATATTCTTATCCTTTGTACATTTTTTGCTACAACCCACAAGATTCCAAAATCTTTCAATTTAGTCCCTAAAATTTTTACTTTAGTCCCTGTACGGCTTAGCATCGCACATTGCTAGCCTTCAATCCGAAATCACATATCTTAGCATCATCACATAATATTATGATATCACACACACATTTCACACAATATTTTTAAATCAACAATTGTGAAATACAATTCATCAAATTAAACGAAAAATAATAATGACGGGTATTACAATAAACCTACATTGATTAAGCTATTGAGATGTGATATGAGAGTGCGGACCCTTGGGTTACATTCCTTTAATGTATGCTATTTATGTGTAGGATTTGGGGGAAAATATGATGGGACATGGTACTATAAGTATGCCTTCGGGCAGCATGGTGTCACACGGGATAAATTCTCAAGTGGGTTATATATATATATATATATATATGTATGTATTTTGCATATTTATATAGACTAGGGCTAACATAGTTGAGTCCGTGGTTTAGACTCACCTCTTCACAGTTGCAGGTGTGGAAGAATGGTAAGAACGAGGGCTTGCAAATCGAAGATGCCTTCCTATTGCTCGGCGGTAAGGTAATTTGTTTTAAATTATTTCTCTTGTATTGCTCGTAACCAAATAGGTCACCAAGGATTAATAGGAGAAATTTAGGCTTGTGGCAGTGTTGGTAACACATTGTCCATGCCAATCACGAATTTAGCTCTAGGAATTGTAAAATTCCTAGCCCTGTTTTCTGGTAGTGACAAAATAGTATCAAAGGAAAGTTACGTCTCCTATTGATTATAGAGCAAGGTAACCTTAGTGGATCTTCCTCTATCTTTGTGAGCCATGGCACAACTGTAGAGAGACGACTTCACCAAAGGTCCTGTAAGATGTGTCTTTCTTTCTTTTGAATTAGGTTCCTTTCAAAGGACACGTTTGTGCTCATGAGTAACTCAAACATCCACGTTTACTACGTATGTGTTTGAGATGCATCCCAAGCGATGAAAGGCATGCGTATTTCGGAGCCACAAGGGCAAACATGGCGGGATAGAGGGATGGATAAGAGACAATCATCTTGAGGAAAGTAAAGGCTTATGGGTATACCCCCTGATAAGAAAAGAAATAAGTCACGACGGTGACGAGAAAGAAAGGAGGTGCTATTGACAGGTTGTGGGAATGGTAGTAGTGAAATCCTTGGTAGGAGATAAGATGAGTAAAGGAGAAGATGTGGAAAGAATGGAAAGGTTTAAAAAGCAGTAAAAATGATGAGGGTCGAATTCCATGGTGGAATAATTGATAACTGAACAATTAGCATATGAGACACTAAAGAAGAAAATGGGTTAGCAAGTGTAGAGATCGTGCTCCCAGAGGATGAAGACTACACAAATAATGAATTAAAAATACATGGAAGATCAGCTTTGTCCCTGTTGGGAAAGGAAGAGCTCTTGTTTGGGGGGGATGTAGTGAGCGATGACAGGATCCTAGATTCCTCACCTGAGGAATAGGAACGGCTCAGGAGGACATTCTTAAAATAGTTCGTACCTCAAAACCTTTGCTTGGAAAGCTTGTGAGTTCGAAGCCTTCAAATATGAATTCATGGCAATGGATTAGGAAGAGAAGACAAGACCGTAAAACTATTGGGGACAGACTATGAGAGATTAGGAATGAAATAGACGTGATCAATTCCTGAGAGATTTAGGTACCGCATTCTAAGAACACCGGTACTTGTACTATTGATATGTCCTCATGACCTAAGTATGTTATATGATTGTGATCGCAGCATTACTTGTGCTTTATGGAGTGGGTATGCATGGGATGCATAAGAGTGGATATTATTGAGTAGATCACCCTAGGGATAGCCGGTGGATTGACACTCGATGCGGGCTTGGTACAGTTATTTACTATTTATGACAAACCTAGTAAAGGGATGGGAGTTCCTTGATTATAGCCCCAGCTAAGGAGATAGCCAAGGGAGGTTTGAGGTTATGTTTTAGGAAGTACCTAGATTGTACTTGAGGTGATTCAGAATGAGGGTTAGGGAAATCTCTGGTTGAGGCAACCCTGGTTGTATTAGAGTAATACAAGGAGTGTAGTGCAGTTCCCTGATAATGCCTCTTCAGAGGTAAGGAACAAGGAATCGTGCTAGGGTAAGGTATCTATAAAGAGAACTGATGAAGTTCGTTAAGGATTCTTTAGTTCTTTCAGGACTCCTTTTGGTCATGGTAAGACCATGATGAAGTGGTATCTCTTAGAAGCGAGATGATACTAATAGGTTGAAGTTAGGAGAAACTTGATAAGTAGGCAAGATGGATCTTAGGTCTAGTACCTGAGGATTGAGACTGTCAGGATATAGTGAACAAGGTGAGTGAGATACGCCTTAAGCGTGGCTCAGAGCCAAAAAGGGGAGAAGTTTCATGAAAACTTCACTAACCTTTTCCAGGGAAAGAAAAGATGTGCTAGAGGATAGCAAGAGTAGTGGAGTCTTATCTTTTTGGATAAATGCCCTGATTTGGAAAAATGTTCTTATACAGTCAAACGGGGAAAAGACTTCCTTGCTTTGTTCGTTTAGGGAGTTTTATCTATGAATATATAGTGAAGCTCCTTAAAGAGAAAGCAACAGCACAAGAACCAATAATGATGAATATTTGTTGTATAGAGCATGGGTGTGGAGCTGTGTGAGGTTTGGCCCACAAAATAGTTACCAATACACAAGGAAGATCCATGTTGGGTAACTTTTAAAGGGATGTTGAAATTTGGGGACGAATTTCTAAAAAGGGGCAAGAATGTAATACCGTGATTTTCGAATATTATTTAAAACTTAATTATAGTGGAATAACTTAGGTGGGGGAAATTTTTTTGTTACGTAGTAAGGAAAATATGAGTTTTAGAAGTGGCAAGGTGTGTGAAATATTGGGTGGTAGAGAGTCGAGGAGTGTATTGTGGCATCGAAGGCATCGAGGGAGTTAGGAGACTGGTTGAATCCAAGGAGGGACTAAAGTGAAATAAGAAAAACTATGGGGCACCTAAGATTTAGAAATACCTGAGGTGGCATATTACGAATTTGCTTTTACTAGTCTTGACCAAGGGTCGACCAGAGGGCAAAGTAGTAATTTTACCATGGATGAGTATATATAGGCCGCCTCACCCTTTTTTCCTCATTTTCTCTTTTCCTTTCTCTCTCTCTTCACCCTCTCTCCACTGTTCCTTCTCTCTACTCTCTCTCCACTCTGAATCCTTCAATCAAGCTTTAGGGGATGGTTAGGGTAAGTCATCAGAGGCCAAGCAACATAGAAAAGCAAGGAATCAAGGTAAGAATTTTGATTTCTTGGACTTTTCCTTATTTTCTAGTTTTAAGGGTATTTGGCGTAACATTGAGATTGTGGATTCGTTTGTCGGTTAAAATTGGGGTTTTTGGTGTCTAAATGCTCCTTAGACACCAAGGATGAAAACCCATAAAAGAACTTGTGAAAAATAGTGGAGACTTGGCCAGGTCTGAGCCAAAATCGAGAACGAATCACATGGTTCACGATCGTGGTGCCTAGGCACCAAGTTTCAGACATTTTGAAGAATAAATGGGTCTGGTGCCCAGGTGCTAAGGGGTGATGACATCATGCTGATATCGGACGATGGTGTTTAAATGGACATTTTTTTCAAATGGCCATAACTCTTTTATTTGGACTTCGTTTATAGTAAACTATATATCATTGGAAAGCTCTATGAGTCTAGTTTCCAATGGTATAAGTTTCATTTGGAAATTCAATACTAGTTATGAGTTATGACTGAAGAAGTTAATATAGGTTGGGATTAGAAATATGAAATTTCTCTATTTTGTAATCTTGATAAGTTTTTGCATGGTTACTTGATAGGGATGGTCGAGGCACAAAGTGGGAGCCGGGAGAGTAAAGAATCTAGGTAAGGGATCTAGATCTCCTCTGTATGGATATGTATATATATATATATATGTATGTATATTTATATTTTAGGAATTATTTTCCTAAATTGTTTTCATATAGATTTAATTGCTAAATGTATTATGTGTAAAGTATGAGTGGGGGTTATTTGGAAAATGTATTTGAGATTGTTGTCTGGAATGTGTATGGGAATAATAGGTTGGTTGTTGGTTGTTGTGTGTAGGATATTGCATCATATGAATGCATTATATATCATTATCTGAACATTCGTAATATGAGAGGAAAACAAAAGGGTAGACCTCTGAAATACGTGGGAACAGAAAGGTGGACCTCTGAAATAAACCCATTGAGAAATAATAGTCCGAGGGAGAAATTCTGGACTTAGTCTCTATGTGGTAAGTACGGGAACATGCGGAAAACATTGCATATCATCATTTACAAAATGTATTATGCATGGTTGTTTGTATTTTTTTTTTTTGTGTAGGATACATGTTACGGTTATGGGCATAATCTAAGAAACCATACATATGTTATGGTTATGGATATAATCCAAAAGGGCAAATACATGATGGGATTTCTTGAATGATAATCTGTAAGAATGTAAACCCACATTGATTAATCTCTTAAAATGTGGTATAAGAGTATGAACCCTTGATTAATGTGTGTTGTGTATGGGTATGATTTAGGGGGAAAATGTAATGGGATGTGATACAGTATGTATGCCTTTGGGTAGCTTGGTGTCATAAGGGATAAATTCTTGAGTGGGTTATATATATATTTTTGTATATCTATGTAGAATAGGGCTAATATAGTTGAGTCCATGGTTTAGACTCACCCCTTCACAATTACAAGTACGAAAGGATGGGCAGAGCGAGGGCTCGCAGATTGAGAATGCCTCCCTATTGTTTAGGGTAAGGTAATTTATTTTAAATTATTTCTCTAGTATTGCTCTGTAACCAAATAGGCCACCTAGGATTAATAGGAGAAATTTAGGCTTGCGGCAATGTTGGTAACACACTATCCGCACCAGTCACGAATTTGGCTTTAGGAATGGTAAAACTCCTAGCCCCGGTTTTGGGTCGTGACATGTGCAGTTGACCTCTTTTGTTAAGAAAAGCATTAAGTTGACTAACGACCAATGCTCTATCGTCCCAAATTTGCCATATCAACAGCTGACATGGCAAAAAATGCCATGTCAGCTTCCACTATGTACCATAAAAATAACCAAAATCCATAACCTATAAACTACCTGACCCAAACCACAACCAAAACCCATAGTTTTTATTTGGTCAATTCATCGTGTGAAGGTTAGAAATCAGAATGCTTCATATCAGCATATGAAATATTCTGAATTGTGTTATGTATCTGCTCCATTTTTGAACTGTGTTCTATGTCTTCTCCATCTCTATTCACTGGTGCTTCTGCAAATATATATATATATCAGTATATCCTATTAAATTTTACATTTCCTTTTTTTTTTGATAAATTTAGTACCACATTGTGTTGATATTAGATATAAGCATTGGACTACACAAAAATTATGGGTATAAAGAGTCCTACCAGAATACTTCAAGAATTCTAAAGCTACAATTGTAAGGTTATTGCAATCCAAAAACATACAATTACATTTTTTAATCCCGATATAAAATAGTGAATCGGAAATCATTCTCCAAATACCTCATTAGAGATCAAACCCTAGTTAGACAAATTCAAACATTCCCTACGAAAACCAAACCCAAAATTTATCTAATCTAATCGGTTCATTCAGTTTTAAGGTAGTGGACCTATAATGGTGGGGGTTCCGAGCGGGATAACCTACTGGAGCTCTAGCTTATTCAATTACTACTCATGGTCCATCTCGATATTCAAAGGGACAACAAGAATTAGAAAGGTTATGCCAGCGATCCATGCAGCCTTACTGGTGCTCTTGAGGAGCTTCTTGATAAATGTGGCATTACCAGTGACTTCCTTGCCCCAAGAGACGAGCTGGGACTATGAAAGCTTCAATATTAAACTAGTCAGTTGGTTCTTTGAATGGGTCAGCCTATCAGGATGTGAAGCTCCACCCTTGTGACCTTGGGACACCATGGAATGAAAGTAGAAAAACAAAAGAGTAAAGGAAGGGCGAGTAAGTGAAGAAAGGTTTTGTGTGGTGAACAACCAGCTAGGTTTGATGTCTATCTTTTTTTGTTCTTTTGGATTTTCATTCATTTTTCCTATTCTGTTTACTGTGAACAGAGATTTGGCACACAAAGCTTAGAGCAAGAAAAAGAGACTAAGAACTAGGACACAGCTTTGAGTAAGAAAGAGAGATTGAGAATACAGAGACGTGAGCATAAAGAGAGAGAGTTGAGCGATAGAAACTGAGAGAGACACAAACAATTAAACACAGTGCATAAAACTTAAACCTTAAGCACATAAAAAAGAGAGATGAAGACGAGAACTGAGTAAGAAACTCAGTGTGGGAACAAACACAAAAACAGAGACCGAGAGCGATGGAGAGGGAACACAAGCCACAAGAGAAAAAGAAGAGAGTTGGTAACACTAGAGACTATAGCTGATAATCCTCTAAACATAGAAACCAAGGAGAACGAAAGGAAAAGATCAATCTAGGTTAGGGTAGTTCATGGGCTATGGATTTGGGTTATTTTATGGGTCATGGTGGAAGCTGACATGGCATTATTTTTGCCATGTTAGCAACTGATATGGTAAATTTAAGTTGACCTGGCATTGATCGTTAGTCAATTTAACAATTTTTTTTAATGAAAGGGGTAAATCGCACAAAAGGGAAAGCTGATGAAAGTATTTGAGTTTCAAAGTTCATAGAAGTTTTCTATACATTGGAGAAAGTTAACAGAGGTAAAGTGCATTTTTTCCTTATTATTATTACCACTATTATTACCAAAATTAATTTTTGGATCCAAATTAATTATTGTAGGCTTTCTACCAAACTAAATAAGTTCTTAATCACTACATCCCCTAATTATATCACAACTTCCCTAATTTTAACATAACCCAATTTTAGGCTTTTCCCATTCAAGCCCTAAAAATTCAAATTGAGTGTATATTTTACCTTAGGGAGTAACAATTTGATAGTTTGAGTGTTAATAACTCCCCGAGCATCTCAACCTCTCCCAATTTAATCTCACAGCTTCCTTGCTTTCATAAAACACTCAAAAAATATGAAAGTAGTGCATTAATAAGTAATTTATCATAGATTGGTAGTAGAATAGTGAAAGATATTTAATTGAAATTGCATTAGAGGGAACAAAGGATAGGTGGCAGCCATATACATCAGAATGGATAGAAAATAAAAGTGAAAAAAAGGAAGAGGAAGCTACCTACAATAACTACGTCTCTTGGTTGATCTGTTTCTTCCATTCACATGATAGAGAAAGTCGACGAAATGAAGAAAGAAGGCAAAAGTGGTGGTCAGCGATGGAGTTCCCACTTGCCCGTCTCTCTTGCTCACCCGTGCTAGCTCTTCCTCTTTCTCTTTTGTGATGTGTACCTTCTTCATCTACAAAGGACACTATAACAGTCAAACAAAATTTCGACTGACACCTACTAAAAGCAATTACGACTGTTATACTTAATTTTTCCTATTGAACTGTTGTAGGAACTATTGGTTTTTTTAATTGAAAGAAATTTCAGCAGCTTTCTTATTGAAATATAGTAGGAATGATTATTTGTTCAACTCCTACTAATATCAACGACTACAAATCAGTAGCATTTATTTAGTTAAAGGTATGTGTAATTTTAAATATGTTAAAATTAATAAATAAAAACATACTAGTTTAATAGAGTCTCTGCACCATACACACACATACACACACACACACACACACACACACACACACACACACACACACACACACACACACACACACACACACACACACATACACACACAAAGATATATATATCTCTGTGTGTGTGTGAGTAAATTGCCATATATATATATATATGGCACAAGAACCCCTGCGCCATTTATCATATGACGTAGAGTGCTTCTCCCTGCGCCATATTATTAGTATTTTATTTTAAAATTTAACATATTTTTATTATATATTTTATTTAAAATAATTTTGTAATTTGATAAGTAAAAAAATTAAATTAAAATTATTTTTAAAAAATTAAATTAAACTAAAAAATTTATAACATAATTTTTAACAAAAAATTTGAATTTACATTTTTAAAACTGATCTTATATATTATATAAAAATATTATATATATATATATTGTATAAAAAATATATATAATATAATATAATATATATTATGTATTATATATATATATATAAGTGGCGCAGGGGAGTAGTTTTTGTTATTTTTTAAATTGAATTTATTTTTATTATATTTTTTATTTTAAAATAAACTCCGCCTATGTTTTATAGCCGGTCCCAAGCCCGGAGAAAGGAGGAGGGTTGTGTTAGGCCCTCGACAGCCAACGTAAAACTGTGTTGAATCTCTCATGAACATGGATCAACGACAATATTTTGCTAATGCTAGGACGTTGTCCGGAAGCAATGCACTATATGGCTCGAGTACAGTGACAAGTGAGCTAGAGCCGCTGCATCGGCACCCAGATGTAGTGTTAAATGAGCAAGGGTCCACTAATACTGGGTCGTTGCCTGGAAGCAACATGCTGTATGGCTCGAGTACAGTGTCAAATGAGCTAGAGCCACTACATCGTCGATCAATTGTAGTGTCACAAGAGCTTGTTCCTGGAAGGTTGAGGGTAAAGAAGCTAGTCGAGGAGAACAAAATCAGGATTGCTACGTGGAATGTTGGAACCATGACAGGGAAATCCATGGAGGTTGTGGACACTATGAAGAGGAGGAAAATTAACATCTTGTGCCTTCAAGAGACTAAATGGGTTGGAGAAAAGGCTAAGAAATTTGACTGTTCAGGATTCAAGTTCTGGTACACTAGAAAAGTAAGGACAAAGAATGGTGTAGGCATTATGGTTGACAAGGAATGGACACCGAGTATGGTGGAGGTAAAAAGGATTGGTGATAGGATTCTATGCTTAAGGATGATTATCGTAAGAGATACTATCCACATCATAAGTGCCTATGCACCACAGGTAGGGATAGATGCATATCTTAAAGAAAAGTTTTGGGAAGATTTGGAGGGATTGGTTAGAAACATACCTTTAGAAGAGAAGATTTTCATCGGGGGGGACCTTAAAGGTCATGTTGGGAAAGAAGCAGGACAGTATGAGAGGGTCCATGGTGGCTTTGGTTTTGGGGAGCTTAACGAGGAAGGACAATCTATATTGGATTTATCAATGGCTTATAATTTCAAGGTTGTCAATACCTGCTTCAAGAAGTGAGAGGAACATTTAATCACATACAAGAGTGGAGCTTCAAGGTCACAGATTGACTTCTTTTTGGTAAGGAATCCAGATAGAAAAATCTGTCAAAATTGTAAAGTTATTCCTGTGGAACCCGTGGCAACTCAACATAGGGTTTTGGTCCTTGACGTGGCTATTAAGGGTCGGAAACAAAAGCATCGTCAAGCGATGAACCCTAGGATCAAGTGGTGGTAGCTAAAGGGGGAGAATCAACAGACTTTCAAGAGAAGATTGTTGGAGGAAGGAGCTTGGGAGTTACGAGAAGATGCTAACACCATGTGGGAGGAGATGGCCAAGAAGGTTAGAAAAGTAGCTCAAGCATTTTTAGGAGAATCAAAAGGTTTTGGACAAAGAGATAAGGAATCTTGGTGGTGGAATGAGGTTGTTCAAGAAAAGATCAAATTTAAAAGAGAATGCTTTAAAGCTATCCATCTGTGCAATAACTCAAAAAATTGGGAAAAGTATCAGAAGGCTAATAAGGAGACAAAAAAAAGCAGTAAGTGAAGCACAATCTAAAGCGTTTGAAGAGTTTTACAAGGATTTAGGAACGAAAAAAAGGGAACAAAAGATTTACAAGATTGCGAAGGCTAGAGAGAGGAAATCTAGAGATTTGGATCAAGTAAGATGTGTTAAGGATGAAGAAGGAAAAGTTCTGGTTACAGACAGAGATATTAAAAATAGATGGCAGGATTATTTTCATAAGCTCTTTAATGACGGAACGGAGTCGACTTGTGATATGGAAGATCTAACAACCTTGGAGAGAAAACAAAATTTGGCATATTATCGCAGGATCAAGGTTGATGAGGTCAAGGAAGCTCTTAGAAAAATAGATAATGGTAAAGCTGTTGGTCTCGATGGTATTCCTATTGAAGTTTGGAAGTATTTAGGAGAGGAGGGTACTATCTGGCTAACTAAGCTCTTTAATGAGATTTTAAGGTCTAAGAAAATGTCTGAGGAAAGGAGAAGAAGCACTTTAGTGCCTATTTACAAAAACAAAGGAGACATTCATAATTGCGCAAACTATCGTGGGATTAAGCTTATGAGTCACACTCTAAAATTATGGGAAAGAGTGATTGAACGTAGGTTAAGAATCGAGATGAGTATTTCTGAAAATCAATTTGGATTCATGCCAAGACGGTCTACTATAGAAGCTATATATCTTCTAAGGGGGTTGATGGAAAAGTATCGGAGTAAACAAAGAAACCTTCATATAGCATTTATTGACTTGGAAAAAGCCTATGATCAAGTACCAAGAGAGGTGCTGTGGAAAGCCTTGGAACAGAAAGGTGTACGGGTTGCGTATAGTAGAGCCATAAAAGATATGTACGAGGGGGCTACGACTAGTGTGAGAACGTCTGGAGGGGAGACTAGAGACTTTCCTATTAAAATTGGCCTACATCAGGGATCATCCCTAAGCTCGTATTTGTTTGACTTGGTTTTAAATGTTCTGACGAAACACATTCAAGAAGAAATCCCTAAGTGCATGCTTTTTGCAGATGACATTGTTCTCATAGCAGAGACAAGGGAAGAGATTAATTTTAAACTTGAGTTATGGAGAGCTACTTTGAAATTGAAGGGTTTTCGTCTGAGTAGGAGTAAGACGGAATATATGCATTGTAAGTTTAACAAGCGACAAGCTAGGAACGAGATGGAGGTTAAACTTGGTGATCAGGTCGTATCACAAGTGTCAAAGTTTAGGTATTTGGGATCAATTATACAAGATGACGGCGAAATTATTAGAGATGTGGAACATAGGATACAAGCTGGGTGGTTGAAGTGGAGAATGGCATCAGGGGTTGTTTGTGATCGGAAAGTACCTGATAAACTCAAAGGAAAGTTTTATCGTACTGCTATAAGACCAGCGATTTTATATGGGAGTGAATGTTGGGCAATGAAAAGACAACAAGAACATAAAATTGGAGTGGCGGAGATGAGGATGTTGCGTTGGATGTGTGGTCATACAAGAAGAGATAGGATCCGTAATGATCATATACGAGGTAGAGTTGGGGTGGCACCTATTGAGGAAAAAATGGTTGAAAACCGTTTAAGATGGTTTGGGCATGTGCAAAGAAGACCGTTGGAAGCGCCAGTTAGGAGAGTTGAGCAGATGGTTTGGAGCCCTGTGAAAAAAGGTCGAGGAAGACCAAAAAGGACACTTAGAGAAATTATTGAACGAGGCCTTTTAGTAAATGAGATATCTAAAGAGTTGGTCTTTGATAGAGCTCAATGGCGTCGTACGATCCATGTAGCCGACCCCACTTAGTGGGATAAGGCTATGTTGTTGTTGTTGTTGTTGATGTTGTTTTATTTTAAAATAATTTTTTAATTTTTTAAATTGTCAAATTAATTTTTTAATTAGATAGGTTAAAAAATAATTAAATTAAAATTATTTATAGAAAATTAAATTAAACTAGATACAAAAAAGAATAAATTATATAATTTCATTTTTAATTTTTAAACAAAAATAATATATTAATTTAAAAAATAGATAGAACATAAAGATATAAACTACAATAAATCAAATTAAATTACAAAAAAATCTATTATATTAATATATATATATATATATATATATGTAATACATATATAATATTTATATTTATATTATGTATATATATATAATATTATAGGTATGTAATAAAATTAATATTATATTTATATAATTTGTATTTTTAATTTTTATGATAAAATATATTAATTTTAAAAAATAAAATAGAATTAAAATATAAAATAAAATTAATTTAGTAAAAAAGATAATTTCGTTAAGAAAAATCAAAACAAATATGATCGGTGAAAGTCTAAAAGACAAACATATTAAGTGCATAATCTGTGAAACCCTAAAAAATAGACTTTTGAAAGCATGCCTTTAGGCGTGCAATTATATTTCATTTTCAGTTCTCAAAATTATTGACGCGATTTCAAAATATTTAGTCCTTCAAAAATACGTTTATATAAAATTTTCCCTCCCCCGCACTTCTTTTATTTCTATCTCTTCTTCTTCTTCTTCTTCTTCTACTCTATAATTCCGCTTTCTCTGCATTGTTGGTTCTCTCTTTTTTTGGTATGTGATTCTTTTTCCTCTCCTGTTCAAAGCTTTTTCTATTCTTATCTTCTCTCCTCACAGTGTCTCTTTTTTTTTTTCTCGTGTATTTTACTCATTTCTAAAAATAGTGTCTAATAGCATATTTTTTAATTATGTTTTACAGGAGGGACAAGGATGAATTTTGAAAACCAACTTAATATGTTTTGGGGGGGGGATACTTCATTTCTGGATGGATTTTCAAAATCAACTTGTGATATTTTTTCCCCTTTTTTTTGAGTTTATTTTTTAATAATTTTATTCATTACTAATCAATTCTGCTGTTATCTTTACAGGACTATATTTTCTTGATGATTGATTGAAAGCTCAACAATGCGTAAACTAATAATCCAATATACTCTACAAATAATTGTAAAATTAAACATTTAAAATTTATATCTTTCTTTTCGTTTGATGTTAGAACCAAATGAACGACTAAAAGAAGATATAAAATTAATTTAAGTGAAAAAAAGATATAAAATTTAAGTAAATTCTATATTTAAGTGTTTGTGAACTAAAAAAAAAGATATAAAATTAATCAAAAATAATTATAATAAATTTTATTATTAAATAAAAATAATTAAGCTAATAAATACAAAATGTACATATGTGACACAGGATAACTATTTGTTAACTATAAAATATATATATATATATATATAAATAAATCAAAGATAATTATAATAAATTTTAATTATTAAATAAAAATAATTAAATTATAAATATAACAAATATATATCAAAATAATGCAGGAAAAGAGGTGCCGCAGGGGGCTTCCCTCTACACCACTTTATATATGAAGTGGCATAGGGAAAAGTCCCCTGTGCCACTTCATATGGAACTACCACGTCACACATGTCACAGGTAAATTCAGTTTAGATAAATTATTTTAAAAAATATTAAAAAGTGGTATCAAAATATTATACATAGGTATGTCTAATATTTGTGACTGAAAATACAGTAGAAACGCTGCAGTAAGAATATTTTTTCAGTCAAAATGTAGTCGGTATTTAATTAGTGACAATACATATTCTGATTGCAAATATTCAATAGGAAATCAATAGAAAATCTTGTTTTCCTACTACAATCTATATATTTCCAACGGAATCATTTGTAGACATTCAGTGTTATTGTTGTAGTAGGAGGGGAACAAAGGAGAGAAGAGGATCTGTTGGATCCTTCACCAGCAACATCTTGACCAGAGGATAACGGTGCTGAGTGGAGGATAGGATGAAGCTCTCCCTCCATTTTGCTTCTCCTTCCTTGGTCCTCTGTCACTCTCGTGAACTAGAAGAAAATTAGGAATCTATGTGTTTGTTGTGGCTTCCTAAGAAGCCAACCCTTCATCCAAGGGTGGAGAATGACACACATGTCATCATCTCTAACTACCATAATTTCCCTCTTTGCTAAATTATACTAGGATAATCCTCTTTAATTTTCAATTCACTTGGGTTCTCATGAATTATTAAAATTTTCTTGTGGATTAATTAAACTTTTCTTCCTCACCATGTATGTGATTTAAATTGAGGTTCTTGGACAATGATTGAGAGAAAAACAAGAGTCAAGTCAAGAGAGATAAAGATAGAGCAAATAATGCTACAATTTTTTTTTTGAAACTGTGAATGCTGAATAATTAATTAATTATTTTCTAGTGGTGTTTCAACTCTAAATCAATGTTTTTGGTCTGAATGAGTGTTGATTGCTAAATACTAATGACTTTATATTTGAATTATTATAGATGTTTATGAATTATTATGAATTTTTATGATTTTAAAGTGTGAAATTTGCGTATAATTTTTTTTATTTTACTTGTTTTTGAAGTATTTGTAAAAATACACATATATATATATATATATATAATTTTAAATTTTTTAATTTATTTATTCGGGTCAGCAATTGACCTGGTGACCTGGCTGTTGAACTAGTGAATTGGTGAGCCAAAGGCCTGTCCAAGTCAATGGCTGGGCCGGGTCTATTAACACTGATTCTAACACTTATATGTATGCCTATAGGTGTATATTACTTCTGTAATTATGTATATACTAATTTATGTTTCTACCTTAAATAAAAACAAAAGTAGGATTTAAATTTGATAAGTCTAAGCTTATGCGTCTTTGTAATTACTACTATTGTACTACTACTACTATGTGTGGAAGAGGCATTTTTAGGCTATTTTGGAGTGTTTAAAGATGTTGTTGGCACAAAAAGAGTGTTACGTGCAGTGATTGGCATAAGTTGACCTAACTTTGGTCAAGGCTTACTTTGGGACTTAGCTACTAACCTTGGGCAAGGTCTTACATTGACCAAAAATTTAGTTCACACTTACAGCTAAGCTGCTAGTTGTCCCCAAGTAGTTTGTTGTCATGCCAGTGACTAATTTACCCATATACTACTATTTCAAAAAATATTTCTTCATATACTACTATTTTAAACTTATTTATCCAAACACTACTCTTTCTGTCAAATCAGGGATTTGCCTTTTTTTTTAATTAACAACACAGGCTGAGCTTTTTTAACCAAAAAAAAACTGTTAGAAGACAAGTCGAGCTTCTTTAAAAAAAATGTCAGAAGCTCGGCCGCTATTAGGCTGAGCTTCTATTTAAAAAAATAAAAAAAAAGTCAATGTGCAAGTTCAGCAAAGGGAAGAGAAGGGAAGAGGGTTGGTTGGTAGGGATATTTTAAATATTATTATAATTAATAGATATTTAATTATAAATACTATATAACTAATTACATTACCAAATATTAAATATAATAGGTTAAATTAAATATAGCAGGTTAAGTTTTAATAGTTGTAATAATTAATTTAACTAATTATAATTATATTCATTTATGTAATAATTATTAATTACAATATTTAATTTATTTCAATCATTTTTGAATAATGAATGAAATTAGTATATTTTTATAGTTACTTATATAAATAAATTATATAAAAATAAGTTAGTCAATCAATTTTGTATAATTATGTAATTAAATATTTTAACTCACATTAATTTATGAATATAATTTATAATTAATTAATTTATTATGCCAAAAACTTAAATAATTATTTATATGTAGATTTAATTTACAATTGATTAATTAAATAAAAATTTGTAAATTAAAAATTCGATAACTTACAAACAAAAATATTTTTAATTGATATAAAGTCAATAAATGATAAAAAAATAATCTAAAAGAAATGACTGCTAGTCCTACAATGCCTACGTATAATTGGCCGTTTAGACCGTCAACGTTGCTCAGGTTCTTCTTCTTGCCTAGCTTCTTCTTCTCCATTATCTCCTCCTTCTTCCTCTTCTTCGCGTTGTTGTTGTCCTTTTGCCAATGGTGTAGGTTGAACATTCAAATTTAATGTTAGAGACTGTACTAATGAGATCACGTGATTCAGTGTGAAAAATTACATTCCGAAATTTACATTCTATGTCATAGGATCAGTAAGAAAAGATGAATAATCAAAATGGTATTGTGCAGGCATTAGAGTATGATAGCATGGAGAATTGGAGCCTTCATCCTATGTAAAATAAGGATTGGCGCCACTAGAACCGATGTCAAGTTAAGTCTAACAATAGGCTGAAGTTGACGCAATGTGATATGGCATGGATGCACCTGGATCGTAGCATGCATCATAAGGAATATGTTCCCTTGCTGCGATAAAGCCCCGAGAATGCTTGCTTGGCACTTGCTCTAGAATTATTGCAGCAAGCAAATGTTGAGCAAGTAGAGTTGGGTGAGAAAGCCTAAGTTCTTTCTATTCACCCACGACAGTAATGATGTTCATAGCACCCTGCTCAATTTTTTCTACTAAATCACCATGTCTTGGATCCTCACAAGCAAGTCTATATAAGTATCATGCCATGTCAACTTACAAAAAAATATAAAAATTAAAGAAAAGCGGATGAATTATAAATATAATTTAAATTTGATACTAAATAGATGATTTACAGCATAAGCCTCGGAACCGCTCGTAGGATCAATCCATCACTTCGTATGCCTCCAATACCAATGCATATACTTAGAGTTGTGCTCTAGGGGATGTGAAGGATACTGTGGTTGGATCACTTATTGAGGCCACACAGACTTGATACATTCTCCATGTACCACTGCCCAATTCTGATCATATTCCCTATCATCTGTAATGTGTCATGGTGGCCAAGATTGACAAGTGGCTTAGGAATCTATTGATCTCCACCAAATTGGTGAAGCACGTGATCTACATAGTGCCACTCGACAATATGAAAACAAATGAGCAGTACAAAGGCAAGCTAGACATTATGGTCAGCTAGGTAGTAATGCGGAAGCATATGAATGACTTCTCCATCATATGGGCACCAGATAATCTGTGAAAAATAAATGTCAGGAAAAATAAATATATAAAGTATCATCTATATTTGAAGGACATCAATTTAAGCAAGATACCTCCGAATCAGTTATTCTATCTAACAGAAGTCTGTAATGCTTCAAGGCTTCTTTAGTTGGCCCAATGGAGTCCTTAGAACCCCTCCAACTACTACAATCACAAATATATAAGTTCACATAGTAATTAGTGATTGATAAATTCTATATTCAAGCAAGTAGTTCATACAAAAAACCTAATGATAGGAGTATAGGATAATGCTTTAAATCTACGTTTTGGGCAGGGCGTGTCGATGGCACTAACCGGGGGAATCTAGACTGTGCCCATATGTGTAAGAGAGTAAGGCAACCACCAATTTTCTTCTGTCTAGGGTCCATTGCCATACAAAGTTCCCTATAAAGATGAGCCAGTACTGATGATTCCCAACTCAGTCGCCCACATTTATTGAAGTCCTCAAGGTGTGATAGGTATATAAAATACACATTTGAGCCAGACTTATCTGGCATCAGGTACCCCCGATCAAGCATAAAATATAAGCATGGGAAAAATAGACAACCTGATCATCTGTGGGGTCTTCTGGCAAATGATTAATAGTGTCTACAAACCAGTTCATACTTAACCTTTGGCCATCTAGTTTACTTGAGAGCAAGGCAACACCCAGAAGTTGCTGACATAATGCCTGCCAGTCTATGGAGGCTAATCCTATTACCAGTCTGTCACAACATGGGAGACCTAGCTGAACTACTACATCTTACAATGTGATTATGCATTCTCCCTTCGTGGTGTGAAAAGTATGCCTCTCAGGCTGCCATTGTTCAACAAGTGTCGAGACAAGAACTGGGCGGTGTTCTAATGTACCAAATTATGAGACACCGTAGAACCCCAACAACACATATGTGGGGGAGGATCACTAAATGGTAGGTTGCCAACAAGTATACATCGGCGTAGACGTAAAATACGATCTCTCTGCACAAATACAATTTTTTATATTAATATACAATAACAAATACATAAAAAATAAAAATAATGCTTATATATATATTTGATTTATGAACAAACTTTGTTTGCCCAAACATCTTGAGAGATGTGGCGAGACTATAAATATAAAAGTGAGTCATCGTTAGGACCTGGGTTTACAACTCATGTAGGATCTGCCATCTGATAAGATATTCTAATATAGGAAAGAAAAATAATATAATTTAAAAAACTAAGGAAACAATATAATTTAAAGAAGGAAACAATAAAACAATTTAATGTAGGAAAGAAAAATTTATTCAAAAATATTAAAGATTATATGAAGATGGTTCTTCCTTCCTTCCTATCTTCTTCCTCTCCTCTCTTTAGCTTACGCCTCTCTCTTTGGATAAAAAGATACAAAGATTCTTATTTTGTATTTTAAATACTTATAGATTAAATATCTCCATTTACAAAATGTGAAATTAATTTATAAAAATAATTAAAATATATAATCTGTAAAATTCATATTATATGAAATTATAAATTAAAAAATATATAATTAATTTATTCTTTAACTTGAAGTTTAATAATTAATTTATACAAAAGTTATTATTTTTTATTTTAATAATGTAAAAATTAAAATTTTCACTAATACGAAAAAAACCAAATATATGTAAAGCCCAAATGATATTCAAGATTATATTAAGAAAAATAAGCAAATCCTAACTCAGTAATATGTATATATATATATTATAACAAAAAACAACTATACAATAATACAATCAATTTTACAGGTATAAAATAACACAATCTAAAATAAATAAATAAAGTATATAACAAGATCAAAATTATAATATCATATAATTTCTAATAAAAAAATCTAGCCAAGCTAAATTAAACTAAATACACAAATTTAAATATACTAATCTAAATATTAATATAAACATAATAATCTAACCTTAAAATTTTGAATATGGCTTCTTCTTCTTTAGCTTGCCTCTCCTCTCTTCAGCTTGCGCTTCTCTCTCTTCCAAGAGTGTGTGTGTGTATTTTGGTGAAGGAAGGAGCCTTACATAATAAACACATACATTACTCCTCCACCAAACTGTCCCCCTCCCACTTTAACTTTTCGCCTACCCCTCATACCCTTTTTTATTACATGGATCATGGAATCTCTGCTACATGTAAAGATTCTGTTAGTTGTGAGATGCTTGGCTTTGACTGAGCCGAGCTTCTAACTTCTTTTTTATTGGCCTGACACAAGCCGATCTTTGTTAATAAAAAAAAAAGACAAAGCCCTATAATTTGATAGAAAGAGTAGTGTTTGGGTAAATAAGTTTAAAATAATAGTATATGGAGAAATATTTTTTGAAATAGTAGTACATAGGTAAATAAGTCCATGCCAACCACGTTTTTGCAGTTAGTTAGGTCTTTTAGCTAGGTTTAGGGGCATTTTAGGGAATTAGAATTTTTCTTTTCTCTTGTATTTAAATATAAGTTAGCATTTAGACGAGGGCCTTCTTTTCTCTTCTTCTACATCTTTTTTTCTCTCTTTTCCTGCACATTACTTATCCTTTCTTTTATCATTATGCAATTTATGTAATGGCCCTTTGTGGCTAAACATTATATTTCTAGTTGAAGTTTAATTCACAGTGGAGGTTTCTTTGAATTGTGAGATCTAATTTTGCTTTATCTTTTATTTAATTTCTTCTGCATTTGTACATTTTTCTACACTCAATAGAAACATCATTTCCTTTGTTGTTTTGTTGATTTTGTAATATGGGCTCGTTGTTAGATAAACAAAATTCGTAATTGTTTAGATGAACTAGCCTTAGTAGGAATTTGTATAATCTGATTGTCATCATAGCCTTTGGGTTATGCAATAGAAATGTACAATTCGGTTCTTGAATGAACCTCCGTGAGGCTTGTTGGTCGAGATTGGGTCCTTCTCTTACTTAATACTTTTAACAAATTGAATTACATACATGTTGGGGTTGTTTGTTAGACAGAGATTAAATATATTGCTTAACCAGTTTGATCTACAATCTAAGGAAGGATTGACTAAAAGATCATACTTGCAACTATAACCAATATGTAGAACGAAATTTATGAGTTATCTTTGTATTTATGATCAATTAGTTGTAATATCTGCCAATTTTATATTTATATAATTGATAGTATTATGATGTTTTAATGTTACTGCGAAAATAACACATTAATTGATAGTATTTGGTCAAAGTTACTGTAGCTACATTGACTATTGACCGTTACTGTAGCAATTAGAAAATATTGAATATTTTTATGATTTTGTTCCCTTTACTAAGAAATTTTCTTACTCAAATTCTAATAAGGAACAAGGTAAATTTGGACAATATCAAGGTAAGTTAATAACCTTGCTAAACTAATTTGATATTATTAGACAAAGTACAATATAAGTCTCATTTACAATATTATTGAACTGTTAAATAATTAACCTTCCAATTGATAATATATGATGATTGCTATGATTGTTGATAGAAATTTCAGGGAGTACAATTATCTACGGGTATATGTGCACAAAGAGTTTGAGGGTTAAATTCCTAGGTCACGCAGTACAAGTATCTACGGCACATTTATGCATGAAGAGTTTGAGGGTTAAATTCCCAAGTCACTCGGTGCAAGTATCTATGGCACATAATGTAAAGTAATTGAGGATTTGATCACCCAAGAAATCATACTCAAATTCAAACAAATGTAATACTATGATTATGTAAAATGAATGATAGATTGTCTATGTTGTAAATGTGGTATTTGTACTTGTAATATTTTATATGGCACAGTTATTTACTTACTGAGTTTTTAAATAAACTCACACTCCTTGTGATTGACTTTTCAGATATAGTAAGTGAGTAGCAAGATTATCCGACTGAGGATTAGAAGTCCCTTAAAGTTTGTCACGCCCTGAAAAATGGGCATATTAATAATCATACAAACCTAGGGATACCTCAGTGGTAGCCCATAATTTACAAAGTAAATTATAATTAAATAAGTAAACCCCTCTAGATACAGCAGGACCTAGGTGGCCTATAGGATTACAGAGCATTTCTACTGGTTTAGATAGAATTCTTCGACTACGTGGAGTATGTCTCCAAGCCGCTAACCTCCAGCGGTTTCCCAACCTCCTCAGTTGCTAAATCTGAAACAACAATATAGAATGTGAGTTTTATAAAAACTCAGTGAGTAGGTAACTATGCCGTAAAACAAGGCATAAGTACAAATACCAACGTCACTACCATAATCAGAATAAAAACCATTAACACGAAACAGTACAAAATATAATACATATATATATATATATATAACGTACCTTACCATGCACCAAAACCCGCGGTTCAATGCGAGTCTATAATCTTACAACAAACCATAAAACAATCCTCAAAAAACATAAAAAACATAAGTAAACAATCACCCCAAAATGCATTATGTAATGCATGATGTATGTTTGCATTTGCCACACCCTTTTCCATACACCACATTAAAGACTGTGCCTCAATGAGTTTTCCCTTTTGCGATGTGTACAAATGTAATATGCAAGGCCTATCCCCCCTCTCTACCCATTGAACACTAACCCTCAATGAGTGTATTCCAAAGGCACACACCTTTGAATATATCCACACCTAGCAGAAGACCAACCCTCTGCTTTCCACATTTCTTTTCTTTTTCAAAAGCAATATAAATGTACAGATGATGGTATGTGATGCATTTTCCACACAATAATCCACCCACTCATTACACACACATTCCATACCACAAAAAAGATAAACATTCCACTCATAATTCCACTTTCTAAATAATATAATTAACTAGAGGTACAAATAAACATAAACTTCCAAATTCATAAAATAAATTCCAAAAATTAAATCCCACAATTAATTTCCACAATCATTCAATGAAATTCTTAGTCTAGTTATTTCTACTAACTAGGAAATTTCATTGATGAATTTCTGACTACGGTGTGAATGAGATTTATATTGACTTGGCCACATAATTTAATAAAACTTAAATGGCAAAGTCATCCACTCACCTCGATGCCGATAAGGTTTACAGCATAAGAAGTTGCAGGAGACAAAGCCAAAGAAGCTCCCAAGTCACCTGGAGTCAACCCAAATCAATAACTATATGAAACAAGAAAAATCCTCACCACTAACCCTGACCTTCGGTCATTCATTTAGTCATAACTATCATCTGGTAAGTCATTTGAAAATGAAACTTATACCATTGGAAACTAGACTCAAATAGATTTCCAACAATATAAAGTTGGTTAAAAATGGAGTCCAAATGAAGGAGTTATGGCCATTTGAAAATACACCAAGGTGGTTGTCTGATGGCTGGCATCTGAGGCGCCCTACATGGCGCCTTGGGCACCAGACACCAAACTTTCTGCCCAAATTAAAGGGCTTGGCACTTGAGGCACCCAACGTGGCACTCGGAGCACCAAGACCTCTCTTTTCTACACAAGGGTGGTGCCTTAGGCACCCCATATGGCACATGAGACGCCACAACTCTGAACACACGAGTTCTTCGCAGATTTGGCTCAGATCCGATTGATTCTCAATCGTTTTCCATGATTTCTTCCATGGGATCTCATCCTTGATGTCTAAGGAGCATTTAGACACCAAAAGCCCTAATTTTCATCAAGAAACAAAGCCAGAATCTCAATTTTACACCATATACCCTTAAAGTTAGAAAATTAAGGAAATGTTCGGTGAATTGGAATCCTTAAGTTGTTTAGCCTCCAATGGCTTGCCCTACCACTGGAGAAAGGTTCTCCGAAGCTCGGTTGAAAAGGTAGAGAGAGAGTAGAGAGAAGACAGAGAGAAAGAGAGAAGAGAGAGTGAGGAGAGAGAGAGGAAAGTGACAAAATGAGGAAAAAAGGCATGGGACCGCTTATATATACCCGCATAAGGTGAAATTACTACTTTGTCCCTAGGTAACTCTTGGTTAACCTTGATAGTGGCAAATTCATAATTTCTCTAATTTGAGTATTTTCTATATCTTAAATACCACCTAGTTTCTCATTTCACTTTAGTCCTTCTTTAGACCTCATAGGTACTCGGCCTTCTCTTTACCTTATGATTACTCTCTTTTTATTCTTTGTCTTTCAGCTCTATCTTCATAAAATTTCCTCTTTCTCTTATCTTTCCTCAATTCTTAAAAATATTATTTGCACTAAAATACCGGGTCCAATTATTTATCTCCACTTCCCTAAATAATACACAAAAATAATAAATTAAATATAGAAAATTAAAATTAACCCAACAATTCCATTAAAATAATGGAAAATTTCATTACAATAACCGTAATACCGCCAATTACGAAATTCTAAAATTGGCAGATATTACATTCCACCCCCTTAAAAGAATTTGGTCCCCTGAATTCAAAAACTTACTACAAACCTCGAAAGTCACCATGATAATCAATGAGATGTGGCACTCTCTAGCTTCCATTGAAAATTAAAGTATAAATATACTGCCACTCACAAAGTCTCATATTTTCTAGAACAAAAATAGAAATAAAAACTAAAGTCCCCAATAGTTATATAGCTCAAATAAGACTGTGGAGCTCCATAACTTCCCTCACTCAGGGATGAGCATAAATTGCTCTAAGATCAAAACCCAAAGCACAGAACCTCTCATATGAAGCCTGGAAAGGTATCATATCTATATCGTTCTGATAATTGTTGCCACAAACAAAGTTAAGGAACTTAGGGTGGCTAAAGAATTACCACATATAAGTTCCTCTACCACTCAAACTCGAAACGCCCACATCCAAAAGCATAAACAAATAAATAAAATGCCCTTGGGATAATTATCCTATACGGTATCTGGTCGTACCAGAAGTATATGTACAATATGGTATCTTGCTCGTGATTCACACGGAGCGTATCATGATACCATTATGTACTACCTCTCAATCATTAACCTTATAAATCCTACACTTTATATTATATGCACCACAAACATAATCCACATGCATATGTCACAATAATATAAAATATATGCATCCCACCCAAAGGCGTCATCTCAAGATTGGCATGTCGCCTTTTGGGTATCAGGCTCAACCCAGGCTTCCATATTGCCATCATATCCACTATCCATAGCCACAACAATAAAAGTGAATTATTTAAATAAAAAAAATTATACATAAAGCCACATACTTACCACACAACTAATCCTCCCATAGATCTACGATCCAATGGGATTTCCACTCAAGAATCCTGTCACGTGAGTTTGTGATTTCACGGATTGGATATCTCCATAAGCCTATTCCTCAACCTTTGTGTTTTCAAGTGCATTTCTTATGGTCATAGTCCCTGTGCTCTATATCAGCAGTCATCAATTTCTGACCTCAAGAATACACCTGAACCATACCCACAGCGCTAACTAATGATTATCTAATCAATACAAATCTCACAAAAAGAAAATGGGTCCCAACTTTCATTCCTTTCTGGATGTTAACACCTGAATTTCCATAATGTCAAGTAGGTAAAGTCACAAGAATGATTACCCTGAAAATTTAGCTCATGAAATGAATCATTCTATTGATTTCGAGGGAAAACCCTCTATTCTAAATCTTATCAGACTCTCATGTACACTAAACCTATCCTATTTCTCGGTCTGATGGGTCATGTCCAAGACCAACAATAGGTCAATAAGAACATGTCTGCAACCGAAACACACTAACTTACAGGCCAAAGCCTCTACCTTAGTCTATGAAACTAAACTAAGCCTACTCTCACACTTCCCCAAAGAAATTTATATTTGGGGTCTTACATAACTACACATATATACACACTCCATATATATTCATATGTGAGTCATCGTGTTCCCACACACACCTAAATGCATTCTCTCTCAAACTAACGCACATGCTCCTAAGGTACTCATTCTAGCACCAATGAGTTTAGGTTTAACCTAAACTCATCCCAGGCCATTTTCATGCCATCATTCCATTACCCTCAACATAGAACACCCTTGAAACACACTCTACCAACATACAAAGATCCTCAATCATCCTTGATCGAATTCAACCTACCAAGCATGTTACATAATCATAAATATGTACACACCATGGGCCATACCTCTCATTAACTTACAACATCAAGCATCCACCATCAATTCTACCCAACTCAAGTGACACTCAAGCCAAAAGCCTACCCACAATACACTCAGACAATTTAAAAGTCATGAGGTTTCCACCTTCTCAGTGAGATAGAAACGCTCATAAACTACCCTCTACCTATCTGACCTTCTCGAGTAAGGACTTCATGCAACTTCACATTCCCACACCGACTGTATCCTCACCCATTGACTATCGAGAACTTGTTTCTTGAGTCCTTCTCTCAAAGGCTAATCCTACTTATCTGAGCATACTTATCATACTGTATGATCACCTACAAACCTTTAACCATATAGGTGCAACCTAATCAAGTTACCTCAAAAGATTTAAAACTCACTCCAATCACCCTTATATCGCCTTCCAACTCACTAAGGTGTCTCTCTCAAGAGACTACACAATCTGCACTAGTTCCCTTAACCTGACCTCCCATACTGCTAGATTTCTATGAGATACATACTCAAGTACGCATTCTAACTCTAACAACTTATGTTCTCTCTTCCAGATTCATCTTAAGGTATGCCTTCTGGCTATCAAAGAAATAACCTTAGCCTACTGCCTACTAATAATACTCACTTGAACTTCTACATTCCCAAACATCAAGATCGCTACCTTCTAGCCTAAGAATTACCTTGACTAGAAGGACTACAACCACTTCAATTCTCAGGATGGAACCTATATATTAGCCCTTAGCACTTCACACATAAGCATTCTCCCCTCTCCTACTCGCTTCTTCTTAACGGCTCCTATATACTTCAACCTCCACCATCCAACTTCAACTTAAAATAACTTGGTTGAAGTACCTACTTACACACGGCCTACCTAGAATGCCATCAACACTTAGGAGGATGGACTATACGCCATCTGCATAGGTGTTGATTCAGAAAATCCCAAGTAATCACATAAAAACACCTAAAAGAAGCCCCAAACTCTCAGCCACCTACTCCCTCTTGGCACCTAAGGCACCAAGCCTAAACCCTCAACTGGGTTTTTTGCTCTTCACAGATTTTGGGAAGAAAATTTCCCAAAAATCTATTTACACTCTTCCTCTTCTTTCTTTGGCTTGCTAAGTCAAAATAATATTCATGAGGCAATTTAAAGCAGTTAAATCTCAAAACAAACAATTTTCATGAATTTTCCAAATTTTCTAAAAATCTTTACAAGAAAAAATTTTTTTTTTATCTATGAAAATAGTTTGTTTGCCATCATGAACTAAATTGTAGTAAAACCAATAGAAGAAGTCCCTCACTCCACTTAACTAATCACCCAAATCACAAAGAATGGCCACACACCTCGTGGGTATGCATTTCCTAACCACAGCAAAATACAATACAATACATGCGTAAACGTAATGTATTTAGGTTATAGATATAATATAACCATTTCCCACTTTTCTCCTAATAACCTAATTTCCAGAATTCTTTAAATATATATAAATGAAAATTTGTGCAAAATGTAAACAGAAACCCACCACAAGAAATCTCAGCAAGTTTCCTCTAACTTCTTAATATATATAAATGTACTCATAAAACCACCACACATGGACAAAACAAATCTTGTCATACCTTCAAATTAATAACTGATATCTCAGTTTCCCACCTACTACTTACAATCCCATTACAGATACATATATATAAACATATATATACCTTTCAATAAACAGCTAAGTTTACATACCACGACATACCAACAAGAAATAAAATATCACAGTTAACCACACATCACATAGAAATCCTGTATTTCCACTATACATGACCACACACACACCCACATGCTGATCAAAATACCTAGAACCACCTCGGTGGTAATGTAGCAAAGCTACATCTGAACTGAGCTTATGAGCTCTTTATGCTCCGAGAATTTCTCCTCTATCTGGAGCCAACCACCTGCATATAATCATTATCACTTCTTATGATAATAAGATTATTTTAGACTCACCCCACTGAGGAGTAAGTCACAAAAGAAAAACTTAACATCCTATAGTGCCTTTTATGCAACCTAAACCCATGGTCATGCTGCGCAGTTCACAACAATAGGGTAGGGCCCACAAAGAACATCATTGCTCTATAATCTATAAGAGACCTAAACTCAAACCTGCCCTCTGATACCATTTTTTCACGCCCCAAAAAATGGGTATATTAATAATCATACAAACCTAGGGATACCTCAGTGGTAGCCCATAATTTACAAAGTAAATTACAATTAAATAAGTAAACCCCTCTAGATACAACAGGACCTAGATGGCCTATTGGTTCAGATAGAATTCTTTGACTACATGGACTATGTCTCCAAGCCGCTAACCTCTAGCGGTTTCCCAACCTCCTCAGTTGCTAAACTTGAAACAACAATATAGAGTGTGAGTTTTATAAAAACTCAGTGAGCAAATGACTGTGTCGTAAAACAAGGCATAAGTACAAATAACAGCATCACTACCATAATCAGAATAAAAACCATTAACACGAAACAATATAAAATATAATATATATATATATATATATATAATGTACCTTACCATGCACCAAAACCCGCGGTTCAACGCGAGTCTACAATCTCACAACAAACCGTAAAACAATCCTCAAAACACTAAGTAAACAATCACCCCAAAATGCATTATGTAATACATGATGTATGTTTGCATTTGCCACACCCTTTTCCACACACCACATTGAAGACTGAGCCTCAATGAGTTTTCCCTTTTGTGATGTGTACAAATGCAATATGCAAGGCCTATCCCCCCTCTCTACCCATTAATGACCAACCCTCAATGAGTGTATTCAAAAGGCACACACCTTTGAATATATCTACACCTTGCAGAAGACCAACCCTCTGCTTTCCACATTTCTTTTCTTTTCTTTTCTTTTTCAAAAGCAATATAAATGTGCAGATGATGGTATGTGATGCATTTTCCACATAATAATCCACCCACTCATTACACACATTCCAGACCACAACAAAGATAAACATTCCATTCATAATTCCACTTTCTAAATAATATAATTAACTAGAGGTACAAACAAACATAAACTTCCAAATTCATAAAATTAAATCCAATAATTAATTTCCACAATCATTCAATGAAATTCTTAGTCTAGTTATTTCTACTAACTAGGAAATTTCATTGATGAATTTCTAACTACGGTGTGAATGAGATTTATATTGACTTGGCCACATAATTTAATAAAACTTAAATGGCAAGGTCATCCACTCACCTCGATGCCAATAAGGTTTACAGCATAAGAAGTTGTAGGAGACAAAGCCAAAGAAGCCCCCAAGTCACCTAGAGTCAACC
Organism: Biancaea sappan; assembly: GCA_037074585.1. Classification (NCBI taxonomy): domain Eukaryota; kingdom Viridiplantae; phylum Streptophyta; class Magnoliopsida; order Fabales; family Fabaceae; genus Biancaea; species Biancaea sappan. The sequence continues at coordinate 40,074,944 of CM073496.1, forward strand.
CAAATCAATAACTACATGAAACAAGGAAAATCCTCACTACTAACCCTAACCTTCGGTCATTCATTTAGTCATAATTATCATCTGGTAAGTCATTTGAAAATGAAACTTATACCATTGGAAACTAGACTCAAATAGATTTCCAACAATATAAAGTTTGTTAAAAACAGAGTCCGAATGAAGGAGTTATGGCCATTTGAAAATACACCAAGGGGGTTGTCTGATAGCTGGCGCCAGGGTGCCAGACACCAAACTTTCTGCCCAAATTAAAGGGCTTGGTGCCTGAGGCTGCCAACATGGCACCCGGGGCGCCAAGACCTCTCTTTTCTACACAACGATGGCGCCTGAGGCGCCACGACTCTGAACATGCGAGTTCTTCACGAATTTGGCTTAGATCCGGCCGATTCTCGACTGTTTTCCATGATTTCTTCCATGGGATCTCATCCTTGATGTCTAAGGAGTATTTAGACACCAAAAGCCTTAACTTTCATTTAAAAACAAAGTCGAAATCTCGATTTTACACCATATACCCTTAAAGCTGGAAAATAGAGGAAATTCTCGGTGAATCGGAATCCTTACCTTGATTCCTTGCTTTCCCTATGTTGTTTAGCCTCCAATGGCTCGCCCTACCACCGGAGAAAGGTTCTTCGAAGCTCGGTTGAAAGGGTAGAGAGAGAGTAGAGAGAAGGCAGAGAGAAAGAGAGAAAAGAGAGTGAGGGGAGAGAGAGGAAAGTGAAAAAATGAGGAAAAAGGTGTGGGACTGCTTATATATACCCGCCTAGGGTGAAATTACTACTTTGCCCCTAGGTAACTCTTGGTTAACCCTGATAGTGGCAAACTCATAATTTCTCTAATTTGGGTATTTTCTATATCATAAATACCACATAGTTTCTCATTTCACTTTAATCCCTCTTTAGACCTCATAAGTACTTGGCATTCTCTTTACCTTATGATTATTCTCTTTTTATTCTTTGTCTCTCAGCTCTATCTCCACGAAATTTTCTCTTTCTCTTATCTTTTCTCAATTCTCAAAAATATTATCTACACTAAAATACCCTGTCTAATTATTTATCTCCACTTCCCTAAATAATACACAAAAATAATAAATTAAATATAGAAAATTAAAATTAACCCAACAATTCCATTAAAATAATGGAAAATTTCATTACAATAACCGTAATACCGCTAATTACGAAATTCTAAAATTGGCGGATATTACAGAGTTGATCTCCATCTTTGTTTGGTTGGATACCAGTACTTATTAATGTGAATACTAGGAACGTTCTGTACTTTATATAGGTCTCCTAGGCTTGCAATGAGATAAACACATCAGATTATGTATGCATTTATTTGTTTATTAGATGATTATAATTCTGTTATGTGGAATGAATGATAAATGTTGAATGTAAAACCTTTTGGAGTTTATGTAAATAACTCATGTTTGAGAATTTTATCAAATGAGTAGTTGTAGATGTTAAAATTGTCCAGGATTTTAGGATACCACTGAGGTTTTCCCTAAAAATAGTATCTTTTCAAATGTTCAAATTTTGGGATGTGACATTAGTGTCATGACCCGTGGGATGTACAGATTAATACAAATGCCACAATTTTTGTTTATCAAATAAATAAGAACAATTAAAAAAATATAAAAAAATATATGTACAAAAATAATGAGACATTTAAGACATGTTAAGACACATATAAGATGATTCATTAGATACAAATGCTTTGAAGATTGAATATGAATAACATCAAATGAAAAGAAGAACAAAACATAAGGTATTATATAAATTAATTTAGATAAATATATTAATTAATGATGAAAAAGAGTTGAAATAAAAATTACTGACCTAATAGGCTTGTTAGGATCAAAATTCTTATCTTCTTTTGACTGTTTCTTCTTCTATTTCTACAAATATACATTTGGATTAGCAACAATGATAACAACTATAGGTTTATTGAAATTTAAAACATAACTTACATATCTACAAAATCTAAAACAACAAATGAAGATAAGCAAGGGAAATATACATTATATCTCAATTTTAAAATTTAATAATTTAAATCTTAAATTAGCATTCAATCAATCCACACACATGTAATCTCAGAATTAGCTGAAGTTTGTCTTCATATGGAGGGCTCTATCCTTTGCTCATAGTAAGTCTAAAAAAGATTATTCATTAATCCTATTAGATGAGAAAATCAAGAAAAAAGTTTCATTTAAAAATAGTCAAACTATATTATTCAAACACAAGTAATTACTTCAATAGCATCATTTTCTTTCTTTTAAACTTTGATCTTTCTCATGACCTGCTTTCCTCAAGGCTAAGACCTCTTTTTGCAGCAGATCATATAAAACATCTGGAACACTATCATCTATTTCAACCGTTGAAACTCATTTGGTTTGTCATCAATAACATCAAATATTTTGTTCTTTCTTCCTCATCAATAACATTTCTTTTTCAATAAAAATGCCTATAGATGCTTGATTTAAATAGTGTCATGGTTCTTAATCTTGTTCTTAATCTTGTTATAGCATTATGTTACTTCAATGGAATAGACACAATTAATAATAAAAGGAAAATTTTATGTTAACCATAAGCAAAAGTCAACATGAGCTTTTATTTTTTAACCCTTTTCCTTTTTAGCAACAAAGAAGTCTTCATACCTGAAAACAATAATGAATTGGAATAGAGGAAAATTTCTGTGATAATAAAAAAGTCAAGAAGTTATATAATTGATAGCAATGAGGAAAATCCCCAGCCAATTTGCTTCTTTTCTCCTCCATGCTTGCAGGAATCTTATTTGTATATCTCTAAGCAAAATCAAACCTAATGTTTCTAAAGGAAAATGGCAAGATACTGAATACATGGATAATAAAATAAACTTACCATTGAATTTGCTTCCTCATCCTTAATAAGGCCAGCACTTCCTTGAGCTTTAAATGTAAGTAGGAAATTAGCCACAGAGAGAGAGAGAGAGAGAGAGAGAGAGAGAGAGAGAGAGAGAGAGAGAGAGAGAGAGAGATGATTACCATAGCCAAAGAGGGAGCCCATCAAGGTGCTGGAGGTAGAGCCCATACAATATAGCATCTCATATTATCCTATGTTTAAAGCCACTGAAATTGTTAATCACCAAATCTAAACTATCTGAACATCTGCACATATATTTCAAAAAAGAAATATGAAGCAATGATTAATATCTAGAATTTTAATTGCATTTGCCCATAAAACTATCTTAAAAAATGCTAGCAGTTCAAATCAGTATAGAAATTATATTCATAGTCTACGCAAAATAAAGAGACGAATAAAACGCAGAACAGGGAAGACAAATTACAGAACAGAGATGGAAACGTAGAGCAGAAGATCAAACACTCAAACCAGAAAATATAATGATAGAAACATCAAAGCAAAAATGGAATTAGAAAACTAGAACAATGCAGAAATAAAGTACAACAGATAGGAATAAAAAACCAGAACACCAAAAATAGAAACAGAGATGAACCAGAAACACAGAAAATAACAATGGAGAACAAATACATAAATGAAGAAAGTAGAAAAAAACACATAGAACAAATGAGATGTAAACAGTACGTGAACTATATAGAATAGAAAAAATAAATAAAAAGAAAATTGAGCTATGATGCCAAATGATATGAGAGAAATATCACTTTAAAGCTTTTATGATAAATCATCATTGTTGTCTTTCATAGAAGAAGAAGTAAAATCAAAGAGAAAAAAGAAGATAAATTTTATGAGAGAAAGAGATATACAAATATGGATGAGATATTTGAAAGAAAGATATAAATATCTACATTAATTTTGAATTTTAAATTTTAATTTTTAAAAATGAAAAAGCCTCTAAACTAGCCAATAGTGATGGTTATTTTTTAAAATTCTCCGCATGAAGATAGGAATTGGCAAATTGATGATGGTGCAATAAAGAAGTCTAGCATGCTTGTATAGAAAAAAGAAAAATGAGTGATAATTCATTATTATAGTTTGATCTGATGGAGATTATTTTAAATTTTATTATAATCATTTAAGAAGAAATATGAATAATATAAATACTTGTAGGTTAGTTTTTATATAGCAACTAATTATTTGATTAGTTATATATAATAAATGCTAATTTACTAAATAACAACATATTATATTTTAATTGAAAAATTTATCTAATTTATTAATTATATAGCAATTACATACCAATTATACAGCTATTATATAACAATTTACCTTAATTTTTTCAAATTCATTTAATGTGATTATATAGCAATTATATCAATTATAAACCAATTATGTAGCAATTATGGCAATTATATAGCAATTTACCCTAATTTTTTTAAATTTATTTAATGTGATGTGATTAATTTATCTAATTTATTCATTTAAATTTATTCTATTATAAATAATTTAATGATCTACCGATAATTAATGCCTTATAGTAGAATTGTTTTAGTCTATTATATAGATTGCCAAAACCTCACATTAAGTATTGACTTCAACTAGGCTAATTTTACTAATTGTCGTATTTAATATTCTGTTTTTACATACAGTTTAATTTTTGCCAATACCTGTGACTTTTGACCACATTTAAGTTCTTTATTTTCTATTATCTAGTATTCTTGTAACACCTCTTGTTTTCATTTCCTTTTTGGTTTTTCGGGTTGCTTGAGAATTGTGTTAGTCTAATCCATGTGGATTCAACTCTACTCATCCAATCAACAATTCATTTTGTAAAGGGAAGTATGATTTATTTTTGGTGGCTTCAACACCCATCATAAACTTTTACAAGGAAAAATAAAATAAAATTATTAAAGAGATTATACAACTACCATTTTTATGCATGAAGATGCAAGCTATTTTATAACGGGACTCTTAATTTCATCTTAAAATTAAACATAAAAAGCTATAATTCTTATTACTGACATAACATAGATGAAAACTATGTATATGAAAGCTTTATTTGTTGGCCATTCAAAATCATATAATGTAATTTTTTAAGAAATACAAATGCTGATTGAATCCTTGACATGAAGCACATTAACAATGAAATTAATATTTTAGTTTAAATTAAAATGCATTAACTATAATATTTTAACATTTATTTAAATCTAATAACTTTAATTGGTGAATATAATGAGGGATTAAAAAGGGGAAAGTAAAACATTTAGAGATTAGGGTGTTGTGGATTATGAAAAATGAAGCACGACATTTTGAAAAAAGCAGCTCGCCCGGCCGCCACAATCTCATTAACAATGGCAAATACAAGTGCCAAATAACACAAATTTTACATATTAGACACATTTGAGTGATTATGAGAATGGTCTAATTCAAGCATCATTATTAAAAAAATAATTGAATATTTGCCTTCTTCGTTTGTGTTGTATATCCCTTGCCACTTGATTAAGCCATTGAATTAAGCCTTGGTGAAGCTAACGTCAAAAGGAACGTTAAGAGTGTTCATCCAATCCTCAGCTTTGGCGGTCGGTCCACCCTTGAGGAATTGACCAATTGTGAATTGGGCAGCTTCATTCTTACTGATGAGGCCTTTGTATCCAGGCCACTTTACCCTTTGTTGAACATTAGCACCAGGTCCTTCGTTGTTGTACTCAGCATAATACAAGGTGTTTAGATACAAGTCTCCTTCCCAAGGAATCCACCCTTCTGGTTGAATAACGTCGCTTATTCTAGACTCCATAATCACAGTTTTTGAGTATGTTTTCCATGGCCTTCCCAAGTAGGATTTTAAAGTGAACCTCACAGGCATGAGAGCTTCCTCTGCAACAATGTCACAATTCTGGATGACAATCCCCGTATTTGAATTTTTTTGTATTGTCCCGTCCGCAGTCACTGTATTGAATTGGTTGTCTAAAGGCTTCCTCAAAATGATTCTAGAACTCTGGATTATTGTGGCAGACGTTCCAAAGATGAAATCTATGGTACCAGAGATTACACAGTTCCTATAGAATTGACGATTGGTTTGAACATACAAAGTATCCTGGTTACCTACTATAGCACAGTCAAAGAAAGCTGACATATCTCCTTGATTTCTAAGTGCCACTGCTTGGTGCTTTATCGCACCAGCACTATTCTCAAATGTCATGTGCTTGGCAATGAACCCATTTGCAGTATTTGCTGCAAACACATACACACATGTGCACACACATAAATAGAATCAAATAGTTTATAGATACAAAATTTTTTAATTATATTTGAGTTGAGGAGAATAACCAGCAAATTAAAAACATGTATTATGAACTTACCGAAGGTAGCTGTTTGCATCGTCTTGGTACCATCAACAAAGTTTTTGTTACCAGTGACAATGGTTTTTCCAGGACCCTCACCATACATAAGGATATTGGCTGCAGTTTTAGGAACGATGATATACTCCTTATAAATCCCAGCCTTCACAAAGATCACGTATCTCCCCTGGAACCCCTTAGTACCAGGATGGGATTTAATAGCTTCGTTGATGGTCTTGAACTGCCCGCTCCCATCCTGAGCGACCACAACATTGGGTTTGATTTTATCTGCTTGCAATTGCATCAATTTGCGATCCGAAGCAGAGAACCAAGTTGGATATCCTTCACTGTCCACATCCAAAAGGCGACGAGAAGCAGGTTTAAGGTCCAGCTTCAATCCAAATGTCTCAAGAATCCTCCCCAAATCAGCAACGATGTCAAGGGCTATCGCAGTGAGCTTTTGCGTATCGTCCAGGCCGTTCGCTTGCAATTGTGACTTCACTTGTTTCTCGCCCTCGTTGTTTTCGTCGAATCCATCCATGCAAGCTTGTTGATACGAGATCACAGCACTTAGCCAATTCCTAAAGTCAGGGGATTGGTTGTGCACGGTATTGATGTCGCCATTATGCAACATGTCAGTAGAAGATTGGAGGCTGTCCATGGCGAATTGGAGTAAGTCCTTGCAATCATCAAGTGCCATCTTAACGCCGTTGTTGTTGCTTCCATGGCCCACCGTGAGCCTATCGGTCATATTCAAGGCCCTGATGACGCTGTTGACGGTGGCTTCCACAGCTTTGGCTATGTATGCCTTAGGGTCATTGGTGTCATTCACACTGCTGATTGTGTCTAGGCAAAATTGTTTGTCGTCAGAATTCTGGCACATTGTTGCCACCACTGCATTTTGATGAGTAGTTAATTGTTTAGTATCACTGCCCTTCTTGTGAACTACCATGACAGTGCCGATTGCAACTCCCACCACAAGGATGAGGGAAACTACTGGGAGGACTACTTTCCCGCTCATTCTTATTTCTTCAATTCAGTCCTTTATTATATATATATATATATTTTTTCTTTTAAAGATGTTCCTCCCCTTTTAGATCTTGATGGGGAGATGATCGAGCACTCGAGGATGCGGTGGATGCTGTATATCGAAGCATGCACTTGGGTTTTTATACATGAGTCCAACTCCCATAAAAAGAAATAACCAATTTTGTTAGTCGGGAATTACGGCTATTTTACAGCTTTTGCAGCAAATACCCCCTTTGCTTTTTATGTCTGCGTCCTTTGTTAACTGAACGTTGCAAATCAGTGGTTTTGGATCTACGTTTGCCCGTTTCCTAATACCTACCGATATTCATGACGTTACATTAGTTTTTGCATTATTTCTTTAAATTAACTATTTTAATAGAAATATGATAACCACTTATCAATTAAACTTACGGTGTTCATCTTGAGATTATTCAAAAAATAGTTATTAACATTTAAAAATACAAATATTTAAATAAATTTAAAATATATAATTTACTCATTTATTGGACTTGAAAAAATTGATAATGTCTATGTGTGATTCGGTCTTGAGTAATTTTTTTTAAATTTTTTTGTGACATAAAATTAATGTGTCATTCAATTTTCACATATTTTTTTCTATTATCTCTCAAGGACATTTAGTATACTTCTGTTTTACCTCTCATAAAAATAGTCGTTTAAATATTAGAATAAAAAATTAGTTTTCTTTTTAGTCAAAGGTTAATACACGGTTTTTTATAAATATATTTTCATTAATTTGATCATTTTAAACTTAAGGAAAATCACATATTAAAGAAATAAATATTTTAGATAATTTTTTTTCTCTTTTGTTCATGTCATCCTTATACACGAGCCATGCTAATCTTCTTTTTGTATCATTTCAAATTTATCAGATGTCCCCGAATGGACAGGAATTGAGTTTAAAAAATATAGGCCTTTATTGTTTCTTTTTTTGAGCTGGGCTTTTATTGTTTCTGTGAAATAGGTCTACACTCAAGGTTTGCCTTTTTTGTTTGGGTCTTAGAATTCTCTTTTCTATTAAAAAGACCAAAACCGCTTGACCCGCCCCAGTTTTTTTCTTCAAAAACCATGTCTCGGTCACCAAAAAAAAAAATTACATATCGCATATTGGAACATTCTTTTTCTGCCTTTTCTCTTAGCTTTTGTGCACAAACAAAGAAAAGATTGATGGATAAAGGACCTAATTCTCTGCCCCCAAAACAAAAAGCACAAAGCAAGTTTGCTACCTCCTTCAACTAGCATGAAAGAGAAGTTGAACCTTAAACATAAATGGAAAATAGTCGTTGGGATGAAGCATTTAATGAGGGAGATGATGCCAACCACCAGGAGAGCGAAAGAAACTTCAAATGACTAATTATTTCACTCTATTTAAGGCTCTCATCTTTCTACTTGAAGGGCACTGAATGAATGTTTGGAGAATATTACTGCATATCTTGAGAGCCAAAGTCATAATTGAGTTATTGTGAGAGAGGTCTTAATAGCTTGTATTTATTGATCTTAGTGAAATTATTCTCTGATATTGCTCTATGCGAAAATCCTAGGATTTGTATTAGTGTAAAAGTCTTTTGTTGATCCTTTGTGGTTAAGGGATTGTAAAAACTATTCAGAGCTTTCCTAATTGTCAACTTGGCTAGTTTGGGCTATAGTGTAAAAGTGTGGTACTAATCTTCAGGTTTGAGGTGATGTTATATTTTGTTTTGTGATCATCCCATAAATAAAACTCTATTGATATGTGTTCAAGGAAAAAACGTAAGACTCTTCCTAAAAATGCCTGAACATCGATACATCGTTGTGTATAGTCTTTCTCTTCTATCCCTTTCTCTTTAAAACATTTCTCATGCAGGAACTTGATTTTAATTAATTAGCTATGACACTATTTGATAAAAAAGGATATGCTGCTGTGAATACATCTATAGTTTCAAAAACAATTTCAGGGTAGTGCGCTTGTGGAATTTGATTTAATTACTGCAAGAGTCTTCAAAGTATTCATTCTTAATACTTTCAATAACCTGAAACAGTTCTTCATACAATATTTTTCAAAAGTTTGAAATAATTTAATCTCACTTCTTGGTATATTATTATTTGACTAATATCAAAAATTTAATATATGATAAACATGTTTTTTTTAGTTTTTGTGATCAATTTTATTAATTTCTTAGGTTGACAATTAAATTGACATTCTATTTATCTCTATATTAGATATAAAATACAAAAATAACAGAGTTCTAAGCATGTTATAACATAATTATAATCACAAAACAACTAAAACTCATGATTGCATTCAAATGTGAAATTTAGTTAAAAAAATGTATAAATGATTTCTTATGATCATGAATTGATTGTTTATAGGATCTTAATAAATAAATTGATAATTATAACAATTATAGTATAAAAAATTATAGAGAATAACATATCTTGATCCATCGCAATCAATCTTCAAAAAGGTTAGACTCTTCAAGGTTAGTAAGGGTGGTTTTTCATAACTTAGGTTTTGTCTTTGTGTGATGGATGTTAGGTCATTGTAACATCCCAAAATTTTATGCAAAATTCCTTGTAAAAATGCAATAATCCCTCAGCACCTATTTGAAAATTTTCAAATTTTAGGAGGATTATGTGAAAGGAAATGAGTCAAGGGATGGTGGAAATTATAAAAATTTGAATTGTTGGGTGGGATTTAAAATTTTAAAAAAAAACTTAGATGAAAATTTAACTTAAGGAAGCATGCCTTGGGCTATTTTAGCAAATTGGAGGGTAGATGGCATGTGGAGATCATGCCAAGTGTCCACCCCTTTTACAAGATTGTGCCAAGTGTCCCATCCCTTTTTATTTCACCTACTAAAGACTCTACACACACGCACACACCCCTTTTTCTTGGTTCCTTCACGGTTAGTAAGGGTAGTTTTTCATAACTTAGGTTTTGTCTTTGTGTGATGGATATTAGGTCATTGTAACATCCCAGAATTTTATGCAAAATTCCTTGTAAAAATACAATAATCCTTCAGCACCTATTTGAAAATTTTCAAATTTTAGGAGGATTATGTGAAAGGAAATGAGTCAAGGGATGATGAAAATTATAAAAATTTGAATTGTTAAGTGGGATTTAAAATTAAAAAAAAAAGGGAGAAAACTTACGGACTTAGATGAAACTTTAACTTAAGGAAGCATGCCTTGGGCTATTTTAGCAAATTGGAGGGTAGATGGCATGTGGAGATCATGCCAAGTGTCTCATCGCTTTTTATTTCACCTACTGAAGACTCTACACACGCAGGTGCGTGCACGTGCACACACGCACACCCCTTTTTCTTGGTTCCTTCACGGCAAAAAGGGGGGGAGGCCGAGGGTTTGAAAAAGGAAAAAAGGGTTGAGAAGCCCGCCATCTGCCACCATCGCTGGTGACTCCTTCTCCTCGAAGTAGGATCATCTTCTTCTCCTCTCCGTTTATTTCATCTCTTTTCTTCCCTATTCTTCCCCCTTCTACCAAACGATGAACCTAGGGATTTTTGGAGAGGGAGAAAATCTGAAATTGAAAGGTTGGGATTGATTTTAATCTAGTTTTTGAGTAGTTATTTACATATTAAGGATGGGCTTGACTGAAATTTTAGGATGAGAATCCATATTCTTTGAGTTCTTATATATGAAGCTCCTTGCATTTCTTTTAGAAAGAATATAGTTATTCTGGATTTGTGACTTGTTTTGCTGAAAATTGGAACTCCTTTTGCTATTTCGGAAAAATTGAGTGGGCTAGAATAACATTATATAAAAAGGGATATTTAAGATCAGCCATAGGGGAAAAAGGGGCTCATAAATGCTGGTTGGGGGCTGTTGGTATAGGGACCTCCCACTGCAGCGGGTAGTGGCAGCAGCATGGCCACCTGGGAAGGCAAAGGATTGCCTGCCATAGTGGGTGTCGGTCAGAGAGCAGTAGTCCTCTACTGTAGCCATCTAGAAAAAGATACTGAAATTTTCATAAATTTCTCTTCTTGCTCTTATATGATTTTCTTGTTCATAGGAAACTCATTTCCAATACCTCTCACACCTCTTTGGAAGGCATTAAGGTAAACTGGGTTACTCTAAGGTGAGTAGTGGTAATCTTTCCTTTTCACAATTGTTTACTTTTTCCGTCTAGCTTAAAAGAACCAAGCGTACTTACTTGAATGGAATAAATTATCATTTAGTTGCACATATGTGGTGAGGTCTTTGATTCTACATTCTTACATCCTTATGAATCTATTGGAGATGGATTAGTGTTATGGAGTCTTATAGACCCATTCAAATAATTTTACATATGCAATATCTTATATGATTTCTTGTGATGAAGAGTTTTTTTTAAATGGAAATAAGAAATGTATTTACAAGAATGGGCTACTTTAAGGTGAGTGAGAATGAAATTTCTTCTTCTCACAATTTTTTTTTTATTTTTTTTCTTTAGAATTAACAGAACAAGGGAGTCAATTCAATGAAGGCGAGGATTAACTTAATTATATGATAAAGTCAGGTTCCTAAATATTCATGTAATAATATAACTTCTTAGGTTGAAGATGTAGAATAATTAGTACCTTGCTGATGTGCTGTTCTTATATTACAGTGAATGATAAAGTAATTAGTAAAATAATAAGAATAATAGAAGTACTAATTCCTCATAATTCTCTTGAATCTTTACCTTTTAAGGAAATGATGATTGTATTCAATATAGATTCAAGAGTTGGCATATAGCCATCCAAGTGTTATATCTTTTAGCTTCTGGTAAGAGTAATGTTATTCCAAAATGGAGTATAAGGTAAACCAATAAATTCTAGGAAGTGTTCTCATTCTTTTTAATATTAAAATATGAGTAAACATGTTGTAACTGTTTAGAATAAACAACCTAGGGTGTGATCAAGGGGCCGGTACATCTTATAAACCGAAATTATGAAAATTTTAATCCTTGTCCTAAGGGTAATATATGGGATAAATTAAGTGGCCCTTCCTTATGGAAATATAATTATTTTCAGAGTTGTAGATCTATTTGATCTAGTTTTGATGTGGAAAGGATGGAAGGTGCTAATTGTTCTTCGTATACGTTGTTATGAGTAACTTGGTCATAGATAATGTACATGCACTACAAGAAAACTTAGATTAATTAGCGACAGAAAAATTCATCACTAATTTAATAGAATTCCCTCCGTCATAGAAATGTCTATCGCAAATCATTTGCAATGGATTCACTATCCATTGTAGAATTAGCGACGGAAATAAGATTTGGGAATTTACGACGGAAAGTGTTCCTTCGCTAATAATTTCGTTGCTGATTTGTGACGAAAAATTATCCGTCACAATACTTTCGTCACTGATTAGCTATAGAATTTTTTATGAAAATTTCGTCGCTAATTTTAGACCTTTTTAATATATTTTGCCAGTCATGATAATTCCAAAGTTAATTGGAAAACTTGTGAACAAACAGAAATATAGCTAACAAGCACCAGCCAACAATTATAACATTTATTTACATAAAAAATTCCATATAACAAAAAGGTTTACTTCTTTTTTCATGATCCAACATCATGAAATGCAAAGTCATAACAAAATATAAGTTTCAGCAAATAAACTAGTTTAGAGGGTGATCTGGGGGTTGTGTCTCATCATCATCATCAACAGTAGGAGTACCCCAATGCCTATCAATAGAATTGATGAAGCGGTCCACCACTCCATTCGATGTTGTAGCTCCTCCTAAAAGTCGGGATGTAGATATGATGGCAGGACAAAACAGGGACTAGAGGTATTGATTTCACGTGCCTCTGACTCCATGCCAAATATGCGCCCCTTCTTGTTCTTCCCTCCTACCGCTTATAGCCACAACTCCATATCGGTAGCATCATCATCCTACTATTCACTACCCCCACTTATTGCTAGCGCTTGCGATAATTTCAATATATTATATCCCTCTTGTTAAATGGATTCAACCACATAATTTATTTTGTTGATTACATAATTGAGAAAATTAATGACAAAAAAAGAAAGAGATTTCAATATACTCATATAGACTTCTCACGATCACTTATCTACCAATTCTTCGATGTCCCTCTTCTTGTGGGTGCGTATAAACAAATCTATTAGGCGAGGCTTTCTTTCATTTTGACGCTCTTGCATATTTTAGTGAATATTAATTTTAAAGATGATTGCGTGTAACAAAAAAATTAAAATAAGAATAGATTAGATTAGATATTACCAGTTGACGCATATGCTCAGAGGTAGGAATGCTGCCTCCGGTGTGTAATGTACCCCCAGTACTTGATGCTATGTTTCTGTGTGCCTTATCATGCCTCTGCTTGCAATCTTCTTTCTCCCACTGTTGAATTAGTTGCTGTATGATTTCCTCGCTAATCCATTTAGGCCAAGGATAAGACTGAGATTCTTTACGAATCTTACACATCATGTTGCATAGTATGTAGCCGCACTTCTTGTTCCAATTCCTTTTGATATAAGCGTCATGTTTAGGCAACAACTTGTAACATTTTTGCACAAAGTAACCAAAAGTTAATATTTTCAAGTAGGAAAAAAAATTGTTTGTCAAAATCAAAACTTACCTTCAATTCCTAGAACCATAACTCTCATAATTCCGGAGGAGTAGTCTTATGATTGTATGTTGGTGCCTCATATTTCCACTGTATGATCGGTAAAATGTCTTGTACCGCCTCAACAACAGGATAAAAACTGTACATTTTGAAAACATAAACCTTAGTACTTAAAAACAAAAGAATTTAACAAATAAAATAATTGAAGTATAATTCACAAATATTTGTCAGGGCATATCCAACATCGCCCATCAATAGGATCAGTCTCTCTGGAATGGTAGCTCGACTGAGCACAAGCAAGGGTGGGTGGTTCCTTGGCGGACGAAGGATTTGTGGATGGATCTTGCACTGACAGTGCATGCTCTAAGGATGTGCTTGGCCTGGTAAACTATAGAGGAGATGTGGCAGGCAGTGCAAAAGTAGATGGTTGTAGGGGACACAAGTGGACCATGAGACAGCTTCCTCTGCGCCCTCTACCTTACCCCACATGACCACTCGACATCTGTATCAATGTAATTCCCCACCTGTAATTAAGTAGAAGTTAATTTTTAATAATATAAAACCTAATATTTACAACATGCTAATCAAACACTTAAAAAATGGATATTAAACTGAATAATTCATATATCTCATAATCTGAGAATTAATAACAATTAGAGGAGTCTTATTCAGTTTTCTCTTTTGACTCATTTCTAACTTCTTCTTCTATCTCTTATTTCCTCTTCTTCTTCGTCATTAATAAATGATTGATCTTTTGAGTCTCTATCAACCTCTTTATATTGCCTATCATCACGTAAGACTAAAGGTCATTATCATTTTTGACCATTATAGGTATAACAAGACCCATATCTTCTTTTTGAAATTTATCAGTACTAATTTCAACACCATGTGCCTCAATAGTCCTCCTGGACTTAAGCTTAATCACTGCCAAACAATCATTCTTATTTCGATTAGCAGGATAAGGGGTGTAGTATACCTACATGGCTTACTAGGCAAACACAAATGGATCATATGTGTTGAGTTTCGTGGACTTGTTAACTTCAACAATTCCAGCTTTGACATCAATTCATGTTCCGTAACTTGGGGTGGGATCAAACCAATCACATTTAAACAACACCAACTGTTTTGAAGATGATCTTGTGAAGACTAATTCATAAATATCTTGAAGTTTATTGTAATAGTCACTTTCTGCATCCTTGTAGTTAGCCCCCTTAATGAAAACACCACTGTTATATGTGGATTTATAACATCTATGCTCCTCAGTGTGAAATTTGAACCCATTAATAAAATACATGGGTCATGTTTTCACTTTTTTCAATGGGCCCCATGCAATGCCTTTTTATCACCAGATCTTCAATAGAGTTGGTTGGATCAACAACCTATTAGTTCAATGGCATATAAACATTAAAACATGATACAATTATATTGAAGAAAGTTTTACAAGATTAACTTGTATATGCATGAAACCAGGACAGGAATTGTGAGTCTATATACTCATGGACCTCATCACTTATAATGTTAGGCATAGAAGCTTGAAAGTTATCTACAAACAAACTGCATTCACAAAGATATTATATAAGATAGCAACAAGCATTAATAATGATGATAATCATACTTAAGCTCTAGGCCAAGTGAACTTACTCAAGATAAGGTTGAACTTCTTCACAATTCATTAAAGTGTACTTTGTGGCAACCTCTACCTCTTGATCGGTTAAGAACTGATGGTTGCAATCACTGCTAGAATGCTCAGGATAATTGAAAATTGAGCATCGCTCAGAGGGTTCAACCCCATCATCATTCTTGGGAACCCTAGTTATTCTAGAGATAACAGTAAGCTTAAAATAGTGCGAACAAAAAGTAGTTGTCTCTTCGGTGATGTAAGCTTCACATATGGATCCTTCCACTCTAGCCTTATTTTTAACTTTTCGTTTTAAGGTATAGAGGAACCTAGATTAAATTTAAAATTAAAATATGAAAATTAAAATTATATTTGATACTAGCCAAATGCAAACACAAAACATAATTAAGTAGAATACATATCTTTTGAAAGGGTACATCCAATGATATTGCACTAGCCATCAACCTTAGCTTCATATGCAAGGTGTACCAAAAGATGTTCCATAAAGTCAAAGAAGCCAGGGGGAATATCTTTTCTAACTTGCATAATGTCATTGGTATGTTTTCCTCCAATTGTGTTAACTTTTCCATTGTCAATATGGTGGAGCAAATATCTCTAAAGAATTGACTAAGTTTTGTTAACATCTCCACACAACATCTGGAAGATCTATGAATACGATGGGAAGAAATCGCTTTATGGTTCTTAACTCATTGACAAACAACGCGCTTCTACTCTAGAGTGAATGAATATCGAGGCTTGGGTTTCAATTACTACGCTCAACTAGCTCCAAGTCTCTACGGCAATAGTATTCTTTGATGTCCATCATTGCCTTTGCATTGTCTTTTGTTCTACCCTTGCCATCTATCAAGGTATTGAATACATTGTTGAAGACATTCTTCTCAATATGCATAATATCCAAATTGTGTCACACCAAATTTGTCTTCTAGTATGGCAATTCGCAAAAGATACTATGTTTTATCCAATTATATGTGACCCCATGCCCAGGAATGGTCATAACTTGACTGTATTCATGGATCATAGGAATGTTACATACTCTGCTCTAAACTTATGGCCCATCTAATTGTGGAGGAGGGATGATCTCTCCTCCTTGTTTCTAAGGAAAGCATTCTTATTATTCTAGTATGGGTGGTCTAGTAGGAAAAATCTCTGGTGACAACTAAAAAAAAGAAGTTTTTTTGCCATGTTTCCGCGTAATTTCCTATGAGGCTCCCATGCAAATGGGACAAGATAACTTCCTCGCGGTCATCCAACCAGACAATATTCCATAAGCGGGAAAATCATTTATAGTTCACATAAGCGTTGCTCGCATATTGAAATTTTGTTTTAACGATGCATCGTAGGTCATAGCACCTTCATCCCACAACAATTTCAATTCATCAATTAAGGGCTGTAAGTAGACATTTATTTTTTCCTTCAGATTGCTAGGCCCAGGAATGATTAGTGTAGAAAACATAACCTCCTATCGCATGCACCTTCCAGGAGGCAGGTTATAAAGAGTAATAATAACAAGCCAACATGAATATACTTTTCCAGATTGTCCAAATGAAGTGAATCCATCGGCGCATAGGCCAAGCCATACATTTTGAGGATCTGCTATGATTCCTAGGTGTTCTTGTTTAAACATTTTCCACGCTAGTCTGTCAAATGGGTGGGCTAGCACTCTAGCTTCTCGGCGATTCTTATAGTGCCATCTCATTTTCTTTGATGTGACCTCAAAAGTAAATAACCTTTAAAGTCTTGGAATCAAAGGTAGAAACCATAATTGCTTCTTTGCCACTCTACCACGAGTACCACGACGAGTTCTCCTAGTGGTGTACCTAGCACTCCCACAAAACTTGCACTCTATTTCATCTCTATTATCCTTATAGTACAATATGCAACCATTCTCACGACAATGAATTTTCATGTACCCAGGTTCCAAACTTGCAATCAATTTCTTTGTCTGATAAAGGTTCTCAGGTAGTCGGTGTCCAGATGACATGGCTTCACCTACGAATTACATGAAAGCATTGAAGTTCTCCTATACCATGTTGTAATCTGATTTGATGCTCAACAACCTTAGTACTGCTGACAACTAAGAATCACTACTGCATCATTCCCAAATAGGAGCCTGTGCAAACTGTAACATATTATTAAAGGCTTGAGCATCTAGGTTGGGGGGCTATTATACCATTCGGTCAGTGTCAGCACCTATTCTATGCCTAACTGCATCTAACACCATTTTCTCATATTGACTCTCCTGTACTTCACTGTCCCCAAGATTAAAAGGTTGGTCAACTAAAGGAGGACTCATTGTTGATGAGGATTCACCAATTTATGGCATTTTTTCCCTATGGGATGTTCAATAATAATAATTTGGTTGGAAGCCCTTATAGTAAAGGTGCAATCTCACATCATCAGGTTCTAACAGCTTCCTACTTTTACACTTTATACATGGACACCTTATCGTCCCTTCTCTAAAAAATACTTGTAATTGAGATGCATGACTAATGAATATTTCAACCCTGTTCATGAATTCATCTGTAATCCCAACCTTCTTAGGACCCATCTTGTTATACATCCATAAACAGTTTGTGGCACATCCATGTTGTCAACCCTAAAATTTACATTGGAGTTTATGAATATTATGAACAGTTTAATGAAAATATTAATTAAATGCATCTCATGTAGTTGTAATTGGTTTTATAGATCTCTTTAGAAAATTACTCACTAAAAATAAAAATAATTGGGATGTAAATATTGTGAGAAAATTACTAATTAAATTAATTAAAAATTTATTTAATTAAAATATCATATATATATATAATGATGATTTTTTTTAATAATAGAATTGACTATAAGTAGTTTCATAGTGTTTTTAAAAAAATTACTGTAAATATTTGGTGAACATAATTAAAAGAGGGTCGAACTTTGCATAAAATGTTGAAACTTGTTATTTTAATTATTTTTACGTCCTATTCTTCTTTATCACAATGTTCTTTGGGGTTAGGTTGTTTGCTTGATGTAAGTTGTTTTGTAGAAAAATAATATGCACTATGATTATAAAATGTATTCAATCCAATCATGAAACAAGTGATTCCAATATTAAATACATAAGATTCTCATAAGCCAAATTCTCTCCTATGTACGTTGGTAGGGCTTATACTATTATCAAGGGCTAATAGAATTATGCCACATATTTATCTAGTCATGTTGCTCTCTTTTGAAGATAATATAATTAATTAAATGAAAAAATTGAAAAGTATAATTACATATAAACATAGTCTTCATTGACTTTGTATCGTACATACATAACTTGAAAGAATAAACAATAAAACAATTAAGTCAAGTCAAATTAACTTTCATACATACCATTTCAAATCCAATTGTCCTTTTACCTAATTTGAAATATCACTTTTTTATATCAAAAAATAAAACCTCATTTACATGCAAAGCCTAACAATATTTAAAAATACAAAAAAAAAATACAAAAACAAAAAGAAATGAAGGGGAGAGAGAGAGAGAAAGGGAGGGAGGGAGAGAACAAATATTGCATCACTATAGTCATAGTGAGAAAACAAAATTATTAGGTACGTCAAACATACCTCTACACTTGCAATGCCTTCAGCAATATGAACCTTGAAATTAATAACTCCGTCTCCGACTATAAGATTTAAGGAACACTGATAAGCAAGTGTTAAGGTCACTATGCCAACTTGTGTTATTAAAGAATCTAACTCTAAAAAGTAGTCAGGACTCTAGCTGGAAAAGGAAACAACCAGTAACCAAACAACATTCTCAAGCACAAGAGAGGAACATATTGGTTTTCAGATCAAATACTGAGAGGGAAAGTTGTTTCCCACCATATTTCTTAGCCCAAAATCAACAACCAACCACAAGCAATATTGCATAAAAGGAATGGTTAAATTAACAGAATAGCAAGAGTTCATCAAGATTAAGCTCATCCTAGCCGTCCTCCACGATTAGGGTCTTAAAAATTCATATTCAAGCTTTACAAAACATTCTAATCCATTGGAAACAAGTATAATCTAAGATTTAACTTAGACTCATCTTCATTTTACAATAAAATTAGGATAAGCTTAGCAGAAAAACTCGGCATTTTTACGAATCTTATCATTACATGTTAGTAAGATTGCATTCATAATCAGACCCTTCAGTTTCTTAAAAAGCTTACAACTCATACTAATTCTCAACATATGCTTATATAATCTAGGATTTAACTCAAAGACTTATCTTCTTTAATTTTATAGTAAAATTAGGACAAGCTTAGCATTAGAGGCCATTAGAAAAACCTTATCATTTTTACAAACCTTATCATTACACGTTAGTTAGATTGCAATCATAATTTGACCCCTCAATTTCTTAAAAAGCTTACAACTCATTCTCATTCCCAACGTATTTTCTATTTTAATAACCCGTGACATATTTAGCCTAGGAAATTCAAAAAATAAATTCTTAAATTTCTTGTTAGAATTTGCTTAGATTTTAACTTGCAATTCTCTAAACAACAACCTATAAACAACCCCAAAACATAGCAATTAATCTTCTATAGAAAATGCAAAACTCATTTTCTTTCATTTCAAATCAGAAGTGAATAATTCCCCACCCAAATGAAAATGCATGCCCAAAGCTACATTGTTCAACATAACTAGTTAGAAATTGAAGGAATTTTGATTCAAATTGTGGGTGTGAAGATGGGACAACATAGTATGGTTACAAGGAACAAAAAGGATGGAAAAAAAAAGGAAAACATTGAAGGGAAGAAGGGCCACTTACGGCAACAAAACGTGGTAGCTGTTTGGAGGTCTAGCCATAGGTGAAACTCCGATGAGAGTGGCAGTCATAGTGGTAAAGGATAGCAATGTGCAACAACCTATATTCACCATTGTTCTTCCCTTAGTCTGATCAACTTGCATGAAGAGAAAGATGAAGATTTTTAAATGAAAATTAGCTTTATCCATGCCTACCTATTGCCGAACAACTTCACCAATGTGAGCCACCCCTCCGACAGACTTCACGATGGAGATCTATCGAAAATAGTGACGGAGCGATAGAGAGAGAGAGAGATGGGATCGGGCCAAGTGGGTCGAACAAGATCTATGTAATTAGAAAATCTGATAGCTGTAGTATTTTCTTAAGTAGAAGAGAAGAGATGAGTGAGACAATAAGCAAATTTGAAGAAATTGGAAGATTTGATGAGCACAAGTAGAAAAGACTGAACTGATGAGTAGATGACGAAAAGAGATTTGAAGAGATACCATAAGGAAAGAGAGCCGTGAGTAATAAAATAATTTCAAGAAGAAACCTAAGTTAGCTATTGGATTAAGTGGCAAACATGTGTTTCAATAAGAAGTGGAAAGTGCGTTCGAATCCTTTTTTTTAATTTTCATATTACTAAATAAGCAAGCTTTTATATATTTAACAAAAATCAAATGGCAATTAGTTGTGTTGACCCTAAGGCTATATGCCATAAGTTTTGATGATGACAAATGTATTTGAATAGTAACATTGATATATATAAAGATTAATTATCATATATATGTTACAAGTACTTAAGCATGATTATGTTATTTAATATGTATGTTGCATATATTGAATCATGCTATTAAACTAACCATTGGGTTTGCAAGTAAGATATATTTTATAGGTTGGTTCAAAACAAGAAGAGTGAGGATTGTATTGAAGAACAAGGAAAAGCAATATCATGCTTCACTCAAGGAAAACAACATGCAAGGATGAAGCTCCAAGAAATGAAGAATTAGAAGATTTGAAGTCTTGGAAGCTTGGATGCATCAAGATAGCCTATGTGTTTAAATTAGGTATATTTTATATAGGCTAGTATATTTGTGCAACTCAATGATTTAAATTTGCATACATTGGCTCAAGCATTTTTGAACAAAAAGATAGTGAGATATGAAGTTTTACAAAAGTTATTTTTTGACCTTTGGTCACTCCTTATATCATATCTCATAAATGAAAAATCAGTTTTTCAAGTATCTTAATCTCATTTGATAGTAGACTCAAAGATCTTTTCAACGGTATATTATTTATTCAAAACGGAGTCCAAATGAGAAATATATGACTATTCAAAATATAGTTTGAAAAACTGAAAGTTAATTTTACTGTAATAAAAAATTATTCTGTTCTGACCTATAGTCAGTATTTTGATTATATCTTTTAAAAGAAAAATAATTTTTGAGTAAAACTTAGCTCATTTGAAACTAGACTCCAAGAGCTTTCCAACGGTATATTATTTGTTTAAAACGGAGTTCAAATGAGGGAGTTATGAATTTTTAAAGAAAGCTCAAAATCTGGACTGCACTATAACGGCTATATAACGGCTAGTTTTGTAAAATCTTATATATATGACCTTAGATACACGATTTTGAGTAAGAACAAAGTCCTACAATGTGATATTAACTTCTTCTATCATCTTTGAGAGAAAGGAAAGCATTCTTGAGCCAAATCTTGCATATTCTCTATCATTAGAGTTATTAGAGCTTCATTTGTTTTCATCTACTCTTTAGAGAGAGTTTCTTTGTATTGTTGATTTTGATCAACACATATATTATTCTGAGTTGAGGTTTGCAAGTACCGGTGTTGGAAGAACTTGCTTTGGGTTGAGGAGGAGCCCGGATTCATAAATTCTTCATTGTGGTTTCGCAAATACCCGGATCGAATTTGCGTGGTTGTAGTAGTTTGCAAGTACCCGGATTAAACTTGCAATTATAGTGAAAATACTCAAGTGGTCTCTTGAGGACTGGATGTAGGCTTGGATTAGCCGAACCAGTATAAATCTCCGAGTTTGCTTTCTCTATCCCTTACTCTTTAATTTGTGCATATTAATATCTATTCTTTAATTCCTTGATCTTTATAATTATTTATCTTGACAGCACATTGATTTTCTGTATTGTATTTATTATCCTAAGCATTGTACTTTTACAGAAAATCATTTTAACTTCCAATTAATTCTTGTGAAAAATTTATAAAACCCAATTCACCCCCCCTCTTGGGTTCCAACCATTACTTTCAAGTTGAACTTGTGGTAAGAGTAGAATTTGTTAAACAACAAGTTGTGAGTTTGAGTCATCAATTTTTTCTGTTCGCTTATTTTTTGAAGTATTAAAAAATAGAAAAAAGATCAATGACGATTTTTTGTTATATCCAAATCTATCCTAAAATTAGCAATGGAAATTCAATCAGTGAAGGAAATTTTCGTCTTAGAATCCATCGCAAAATTGATATAATGTAATTTCAAATCAGCGACATTATTTGAGACGGATTAGCTACAGAATTTGTGACGAAAAAATTCTGTCGCTAATTTTAAGTTTTCCTATAGTGATGGTTATTACATACCCAATGAGTATGGATAAACCATGAATGGGTAGTTAGCCTATGATACATATTGAATATGTGAATTATAATGTTCAACATTTCTTGTATATACTATTATGTTGTTAATTTGGTTGTGTGCACCTTTCGATATTGAGATTAGAATTCCCAATGGTAATGTTGACTAATGTTCACCATTTTACTGTTAATGGTAGTAATTTAGTTGTATTATGGCCTTTAGTTTGTAATAGTCATTTATATTCTGGATTGATTTATGCCAGGTACTGGCACTTGGTATGATGATTGATTTGTGCTTGGTACTGGGACATGGTATAACGTTTAATTTATGCCAGGTACTGGCTCTTCGTATGATAATTGATTTATGTCGGGTACTAGTACTTGGTATAATGATTTATTTTGTGTCGGGTATTGGCATAAGTATAGGCTTCCAGAGACATAAGGAAGGGGCTATCTAAATTCATATTCATTTGTCCTTTTATCCATTTCATATGTCATCGATATAATTTCATAATGTGTAGGTGTGATTATGGATAATTGTTAGTTATATATAGATATGGTTATGTTTTATTTTACCCTATGAATTAATGTCCTAATATGATACATGGAGCTATTTTATGCTTTTTTATAATACTATGATTATGATAATTATTAGAGAGGCACTTTGTGGGAAAATATGGATTGAGGTTCAAGTACGTAGATGAGGTATGTATATACAAATTTGGTCTTAAGCCAAGAAGAGATGTAAGTAAGGAAAAAGGATTATTTGACTTCTTATTTATTTATTTATGAATATTTAATTATGTTCTTTATATGGAATTCATGGTAAGAAAGATGATTGGTCTTTGAATTCCACATGATGTGGTATTATGACTTACATACTTATAAGTATACATCATACACATTATCATTGTATTCCTTATTTCAATTAGACCCTTACCGGGTAATTAAAATTACTCACTTTGTTCTTTTAGTCACCTTTTAGAGTTGAATGTCAAGGCGAAAGGGATCATAGAGAAGTGGCAGTTCTACAATTCGCTAATCCCCTTTTCTTTCTTCGGGTGGATCTCGCTTCCTGAACCATTTTGTTATGTCTTTTTAAGTGTTCTAGAAGTTACTTTGAGATCACATGAGTCTCCTAGGAGGATTGATTGTACTTGTAAATAAAACTAAGTACTGTCCTGCCAATTTGTATTTGTGAGATATCTAAGCGTTTTAGAATTTTTTTGTGGGTTATTCAATAAAAGAATTGGGTGTTTATTCTAATGTTTTTCTTAAACTGATTTGTTATGAAACATGGCAATTGTGTTTCAAAGATTAGAATGTTAAATCTAGGTAGCTGAGTCAGGCTTACTGTATGAAGGTAATTCAATACCATGCCGGTCACACACCTGGTTTAGGGATATGACAAATTGGAATAAGAGCTATAGTTTTAGGTCTCTCACGGGTCATAGAGTAGGGTAACTTTGGCCGGGCCTCCCTTTATAGTAGTAAATCGTGGCCTGACGAAAGAGTGAGGGTCAGCTAAAGGTCCTATAGGATTGTTGTGAATCCTTCCTTCTTGTCTTGTTCCTTGGTCAGTTGGCCCTAAGCGCCTTTGGAACTGAATGTCAAATTCCAAACGATTACAGTCTTGATGTGGGTAGTGAAGAATAGAGAGCTCCAAAAAAGGGCAGATGTATCCACATCAATAGAAAAGGGAATACTTCTAAGGATTGGTTGGAGTAAAGAGAAAATTGGGGGTTTTTATGGCGTAACATGGCAAATTTGAAGCCGTGGTGAGTAAAGGTATGTAAGTGAAAGAATTATGAGTATGCATGGATAAATTGAGGTTGAGATTATCTTGAAACCATTGAAGGGGAGTGGTACGGTTTGTGTAGAGTGGATTAAATGGTAGAGGTTAAACCCAGAGTAGTACTAGAATTGTAAAGGTAAATAAATTGGTTTAGTGTTAAGAAAGGATGAATGAGTTTTATGTGATCATGTGAACACATACTAAAGATCGAGGTATGACCATGGTGTAGAGAGCTTAAGGGATTTAGAGCATAATCCAGTAATGTGTATGGTTAGATGTGTCGTGGAATAGTGACTTATTGTTGTGACAAGGGACTATGTGAACATGAAATGATTGGTCATAAATAGGTTATCTTACTCTATTCTAGGAATTTTATAATTAATTCACGTATAAACCATTAAGGGACCCACGGATTGCAATTTATTTAAATTTCAAGACAAGAGATTATGAGAATTTAAAATTTACGAGAAGGATGGATGGATCCTCATGTGTTTTAATTGGTTCACAAGCTTCATGGTAAAAGGAAGCGATGGGAATGTCCATGGCCTTTGTAGGTTATTAAAGGGTTCGAAAATGCATTTGAAGAAAAGGGAGAGAAAATTTCATATAACAAGTAAATTCTTGAAGAGAAATATGTGAAACAGTTCATGTGAAATGAGCAAGAACTTGGATGAAAATATTATTGGGTGTACTAGCGGCATAGACAGTTATGATGGTTAGAGTTAGGGTGTGTATTCAATCTTATGTCATGAGTGGAGCTAGTAATATAAGATTAGGTTGAGATAATTGATGTAGGTTACGTAGTTCTCCTATAGGAGACACCTTGGTGAAAAGAGAACAGATGTATAAGATGTAGGGTTAAAATTATTCATCCTCTAGAAACAACTCGTTTAAGTTGTACCATTCGGCTAAGATTATTATGATTGTACGATGTAATGGACATAATTGAAAATTTGAAGTTAGCCCATGGAAGTAAGAGCCGTATGGTAGACTCTTGGGAGCAATTGAGTAGGAATACAATAAATGAGAAAAGTGTGGTAACGAATGAGTCTTTTTAAACTAAGGGTATCAGATGAATGGGAACATGATTTAAAGAAAATTCTATTATGCAGAAGAATGAGCAAATTTAGGAATTTCAAAATAGATAAATATAAGTAACAAGCTTGGGTACTGATGTATAATTGGGTGACGCTAAAGGTATAAATTGATGATGAGGGGGAATGAGGAACTCCATGTTGAGAAGAAAGGAATGACGTTATTGGTGTGAAAGTTGGGAGATGAGTATAGGTTTGACAACAAGTTTCCTTGTAACCGATGTGAGTTTGGGATTAGAAAGGAATTGTCAGGGAGGAAAAAGAGAGGTAATTTAGAATTTTTGCTACTTTATAGTGGAGTACAAAACTCGGGGACCGAAGATTATAGCATCCCAAAATTTTATGGAGAAATTCCTTGTAAAAATAAAATAATTCTTCAGGGCCTATTTGAAAATTTCCAAATTTGAAGAGGATTATGTGGAAGGAAATGAGCCAATGGATGGTGGAAATTATAAAAATTTGAATTACTGGGTGGGATTTAAAATTTCAAAAAAAAAGGGAGAAAACTTAAGGACTTCAATGAAAGTTTAACTTGAGGAAGCTCACCTTGCGCTATTTTAGCAAATTGGAGGGTAGATGGCACGTGGAGATCATGCCAAGAGTCTACCCCTTTTATTTCACCTATTGAAGACTTTAGACACACACATACCCCCTATTTTTGTTTCTTTCACGGCAAAAAGGGTGAGAGGCTGAGGGTTTGAAGAACGGAGAAAAAAGTACTGAGAAGCCCACCGTCTGCCACCATCGTCAGTGACTCCTTCTCCTCGAAGTAGGATCATCTTCTTCTCCTCTCCTTTTATTTCATCTCTTTTCTTCCCCTTTTCTTTCCTTCTGCCAAACAGTCAACTTAGGGATTTTTGGAGAGGGATAAAATCTGAAATAGAAAGGTTGGGATTATTTTAATCCGATTTTTGAGTTGTTATTTACATATTAGGGATGGGCTTCACTAAAATTTTAGGATGAGAATCCATATTCTTTGAGTTCTTATATATGAAACTCCTTGCATTTCTTTTAGAAAGAATATAGTTATTCTAGATTTGTGACTTGTTTTGGTGAAAATTGGAACTCCTTTTGCTATTTTTGAAAAGATTGAGTGGGGTAGAATAGAACTATATAAAAAGGGATATTGAGGGGCAGCCATGGATGAAAAAGGGGCTCATAAGCACTGGTTAGGGGCTGTTGGTATAGGGAACGCCTGCTACAGCGGGTAGTGGCAGCCGCAAAGGCCACCTAGATTGGCAAAGGACTAGCTGCCACGGTGCGTGAGGGTCAGAGAGCAGTAGCCCTCTACTGTAGCCGTCTGGAAATGATACTTAAATTTTCATAAATTTCCCTTCTTACTCTTATATAATTTTCTTGTTCATAGGAAACTCATTTCCAATACCTTTCACACTTCTTTAGAAGGCATTATGGTAAATTGGTTACTCTAAGGTGAGTAGAAGTAATCTTTCCTTTTCACAATTTTACTTTTTCTATCTAACTTAAAAGAACCATGCGTACTTACTTGAATGGAATAAATTATCATTTAGTTGTGCATATGTGGTGAGGTCTTTCATTCTACATTCTTACATCTTTATAAATCTATTGAAGACAGATTAGTGTTATGGAGTCTTATAGACCCATTCAAATAATTTTACATATGCAATATCTTATATGATTTCTTGTGACCAAGAATTCTTTTAAAATGGAAATAAGAAATGTATTTACTCTTATGGGCTACTTTAAGGTGAGTGAGAATGAAATTTCTTCTTCTCACAATTTTTTTTTTTTACTTTTTTTTCTTTAGAATTAACAGAACAAGGGAGTCATTTCAATGAAGGGGAGGATTAACTTAATTATATGATAAAGTTGAGTTCCTAAACATCCATGTAATAATATAACTTCTTAGGTTGAAGATGTAGAATAATTGGTACCTTGCTGATGTGCTGTTCTTATATTACGGTGAATGATGAAGTAATTAGTAAAATATAAGAAGAATAGAAGTACTAATTCCTCATAATCCCTCTTGAATCTTTACCTTTTGAGGAAATGATGATTGTATTCAATATAGATTCAAGAGTTGGCATATAGCCATTCAAGTGTTATATCTTCCAGCACCTGGTAAGAGTAATGTTATTCCAAAATGGAGTATGAGGTCAACCAATAAATTCTAGTAAGTGTTCTCATTCTTTTTAATATTAAAGGACGAATAAACATGTTGTAACTTTTTAGAGTAAAGAACCTAGGGTGTGATCAAGGGGCCAGTACATCTTCTAAACCGAAATTATTGAAATTATAATCCTTGTCTTAAGGGTTATATGTGGGATAAATTAAGTGGCCCTTCCTTATGGAAATATAATTGTTTTTAGAGTTATAGATCTATTTGATCTAGTTTTGATGTGGAAAGGATGTAAGGTACTAATTGTTCTTCTTACACGTTATGAGTAACTCAGTCATAGATAATGTACATGGTTATTACATACTCAATGAGTATGGATATACCATGAATGGGTACTTAGCCTATAATAGATATTGAATATGTGAATTATAATGTTTAACATTTCTTTTTTTATACTATTATGTTGTTAATTTGGTTGTGTGCACCTTTCGATATTGAGATTAGAGTTCCTAATGGCAATGTTGACTAATGTTCACCGTTTTACTGTTGATGGCAATAATTTAGTTGTATTATGGCCTCTATAGTTTATGATAGCCATTTATATTCTAGATTGATTTGTGCCAGGTATTGGCACTTAGTATGATGATTGATCTGTGCTGGGTACTGGCACATGGTATAATGTTTGATTT
The DNA here is from genome assembly GCA_037074585.1 of Biancaea sappan. Taxonomy (NCBI): domain Eukaryota; kingdom Viridiplantae; phylum Streptophyta; class Magnoliopsida; order Fabales; family Fabaceae; genus Biancaea; species Biancaea sappan. Next base: position 40,103,448 of record CM073496.1, read on the forward strand.
GTGCTGGGTACTGTCATTTCGTATGATAATTGACTTGTGTCGGGTACTGGCATTTGGTATAATGGTTTATTTTGTGTCAGGTACTGGCATGAGTATAGGCTTCCGGAGACATAAGGAAGGGGCTATCTAAATTTATATTCATTTATCCTTATTATCCTTTTATGGTGATAATTTGTTCATATATCATAGATATAATTTCATAATGTGCAAGTGTGATTGTGGATAATTGTTAAAATTACATATAGATATGGGTATGTTTTATTTTACCCTATGAATTAATGTCCTAATATGGTTCATGGAGCTATTTTATGCTTGTTTATAATACTATGATTATGATAATTATCAGAGAGGCACTCCGTGGTAAAATATGGATTGAGGTTCAAGTACGTATATGAGGTTTGTATATGAAACTTTGGCCTTAAGCCAAGAAGAGATGTAAGTATGGAAAAAGGATTATTTGATTTCTTATTTATTTATTTATGAATATTTAATTATTTTCTTTATATGGTATTCATGGTAAGAAAGATGTTTGGTCTTTGAATTCCACATGATGTGGTATGATGACTTACATACTTATAAGTAAACAATCATACACATTATCATTGTATTCCTTATTTCAGTTAAACACTTACTGGGTAATTAAAATTACTCACTTTGTTCTTTTGGTCATCTTTCAGAGTCTAATGTTAGGTGAAAGGGATCGTAGAGAAGTGGCGGTTCTACAATTTGCTAATCCCCATTTCATTCTTGGGTGGATCTCACTTTGTGAACCATTTTGTTATGTCTTGTTAAGTGTTCTAGAAGTTGCTCTGTGGTCATGTGAGTTTCTTAGGAGGATTGACTGTACTTGTAAATAAAGCTGGGTACTGTCTTACCAATTTGTATTTGTGAGATATATAAGTGTTTAAGAATTTTTTGTGGGTTATTCAATAAAAGAATCCAGTGTTTATTCTAATGTGTTTTTTTAAATTGATTTGTTATGAAACATGGCAATTGTGTTTCAAAGATTAGAATGTTAAATCTAGGTGGTTGAGTCAGGCTTGGTATAAAGTTAATTCAATACCCAGCCGGTCAGACACCCAGTTGGGGAATGTGAGAGTCACACACTCATATATTATAGACTTTCTCAAAACCTGAAACCAAATCTTTATAACTCTGAGAATCATAACTAACTTATTAAGCTCAATGGGTTGATCTCGTTTATTAATAACTCCCTATCATCATTATTAATTTGATTTAGATATCTACACATATTATAATATTAATTCACAATTATCTCAAAAAAATTTAATATATCCAATAGGTCTAGCAAAAAATATATTTTATAAAAATCAATAAATTTGGATCTAATTATAGATAGCAACATATATTTCTTAATATATGTACATATATACAATAATTAATACGTAAGTCCATCCAAATAATTGTTAGTAATTAATATATTTATAAAGATAAATATATAGATATATATAAAATAAATTAAACAATAGTGACATAGAGTAAAATTAGACTTCATTTAGTGCGTTGTATTATATACCATTTGGTTGAAATAGAGTGGTAGAAAAAGGGAATGATGAAAATGTATGAATATTGTGGTCTTTTGTTCATAGTTTTGTTCCCTTCGTATACGGATAAGTCCAATCAAATAATAGAATGAAAAGTTTTCCCATTTCTTTTTCTACTTTACCAAACAAGAATTTAGATCATAGGATTCCATTCCAATATTTAAAGTTTTTCCTATCTCCATTCTCAAAGTTTTTTTTTTTCTAATATAACAAATGGGACCAAAGTGATGGAATTTGAAATTTTAGGCTCGTATGACAGAATTGAAAGAGATTTAACAAAATTCTCAAGCCAAACAATCATAAATCATGATTTTTCAAATGTGAAATTATAATGTATTTAGAACAATAATGTTCTAACCATACACTACAAAAAATTCACTACCTAGTGACGGTTTAAAAGCCACTTTAATGTCAATTTGACATGCCGCTAGCAAATTTAGTGACTTTCTGCTAAACTGCCACTAAATCAAATGCCAGTAGCTATTTAGTTGCAGTTTGAGGTTCATAGAAATAACTACTACTATTTTGAATTTAGTGGCGGTTTAAATCGCAACTACTATTGTGGCAATGACTACAATAATGAATCCAAATTCCTATTGCAAATTTTCTATGGAATGCTATTAGAAGAATTTCTGACTGCCATACTTAGTTTTTCCTATTGAAATGTTGAAAGAATCATCACTTGTCTACCTTACCTAGTGCAAGATATCTTTCCCTAATTAGCAACTAACAATCAGTAGAAAATTTTTATTTACTACTCCCACGACTGATATTTGTCGCAAATATATATAATTTTGCTTTTATTTACTGGATGCCCACTGGTTGTTGAATCATTAATTTATTTTATTACCAGAAAAATAAATATATTGAAATAACATTTAGCTTTTTCATAGTTTAATTTAGTTATATATATGTGAAATATGACCTCCAGTATATATACATTGTATTTTTTTAACATTTTAATATCAACATATATGTTTTTGAAAAAAAATTGTTTTGCTATATTATCTAAACACTAAACTTTTTTTAAAAAGGTGCCCAGCACTACATTACAGTAGCTCGGGAATAGCCCACCCAAGCCAGAGTATTATATTGTAGTGGGGTACTTCTCGAACCATATTGCTTATAGTGGCTAAGGGATGACCCCGAGCCACTAAAATATACATGGCATAGGGGATGGTCTCTCGCGTGCCATATAAGTGTGTATATATCTGTGAATAACCCCTCACACTGTACCTTATTGGCCATATACTTATGCATATATATATATATATATATATATAATATCATATTTATATAATGACTATAATAAATAAAAATATATTATATCTTAATTTCATTATATTATTATATTATATCATATTAAATAATTACATAGTTATAAAGAATGTAATGAAAAAAATACTAAATTTTACACAATATACATGAAATAGTGTCATTCTTCTATTATATAGAAAGAATTTGGATATACAAAGAAAACAAATTAGTCATCACTTTTTGTGTTGTCCTTATTTTTTTCTTCTTGTTTATCTTGGTCATCATCTTCTTCATCACTTTCTTCCTCCCCCTCTTCTTCTTGATCTTCGTCTTCTACTTCTTGTACATATCTTATTTCTTCATACTGCTTTTCATCTCTTAAATTTTTATTTAATAAATCACTGTTAACAACAGAAACATGAGGTTGTTCATTTTGGTAGTCGACTTCTAGTATTTCTTCATTTTCTACTAGACTTCTGGGCCTAGTTTTATGACAACCCATCAGTTAGATTTCTCTTTTATTCTAATTGGATAATGAACAAATTATATTTGTATTGCTTGTTGTGCGAACAAAAATGGATCAAATTTTCTGTATATCCTTGTATGCTTAATCTCTATAATTTCATAATCTGGTTGCACCTTAGTTCCATGATTCAACACGGAAACAAACCAGTCACAGTAAAACAAAACAATCTTTTTCACAGGTTCTCCAAAATATTGTAACTGTACAACCTATTTAAGGATGCCAAGATAAGCATTTTCTCTACCACATTGTCTAGTGCCTTAAACAAAAACCCCATTATTGATAGTCTTTTTCCCAGTACTCCAATCATTAGTGTAAAAATTTTATCCATTCAAAAAATATATTGACCATGTCTCTACCTCTCTAAATGGTCTTCATGCCAAGTCCTTTAGATTTGGATTATTAAAAAACATGAGGTTGAGTATGCACCTAGTTAAAGTTATCAATGAATAATTGATTAGTTAATGCGCTGCACATAGAAATGAGTCAACATGTAGTTAATCCAATTAAACCATAAGGCCACTTATAAGGGTTTTGAGCCATAAGACAAAGTGTGATGCAACAAGGCTTTCAATATTTGTATCGCTAAAGTGGGGAATTAAATTTCTGTGATATTCTTCAAAATTGCTGCTGTGCAAAAGCAAACTCAGTGACCATACATAGTACATATACAATGTTTGAATGAATAATAAAATTAGGAAATAAAATGTGTTCTTACTGAAGATATGACTTCACTTCATCACAATTGAGAAGGATATAAAGTTGAATCGTCATATATTCTCTATCATCTAAAAATTGAGTGACGCTTTTTTCTGAGGGTGATATCGGGCATTTTTATATACCCTTTGGCCCCTATCTTAGTCTTATTGCATATATTTTCATGATAAATCTCTGATTCTATTATGTTTTAGAATTAATTAGATAAAATTTAGTTATAGACTAATTGTGCTTTAATTATGTAATTAGAGAGCTAAATTGATGACATGGGTGAAGGTGCATATGTGGGAGCTGATGTGGCAAATTTTGGTGATTAGATGCTGATCAGGATGAGTTGATGTGGGCCCCTCTTTGGTTCTAAATCAGAGCATGTATTCAGCCCTTTTTACTCTCCAAAGTTTGCCTAAAATGGCAAATTCACAGGTCAACTCTTCTATACAGAAAAGTCAGTCCAACAGCTTCCTTTTTCATGCCACTCTCCTCTGATTTGCTGCTATAGCCTTTCTGGATATGTACTGAAACTTTTTGCAAGGGAAAGGGATATATCTTGAGGCCATTTTCGTCTCTCCCCTAAGGTAGAATACAAAGGGACTTCAGAATTCGTTTAGAAGGTAGACAACACTTTCTTCTTCCTCTCCTCTATAGTAGTTTAGGGTTCTTGTAGTTTTCTTTCTATATTTTCATTTTAGTTCCCATGGAGAGCTAAAACTCTCTTGTAATCTGTCATTTTGATGAACTGGAAGATGTAGCTTGAAACCCTTGGTTCAGATAAGTAATCTAATACCTTTTTTATTCCATTTTTGTTCTATTTCTCTCTATTTTATGTTTATGTTAATTTTTGGTCAGAGTTTCATGAACATAACTCTATTTTAATGCTTGATCTGAGATGAAAACTTGTTGTAACCGATTGGAATGACAAGTAGAACGGAATGGTATGTCAATATGTGATTATGGGATATAATTTGGTTAGGGATTTAACGAGTTGATAAACTCATTCTAGAAGATTTTTTAGAAATTTCAAGACTTAGAACCAAATGGTCAAAGTGGATTAGAGATTAACTTAAGTTTGGAATGGTGATAGTTATGTTTCCAGGGATTTACATGATAGATTACATATTCTGTGTGGATTATTTCTTGTTTTGTTCTGATTCTGTTACTATTTACTGTGTTGTGTTTAATTTTTTGTTGCTATCACAACAACCCCCTATGAGTTAATTAGTGTAATTAGTGTTAGGAACAACTAATTAGTGATTAGAAGTGAGGCGCCTTGAGTGAATACAACCTGGGGACCACTATACCGCAAAATTGTCATGAATTCAATTCTAGGCAATTCGGCATCATAGTGGCCTGAACCAGAATTTTGGCGCCGTTGCTGAGGAGCCAATTCACTTCTTAGTTGTTAATTTAGTTGTTCCATTGTGTTTTTGTTTAATTTTTAGTTGTTTAGTATTGCTGTAGTGGTTTACAAGTTTTGGAGTCTCTTTCTCTGAAACTAGTCAAAAATAGCCATTTTCCTTGTCAGCGAAAAACCTAACTATCTTTGATTGACCTGAAACTTGGTAGACCATTAGTTTTCGACGTTTCGAGCAAGTCGCAACCCCTACTTCAGTTCGCCCAGTACGGGGTGGCCATTTTTCCAAATTCCATTGTTTAGACCCTTTTTTTCTATTTTTTTAATTTTTTTAATTTTTAATTAATTGTGATTTTTAGTGTGATTTTTATAGATCAAATTTTTAAGTTCTGTTTTTTACGTTAGTCTTCCTACTTGTGAAGGATTTTTCCAAGAAAAATCAGATTTTTCTAAGATACTTCATTTTTTCGACAGTTTGCGTCGGTTGGATCCTAGTGTGCCGATTTTATCGATTTTAGTATTTTTTGTTGTTTTCTTGTTTTCTTGTGAATTTTTCCCTTCCTAGTGTATGAGAAGATCTCTTAATGTGGACTTACCACCTTTTGATCCCAAAATTAATAGGACCTTCCACAAGCTAGTAAGAAGCAATAGTATTAAGACTAGTATAGTTTCTGAACTTCTTGTTGAAATTGTTGAGCTTGCTTTCAATAGTGTAGAAGTAGAGTCAGAGTCCGAATTTGATATTATGTTGGAATCAACTGATCTTGAGTCAGCTGGGATAATTAGGATGGATAATCAAAATGCACAAGTGCCTCAAAATAGGCAAGAACAATCCATTAAAGAGTTGATTGCACCTGATGTACATTATCAACCATTGTGCATAAATTCTCCTAAGTTGGATGCTAATTTTGAACTAAAATATGGTCTAATCCATTTGTTGCCCAAGTTTCATGGTCATGCAGGTGAGGACCCACATAAGCACTTGAAGGAGTTTCATGTTGTTTGCTCCACTATGAAAACCACATGGAGTCGGAGAAGAACAGATCAAGCTTATAGCCTTCCCTTTCTCTTTGGATGGGGTAGCCAAGGATTGGCTTTACTATTTGCCAACTGCTATGATAACAAGATGGGATGACCTGAAAAAGATGTTCTTAGAAAAATTCTTTCCAACTTCTAGAACAGCAGCAATCAGAAAAGACATAAGTGGAATTAGGCAATTAAGTGGTGAATCATTGCATGAATCCTGGAAGAGATTTAAAAAACTTTGTTCATACTGTCCAAACTACCAGATATCAGACCAGCTTCTCATTCAATATTTTTATGAAGGACTGATGCCTATGAATACGTACATAATAGATGCAGCTTCTGGTGGGGCATTGGTAGATAAGACCCCAGCTGCAGCAAATGAATTATTGGCCAAGATGGCCCAGAATACACAACAATTTGGTACTAGATTGAATAATCCAACAACTAGTGTAAATAAAGTGAGGACACATCCCATAGAGCAACAAAGGATAAAAAATAAATTGGAAGAGTTAGCTTCAATGGTGAGGCAATTAGCACTGAATCAGAGATTGCAATCACCAATCCTTCCTCCTTCAGTTTATGGCATTTGCACTTTGGCCACTCATAGTACAGACCAATGCCCTAAATTGCAAGATAACAGTGAGTCTTGTGCTGGCATCTTTCCACAACAACTACATCATTCCCATCAGTCCAAGTATGACCCCTTCTCTTCCACATACAATCCTAGATAGAGAGATCACCCAAATTTGAGATATGGGAGCAGTTCAAATAAGCCTTTTCAGAATAGGTATAGTGCTCCTGGCCCAAGCAATATCCTTCCCCCTCCATATAAACCAGAACCTAGCTTAGAGGATTTTGTTAAGCAATTAGCCTCTGGCACTATCCAATTCCAGCAAAGGACTAAGTCTAGCATTCAAAATTTAGAGACTCAAGTAGGCCAATTAGCTAACTCCATCAATGAGCTCAAGAGCCAAGGTTCTGGTAGTCTCCCTTCCTAACCTGTGGTCAACCCTAAAGCAAATGTAAGTGCTATTTCTTTAAGAAGTGGCAAAGAGGTAATAGGTTCAACCCCTTCCCCTCCCATTGAGATAGAAAAATTAGATGAGCAAAGATAAAGTCTTCCATCCTCAAGTAGCTCAAAACAGAAAGATAAGGATGATGAGGAGATCCCTAGTAGACCATTACCCTTCCTTAGGAGGTTGACACAATTTAGAGTCTTAGAGCTTGATGCAGAAAAAGAAATTATGGAGACTTTTAGGAAGGTTGAGATCAATATCCCATTGTTGGAGACAGTGAGGCAAATCCCTAAGTATGCCAAGTTTCTGAAAGAATTATGTACAAACAAGAGGCATCTTAAGGGAAATGCAAAAGTCAAGTTAGGCCAAAATGTGTCGGCCCTCATTCACCCACCATTAGTGTCCAAATGCAAAGATCCAGGCACTTTCACCATTCCTTGTACCATTGGGAATAGGGAGTTTCCCAATGCCTTGCTGGACTTAGGTGCCTCAATCAATGTCATGCCTAAGACAGTGTACCAAGATTTGCTAATAGGGACCCTTTCTCCTACAAAAGTAGTAGTGCAATCAGAAAATAGAATCACAGCTTATCCATATGACGTACTAGAGGATGTTTTAGTCAAGGTCAAGGATTTCATCTTCCCTGCAGATTTTTATGTGCTTGAAAATTTTAGTACTCATGGACATGCACCATTGATTCTTGGTAGACCATTTTTGAAAACATCAAAGGCCATTATCAATGTGCATGAGGGTACTTTTTCTATGGAGTTTGCTAGAAATAAAATTCATTTTAATGTTTTAGAGCAATCCATGGAAGAGTCCTTTTCTTCTACTGTGCATTCTATGAGCTTTACTGACTCATTAATTGATGATGATGATTGTGCTAGCTTGAAATTTGATATGATCTCTAATTTTTCTGATTATATGGATGAATTTTCATATGACTGTGATTCTGATTTTTGCCAAGCTTGTTTGGAAATTGAAAATACTTTGAATCCTGGAAAATATGAATTTTCAAATTCTAAGTTGTGTAAACTAGATTTGGATTATGTTTCTATTGTAGAATTTGTTGTTCCTAGTTCTGGTTGCAATTCAAATTTTGATTCCTTTTCTACATCTCTTTCTGATTTTAATTTTGATTCTGATTCTGACTTTGATTCAATTTCTGTCTCTGTTTTTAATTTAGATCTTGTTTTAGATGATAGTTTTATTTTAGATGGTGTAGATATTAGTTCTGATTTGGATTTTGTTTTAGATAGTAGCTCTATTTTTAATTTTCCTTCTGTTTTAGAAAATAGCTCTCTCTTTGTCTTAGATTCTACTTTAGATAGTAGTTCTTCTTCTTTTCCTGTTCCCTATTCTTTTCCTTTTCACTTTGATCCCTTAGTGGCAAGCGGAGCTTTTTCTATCTTTGTGCAGGTTGGCTTAGAGCAAGTAATTCTTCCTACCATGTAGCCACTTGCTCTCAATCAAAGCTTTTGGAAGAAGCCGATGCCATGTGATTGGAAGAAGCGGAAGCGGCATGCCTCTCACAACATCAGGCTATTTCTATTCCCTTCTCTTTTTACTTTTCATTGTCCCCTGTTTTATTGGAAAATATGTGTTGTGCATTGAGGACAATGCAAATTTTAAGTGCGGGGGGAGAATAAATAGTTCTGGAATTTTTCATGGTTGAAAAAAAAAATTTATGTTATGTTTTTATGTGTTTTTGACATGTTTCTAGCTTCTTCTCTACACTTTTTGGAGCTTTTGGTTTGTGTTTTGGTGCAGAATTTAGATTGCTTCTAGATTAGTTTTTAGTGCTTTCTTTTTGGTTTTTGGAAGAAGATTTTGTTGTGTAAATATGCTTGCTGGAATAGTTTAGGTTTGAATTGTTTTAGCATGATTATAAATTTAATCTTGCTTTTCTAGAGTTCAAGCTTAAATGGCAATAAATTTGGTTTCAATAAATTTTTAGTGATAGTCTTTAAACTGTGAGGATTTTGAGCCTTAATTGCAAAAATGCTTTTCTTTCTTGTTGAGTGCTGCACTTATCATGATTTTCACTCTAGAACTTGTCTTGGATCTTAGTTGAGATTACATTTAACATGTGCATGCTTGGAGATGATTTAGGCATTTCTTTGTGAACCATTTTCAACCAAATAACCATCCCGTGTGTTTTTTTTCCATTGTATGCCATTTTGTGCCTTGTTTCCACTTTCCTTCTTGCATTTTCCACCACTTTTCTTCCCAAACCAAAATTTTTGCTTCGCAATTTAAGAAGTGAAGAGCATTTAAATTCTTTTAGAGATTTGATGTGCTGAAAATTCTTGTAAAATTTTGGGATATTTTGAATCAAATGTTTCTCTCTACTCTTTAGAAAAAAGAAAAAAAAATGGCCATTCAAAAAAAAAGTTGTGATTGAAAAAAAAAATTGCGTCGACATTGAAAAGAAGAAAAAGAAGAAAAAGAGAAAAAGAGAAAAAGAAAAAAAATAGAAGAATAGAAAGAAAGAAAAAGAGGAGTAGATAGAACTTTTTATACTCAATTTGTTTTTATTCAATCTCTTGCATTGTTATGCTAATGTTCTTCATGTTCTTAAGTTGTTTCCTTCATTTCCCCAAATTGTTTCCACACTTTATCCTTGTTCTTCCTTCACTTTCTTGAGTTGTTTTCCACCTTTGTTCAGTTTTTCTCTCTTCCTTTCCATTGTTTTCCACACAACATTACATTATATCATTGTAAAGTCCTTTTGATTCGAGCATGCATGTGAATATGAGTAGTGGAGATTTTAGATACTTGACAAGCCTATGGTAGTGAATTTTATGATAAGTTGAATTTTGAGTGATTTACCCTTTAAACACTTGAGAAAATAGAGAGTAAACACTTACCTTGTGAGGAGGCTAATTGCTTTAATTCATTCTTGCCAAATTAAATTGCCATGATGCTTGAAACTTTAGAAATTTAAGATTTAATTTCTTTAAGTGCTAAATCTTTTCAAATTTGGACTATTCCTTTCATGCATGTTTTCCATGCTTTCTTTTGATGTTCTGAATGTGTTCTGAATTAGATTTTGCCCAGGAGTTCAAAAGGCTAAGTGTGGGGAATTTGATGTCGGGCATTTTTATATACACTTTGGCCCTCTATCTTAGTCCTATTGCATATATTTTCATGATAACTCTCTGATTCTATTATGTTTTAGAATTAATTGGATGAAATTTAGTTGTGGACTAATTGTGCTTTAATTATGTAGTTAGAGAGCTAAATTGATGACATGGATGAAGGTGCATAAGTAAGAGCTGATGTGGTACTTTTTGGTGATTAGATGCTGACCAGGATGAGCTGATGTGGGCCCCTCTTTGGTTCTGAATCAGAGCATGCGTTCAGCCCTTTTTACTCTCCAAAGTTTGCCTAAAATGGCAAATTCGCAGGTCAACTCTTTTATATAGAAAAGTCAGTCTAGCAGCTTCCTTTTTCATGCCACTCTCCTCTAATTTGCTGCTATAGCCTTTCCAAATATGTACTGCAACTTTCTGCAAGGGAAAGGGACATGTCTTGAAGCCATTTTCATCTCTCCCCTAGGGTAGAATACAAAGGGACTTCAAAATTCGTTTAGAAGGCAGACAATACTTTCTTTTTCCTCTCTTCTATAGTAGTTTAGGGTTCTTGTAGTTTTCTTTCTATATTTTCGTTTTAGTTCCCATGGAGAGCTAAACTCTCATGTAATTTGTCATTTGGATGAATTGGAAAATGTAGCTTGAATTCCTTGGTTTAGATAAGTAATCTAATACATTTTTTATTCCATTTTTGTTCTGTTTCTCTCTATTTTATGTTTATGTTAATTTCTGGTCAGAGTTTCATGAACATAACTCTATTCTAATGTTTGATCTAAGATGAAAACTTGTTGTAACTGATTGGAATGACAAATAGAACAGAATGGTATGTCAATATGCGATTGCGGGACATAATTTGGTTAGGGCTTTAACGAGTTGATCAACTCATTCTAGAAGATTTTCTAGAAATTTCAAGACTTAGAACCAAATGGTAGAAGTGGATTAGAGATTAACTTAAGTTTGGAATGGTGATAGTTATGTTTCCAGGGATTTACATGACATATTACATATTCTATGTGGATTATTTATTGTTTTGTTATAATTCTGTTGCTATTTAATATGTTGTTTCAATTTTGCTTTGTGTTTAATTTTTTGCTGCTATCACAACAACCCCCCGTGAGTTCATTAGTGTGATTAGTGTTAGGAACAACTAATTAGTGATTAGAAGTGAGACTTCTTGAGTGAATACAACCTGGGAACCACTATACCGCAAAATTGCCATGAATTCAATTCTAGGCGATTTGGCATCGTAGTGGCATGAATCGAGGGACGCCTGACTTGGTTAAAAATTATTAATGTCATCGATCTACTTGTCTCCTCCTACATGTAGGGATTATGAACAACTCTTGTTCATAATGAATGTACATGTGACTCAAATTTATAAGAACAAAAGTATGATATCTCTTATGCCAAGTAAGTTTCGCAAATAGAACCTTCCACCTAAGATTGATTGTTGGCTGTCTTTTTAATTCTATTTAAAAACCTTTATAAATGAAAGGAAATAGTTTGTCAAACTTGAAAAGTAATTAAAATAAAATTCAAAAGAAAAAGTAATGAATGATTAAATACCTCTCAAAAGGACACATCCATTGATATTGAATTAGTACACCGACTTGAGCCTCATACTGGAGATGGACAAGTAGATGTTTCATTGAGTTAAAAAATTCAGGGAGAAAGATTCTTTCTAGCTTGCAAAGAATGATAGGAATATTTTCTCTATTTGCATTAGCTCATTAACTTTCAAAGTTACTGAACATAAGTCTCTAAAAAATTGACTTATCTCAGTAAGAGGTGTAATACCCGCCGTTTTTTGTTTCTATTTGAATTGATGAATTTTATTTCACAAGTGTTGATTTGAAACTTTTGTGTTCAATTTGTGTGATGTAATTATATGATATAATGATGCTATAATATGAAATTTGAGTCTGTAAGCTAGCAATGTATAGCGCCAGGTGGTACAGGGACTAAAGAACCATAAGGACTAAAATGAAAAAAAAGTTAGTTGAGTGAAAGTGAAAAAAAGTTAGTTGGGTGAAAGTGAAATTTTTACAAAAAGGGAACTAATTGGTAGGTAATAAAATATCAAAAATTGGGTATTGTCAAAAATTGAAACTAAGCCCTAAAACTTGAGATATAGAAATGAAGGTTAGCATTGCTCTACCAGGCTAGTGCTGAGTGCCAGATCTAGATGCTTAGTCATAGTGGCTGACATGCTCGTGCTAGCTCTCACTGACGTTGATTCTCATTGGCACTGGGCGTACACAAGTTGCGCTTAATGTTGGCATGTTAGCATTGGATGCCTTATCGTGGTGCCCAGCACTGGCCCAAACTCAATCCTCTGATTGGCTAGCACTAAGTGCCCATGGGAGGCGCTCAGCGCCAACCATGAGAAACACTAATGCCAGTTTCTAATTGGCAAGCACTGAGCACCTCCCATGGACATTGAGCATTAGCCAGTCTGAGGGCTGAGTTTGGGCTAGTGTCAGGCGCCATGACAAGGCATCCAATGCTAACACGCTAGTGCTGAGTGCCACTTGTGTAAGCCCAGTGCCAGTGAGAATCAGTGTCAGTGAGAGCTAGCGCGAGCATGTTAGCCACCGTGAAGAAGAGAGAAAGCCTTCGTCATTGAACCAATGCTCAACACTGGTGATTCAGCATCAGATGTTGAGTTGTTGATTTTGAATCCTAAATTTGATTTTGTCTTGTGATATTAACTTCTTGTTATTTAAAGAATGCTTAAGTGTTTTAATCTAAAACATGGATTATTAAATACAAATGCTTAATTAGTGATAATGAATAATGTAATTGGAAAAAAAGGATTAGATATGGCAATGTTGGAGAAGGTTATAGTGGTATGGGGTTTGTGCTACTATGCCGGTCACATGCCCAGATTTGAGGCATGCAAGAGGCCTCAAAACTTTCTTTGGCAATACGTTGAATGCAATAGGTAGCAAACATTTCATGAAAATGTGACAATCATGGCTCTTGAGTCCGAACAACTTTTTGTCCTTTATGTCAACATATCTTGACAAATTTGAAGAATATCCATTAGACATTTTTAAACCTTTGACCCACTCGTATATGCCCCATCTTTGCTCTAATGTAAATTCAAATTTAGCCTTTGGCTTTATCACCCTACCATTGACTAATTTTTCTAATTCAAAATCATGATGTCTGCAGTACACCTTAAGATCCATCATCGCCTTGATGTTGTCCTTTATCTTGCCTTACATGTCTATAACATTGTTAAATATGTTGTTGAACACATTTTTTCTATGTGCATGACATCGAGATTATGACAAATCGAGAGATCTTTCTAATAATGGAGCTCCCAAAAAATGCATTGTTTTATCTAGTTGTGCTCAACCCTATAACCTTGATCTCTAGAAAGACCATTTTAAACAACCTTAGAAATCCTTCCTACTTCTTCCCATAATTCTTCCCCAGTTTGCCTTGGCTGTAAGAGATAATTATCAATTCTATTCTTGATGAATGCATCCTTATTCCTCTTGAATGCATGGTCAGCATGCAAAAATTGCTGATGACAATCAAATTAGGAGTTCTTTCTTCCATTTTGTAGAGTCAAGGCTTTGAGTTGTGCATACAATAAGGATAAGCCAACTTACTTGCAGTGCTTCAGCCTGACAACATTCCATATGCTAAAAAGTCATTTATTGTCTACATCAACTATAATGCCTCGAAAAATAGGCATACGAATATACATATATTATAAGGTATAACTCAGTGGTAGCCAATTATCTCCTTAAACAATCCTAATATCCACAACTATGCAAATTGTAAATTACATAATTTGCAAAGCAAATTATAGCCAAATAAATAAAATCCCTAAAACATTGTAGGACCTAGATAACTTATAGGATTACAGAGTATTTATAATTGGTTCATTTAGAACCCTCCAACTAGATGGACTATGTCTCTAAGCTGCTAACCTCGAGCAATTTTCCCATCCTCCTCAGCTGCTAAATCTGAAAATAACAATAAAGAGTGCGAGTTTATGAAAACTCAGTGAGTGAATAACTGTGCAATAAAATAGAGCACAAGTGCAAATACCAGGCTCACTACTATAATCAGAATAAATACTACCAACACATATTAGTACGATATAAAATATATATAACGTACCTTAACATGCAACCAAGACCCATGATTCAGTGCGAATCTACAATCTCACAAAACAATTCATAAAATAATCCTCAGACGCACGAAAAACGTAAATAAACATCCACTTCAAAATGCATTATGTAATGTATGATGTATGATGCATTTTCCACATTCTTTCCACACTTACCACATTGAAGACCAACACTCAATAGGTTTATTCACAGGTCCAGCCCTTTGTTCCCTTTCGTGATATGGACAAATGCATTATACAATGTTTATCCCTCTCTTTTCCATATCACATTGAAGACTAGCCTCAATGTGTATGCATACCCATTGACAGAACTCAACGGTATTACACAATGGATAGCTTCCTGCTCTATTTCCACACGTTTCCACTTCTCATAATATGAATATGTAAATGATGATATGCAATGCATATTGCCACACAAACATCTCACAACACATACCACCTCAATTTGCCACATTAAATACAATTAGACATAAAATCCATTATCCCACAAAATAAACCCCACAAGATAACTCCCACAATCATTCAATGAAATCCCTCAATCTAGTTATTTCCACTAACTAGGGAATTTCATTGCTGAATTACCAATTATGGTGTGAATGGGATTTATATTGACTTGGCCAAATAATTTACTAAAATTTAAATGGCAAAATCATCCACTCACCTCGATGCCAATAAGGTTTAAAGTATACAAAATCCCGGGAGATAAGCCAGTGAAGCTCCCAAGCACCTAGAACCAGCTACAATCAATAAATAAATAAAACAAGGAAAAATCCTCACCACTAACCTTAACCTTTGGTCATAACTCACACATGATAAGGAGTTTTTAAACAAATCTTATACCATTGAGAACTAGACTCAAAGAACTTTCCAATGATATTTGCTAAAAACAAAGTTTTAACGAAGGAGTTATGGCCATTTGAAAATGGACCAAGGAACCCTCAGTGTGGCTGGCGCTTGAGGCGCTAGACGCCTAACTCTTTGCCCAAACTCATATGCTTGGCACCTGATATGGCGCCAAGACCAAGTTTTTCCGTTAAGGGTGGCGCCTAAGGTGCCCCACGACTCCCACTTCCCGATTTCTTCGCGGATTTAGCTCAGATATGGCCAAATCTTCACCATTTTCCATGATTTCTTCCATGGGATCTCATTCTTGATGTCTAAGGAGTATTTAGACACCAAAATCCCCAATTTTAACTGAGAAATGAAGCTGTAATATTAGTTTTACCCTATATACCTTTAAAACTATAAAATAGGGAAAAGTTTAAGAAATAGAATCCCTACCTCGATTTCTTGCTTTCCCTACATTGCTAGGCCATCAATTACTAGCCCTACCATCGGAGAAAGGTTCTCCGAAGTTGTTGGAGTATTTGGAGTGGAGAGGATAAGGTAAAGAGAAGGAAGAGAGAAAGAGAAAGAGAAAGTGATGAGAGAGAGAGAAAAGTGAGGAATGAGGAAAAAGAGGTGGGACCACCTATATATACCTACCCCATGGTAAAATTATTACTTTGCCCCTAGGTAACTCTCAGCTAACCTTAGTGCTGACAAACCCGTAATTTTTTCAATTTGGGTATTTCCTATATTCTAAATGCCATTTAATTCCTCATTGCACTTTAGTCCCTCTTTGGATCTCATAGGTACTCGACCTCCTCTATGCCTCATGATTACTCTTTTTCATTCCTTGTCTCTTAACTCTTATCTTTCCTCAAATCTTAAAAATAATATTCACAATAAAATATTTGGTCCAATATTTATCTCCATTTTTATAAATATTATTCAAAAAGAATAAATTAAATATGAAAATTAAAAATAACCCAATAATTCCATTAAAATAAATGGAAAATTTCATATAACAACTGTAATTCTGCCAATTACATATTTCAAAATTGGCGGGTATTACATTCCACCCCATTAAAAGAATTTGGTCCTCTGAATTCAATAACTTAGCATAAGCCTTGAAAGGCATCACAATAATCGATGAGAAGTGGCATTTTGTAGCTTCCATCGAAAATTGAAGTATATATAATGTAAGTCTCATGTCCAAAACAAAAATAAAAACTAAGATCTCCAGCTGCTATATAGCTTCGATATACCATGGAGCTCTATAATTTTCCTCACTTAGGGACGAGCATAATTTGCTTTAATGATCGAAACCCAAAGCACAAGGCCTCTCATATGAAGTCTCAGAAGGCATCATATCTGTGCTACTTTAGTAGTTATTACCACAAATATAGTTAGAGAACTTAGGGTGGCTTAAGTATTTACCACACATAAGTTCCTCTACCACTCAACCTCAAAATGCCCACATACCAAAACATAAATATATAAATAAAATAAAATACCTTCAGGATAGTTAACCTATACAATTTTCGGTCGCCCCAAAAGCATATATCTATAGTATGGTCTCTTGCTCACAATTCATGTAGAGTGTATCTTGATACCTGATAACATGCTTTTTCCATTTATTTTAGTCCCTATTTTATTCCTTTTTGCCTCTTTAATTTTGTCAATTCTCTAATTTTATTATGCTTTGGAATTTATTGGGTATAAACTATTTATGGATTGAATGTGTCTCAATTTTTATATTTTTAGAACTTGAATTGTAAAATGCTCAATTTAATTCCTACAAATTTTAATTTTGGAGAGAAAAGTGTTGACATGGACAAAGATGCTGATTTGGATGCTAATGTGGCACTTTTTGGGTGATGTAGATGCTGACTAGGATATGCTGGATGTGGGGCCCACTTAAACTCTTATTCAATGCCATGTAGTCAGAATTTTTGGGCAGAAATATTAATTTTCGTAGGTCAAAAAAAAGCATGGCTGAAATATTAATTTTGCCATGATATTCTGCTGCTGTTCTGCTGCTGTTTGTCATTTTCTGCTGCAGAAATATTAATTCTACTGCTGTCATACTTTTCTGCTGCTGTTCTGCTGCTGTTTCCCATGCTGTTCTGCTGCAGAAATATTAATTTTGCTGTTGTTTTGCTGTCAAAGTGCTGCCATATCATGGAAGAGGCATCCAAGGAGGCATCTAGGGCAGAATATCCCTTTAGGCATGTGTTAGAACAGTTTTATATTTGGAAAATCGAAATTTATTAAGGAGGCTAAGTCATTTTTCAGAAAAGAAGTCCTAGCACCATTTTTTTGCCTTCCTTGGGCAGCAGTGGTTGGGAGCAACATAGAGGCAACTCTCTAGCTTGGTTAGAGGGAAAGGAAGCCTTCCCACTTGGGAATGGCTCTCCTTCTCCCATTTTCTTTCCTTTTCTTCCATTTTCCTTCATAGTTTGTTAGTTTTCTGTTGTATTTTCTGTTTTCTGTCATGTTTTTCCTTCTCTTCCATGTAATTTTCTGAGTTTAAGGATTGATGTAGTTTGGTTCTATGATGTTTTATTGCTGAACAATTTCGATTTTAATGCACTTTCGTTTAATGGAATGGATTTTACCGATTATTCTTCCTCTTGAATGTTTGATGAACCTTCAATGAGTTTGGGATTTTGATATCTATGCTAGAGTTAGCTAGATATTGAGCTTGACCTTGTAATTTCCACCATAAATTAGATTATCTAGATATAGATAGTTTTATTTACGTGGCTTGAATAATTTTCTTGAGCTTCATAATTTAATTGAATGGTTGATCTAAGATTTTAGTCAATTATTTTGGTTAAGTTAGATTGTAATTTCAAAGTTTTTGGATTCAATCATATTTTAGAAAATTGGCCAACATTGAATGGATTGTAATTTAATTGAATTGTTCTTCAATGATTCAAAGATTAATTTGTCTATGAATTAATTGGATTGGACCAACGAAATCAATCTCATTTTCTTGTGTAGTCGGTCATTTGATGAAATGGAAATTGTACTTTAATTCATTTGGACCAATGAGTATTTTCTCGGCCAAAGTTCTATTTTATTTATTGTCCTATGAAGCTTGTTATTTATACATGCATGCGATTGCTACGTATTTGTAATGAGTAGGACAAGAGATAACATGTCATATGCGATTGCGGGGCATTGATGTGATTAGGACTTGATCGGATTATATTTGAGTTATAGATTAGTGAAGATCTTCCTAACTATAATTTTAATATAATTCAGTCTTAGAAGACTTTCTAAGAATTTTAGATTGAAGATTACATAATAGAATTAGCCAAGAATATTCAAAGGAAAGGATGATGATGTACAATTCCATGGAATTTGTGACCAATTACGCATCTTTTGTCTGTTTTATTTTCTGTTTAGTTATTTAAATTTCAGTCATTTATATTTTGTTGTTTCAATCATCACCCCCCCTTTTTGTGTAATTTCTGAAATTTCCTTCATAAGTCTTAATAGCATTTCACTTAGCCTAATTGAATTTTATTTGATACCTCAATCTCTGTGGGACGATACTCTACTTATCACTTTATTACTTGTTGCGACCCAGTATACTTGCTGGAATTTTATATGTGCTATAAATTATACGCACCAATACCATTATACACTACCTCTCATTCTTTAACCCAATCAATCCCACACTTTATAATACATATACCACAAATACAAACCACATGTATACCTCACAATAATATAAAATATATATATATATATATATGCATCCCACCCGAAGGCATCATCCCATGATTGGCAGGTGACCCCCTTTTAGGTATCAGGCTCAACATGGGCTTCCATATTGCCATCATATCCACTATCGACAGTGACAACAATAAAAATAAATTACTTGAACTAAAACCTATGCTATCACATACATGAAGCTATACATATACTGCATAAATAATCTTCCCATAGATCTACGGTCCCATAGGATTCCCATTCAAAAATTTTATCACGTGAGTCTACATTCTCATGGACTAGATATCCCTACAGGGATTTCCCTGTGAAGTATACATCCTCATATTTCTGTCCCTCAAACCCTTTAGTTTTCAGGTGCATACTTCTTGACCCCAAACCACGTTCCCTATATTGGGCAACTATCGGTTTTGGATCTCATGATACACCATTCCATTTCCATATCTATATCCACTAGTCACTTGACTAGCTTAAGTCTTGCTATAGGCTGGTTCTGGACTTCCACTTGATCCTAGACATTAGCCTCTGAGTCTTAACGACATTAGTCGGCTATAGTTACTAAGAGGCCCATTTTGGAAATCTGGGTTATGATACTAATCACTTCACTAACCTTCTAGTGCAAATCCTCACAATGAGTCTCATCGGACTCTTGTACACATTAAGCCTATCCCATATCTTGATCCTGTTGGGCTATGTCCGTAACCAATAACAAGTCAATAGGAACATGCCCACAACTGCAACACACTAACCTATAGGCCAAAGCCTTTTCCTTAATCCATAAAATTAAAACTAAGCCCACTCCCATACTTCCCCCAAACAAATTTATATTTGGGATCTTACGTATTTACGCGTATACATATACCTCGTGCATGTTCATATGCAAGTAATTATGCTTCTACACCCATCTACAAGCACTCATCCTCAAACTAACACTTAGACCACCTAATTAGCTAGGTCCCA
The DNA here is from genome assembly GCA_037074585.1 of Biancaea sappan. NCBI lineage: Eukaryota > Viridiplantae > Streptophyta > Magnoliopsida > Fabales > Fabaceae > Biancaea > Biancaea sappan. Next base: position 40,123,674 of record CM073496.1, read on the forward strand.
CAAGCCTATTTGTAGGTACAGTCTCCTTTGAAGTTCATAGACTTTTTCTGTAAGAGAAGTGGACCTATAACTACGCCATAGGACTGTCTGATTTCAGGATTCCCAATTATACACTACCATCCCTCGACTCAGTCCTTCAGGACTATAGGTCCTAAGAAGGTTATTTTGCCTAAATAAACCCCCATTTGAGATCTTCACATAACTAGACATATATACATATTCCATGTATGTTCATATGTGAGTTATCATGTTTCCACACACACTCCAAATGCATTCCCTCTCAAATTAACATACCTAATTCTAAATTACTCATTTTAATACCAATGAGCTTAGGTATAACGAAAACTCATCCATGGTGATTTTCATGGCATTATTCCCTTACCCTTAACATAGAACACTCTCAAAGCTTACTCTACCAACTTACATCCTCCATCTCACCTGGTTGTATGCATACACCTAAACATCTTACATATCTATTGATACGTATAAACCATAGACTCATAGGCCCTATTATCAAAGAAATGTAGGCTAAACCTCCCATTAACTTATGACATAAGGCATCCACCAACACTTCTATTCAACTTCAATAACACCCATGCCAAAAGCCTACTCCCAACATACTCAGACCACTTCAAGGTCGTGAGATTTTTACCCTCTCACTGAGATCGAGACTCTCGTAAACTACCCTCTACCTTATCTGACCTTCTTGGTGTAAGGACCTCACGCATCCTCACACCCCACTTCTATTGTATCCCCTCTTAATGACTATCGAGAACTTGTCTCGTGAGTCCTTTATTCTCTCTGAGACTAATCTCACCTACCTAATCATACTCATCACACATTATCATATCCTACAAACCTCCAACCACACTGGTGCAACTTAATCAAGTTGCCTTAATAAATTTACAAATCACTCCAACCACCTTTATGTTGCCTTTCACCTTATTAAGGTGTCTCTCTCAGGAGAATTACACAATCTAAATCGATTCCCTCAACTGAATCTGACCTTGCTAGTTTTTCTCTAGGAAGCACACCCATGTACACATTCCTATCTTAACTAACATAACCATTTCAATGTCCAACTCCCACATTATAACTTACATCCTAGCCCTCAGCCCATTTCATATAAGCATTCTCCCCTTTTGTGCTTTCTTTGTTCCTAACGACTCCTAAATTCTTCAACCTCTACATCCAACTTCAACTCAAAATAACTTGGTTGAAGTACCTGCTTACGCATGACCCATCTAGAACTTCATCAACACTTAAGAGGATGGACTATACAACCGTCCACATAGGTGTTGATTCACAAGATCCCTAGTAATCCCACAAAAACACCTAAAAGGACCCTTAACAATTATGCATCAAGGATCCTTCACTTTTCCCTCAAAACACACTCTATTGTCTCCCTTCCAGCCTAAAGGGCACTTGGGGCTAGCCGAACTCTCTGCCACAAGTTCCCTTTTGGCGCCTAGTGCCATACTCTCTACCCATGTCCCTCACCTTGGTGCCTAAGTCACCTTGCCTAGTGCTGGGGCGCCAAGTCCAAAGCCTTCTTTTCTTCATCTATCTTCATGGATTTTAGGGAGGCATTTCCCAAAAAAAAATCCATTCTTTGCACTCTTTCTCCTAATAACATAGTTTCCATAATTTATTAAAATATATTAATAAATTTTTTTGCAGAATATCTACATGAGAACCCACCACAAGAAATCCCAACAAAATTTTCCTCAGCTTGCAAATATATAAATGCAGTCATAAAACCACCACACATTGATAAGATAAATCTTATCATATTCTTCCAAATTAATAATCGATATATCAGTTTCCTACTTACCATTTACAACTACGTTCCCAATTAACAATATATATACATATATATAAGCATATACACACCTTTCCAGTAAACAATTAAGTTTACTTACCACAACATACCAAATCAAAAATAAATTATAATAGATAATTGCACACCATGTGGAAATCCCGTGTTTCCGTAATACATAACCACACTTACTCCCACATCCTTATCAAAAATATCTACAACTACCTCGGTGGTAATATAGCAAAGCTACATCTAAACTGATCTTATCAGCTCTTTGTGCTCTGAGAATTTCTCCTCCATCCAGAGCCAACAACCCACACATAAAAGTAAACACTTATCCAATCAATAAAATTATTTCTGACTCACCCTTCCAAGGAGTAAGTCACAAAAAGAAAAATCAACATCCTATAGTGCCTTTTATGGAACCTAAACCCATAGTCATGCTGCGCAGTTCAAGACAATTGTAATCTATATGTCATCTAAACATAAACTTCCCTCTGATACCATTTTTAACGCCCCGAAAAATGGGCATATGAATATATATATATATATATATATTGTAGGGTATACCTCAGTGGTAGCCTATTATCTCCCTAAATAGTCCTATTATCCATAACTATGCAAATTGTAAATTACATAATTTGCAAAGCAAATTATAGCCAAATAAATAAAAATCCCTAAAACATCACAGGACCTAGGTGGCCTATAGGATTACAGAGCATTTCTAATTGGTTCATTTAGAACCTTCGACTAAATAGAGTATGTCTCCAAGCCGCTAATCTCCAGCGGTTTCCCTATCCTCCTCAGCTACTAAATCTAAAAATAGCAATAAAGAGTGTAAGTTTATGAAATCTTAGTAAGTAAATGACTGTGCAATAAAATAGAGCACAAGTACAAATACCAGCATCACTACCATAATCAGAATAAATACTACCAATGCATATTAGTACGATATAAAATATATATAACATACTTTACCACGCAACCAAGACCCGTGATTCAGTGCGAGTCTACAATCTCACAAAATAATTTATAAAATAATCCTCAGATGCACAAAAAGTGTAAATAAACATACACTCCAAAATGCATTATGTAATGTATGATGTATGATGCATTTTCCACATCCTTTCCATACTTACCATATTGAAGACCAACCCTCAATGGGTTTATTCACAGGTCTATCCCTCTGTTCCCTCTCGCGATGTGGATAAATGCATTATGTAATGTTTATCCCTCTCTTTTTCACACCACATTGAAGACTAGACTTAATGCGTATGCATACCCATTAACACTACTCAGCAGTATTACACAATTGATAGCTTCCTGCTCTATTTCCACACATTTTCACTTCTTATAATATGAATATGTAAATGATGATATGCAACGCATATTGACACACAAACATCTCATAGCATATACCACCTCAATTCGCCACTTTAAATACAATTAGACATAAAATCCATTATCCCACAAAATAAACCCCATAAGATAAATTCACAATCATTCAATTAAATCTCTCAATCTATTTATTTCCGTTAACTGGGGAATTTCATTGACGAATTACCAATTATGGTGTGAATGGGATTTATATTAACTTGGCCAAATAATTTAATAAAATTTAAATGACAATGTCGCCTACTCCTCGATGCCAATAAGGTTTACTACATATGAAATCTCAGGAGACAAGCCATTGAAGCTCTTAAGCCACGTAGAACCAACCACAATCAATAAATAAATAAAACAAGGAAAATCCTCACCACTAACCCTGACCTTTGGTCATTTATTTAGTCATAACTCTTAACTTGTAAGGATTTTTTACACATATCTTATACCATTGGAAACTAGACTTAAATATCTTTCAAAAAATATAAAGTTTACTAAAAACGGAGTACGGACGAAGGAGTTATGACCATTTGAATATGGACCAAGGAACCCTCGATGTGGCTTGCGCCAGACACCCAACTCTCTGCCTAACTCATATGCTTGTTGCCTGAGGCACTACATATGGGGGTGCTAAGACCAAGTTTTCCCTCAAGGGTGGCGTCTGAGGCGCCATGACTCATACTTCACAATTTCTTCGTGGATTTGGTTCAAATCTGGCTAAATCTTCATCGTTTTCCATGATTTCTTCCATGGGATCTCATCCTTGATGTCTAAGGAATTTTTAGACACCAAAATCCCCAATTTCATTTGAGAAAAAAGCCGTAATCTCAGTTTTACCTCATATACCCTAAACACTATAAAATAGGGATAAGTTTATGAAATTAGAATCCCTACATCGATTCCTTGCTTTCTCTACATTGCTAGGCCACTGATGACTAGCCCCACCACCAGAGAAAGGTTCTTCGAAGCCGTTGGAGGATTTGGAGTGGAGAGGATGAGGTAAAGAGAAGGAATAGAGAAAGAGAAAAAGAAAGCGAGGAGAGAGAGAGAGAGAAAAGTGAGGAATAAGGAAAAGGAGGTGGGATCACCTATACATACCTGCCCATGGTGAAATTATTACTTTGAACCTAGGTAACTCTTGGTTAACCTTAGTGGTGACAAACCCGTAATTTCTCCAATTTGGGTATTTTCTATATTCTAAATGCCACCTAATTCCTTATTTCACTTTAATCCTTATTTAGACCTCATAGGTAATGGACTTCTTTATGCCTCGTGATTACTCTCTTTTCATTCCTTGTCCCTCAACTCTATCTCCACCAAATTTCCTCTTCCTCTTATCTTCCCTTAAATCTTAAAAACAATATCTGCAATAAAATACCCGGTCTAATTATTTATCTCCATTTCCATAAATATATTCAAAAAATAAATTAAATATGAAAATTAAAAATAACCCAATAATTCTATTAAAATAAATGGAAATTTTCATATAACAACCATAATACTACCAATTACGTGATTTCAAAATTGGCAAATATTACATCAACGTTGCTCGCATATGGAAATTTTGCTATGTTGCATCATCAAAGGTGGATAGTCTATCCCACAACATTTGTAGCTTGTCAATGAGCGGCTGCAAATACACGTCAATGCTAGTCTTTGGATTACATGGCCTAAGTATAATATCTATCAAGAATATATATGGTACAATCATGCATAGCTTAGGAGGCAAGTTGTATAGTGTCACTATAATTGGCCAACACAAGTATGGTGTCCCATGTTGATTGTAAGTGGTGAACCCATTAGTACACAGACCAAGCCTCACATTACGTGGCTCACTGGCAAAGTCGGAATACACCATGTCAAAGTGTTTCATGCTTCCCCATTTGAAGGATGGACCAAGATGCCTTCATCTCTCATGTGATACCATTACTATCACATTTGCTCAACCAAACTCATTAAGGTAGAAAGCCTCTACAACCTAGGAATAAGGGGTAAATAGTACATCCTTTTCACTAGAACCCATTTAGCACTTTGTCTTTTCTCAAGTTGATCTTCTATTGGGGATGCTCCACAAAATTTACATTCTATCTCATCTATGTCGTTATTGTAGTCCAGGTAAACATCAATTTTTTGGACGACTTACCAAGTTTGGATACCAATTTTTTCGTCCTATACTAATTTATGGGCACAAGATTTTCAATGGGACTAATCTCCCTCATAAGACCTGTCATGTCGTTAAAAGCTTAAACTAGAATGTTGCCTTCTAAGACTTAATATTCTGACCTCAACAAACAACTCTGAATGATTGGTACAACTTGACCAAAGTGGCTTTAACTAGGCATTTAGCATATTAAAGAACCTCTAAGTTTTTGGATTTGGAGATTCATTAGAATTTAAATTACCAATATCCTCATTCTCTGGGTATAAGTCATCTCTGATATCCAGATCTTGTCTGGTTGTATCTAAGATAATGGCTTGATATCGAGCATTCCCTTCGACAAAGGTAAATGTCGATATACTTGAACAACTGTGGTCAAAAGAAGTTGAAGATGTGGCTTCACCACTAACCTTACAGTGAGATGTCCAGCATCAGTATCATAGCTAAAAGCTTCTTCTGTAAAGTCCACTTTAACATCCTCAACACCTATATAAGTGCCATTTTTATGTTTTGAGCAGGGGCACCAAATCTTTCCATCTATTGCATGTCCCATAGCGAAGGCAACAAATTCCTCTACCCTGAGCAAAAATTCTTCTGTGTAACCCTTCCTTCCAAGATTTAGTCTATTATACATCGATCTTCGATGAGAAAAGATCTCTATTTTTCGTTAGGAAGTGGAAAGAAAAAGATACAAGAATGAAGAGAAAAAACCAATCAAGGATGTTGAATAAAGGCTTTGTGACCAAATCTATATAGATGGAAATGAGAGGAAATAGCAATATGAAGTGTAGTGAGAGATATGATAGGACACCCATCATGTTCATACCTTGTCAAATATTATTACTCTAACCTACTTTTTTTTTTTTGCTGAACCCATCCCATAGAAACCTTTAGCATATACCTTCGTACAGGTTATATTGATATAATTATCTAATGTAGAAAAATAGGAAAAGGACAATTATGTTAATATAAGTTGTAAATGAATTAGGAGAGGAAAAAAAAAAGAAAATTATATTAATATATTTATTTGAGATAAAAAAATTGAAATCAATAAAAATTGAGATAGTTAGCAAAAAACATTTATTTTAATCCAGTCCAACTATATGTATATAAAAAAAGAAGTAAATATATATTTGCTACATTTATTTAATCCAGTCCAACTACTCACACTAAATATAGGATATGATATGAGTCATATCATATTTTAACAAGTAGAACTAGACACAATATATATCATATATGATGTGACTCATATAATATTCATATCTTCTTTTGATTATAAAATTTATTTTATCTAGTCTAGTTCTACATTTACTTAGGCCAAATACATGACACGCCAAGGGGTTGAATGGGAGGACACACAATGCATGGCACGTGGCATACACAATTTAGCTGGGAAAAAAGAAAATTTGGGACTTAATGTGATTACCATCATTTGAACCCAAGAACTGATGTGTGCCAAGGAATGATTTTGCCATCCAACCAATGATTAATATTTACCATATGTAATCAACATTTAATATAAAAAGAGCTTATGATATTATATACAAGAGTCAAAATAATATACACAAATTAATTTAATTAATATTTGATGTTAAAAAAATTGTCCTAGAAAAGATGAAGTGCAAATAATGTGATATGATTAATAATTTTATACAAATTTAATTCATGTTGTAGCACACCTGCTAAGCGATTTGGCAAGCGCACTAGTCGCATAAGTAATACAGTGAAAGACTAAGATTATCATCCCACGAGGACTAACTTGCTAAGTACTCTTGAAACTTAAACGCATTAGTCAAACAACCCAATTTAGATTAAAGGTAGCTCTAAATTGAAAACTAAAAGGTAACATTCAAAAGATAAAAATATTTTTTTTATAAATGCAATCACAAATTTAGATGAAATTACTTAATTAAAAGACCTAGGGCTACTAATCCCCTTCTTCCGTCCTATGAATTGCTAACTCTCCCTAACACTTGCGACTCAATTCAGTCATACACTTTAATCTTAGGTTTTCTAAAGGCTTAAAGTGATTCTCTTGAACCTAGATCAAGCTACTCAACTCTAATATAATCCCATATGTAAGTTTAAGCTGAATAAAAGTCAACTTAATTTGATTAAGCGAGGTTAACTAATATCCTCATTAATTAACAAGCCAAAATGTCTAAGGTTCAAGCACTCACCCTAACCATTCAATATTCTACAGATACCTCCCTTGCCAAAATTCAATGAAAGCAACAAGCAAGCAATAAAGTGATCAATTTTAAAGCAAGCATAATAGAATGAATGAAAGGAATGTATTTTATTGAATAGAAATCACAATATCAGAGAAAAAATAATTCCTAATTGGAGATTAGGTTCATAGTAACCTTAGAAGGAGAAAATCAACTACTTATGGCTATAAAACTATAGAAAACAGTAAAAGAATGATAAAACTTCATGAAAAAAAGGTTGGTTTGACAGAAATCGGGCTTGAAAAGCTTTGGAAATGGATTCCTCCCTCTCATCTAGCAGAAATCGGTGCCTCCTCTTTGTCTCCAACTCAGGATACCTTAAAAAACTGATTTGACGCTATTTAAATCAGTAAAACAAGCTGCAAAATCGTGAACCACCACTATAGCAGTGAATACCCACCACTATAGCTTTGGAAGGCAGAGTTTCGAGCTTAAAAACATTTTTTTAGTAGCTAAGGCATTTAGCACCAAAATGGTGCTAAATCCAGAACTTAACACTCCCCCAAATTTGAACCTTTGTTTGCTTTCAAGCAAATCAAGCCTCAAATAAAACCAAGTGCAAAGCAGAAATCAGATATGCAAATTTACAATTAAGCCTTGAAAGTAAGTAGACTAAGCAAGGGAGAAGAGTGGAATATGCAAAGAGAAATAGACCTATCTATTAAAATTAGATCCAGAAAATGTTTTTACTATAGAACTGCCATACTTGCAACAATAACTTGGAGATTTAAATAAAACTCAAAATAAACTTATTGAACACATTAAAATCATCTTAGAATAATATACAATTTACTTGATTTAATCTTTCCAATTTATATTTTAACACTTTCAAGGGTCTTCATTCCAAAGTCCAACGGTCTAATAAGCAAACCAAATAAAAGGAGATCTAATCACGAAGAAGTAGAGTTCGTGCACCTAATCTACACAGCTCTTCTTCCCCCTTCACACTAACAGAGAAAACTATGGAGTGATAGAAATGCTCATGCGCCTAATCCACACAACACTTCCTTACCCTTTCATTCTCTCAAACTAACTGAAAATAAAGTTCATTGGATGAAAAAGTGTTCGTGCGCCTAATCCACACAACACCGCCTCAACATAAACCTTACCTTCAAGCTAGCTAATTATTCTTATTTGTAAAAATGGAACACTAATCTTTTTATCTTTTTTTATTTTATTTTTGGAATCTGGAATATACACCCCTTATTGAGCTTACTTTTGATTTTAGGAAGGCTTAACTGAAGCTAAAGTACTTGTTCTAAGGGTTTCAAACTTCAAAAAGTTTAAAATGAATTTTAAAACAAATCTCCTATTATTCTTAAAAGTAAGGTTAATTCTTTATTAAAAACAATCCCAAATCTTAATTTTACCAAATTTTTCTAATTTTTCCACAAACATATGCAATTCCTTCCCTTACAAAGTTTTCAACAAAAAAACAATTTTAAAATTTTTGAAAATTTGACATATCTGAAAACTGCTTTAAACAACGCATAACAAATCGCCTTACACACCAAACACACTAACAAACAAAAACAAAGCACAACAAATACAAGGCACACAATGCCTTTTCCCCAAACTTAAATTTGATAGTGTCCTCATTGTCCCTTATCAGCACAATAGAGAAAAAGAAGCATACCAACAACACAATAACAAGAAAAAGAAATACCACAGATAAAATAATCAAAACAAAAACAAAACATTTAAAAACTACAAAAAAGATAAATAAAACTTGGGTTGCCTTCCAAGAGTGCTAAGTTTACAGTCTTTAGCTAGACTTTACCAGTTTTATCCTAGATCAAAATAGCCCATAGAAGAAGAGTCTTGAAGCTGAATTGCCTTCCCTCAACTTTGCCATTTTTTTGTTTTTTTCTTGATTAGTTCTTTGGCTTTGCATGGAGGAAGTATATTGTTCAACCATCGTTGTTTCTTCTTTATGATCATAAACTTGCTTTTCCACCAACGATTTTGCAATCTCGGACACATTAAAGGTTTTGATCTCCTTCTGGACTATCATGGTTAATGTCCCCCAAGCCACATCAATTATCACTCCTGAAGTAGCCAAGAATGGCCTACCAAGAATGAGAGGGATTTCCTCGTCTTCTGCCATGTCTAGAACCACAAAATCCACAAGAAAGAAGAACTTTCCCACTTTGACTAGCACATCTTCCACTACCCTATATAGATGTCTCAAGGATCGGTCGGTGAGCTGAAGGGTCGTCATAGTTGATTTCACCTAGCCAATCCTAAGTCTTTTAAATATTGATAATGGCATTGGATTAATACTATCCCTGAGATCACACAAGGTCCTCTTGAATGTGACACTCCCAATAGTGCAAGGGATGGAGAAACTCCCTAGATCTTTGAGTTTCGGAGCCAACATCTTATGTATAATCACACTGCATTCCTCATTCAGTATGACTCTCTCATTATTTCCCATCTTCCTATTTTTCAACAATAACTCTTTCATAAACTTCGCGTACACAAGCACTTATTCCAAGGCTTCAGCAAAAGGTATATTTATTTGCAACTTTCTAAATACCTTCAAGAATTTGCTGAACTGTTTCTCATTGTGCTTTTTAGGCCTCTAAGCCTGAGGATACGGTAATGGTGGAATGAAATTTTTAGCCCTCATGTCCTGCTTTGAATTTTCGCCCTTACCCTTAGCACCCGAAGCATATATTTTCTTAGTTTCTTTCTCCTGAGGCTTGACAACTTTTTCATTATCTTCTTTAGTGACTACCCCTTGTGTCTGACCATGTTGTTAGACAAACCTCAGGAAGCTCTTTACCACTCTTTAAGGTAATGGCATTACGATACTCTTTTTTCTCCCTTCTTGAATTATTTTCAGTGTCACTGGGGAGATTACCTTGTGGCTTGTTCTTCAAAGCAAGTGCTAGCTGGCCCATCTAATTCTTGAAATTCTTAATTGCCACATTTTGAGTCAGAAACATTGACTCACTCCTTTCCATGAACTTCATGAACATATCCTCTTATATCTAGTATTTTTATATACATTTTAATCCCTATCTTGGTCTATTTGCATTTTCATCTACAGAAATTCTCCAATTTTATTACACTTTGTGATTTATTAGGTCTAAATCAATTTTAGATGGAAAATGAATTATTTTCATATTTTAGGACTTAAATTATTAAAAACTCAATTTAATCCATTTAGCTATTTTACATAAATTAATTTTGGAGATTTCTCGATGATGAGGCACTGACATGACACTTTTGTCGACATGGACACTAATGTGGCATTTTGGGATGAGTAGGACGCTAACTTGGCACTCCTTTCTGTTGACCTGATGATATGGACATGTGGGACTGATATTTAGATTTTTTCAGTACCTTTTACATGCACTCCAGCTTTTGCCTCTTCCCAAACTTTGCTAAAAATGGCAACAAACCCACATCAGTCTTCTGTATGGAAAAAGAACTCTTTTGCTACACTTATTCTACGTTCTCTACTACTTGTTTACTGGCTACCACTTTTGCAGAAGAAAACAGCAACATTTCGACATCTTTTGAAAGTCAACTTGAGAGCATCTGGGGTAGAATATTCCTTAGGCTTTTTGGCATTAGTTTTGTAACTCATAACATATTTTCACTATTGTAACTTAGAAAATTTGTAGGTCACTTTTCCTGTCTTTCTCTTTACTATTTTGGTGTTTTTGCTCTCATGAAGTGCTAATTTCCCATCGTAATCAGTCACTAGGAACTTGGGATATTGTAATTTAAACTTTCAGTGCAAGATAAGTTTTTTGTTCTCCGTTTTATCTTTTTTTCATTTTCTGTTCTGCATCTGTGTTTATTTTAAAACTAGATTTTGCTATGAATTTGTTGAAGCATAAATTGATAAATATTTGAGATATAACCTTGCTTAAATGATTGGAAAAGTAAGCAAAATTAAATGGCTACTGTAGATGATATCTAACTGGATCTGGTTAAGGTCTTTTAAAGTTGCATCTAGCTATAGATTAATAAAGTTCTTCTTGGCTATAGTTAGAAGCATTACAAATTTTGGAAGTTCCTCTAGATTTCTTTTCATAAAAACCAAATGGTGAAATGAGAACAAGACTAAATCAATGAGTTAAGTAGTGATAGTTACACTCCTATAAATCCTAGTGGCTAGTTGCATATTTTCTTTTACTGTCAATTCTTTTTGTTATTATTCTACTATTGGTTTACTACTACTGGTTTATCGCTACTGTTTTGATTATGTTTTATACTTAAATCTATCACTAACCCCTCGGTGTTAGTTTGGTTTAAATTATCATAATTAATGTTAAGAACAACTTATTAGTGGTTTGAAGTGAGGCTCCTTGAGTGAATACGACCTTGGGATCACTATTACAAGATTGCCATGAATTCAATTATAGGCGATTTGGCATAGTAGGGCGTGAACCAAAATTTTGGTGTCATTGCCGAGGAGCCAATTCACTTGTGAGTTGTTAAACTAATTATTCTTTTGTGTTCTTGTTTGATTTTAAGTGGCTTGGTGTTGTTGGAAGTGGTTACAAATTTTTCAAGTCAAATTTTCAAGTTTCCTAGTTCTAATTTAGCTACTATTCATCAGCAAAAAAACTAAATCAGATTGACTTAAAAATGAGTATTGGGAGAGATTTAGGAAACTTTGTTTAAGCTGGGCAAACCACCAAATTTTAAACCAGCTTCTCATTCAATATTTTTATAAGGGATTGATGCCTATGGATAGATACATAGTGGATGTAGCTTCTGTTGGGGCATTGGTAGATAAAACCCTAGCTGTAGCAAATGAATTGTTGGCCAAGATGGCTCAAAATTCATAGCAATTTGGTACCAGATTCAGTGGTCCAGCAAGTAGTGTGAATGAAGTGAGAACACCTACCATGGAGCAACAAAGGATAGAAAATAAATTGGAAGAGTTAGTTATTTTGGTGAGGCAATTAGCATTAAATCAAAGAACATAACTAAATCAGAAATCACAATTACCTCCTTACACTTCATTATGTGGTATGTGCTCTTTGGACACACATAGTACAAATTAATGTCCTCATTTGCAAGAGACCCTAATTGAGTCATATGCTGGCATATTCCCTAATAGACCCATTCAGCTACCACAATAACAGAGGTTTGACCTATACTCCACCACTTTGACCTAAGAAACCTAAGCCTAGTCTTAAGGATTTAATGAAGCAATTAGCCACCAACACTCTCCAATTTCAGTAAAGAACAAAAACAAACATGCAGAACTTGGAGTCTCAGATTGGTCAGTTGGCTACAACAGTAAATGTACTGAAAAATCAAGGTTTAGGGAGTTTACTATCTCAACCAGTAATAAATCCAAGAGGCAATGTTAGTGCCATCATTTTGAGGAGTGGTAAGCAAGTAGATGGTCCACTTTTTGAATCTGAGCAAGAAAAATTAGATACGCAGAAAAGTGTTTTTTCATCCTTAACCAGTGAGTAAAAGAAAAAAGATAAGGAAGTAGTTCAGAAAATACCTCTCCCTTTCCCACATAGGCAAACTCAATCAAAGAAAGCTTTTGAGTCTGAGATGGATAAAGAGATTATGGAGACTGATGAGTCCTCTATTTTGGTTAATTTTGGTTGCTTCTTTAGGGCTTTTTCCTCTCCTTTGTCCGTTTTTGTTATCCTTTTCCTTGCTTTGTCCTTCATTTTTGGCTTTCCTCTTTGTACATAGTTGTTGCTTTGCTTTATCTTGTTTTAATCTTTTTCCTTGCCTTTTTACGCCTTTTTGTTGTACATTCTAGTAGGCTTTCCATTCTGGTCTGGAACATGGAGAAACTGAAGTTCTGCAGCACATCTGATGGCTGGCGCCCAGGCGCCACGCAGGGCGCCTGGGGCGCCAGCCCCTCAACTCTCTGCCAAAGAGTCAGAACGTGGCGCCCAGGCGCCACATAGGGCGCCTAGGCGCCACTCCTTGTTTCCAGCTATTTTGGGCTGGCGCCTGTTGTTTTTGCTTGGCGCCTAGGTGCCACACGTGGCGCCTAGGCGCCCCGGTTCTGCACCTGCGAGCTTTCTTCTATTTATTGCTCTTTTGCAGATGTTTTGTGGATCTTTAGGTTGGAGGGCAAGGGAGCTCTGCTAGGGCAAGGATGGAGGAGCTGGGAGACCTCTTCTCTACTGAGTTTGAAGCTTTTCTTCCTTTTTCTCCTTCCTATTGATCATATTTTGTTGTGTATTTGTTATGTATTTCTTCCTCTTGTGATAAACTCTAGGGTTAGGGGATTGATGTATATTGACTTCCTATGAAGCTTTGTTGTTGGATGCTTAAATACAATTGCTTTTCTGATTATTGGAGTAGTTGTTATTGGTTTATTTCCTTTTAAGTGATTTGCAACCATTTAACTTAGATGTATTTGGGGTTTGTATTAATGCTAGACATAGCTTGATACAAACATGCCCTTGTAACTTCTACCGTGAATCGGGTTAGTCTAGACATAGATAATCTTGTTTGCGTGGCCTTATGAGTTCTTGAACTTAAACTCCGAACCAATTAATTGGACTAAGGCATTAGCTAATTATTTTGGCTAGGAAGATTTGCTCACCAAGACATTGGGTTCAAATATTTTCGTGAACTCGACCAACATTAAATGGAATCTGTGAATGTATCTAAGCATTCTTTAACGATTCAAAGATTGGTTTGTCTATGAATTAATCGGATTAGGAGTTAAGAAAGTCAATCCCCTACCAGTTGTGTTTTGGCGTAGTTCTTCGTTTGGTGTTTAGTTAATTCCTTGTTGTTAGTTTAGTTTATTTTTGGTTTATCTTTACATTTTTCTTCTGTCCAAATATAATTTGATCTAGTGAAATTGGTAATTGTTAAAGTCAATCCTTGAGGATGATAACATTTTCTCATCACTTTACTACTTGTGCGACCCGATACACTTGTCGGGAAATAGCGCATCAAGTTTTTGGCGCCGTTGCCGGGGATTGACGGTGTTGACAATATTAAGAGTAGCTAGTAGGGTTGTAGTTTGGACTTTGCCTTTTTCTGTACATACTTATACTGTAAATTTTACTCTTATACTTGTACATGCTTTGCTTTTGTTAAATTTTATTTCTTACTTTTCACTGGTTTATGCGAGGTATCACCGACTCAAGCTCATTAGTATTCTACCCGGAAATTGGAAGGTCGGTTTCCATAAGCCAAAATACAAGCTTTACACGCTATAAGAGCCCAACAAGCTCAACCTGCAACTTAGGCAGAAAACAATCAAAGCCCACCTGCTCATCCTCCTATGAAAACTCTCATGGATTGTAAAATCCCTTATGTGGAGGGATGTGGTGCCGGCATAGCTAAACAAACCGGGTAAAGTCTAGCTAAGAACTATAAACTTAGCGCTCTTGGGAGGCAACCCAAGTTTCTTTCCATTTTATCTTTTTAATTTCGCTTTTAGTTTTATTCGTTGCTTTAATTATTGTTCTGTTTAGTTCCTTGTATTTATTTTCCACATTTTTATTCTGAGTGCCTTTGTGATGGTTTAATTCTGTGCATAGCTTTCCTTTTTGAACCCCGCTCCCTACTGGTTTGTTATTGAGAATAATATGTTGTTTAGGTTTGGGGGGAGAAGATTTTGCTGTTATTATTGCTCTTGGATGCTTAGCTACCATCTTCAATGAATCTAGGGTTTGTATTAATGCTTGTCTTAGCCTTAATATAGACATGCCTCAGTAATCTCTTCTGTAATTCGGGTTAAGAAGATCGTTTTTAGGGTGATACATCTAAATCTTCTTTTCAAAAGGAATGTCTCTGTTTTTGTTGACCATCATATCTTTGGATTTTTTTTGATAGGTTGGAATGTGCTTTACAAGTTTTATATTATTCTATTTTCAATTAATTCTTTACATGGTCATCTTGTTTAAAATTTAACTTAAATTTGGTTTTTCAGAATTTCTAGATTTATTCGAGAAATCTCAAGCTTTTTAATTAAAAGTTGTCGACCCTCTCAACCTTCTTAAAGCACTCTTTCAAAATCTTGAAATTTTCTATCTCTTTTTATGACAACATTTTGTTCAATAAGGGATTGCTTTCTCTAAAAAAATAAAATAAAATAAAATAAAAATAAGAAAAACAAAAAGCAAAACAATTCTAATTAAATAAAATAGAAGTGTGATTTAAGTTGAGGAAGTGTAGTGTGGATTAGGCGCACAACACTTGTTCTAACCAATGAATTACATTTTCTTAGCAAATAAAGGTGATGGTCAAGGTGTTGTTGTGTGGTTTAGGCGCACGGGCAACTCTTTGTTCCTTAACCTCGTGATCTTTTCTTCTTGCATAGGTTGAGGGGGAGATGTGTGGATTAGGCGCACTGTCTTCACTTCGATCACTTTTTATTAAAAATATCCTTGTTTGAGAAGTTTTCCTTGAGAGCCGAGTTTGTTATGAAAAAGATATTTTCTTTTAAGTTTGCGGAGAGTAATTTGAGAAAGTGAGGGTGTTTGCAATTTGTCTTTAAAAACGCTTGGAAAAGTATCATGTTCATCTTTAAATTCTCAATTACTCAATGTCAAGTTTGGTTTTAAGAAGATGACTATGTGGAATTGAATTGATTTTGTTTAATGTTTTATGTTGTTGAGCACTTCCTCTCTATCTTGAAAAATCTGTTGGTTTAGTTTGGCATGGTTTTTAGATTAGTGTTTTGCTTGAGGACAAGCAATAGTTTTGGTTTGGGGGAGTTGATGAGTCCTCTATTTTGGTTAATTTTGGTTGCTTCTTTAGGGCTTTTTCCTCTCCTTTGTCCGTTTTTGTTATCCTTTTCCTTGCTTTGTCCTTCATTTTTGGCTTTCCTCTTTGTACATAGTTGTTGCTTTGCTTTATCTTATTTTAATCTTTTTCCTTGCCTTTTTACGCCTTTTTGTTGTACATTCTAGTAGGCTTTCCATTCTGGTCTGGAACATGGAGAAACTGAAGTTCTGCAGCACATCTAATGGCTGGCGCCCAGGCGCCACACAGGGCGCCTAGGGCACCAGCCCCTCAACTCTCTGCCAAAGAGTCAGAACGTGGCGCCCAGGCGCCACTCCTTGTTTCCAGCTATTTTGGGCTGGCGCCCATTTCCTCTTTGTTTTTGCTTGGCGCCTAGGCGCCCCGGTTCTGCACCTGCGAGCTTTCTTCTATTTATTGCTCTTTTGCAGATGTTTTGTGGATCTTTAGGTTGGAGGGCAAGGGAGCTCTGCTAGGGCAAGGATGGAGGAGCTGGGAGACCTCTTCTCTACTGAGTTTGAAGCTTTTCTTCCTTTTTCTCCTTCCTATTGATCATATTTTGTTGTGTATTTGTTATGTCTTTCTTCCTCTTGTGATAAACTCTAGGGTTAGGGGATTGATGTATATTGACTTCCTATGAAGCTTTGTTGTTGGATGCTTAAATACAATTGCTTTTCTGATTATTGGAGTAGTTGTTATTGGTTTATTTCCTTTTAAGTGATTTGCAACCATTTAACTTAGATGTATTTGGGGTTTGTATTAATGCTAGACATAGCTTGATACAAACATGCCCTTGTAACTTCTACCGTGAATCGGGTTAGTCTAGACATAGATAATCTTGTTTACGTGGCCTTATGAGTTCTTGAACTTAAACTCCGAACCAATTAATTGGACTAAGGCATTAGCTAATTATTTTGGCTAGGAAGATTTGCTCACCAAGACATTGGGTTCAAATATTTTCGTGAACTCGACCAACATTAAATGGAATCTGTGAATGTATCTAAGCATTCTTTAACGATTCAAAGATTGGTTTGTCTATGAATTAATCGGATTAGGAGTTAAGAAAGTCAATCCCCTACCCGTTGTGTTTTGGCGTAGTTCTTCGTTTGGTGTTTAGTTAATTCCTTGTTGTTAGTTTAGTTTATTTTCGATTTATCTTTACATTTTTCTTTTGTCCAAATATAATTTGATCTAGTGAAATTGGTAATTGTTAAAGTCAATCCCTGAGGACGATAACTTTTTCTCATCACTTTACTACTTGTGCGACCCGATACACTTGTCGGGAAATAGCGCATCAGAGACCTTAAAAAAAATAGAGGTCAATATTCTATTTTTGGAGGTGATTAAGCAAATTCCTGAATACGCCAAGTTCCTTAAGGAGTTATGCACTCATAAGAGGTGTTTAAGGGGCAAGGAGATAGTCTATTTGGGGAGGAATGTGTCTGTACTCATCCAGCCATCCATGCCACTAAAGTGTAAAGATCTTGGAACTTTCACCATACCATACACAATAGGCAATATGGAATTTTCCAATGCTATGCTAGATTTGGGAGCCTTAAACAATGTAATGCCCAAATCAGTGTACTCTAGCCTCAAGATTGGTGTCCTTTCATCAACCAAAGTGATAGTCTAACTTGCCAACTAGAGAACAGCATACCCAACAGGAGTCCTTGAGGATGTTTTAGTAAGAGATAAATATTTGATTTTTCCTACTGATTTTTTTGTTTTGGATATGGAAAATGATAACACTCCTAGTCATGCACCATTGATACTTAGTAGACCTTTTTTGAAAACTGCAAAAGCCATTACCAATGTGCATGAAGGGACTTTATCCATAGAGTTTGTTGGCAACAAAATTAATTTCAATATTTTAGATGCCATGAAATATCCTATAGAAAATCATTCCAATATGCATGTGGTGAACTTTCTAGATTATTTGGTTGATGAGGCATGTGAGGATTTCCAAACTGAGTGGGATGTATTTGAGTGCAATTGTGTTGGTTTTAAATTTTGTCAAGCTTTTACTGAAATTGAAAATTATTTAAGTATTGACAATTCTGATTCTTACTCTGTTACTTCTTTAGCTTATATTTTGATTATGTTTCTGTTTTAGGTTGTTGTAGTTGTAGTGATTTAAACTGTAATGTTGTACATTCTTCATTTCTTTCTTTTTGTCCTGCTAACCGTTCCTCCTTGTTAGCTAAGGATTATGTCTTTGAGCAATCTAAATATGTAGGTGCCTCCTCGGATGTGACTCCATAAAAGTTAATTCCATCTATCATCCAACCACCTACATTGGAGTTGAAGACATTACCAGAAAACCTAAAGTATGCTTTCTTGGAAGTAGGGGACAAACTTCCAGTAATAATAGCCAATAATTTGATTCCTGATCAAGAAGAAAATTTGATAAGTTTGCTGAAGAAGAGTGAGAAAGCAATCAGGTGGACTCTAGCAGACATTCTTAGGATTAGTCCTTCTATGTGCATGCATCAAATTCTCCTTGAAGAAGAGGCCAAACCAGTAAGGCAATTTCAGAGATGACCTAACCCTATGATTCTTGACGTGGTTAAGAAGGAGGTAAGTAAGCTTCTCTAAGCTGAAATAATTTATCCTATCTTTGATAGTAAGTAGGTGAGTCCAATACAAGTGGTAACAAAGAAAACTGGGGTGACTGTAATAACAAATGAAAACAATGAGTTAGTGTCCACTAGAGTCCAAAACAGTTGGTGTGTTTACATTGATTATAGGAAGTTGAACCAAGCAACTAGAAAAGATCACTTTCCCTTTCTTTTTATTGATCAAATGCTTGAGAGACTTGTTGGAAAGTCTCATTATTGCTTTCTTGATAGTTTTTTTTGGATATTTTCAAATTCACATTGCACCCGAAGATCAGGAGAAGACTACCTTCACTATGCCTTCGGCACTTTTGTATATAGATGCATACCTTTTGGTCTTTGCAATGCACTGGCACTTTTCAAATATGCATGATAAGTATATTTTCTGATTTATTAGAAGATTACATAGAAGTGTTCATGGATGCTTTTTCTGTTTATGGAGACTCATTTGATGCATGCTTAAAAAATTTGGAGAGAGTTCCTGAGAGATTCATAGAAAAGAATTTGGTTTTGAATTATGAAAAATGTCATTTCATGGTAGAGCAAGGGATAGTTTTATGCCATACAGTATCATCCCATGACATATAAGTAAATAAGGCAAAAATTGATGTTATCTTCTCTTTATCTTACCCCGCTTCTGTGCTGGAAGTTCATTCTTTTCTTGGCCATACAGGGCTCTATAGAAGATTCATCAAGGATTTCAGTAAGATCACTCTACCTCTCTCTAAACTCCTTCAAAAAGAAATTGATTTTGTTTTTTATGATGCTTACAGGTTAGCCTCCGATGAGTTGAAGAAACAGATTACATCCCCTCCTATCGTCCAACGTCCATGGTGGGAGCTCCCCTTTGAGCTCATATGTGATGCTTCAAATTATACTGTGGGAGCAGTACTCTAAAAAATAGTAGAAGGAAAGTTGTACGTGATAGCTTATGCTTCACGCACCCTTGATTCAGCTCAATCAAACTACACAACCACCGGGAATGAGTTTTTAGCAATTGTTTTTGCCTTAGATAAATTTAGATCATATTTGCTTGACTCTAAAGTAATTATGTTTTCTAACCATGTAACATTAAAATATTTGTTGAAGAAGCTAGATGCAAAGCTGAGGTTAATTAGATGGATGCTACTTCTCCAAGAATTTAATGTGGAGATCAAAGATAAAAGTGAAGCGAAGAATGTAGTAGCAGATCATATGAGTAGGCTTTATGAGCTTTCATTGGAACATCTCCCTATCAAAGACAACTTTCCATATGAGTACTTTTTCCTTTTATATGGTACTGGTGAGCCTTGGTATGCTAATTTAGTGAATTTTCTTGTTGCATCTGAATTACTTGCATACAAAAATAAACATCAGTTGAATAAATTAAGTAAAGCTAAGTACTATGTGTAGGATGATCCTTATTTATGAAAGATTGGTAGTGATCAAATTATTAGGAGATGTGTTTCTGATCATGAGTTTGCATCTGTGCTTAATTTTTATCATACTCTTGTTGGACACTTTGGTCCACAAAGAACCGCTAGGAAAGTGATAGATTATTGTTTGTATTAGCCTGCTTTGTTTAGGGATGCCTATAAGTTTTATAAAAATTGTTCTAGGTGTCAAAGAATTGAAAATGTGTCTAAGAGAAATGAAATACCTCAACAACCTCTTCTTTTATGTGATATTTTTTATGTGTGGGGTATAGACTTTATTGGTCCTTTTCCAATTTCTTTTGGCTTTATATATATTATGGTTGCTGTAGATTATGTGTCGAAGTGGGTGGAAGCTAAAGCCACCTAAACTGATGATTCTGTTATTGTCATAGATTTTCTTCATTCACATGTTTTCTGCAAATTCAGTGTCTCTAAGGCCATTATCAATGATCAAGGATCACACTTTTGCAACAGAAACATGCAAGGGTTATTGAAGAAATATGGGGTAGTGTATAAAACTTCTACACCTTATCACCCCCAAACCAATGGGTAAGCGAAGGTTTTTAACTGAGAGATAAAACAAATATTAGAGAAGACCGTGCAGCCCAATAGAAAAGATTAGAGCAAGAGGCTTGATGATGCACTTTGGGCCTATAGAACCACCTTCAAGACTCCCATCAGTATGTCTCTATACCGTTTGGTATTTGGTAAAGCATGTCATTTGCTGGTGGAGCTTGCACACAAGACATATTGGGTGGTAAAGCAATGCAATATGGACATAACCCTAGCTAGTAAGGAAAAGAAGTTGCAACTTCAAGAATTGGAAGAACTAAGACTAGTGATTTATGAAAATGTGTGCATCTACAAGGAGAGGACAAAAACTCTACATAATAAGAAAATTGAGAAGAAAGAATTCTAAGTGAGAGATAAAGTCCTTCTTTACAATTCTCGCCTCAAGCTTATGCCCGGTAAGCTTCATTCTAGGTGGGTTGGCCCTTTTGTTATTACTAATGTCTTTCCTTTTGGTGCAGTAGAAATTCAAAATAAGGCCACCAATAAACAATTCATGGTGAATGGGCAAAGGTTGAAGAAGTTCTATGAGGGCTTCCAAGAAGAAACTGTAGAGGAAATATGACTCTATAGTATACTGGCCCTATGATAAGGCTATATTCTTTCCCTTCTTTTAATTTATGTCCTCTTTATTTTATTTGATGTTTGGTGCTGATTTGCATTGAGGACAATGTAACATTTAAGTGTGGGGAGAGAGAGTTTAATTGGAGAAACATTGGATTTTGATTTAGAAATTTTCTGTATGTTTTCTCTGTTTTCTCTATTATATCTAGAATTTTTAAGCTGTCTTGTATGAATTTTTTGTACCGATTAGCTATGATTTTTGGTACTTTCTTTACATTTTTTTAAAACTTTATATGTCTAGAATTTTATTTGGTATCTTTCGCATCCGTTTTGGTGTAGTTTTATGTCGGGAAAGCTGAGTCGCCAGAAATTCGGCAGTGTAGAATTTTGCTGCTCTATTTTGTCCGAATTTGATGCTCTCTTTTTGAAATTTAATGGAGTTTCTGTGTGAAATCATGCATGATGAAATAGGTTAAGTTTAGATTGATTTAGCATGAAAAGAATTTAGTCTTATTTTTTTAAGGAACTCAAGTAAAATGGCAATGATGTTGTTTTCAATGAATTTTCAGTAAGTCTTTAAACTGTGAGAATTTGAGCCTTTATTGCAAAGTGATATTCTTTCTTGTTGCGTGTATTGCCTATCATCATTTTCACTCTAGAATTTATCTTGAATCTTTGTTGAGGCTACATTATATGTACTTGCTTGGAGATGATTTAGGCATTTGTTTCTTGTAACCATTTTAGCCAAATAGCCATCCCATATGTTCTTTCCATTGTGTACCACTTTGTGTGTTACTTCCACCTTTCTTTCTTGTGTTTCCAGCCCTTTTCCACCTTAAAACAAATTCTTTCTTTTTCCTAAATTGAGGATTTGAAGAGCTTTAGAAATTTCTTTTGAAAATAGATTGAGCATGTGCAAAAAGAAGGATTTATAGGCTGTTTTGAATTTTATTTTTGCTTCTCAAAAGAAAGGAAAAATTTGACAATTCCTAATGAAAAATATATGGAGATCTCAAAAAAAAAAAAAGCAAGAAAGAAGAAGAAAAGAAGTAGCATTTTTGTGGTCAAGTTTTATGGTTCAATCTCTTATGACTTGATTGATGCTCTTTATTTCTTTAATTATGACCATCATCCAATTATTCTTCTGCCCACCTTACATCCGTAGTAAAGTCCTAATAATTCAAGCATGTATGCGATCCAAGTAGTGGAGATTTATATTGTTGACAAGCTTATGGTAGTGAATTTGTGATAGGTTGAATTGTGAGTGCTTTATCTAAACACTTGAGAGAATAGAGCGTATCCACTTTTCCTTGTGAGTAGATTATTACATGGATTCATTCTTGTCAATGAAATTGCCATGATGCTTGAACTTTTTAGAATTTTAAGATTTGTTTTCTCCTAGTGTTAAATCTTTTCAAGCTTGAACTATTTCATTATTGCATGCTTTCTACACTTCTTATTGTGTCCTTTGGTGTCTTTGTTGCTTTTAATTGATTTTTCCCAAGATTACAAAAGACTAGGTGTGGGGGATTTGATATCTAGCATTTTTATATACATTTTAATCCCTATCTTGGTCTATTTGCATTTTCATCTATGAAAATTCTCCAATTTTATTACACTTTGTGATTTATTGGGTCTAAATCAATTTTGGATGGAAAATGAGTTATTTTGATATTTTAGGACTTAAATTAATAAAGACTCAATTTAATCCATTTGACTTTTTTTCAAAAATTAATTTTGGAGATTTCTTGATGATGTGGTGCTGACATGGCACTTTTGCTGACTGATATCGGGCATTTTTATATACAATTTAATCCCTATCTTAGTCCTATTGCTATTTGCCAACTCTCTTGTTATATCATATTTTGGATTTATTGGGTGTAAATTAATTATAGAATTAATATGGTTCAATTTCATAATTTTATCCCAATTAATTTAATTATGTGTTTTTCAAGTAAATTATTGGAGCGTAGTTTGTTGACATCGACAAATGATGATGTGGCACTGACTGGGCGCTGATGTGGCAATTAGGGCTGACTAGACTGACTAGGCCCCAATGTTCTGCACTTTTCAGTAAAGAGAAAAGCAGCTTTTGCTTTAACAGCATGGGCTTTCTGCAGCAACCAGTAGCAGACAAAAACAACAAGGCATTAGCAGCTGCAACAGATGAAAGGGATAGCTCCTAAGGTCAAACAAGAGGCAAATATCATCCATCTTTCTCCTGTAGCTACAAAGACCTAGTCAGAAGCCATTTGCAAGGGGTTGAATTCCATAATTTATGTACTTTCATTTTTCCTTTCCCCTTCCCCTCTTTGTGTATTTTAGCCTCTATGAAGGCTAAAGAGTGTTGTAATCAGTCCATGGAGAACTAAAATATGTAACCTGAATTTTTAGGGGCTTAAATCAGATAAGTTTCTTGTTGTTTCTCTATTTCATTTCTATTCTGTTTTTCCTTTGGATTTTTGTTACTACTTGCTGTGATATGAGCTAGTGTAACAAGTAGAATGGAAATGACTTGCTTAGGTGATTATCTAACTTGATTAGGTTGGGCTTAATCAGATTGCATGTTGTTAGGTTTTGCTTATGTGTAATCTAGTTCTAGAAGGTCTCTTGAAAATTTTAGTTAGAAAACCTAATGATAGAGAACACTAAAATTAATTGGAGAACAAGAATAATGATAGTTGGAACTTTAGGGATTCTATGGCTGATTACATGTCTGCATTTGTGTAATTTAGTTTATGTCTTTCCTTTATTCTATTCTGTTAGTGTTTAGCTGCTGTTAGTTTTTGTTTCAGCCTTTAATTTGCAAACAACCCCCCACATGGTAATTAGGGTAGATTAGGGTAGATTAGTATAGATAAGTGTTTGAACAATCAATTAGGCAATTTAGAAACAAGGCTCCAAGAGTGAAATGACCTGGGACGACCATCTATACTACAAGTTGCCATGAATCTAAGTCTGGGCGACTCGGCGGTCGACCCGGGGAGCCAATTCACTTCTAAGTTGTTTGATTAGTTGTTTATGTGTGTCTTTGTTTGATCTTCAGTTATTTAGTGTTGTTGAAGTGGCTTACATGTTTTGAGTCATTTTCTTGGAAACTAGTCAAAACTAGTCATATTCCTACAGGCAAAAAACCTAACTATCTCCGATTGACCTCAAACTTGGTAGACCACTAGTACGGTGGCCATTTTTCCAAATTCTATTGTTTAGGCCCTCTTTTCTATTTTTTATTTTTTTATTTTTTAATTAATTGTGATTTTTAGTGTGATTTTTGTAGATCAAATTTTTAAGTTTTGTTTTTTGCATTAGTTGCTCCAACTTGTGAAGGATTTTTCCAAGAAAAATCAAATTTTTTTGAGATACTTCATTTTTTAGGTAGTTTTCGTCGGTTGGATCCTAGTGTACCGATTTTTTTGATTTCAGTGTTTTTGTTGTTTTTGTTGTTTTCTTGTGAATTTTTCCCTTCCTAGTGTATGAGAAGGTCTCTTAAAGTGGACTTACCACCTTTTGATCATGAAATTGATAGGACCTTGCATAGGCTAGTGAGAAGCAATAGCATTAGGAGTAGTTTCCTTTGTGTTGTTCTTGTGTGTATCATCTTTCTAGCCTATAATAAGGTTTATCCGGAAGAATTGGCTAATTTTGATCAAACATTAGACAGACCCTTTTTATAGCTAGTTAAAGTTGTTGTGTTAGGAGTCGTGTAGTTATTGTAATTGTTGTAGTTTTCCTTCTTTTCAGTAGCATTGTGGTCTTTGGCATAGAATTAGAGTTTAATTCTATTTTGAGGTTGCTTCTAGTGAGCCAAATTAGGACCTTGCCCTTGACCATGGATCTAGGATCCATATTAAGTCACCTAACCCTTAGGCAAGAACAACAAGAGCCACCACCATCACCCTTTCCCTCTCTACCTTATCCATTTGTGAATGGCATAGATTCCTCATATGCATATATGACTGACCAATTCCCACACTTCCAAGAAAGTACAGAGTCCTATATAGGAGTTTACCATGGCCTTAGGGAGTTTTAGCTAGATCCTTAATAGTATGCACATTACCCCACCACTTACATTTCTGAATTTGAACATCCAAACCTAGGGTATGAGAGCTTATCTTATCTATCATATGAGCACAAAATTCATGCTCCTTGCCTTAGTGAATTACCTTTTCTAGGCAACGCAGAGAGCTAGAATCAAGCTTAGAAGAAATGATTCAACAGTTGGCCACAAATAACCTGCTATTCCAAGAGTGAACTGAGGTGAACTTGCAAAATTTGGAATCTCAGGCCAACTAACTTGCACTGTTAATGAGATGATCCATCAGGGGTTTGATAGTAGTCCACTTTCTCCACCCATGGCTGACCTAGGAGCCAATGATAGTGTCATTTCACTGAATGAAGGCACTCAATTAGATGATGGTCTAGCCATCCAATCTAAATTAGAGAAATTAGAAGAACTAGATGGGCAAAATATGGAGTCCTCTTCCTCAAGTGGCACGAGTGAGAAAAATGAGAATGAGGAAGTTGATAAGGATGAGTTTCCTTTCCTTCATAGACCATTACCTTCTCTAAATAGGGTCATCTAACCTGAGATTATTGAGCTTGAATTACAAAAAGAGATAGAGACCTTAGGAGAAGAAGAGGTAGACATACCATGGCTAGAGAAAGAGAAAGAGTCAAAGTTTATAGGAGATTTTAATTTTGATTGTGATTGTCATACTTGCCATGCTTACATTGAGATAGAAAAATCTTTGAAACTTAGCAATTGTGATGATTTTGTTGAACATGAATTGGATGCACTTGCCCCTGAATATGTACTTCAACCTAAATTGAATGCATTTGCATCTGAACTTGATTCTAAATTGCATGCATTTGCACCTATATCTGAACATGTATTTGAACCTAAATCTGCACTTACATTTGAATCTGAATTTGAAATTGCATTTGCATCTATACCTAAATTTAAGGTTTTTGAATTTGAATGTACAATTAATTCTGGATCAGAATGTATAAGTGCATCTGAAATCGCCTTTGAATCTGATAGTGCATGTGCAATTGCATCTGAATATGACTCAAATTGCACGTCTGTTTCTGTTATGAATTCTGATTCTGTACCTATTTTTTTTAATTCTGTTTTAGATTGTTCTGTTTTAGGTAATAGTTTTGTTTTAGATAGTAATTGTGTTTTAGATAGTAATTCTTGTTTAGCTGATAGATTTAATTATTGTTCTATTTTTAGTAGGAGTAGGAGTAGAAGTAAGAGTAGAAGTTTTAATTTTGATTCTGTTTTAGAAAGTAGCTCTCTTTTTGTTTTAAATTGTGTTTTAATTAGTCCTTGTCCTTCTTCCTTTTCTTTTTGTTTTTCTCTTGGTTCTTCTCACCCCTCCATGGCAAGCAGAGCTTCTTCCATTTTTCTTTAGGTTGGTGATTTAAATTTAATTCTTTCCATCATCCAACCTACTGCTAAGAAAAACTTCTAGAAGAAGCCAGTGCCACACAATTGGTAGACACGGAAAAGGCACGCCACCACCGATAAGGTTGTTTCTTTTTCCCTTTTATCTCTTTTATTTTCATGTCCTCTGACTTGATGTACTTTGATGATGATACATGCTGATTTGCATTGAGGATAATGCAAAATTTAAGTGTGGGGGGAGAATGAAATGGTCTTTGCTTTTAAATTTCACACATGTTTTAAAAAAATTTTTCTATTCTGTTTTTGTGTTCTTGTTATGTTTCTAGCCGTTTTCTGCACTTTTTAGAGCTTTTAGCTTATGTTTTGGGTGCAGAATTTTAGATTGTTTTAGTTTAGTTTTTAGTGCTTTCTTTTGGTTTTTGGAAGAAGATTTTGTTGTGGAAATATGCTTGCTGGAATAGTTTAGGTTTGAATTGTTTTAGCATGATTAGAATTTTAACCTTGTTTTTCTAGAGTTCAAGCATAAATGGCAATAAATTTGGTTTGAATGAATTTTTAGTAAAAGTCTTTAAACCGTGAGGATTTTAAACCAAATTGCAAAATGATATTCTTTCTTGATGTGTGTTGCTTATCATGGATTTTCACTCTAGAACTTGTCTTGGATCTTAGTTGAGACTACATTTTACATGTGAATGCTTGAAGATGATTTAGGCATTTCTTTATGAGCCACTTTTAGCCAAATAGCCACCCCATGTGTTGTTCCCATTGTGCCTTGTTTCCACTTTCCTCTTGCATTTTCTACCACTTTTTCTTCCCAAACCAGAATTTTTCCTTTCCAATTTGCGAAGTGAAGAGCATTTAAATTCTTCTAGAGATTTAATGTGATGAAATTTTTATGAATTTTGGGATGCTTTGAAATGAATATTTCTCTCTACTCCCAAGCAAAAAGAAAAAAAAAATGGCCATTCAACAAGAAAATAGAAAAACAGAATTTTATGGTTGAAAAAGAAAAATGATGTCGATGTCAAAAAGTAAGAAAAACAAAAGAAAAAAAAAGAAAAGAAAGAAGAAAAGGGAGTAGATAGAACTTTTTAGACCCAAAATTTGTTTTTACTTAATCTCTTGCATTGTTATGCTAATGCTCTTTATTTTCTTAAGTTGTTCCCCTTCATTTTCTCATTTGTTTCTTTCACCTACTTTCTTAAGTTGTTTTCCACCTTTGTTCTATTTTTCTCTCTTCCTTTCCATTGTTTTCCACCTGACATTACATTACATTCTTGTAAGTCCTTTTGATTCAAGCATGCATGTGAAATTGAGTAATGGAGATTATAGATATTTGACAAGCTTATGGTAGTGAATTTTGTGATAAGTTGAATTTTGAGTGATTTACCCTAGACACTTGAGAGAATAGAGAGTAAACATATCCATTGTAAGGAGGCTAATTACTTGAATTCATTCTTGTCAAATAATTGCCATGATGCTTGACTTTTAGAAATTTAAGATTCATTTTCTTCAAGTGCTAAATCTTTTCAAATTTTAATTATTCCATTCTTGCATACTTTCCATGCTTTTTCTTTGGTATCTTTTGGTGTTCTGAATATTATTTTGCCCAGAAGTACAAAAGGCTAAGTGTGGGGGATTTGATATCGGGTATTTTTACAATTTAGTCCCCATCTTAGTCCTATTGCTTTTTTTAATGTTGCCAACTCTCTTATTATATCATATTTTGGATTTATTGAGTGTAAATTAATTATAGAATTAATATGGTTCAATTTCATAATTTTATCCCAATTAATTCAATTATGTAATTTTCAGATAAATTATTGGAGAGTAATTTACTGACATGGACGAAATGATGATGTGGCATTGATTGGGCGCTGATGTGGCAATTAGGGCTGACTGGACTGACTGGGCCTTACTATTCTGCACTTTTTAGCAAGGAGAAAAATAGATTATACTTTAACAGCATGGGCTTTTTGCAACAACCAGCAGTAGATAGAAATAGCAAGGCATTAGTAGCTGCAGCAGATGAAAGGGACAACTCCTAAGGTCAAACAAGAGGCAAATTTCGTCCATCTCTCTCTTGCAACTACAAAGACCTAACTAGAAGCCATTTGCAAGGGGTTGAAGAGTTGTCTTCTTCCACAATTTATGTATTTTTGTTTTTCCTTTCCCCTACCCCTCTTTGTGTATTTTAGCCTCCATGAAAGGCTAAAGAGTGTTGTAATCAGTCCATGGAGAACTGAAGTTTGTAACCTGAATTTTTGGGGGCCTAAATCAGATAAGTTTCTTGTTGTTTCTCTATTTCATTTCTATTTTGTTTTTCCTCTTGATTTTTGTTACTACTTGCTATGATATGAGCTAGTGTAACAAATATAATGTAAATGACTTGGAGAAAACCTAATGATAGAGAACACTAGAATTAATTGGAGAACAAAAATGATGATAGTTGCAACTTTAGAGATTCTATGGCTGATTACATATCTGCATTTGTGTAATTTCATTTTTGTCTTTCCTCTGTTTTGTTCTGTTAGTGTTCAGCTGCTGTTAGTTTCTGTTTTGGCCTTTAATTTGCAAACAACCCCTGGTGGCAATTAGGGTAGATTAGTGTAGATTAGAGTAGATTAGTGTTTGAACAATTAATTAGGCAATTTAGAAAAAAGGCTCCAAGAGTGAAACGACCTGGGATGACTATCTATACTGCAAGTTGCCATGAATCTAATTATGGGATACTTGGTGGTCGTAGTGGCGCGAACCACTGACATGGATGCTGATGTGTCACTTTTGGGATGAGTAGGACACTGATTTGGCACTCATTTCTGCTGACTTGATGACATGGACGTGTATGACCCACATTCAGATTTGTTCAGCACCCTTTGCATGTATTCCAGCTTTTGCCTCTTCCTAAACTTTGCTAAAAATGGTAACAAACCCACATTAGTCTTCTGCATAGAAAGAACTCTTCTGCTGCACTTATTTTATGTTTTCTGCTGCTTGTCTGCTAGCTGCCACTTTTGCAGAAGAAAATAGCAACACTTTAGTATCTTTTGAAAGTCAACTTCAGGGCATCTAGAGCAAAATATTCCTTAGGCTTTTTGGTATCAATTTTGTAACTCAAAATGTATTCTTATTGTTGTAACTTAGAAAATTCGTAGGTCACTTTTCCTCTGTCTTTCTCTCTACTATTTTGGTATTTTTGCTCTCATGGAGGGCTAAATTCCCATTATAACCAGTCACTAGGAACTTGGAATGTTGTAATTTGAACTTTCAGTGCAAGATAAGTGTTTTGTTCCCCATTTTTTATCTCATTTTCATTTTTTGTTCTGCATCTGTGTTTATGTTAAAACTAGATTCTGATATGAATTTGTTGAAGCATAAAATGATATATATTTGAGATATAACCTTGCTTAACTCATTGGAAAAGTAAGTAAAATGAAATGGCTAGTTTAGATGATATCTAACTTGATTTAGTTAAGGTCTTTTGAAGTTGCATCTAGCTATAGATTAATGAAGTTCTTCTTGACTATAGTTAGAAGCATTACAAATTTTGGAAGTTCTTCTAGATTTCTTTTCATAAAAATCAAATGGTGAAATGAGAACAAGACTAAATCAATGAGTTAAGTAGTGATAGTCACACTCCTATAAATCCTAGTGGCTGGTTACATATTCTCTTTTTCTATTAATTCTTTCTATTATTGTTCTACTGCTGGTTTACTGTTGCTGTTTTAATTCTATTTTATGCTTAAATCTGTCACCAACCCCCTTGGTGCTAGTTTGGTTTAAATTAGTGTAATTAATGTTAAAAACAACTGATTAGTGGTTAGAAGTGAAGCTCCTTAAGTGAATACAACATGGGGATCACTATATTGCAAAATTGCCACGAATTCAATTCTGAGCGATTCGGCATTGTTGTTGCGTGAAGCATCCTCCATTGAAGGTTTCTTTTCCACCTGAGGAGGTGGAGCTCTATTTTACGGAGGGAAATTGTTCTGCTTACTGAAGCCCGGAGGTTGGGATGGCCTACCAGAAGATGTGGGATTTAAGTAATGATTGTTGATCCATGAAAATTTTGGGTGATTCCTATTCCCTGGATGATATGAATTGGAATAAGAATTTCTTTGATTCCTCTGAGCATTTCCTATGTAATTCAATTGCTCTATTATAGTTGACTCATCATAACACCTATTGGCATGGGCACCACCACAAAAATCACAGTTAGCCTCTAGAGTATTCACTTTCGTAGTTTCTCGTTGCCTCAAGCACAACATATCAACTTTCTTGGTTAATGCTTTATTCTGAGCCAACAGAGGATTGAGGGTGTCTAGTTCCATAACTCCCCTCATTGAAACATTTTTGGCTCGGCTAGAAGTAATTTGACTAGCCCCCATGGTCTCTTTTATTTCTTGAGCCTGTCCGATTGGTTTAGCCATCATAGCACCGCTAGCGGCGATGTCCAATTTATCTTTTGTTTCATAAGTTAACCCACTGTGGAAAATAGTGAGTTGTTGCCACTCTAGAATGCCATGATTTGGGCACTTATTCAATAATTCTCTAAACCGTTCCCATGCTTCAGATAAGCTTTCTCCATCATGTTGATAGAATGCAGTGATCTTATTCCTCAACTTGACTGACAAGGAGGAAAGAATTTATCCAAGAATTTTCTTTGGAGTTGATCCCATGTAGTGACACTCCCTTTTGGTTGAGAAGTTAACCAACTCTTTGATGTGGTTATTTAGGTCCTCCATAGGACTTCCGCCAAATTGGTTCTGTTGGACCAAATTCATCAAAACCGCCATTATTTCAAAACTGTTGGTGCCAAGTGGAGGTTTTACTATATTGGACGTGTGTCTAACCTTAGTTGGTGAAGCATAGTCGCACACAGCTCTATTGTTGTCCTGTTTCTCATTTCTAGCACCATTGCCCTATTATTTCTAGTATTTTTTGCTATATCCTCTTCTTCTGAAGAAACTAGTCTCTCTTGGATTTTTCTTGCTCTTGCTTCTTTCTGGCTCTCCTTGCAAGTTTCTCAATCTTAGGTTCATATAGGAGATTAGAAGTGTAAGTGGTACCTCACATACACAGTAGAAAATTACTGGTTAGTAATGACAAAAAGGAAAACAGAACAAATAACTCTAAAAGCAAAAATGACTAATTAAAAATAAAATAAAGAAAATAAGAAACTTAAACAAAATAAAACAAAACAAAAAAATATCTAATCTAGCACCTTTAAATCTCTTAGAATATTACTTAAAAACTGTTAGTCCCTAGCAACGGCACCAAAAACTTGTTAAGTGATTTGGCAAGCACACTAGTTGCACAAGTAAGAAAGAGTAAGATTATCGTCACACGAGGATTAACTCGTTAAGTACTCCAGAAATTTAAATACATTAGTCAGAGAATCCAATTTAGATTAAAGGTAGTTCTAAATTGAAAATTAAAAGGTAACATTCAAATGATAAAATATTTTTTTTATATTTTTCACAGTTTTAAAGAATGCAATCACAAATTCAGATTAAATTAACTTAATTAAAAGACCTAAGGCTACTAATCCCTAACACTTGTGATTCAATTCAATCATACATTTTAATCTTAGGGTTTCTAAATGCTTAAAGTGATTCTCTGAAACCTAAATTAAGCTACTCAATTCTAACATAATCCTTTATGTGAGTTTAAGCTGAATAAACGTCAACCTAATTTGATTAAGCGAGGTTAACTAATATCCTTGTTAATTAATAAGCTAAAACGTCTAAGGTTTAAGTACTTGCCCAAACCATTCAGTGTTTTACAGATACCTCCCTCACCAAAGTTTAGTGAATGCAACAAGCAAGCAATAAAGTGATCAATTTTAAAGTAAGCACAATAGAATGAATGAAAGGAATGTATTTTATTGAAAAGAAATCACAATATCAAAGAGAAAACAACTCCTAATTGGAGATTAGGTTCATAGTAACCCTAGAAGGAGAAAATCAACCACTTATGGTTATAAAACTACAGAAAACAGCAAAAGAATGACAAAACTTCATGAAACCAGGTTGGTTTGACAGAATTCAGGCTTGACAAGCTTGAAAAATTGGATTCCTCCTTCTCCTTTAGTAGAAATTGGTACCTCCTCTTTGTCTCTAACTCAAGATACCCTAAAAATTTGATCTGATGCTATTTAAATCAGTAAAGCGAGCTGTAGAATTGTGAACCACTACTATAGCGGTGAATACCCGCCACTATAGAGGTTGACGTTTTTTCAGGAGCCACCGCTATAGTAGTGGAAGGCATAGAAAACAACTTCAAAATCTTCACTTCCAATAGCCATCGCTATAGCTGTGGGAGACAGCCAACTCTCCAGCATCTTCAGAATTATAGTTCTAACATTCCATCTTCTTGCACAAACTTCTCACTAATTCAACCTACAACAAAAACAGCAAGTAACACCATTAAATTGTAGGTCTAAAACATGAAATTACTCAACCAATCTAAAATTTAATAAAACATACAAAACAAGGGTTAAAAATCACAAGCCAAGGCAAGTAAGAAATAAAAAGATTGGGCATTTAGCACTAAAATGGTGCTAAATCCAGAGCTTAACAACACCCACTCTTCTTTCTCATCCAATATATTAGTAATGATGCGTCCCATCCATGTAGACTTTTACTCATTTGGTTCAGTCTTTCACATTGGCTTGCTTCCACTCTCCCCCATCCCATCCAATCCCATCTCATCCTTTCCCATCCATTCACATGCAAAAGTACTCCCATCCTGAAACCCATAGTATATAAATATAATATATATATATATATATATAACTAATTTGATATATATAATATTTTTAATTAATTTAATTTTAAAAATTTTGCAAGATATAATTTTTGAAGGATGAAAATTACATAAAAAATACAAATTAATTCTTAAGATACAAGTCTATTTATTTTTTTAAAAGTAAAATCACTTTTTTTCTCTCCAAAAGTATTCTAAAATATTTTCCTTTACTTGTTTGTACAAGTCATCATAGCTCTCTTGTAACTCTTTATATCCAGCATTTACACTACATATTTCTATCACACTAGGTTTATTCAATCTCACGCAATCACTCATTCACTTGCTCTCTCCTAATTTACTCTCTTCCTCTCTCTCGACTCCAACCTCATTCACCTAATTGAATTTGCTTCAGAAAGCATGGAGCCGAGCTTATTTGAAAATGCATGTTTTCCCAAAAATGTTATGATCAATATATTATCAGGACTATCTGTTCTTGACTACCAAACATATATAGTTGTGTCACAGAACTGGTATCGAAGCTTTAACCAAGATTATTTCAAGTTACAACATCTTCAGAAAGCATAAACAGAGTCATTCCTCCTCCTACTATCTTATCTGAGCACTTATCCTAGAAGGTCTTCAACCCAAGTGTATGTCATACAAGACTCATCTTCCTTGCAGCTTGGATTACCTTATTTTTGGTACACCTGCCGCAACGTCATAGTGCTTAGCACCATACATTGTCAAGTATTAATACACGGCAGAGATGCATGTCTGAACCATCATCTCCTAATCATAAACATTGTGACCCAACAAACCTAGGCAATCATTGGTCCAACGACAAGTTATTCTTTAATTAATATTTTCCTCGCACTCTTAGGGCAGAAAAATTTATAAGGGTAGAAAAGGTACTGTCTTGCATATGATTCACTTGTGTAAGACTTTGTTATATAGTATGCTACCAATTAAAGGGGAAAAGTGCGGTGGTCAGAAGGTGTTACTCAAGAAGTCTCGAGTGGCATCCCGCTCAACCTACACCTTACACTAATGAAGTACTGGAAGACCAAACTCTTGTTATAGATAATTTTGTCGTATGGGTATCTGCGAATGTGGGTGAGCATGCTCTTTTCGTGCATGTGCATCTAGATATTTTCCAATCATCACTTATTCCATACACAATCCTAAAGAAAAAATGGACACTAGTAAGCTATAATAATGGGCTAGGTGGTTCACACCACTACGACTACTGAATCGCCCATAATTAAATCTGTGGCAATTTGTAGTACAATGATCTCCCCAGGTCATTCTCACTCATGGAGTGTTGCCTCTAATTTCCTAATTAACCGTTCTAATTCTAATCTACATACTAATTACACTTATTAACTACCACATAGGGGTGATTGCATAATTAAAGTACAATAAATATAAAACCTAAGCTAATAGAATAGAATAAAATAGAACAAAATTGGAACACACAATAGAAACGAAATCATCTATAGAATCTTTAGGATGCAACCATCATCATCCTTATCTCAGATAAAATATCTAATTTTGTTCTGCCATTAGGTTTTCAACTAAAATTTCCAAGAGACCTCTTAGAACTAGATTACACATAAATTAGAACTAGGAAGACCTTCATTAATAGTTAACCATATGCAATTTAATTAAGCCCTAACCTAATCATGTCCTACAGCCACATACTGATGTGTCATCTTAGTTTGAACTCACTACACAAAACCAACAACCATATACAAATTCATACAACAAGTTAATCCTCACACTAGATCAAATTCAAGAACATAAATGAAACAAAACTAGAAACTATAACATTATATTTCATCAAGAATTCATATTATATACTAGTTCATCCATGGACTAATTACAGTACATTTTAGCCTTCAATGGACGCCAAAATATACAAAAACAAGAGAAGAAATAAAGCGGACTACACAGAAATGGTGGAAGAAGAGACTCTTTAACACTTGCAAAATGGCTTCTGAAGGTGCTATATTCAGCTAAGGAGAGAAAGGGACGAAATTGCATTGTGTGTTGTCCCTTTCCTTATGATTTTTCCGCATTTTTTGCTTTCTTTTTCTTCTACCATCTACTATTTTTGCATATTTTTGTTGGTATCCTGCTGCTGTTTTGAAGTAAAAGAGACTATAATGTGCAGATCAATGGGGCCCATGGATCTAGTTAGCAAATTTACTCTCTAATTATTTATCTAGAAATAAAAAAAAGGATTAAATTGAATTTTACCATTTTAGCTCATAAAAATATATTAATTCTATAATTAATTTATACTCAATAAATACCAAAAGATAATAAAATTAGAGAGTTAGCAATATTAAAATAGCAATAGGACTAAGTTAGGTACTATAATGTATATAAAAATGCTTGATATCATTGGGGATCATCTTCTATGGTCTAGATGAGTAGCAACTAAGCTATGATCCTCAAACATGGAATTTAATCTCTTCTATTGATCTTCCATATGGAAATGAGCCATTATTATGGCTGCCTAATGATAAGTTCCTCAATGTTTACTCCTCATACTATGTAGGCAGCGAATATGTAAATGAGGAGGAAGAACAATTTACTGTTTTGTACACATTTTCTATGATTGACAATATAGGATTATTGTACATGTTAGAGAACATGACCACGTTCACACCGAGACACATTTATTTTTTGCATGCCCACTTATATTTTCCCACCTTGATGTAATATTATGCGTTTTTTTTATAATATTATTTTATAAATTTTCTTAACCTTATCATTTTTTTAATCTCTTACTATTCCCAAATATTCTTTCATTAATCATAGGCTTGGTACAATTACAACAACATTAAATATAGTTAAATTTGAGTCAAATCAGTCCGAATAAATAATCTAATAAGTGTCTTGTCGTATCTTTTTACCAAGAAAAATAAATTGGCACATTAATTTTCCTTCACCATGGTAGTGAATTGATTACAAGGAGGCTCATCAAAGTTTGATTAAACTCACTCCTAAGAATTTCAACAGCTTTTCAAGGATAGACTTGTTGTAAGTCTAAGTAAATCTTATAAAGAAGAGTTGAAAAAATATGATGAAAGGATGAAAGAACTAAGTAATCAAATCACTACCATGCAGAGCAGACTAAATGCAATCCAAGGATCTTGTCTGCCACATCCACACCACAGGGATTTCATAGTTTAAGTCAGCCAGGAGATGTAGGAGTGCATCAACCATAAATGACTTATTTAAATAATGTAACAAATTTTTTTTATTCTGCTTGATATTCCAGTAGATAGAAACGATGATAAGGATAAGGAAAATGATGAGGATGGAGCTGATGATGATGAAACATAGATATTTTTATGAAGAAAATTAGTTGTTATTTATTTGTATTGATATAATTTATTTTTCCTTTAAAGCAACAAACTGTTTATTTAATATAATTTATTACCTACTTGTGCTTATTTATAAATATATTTAAATATATAGTATATTTACATATATAATTATGGTTATTAAGGGTTTAATAGAATTTATTCAAATGTTTGTTGTTTATCGTTATTTTTAAACATATAAATAATATAAAACACGTAAAAACTTATGTAATAATCATACCTCAGAAAATATGTTTACCCTAGAGACTAGACAAGCACTACTTTACTTTATATTTCATTTCGAGTCTACCTAAATTTTTTGGTGCCATTTACCTTATGTTATATTTCATTTCAAGTCTGTCTAAATTTTTTGGGGCAATTCGAAAATTCTTACTTGTAGCAGATATATGTTTATATAACACCTTCTTCTATTTCCAATGCACTTGTCTTATTTTATGTTCTATGCTCTGTGCTTCAACTTTATCTGCTCTGATTCACTAGTACTCTCCTCTATTCTTTACTTTTTTCTATTCTTCTCTTTTGTCTTCTTTCCTTGCAATTCTTTTCCTCCAACTCAAGTAATATTCTAAATAGAAACTTATATACCATCATTCTCTCTAATATCATTTTCTTTCTTTTCTTCAACTTATATGTCATCAGTGTCTGCAATATCATTTTTTTCTTTTCTTTCCTTTTTTAAGTTTTGCTTTGCAATAACCTTATTCATTCCTAATCAATTGTCCTATTTTGTCTTCACAGGAGGGGACAACACTGCATTTCTTATGTTCTGGATCGATTGATCTTGAAGATAAAATATTCATGTTCAATGAAACTGATAATTAGAAGGTGTTCATTGAATCAATGAAATTGATAATCAGAAGAAGAATCAGCTTGTAGAGTTATAAATTGAAATTATTTGATTCTTTTTTCTGAAAAATAAAACAAATCTATCCATTGAAATAAAAATTTGTAGAGATAATTATTTTTTATGGATAAATTATCTTCTCTAAATTTATATTCTGCAAATTTATAATCACAAATTCACTCTATGTTTGAAAATTTATAATATGTAGATCACTTTTAAACTCTATTTGTTGACTACAATAAAACACATATAAAATTCATCACCAAAAATTATAGTAAATTTTTGTTATTAAATTAACAAATAATAACTAAAAATAATAAAAACAATTACTAAACAAAAAATTATATCTGTTAGTATGGCTCGGGGGTGTAGCCCCAGCTAACCTAACCGTCCATACGAATGGTATGGCTCAGGAGCCACAAAGAAGAGTGTGTTATGGGGGACTACCCCCTCACTACAAATTTAGTGTGGCACAAGGCGCTTTCCCCCTCGCCATACCTTTGTACGGTTTGGGGTTGACCCCCAAGCCACACGAATGGTATGGCTCAGGGTGGTTCCCCATGTCTTACCATTCATGCAGTTCAAGTGCTGGGTTCTTGAAGCCATCTATATGAATCTAGGTGAGGAGATGTCATGACTTGCTACTTGGGCTGGGACCGGCATAGTAACGATACTTCCCCGTTATTGTAAGCCTCTTATTCTTACCACCAATTTTATTTTATTCAATTGTACAAAAGCATAAAATATTATGTGTAATTATTTGTATTCACATAATTACTTACTCAAAAGAAATTACAATTTTGAATAATTTCTGTTACAAACATTTTTAATAATAAATAAAATGTATCTACCTATGTCTTCATTTCGACATCTAAGGAATTTTATAATTTAATCAATCATAAAAAATTATCAAACATCAAACCAACTATTTTATAAAATTAAATTAAATTAATCCAATCATCATATCATTCAATCAACGTAAATAATATCATTATAAAAATTATATAATTTACAAAAATTAGTCCCTGTAGTTGGCAGGGGATACTCTTTGTAAAAACCAAAAAAAATTCTAGTGATCATATTTATTCGTCAAATTCCAAATAAAAATCCCTATCCTGATCCTAAATGTCCTAATGGCCCTACTAAACTTAAGGGAAACAAAAAGCCTTCTAGCAAATGTAAGGTTCACGATAGAAACTCCCCACTACTCCTTAAGTGGGGTTCCCCTTCTTCTGCTGTATAAAAAAAAAAGGAAACAGAGAGTATAAGATAAAAATCTTAGTGCGCAAGTCAATCCCCGCCTTAATAAAATCCAAATACGTCAAAATAATAAAGCATACCCGAAGACTTTTATCATAAAACACAAAGGAAAGAAAATACATGCCAGAGAGAAACACATTCAAGTCCAATCAATCCAAACCAATGAAAATAGTACTTGTCGATGGCCAAAATACCTGGGAGCGCACTTAGGCCAACTTACCAATCATCAAACCCTGCCATGATGTACAACCTTATCCACTACGGTCTGGGCATCTCACTAGTCCTAATCCCAAACCCGAGCTCATCTCCCTACCAAGGGAGTTGTTGTCTCCACTCTTAAAGGTCAAGAAACCTATCAGTCAAGTTTACCACCTTAACATGAGAGAGAGTAGCATTCTGCTTAAACACAATCATGAATCAATTACTCACAAAATAACCAATAGTCATAATAATCAAATCCATACAATGATCAATGTTATTATCTCAAACGTAAAAGATATTCATCACATATTACATAATCATCTTTTCCCCTAATGTTTCCCGTTAGCAATTTTACATCAATATTCAAATTCATGCTCTCTCATAATAACTTTTTTGAATTCCTAATTGAACTCCTTCTTTCCTAACCATGAGTTTGCCTACCTTTCTACCTTATTACTTTAACACTAAGATAATATTAAAGAAGAGTTAATCCACTCACCAGGATCCTTTACAATATCATCTACACCAAATCCACGGGGAATTGAAGAGGAGTAAGATTCTATTAAAAGAATTTCTATGAAATGTTAAGGAAAGAATTGTCAGGCTTGTTTCTTATTTTAAATTCTGAAACTTTCTTGCCTAGAGAAAGACGAAGGGATCTAAGTGTAGGTCTTACCTTTTGTTTCTGAAGTGCCCAGGATGCTTGATCCATGAACAAGGGTGACCGTCCACGGTTTTGGTGAATATGTGCTTGGGTTCATGTTTGGGGAGGGGAAGGTATCCATGCATAGGTTCTTGTGAATGAGAGAGGAAGAGTGTTGGCTATGAATGGTTGATAGCGGCCATGTAAATGGAGTATTCATGCCTAGGTTATTATAGTTTTAATGTTTATTGGTAGATGATTATAATAGGTTTTAGTTTTAAATTAACTACAAGATAATTGTTTTATATTATAATTATCTATATTATTTTAAATATCTATATTATTTCAAATATATGAACCAATACTTTAGTTTTTAGGTTACCTATAGGATAAATGATACATATTTTAATTATCTACATTATTTTAAATATCTATGTACACAGCTGCCCTATATTTAATGTACCTTATTTTTACAAGTTAATAATATTATTCATCTCACATTATTAATATATATATAGGTAATCTACTTTATGGTCATCTATTAGTTTTTTTTTTTTTTTTGTATTTTGTGTCTTACAAATCCTCTTTTAAATATTAAGGCCACCTTATCTTTTTTGTCTTATCCTACAAGAAAATTGTGAATTAGAGATGAAAAAAAAAATCTGTCTCTAATTCATGAAAATTTTGTCTCTAATTGATTAGAGATGGAATTAGAGATGAACAAATTTCATCTTTAATTGTGGCATTCCAAAAATTTTAGACGAAAAAATAATTCTATCTCAGATTTAGAGACGGATTTTTCTGTCTTTAATTTGAGACAAAATATATTCTGTTTCAAATTAAGGACAGAATTTTCTATCCCTAATTCCGTTTTGAATCACTAATTTCTTTTTTTTTTTACTTTTTTTGTTAAGTTTGTGTCAATCTTAATCGCCGAATGTTACGTTTTTCATTTTTTATATTTAGTAGCAGTTCTATAATCGCCATTAATTGACATAATTATTTAGTGCCTTTTAATAAAATTATTTAATATGTAATGACAGTTTGTGGGTATATTGTGATGATTCTAAATGTCTCTAAAACCATATTCTTTCAATATTGACATATAACAGTCGTTGATAAATTATATATTCAATATAATTACTAAAGAAAATGTCATACAAAGTTAATTGAAGTAAAATGTAAGCTATTATATTCTAAAAATTTGTACATAATATTCCAACTAAAAATTTGTTCATAATATTCCAAAGTGTAAAAATGAAAAAACTACAAATCCTAGTTAGTTACACAGCTTTGGTTCATGACTTGACCCTGATGAAGGACAAGCATCACCATTTCCCTAAATAAATAAATAACATATCAAAGTTAAAATATGACCACAAAATTTAAGTTCAAAATCCAATACACCCAAATAAAATCTTATGTTCTAATCAGGAATCACACCAAGTTATATACACATCTTTTAAGTATATAACCAAATATTTATCCAAAGTTGTAATGTTAAACTTTATTATGTATAAAACTGCACACTCAGACACCT
Organism: Biancaea sappan; assembly: GCA_037074585.1. Lineage (NCBI taxonomy): Eukaryota > Viridiplantae > Streptophyta > Magnoliopsida > Fabales > Fabaceae > Biancaea > Biancaea sappan. Next base: position 40,165,184 of record CM073496.1, read on the forward strand.
GAGACAACCAAGTTATGAATCCCATGTCTCCCTAAAGGAGTCTAAGCATAGGGATTGATCCAGCTTACTTTTCCAATCCATGCCTTCAATTCCCTGTGCAGTTTCTATTTCACTAGTATATTTTACATAACAAAATCCATTAGAGATGCCTGAAAGTCTATTAATCATTACTCTAGCTCAAAACAACAAACATTAAACCATTAACATACTCTATATACTATGAAGTTGTCACTTGTAAGTGACATGGTGTAGCCAACATTTACATCCAACTCAAAGAATACTTTTACTTTTCTAAAATAAGAAACCAAATATATAAGTCTCTAAAGCCCACTACACACCCAAAAAAAAAGTTTATAGATTCAGAGTGTAAGCCCACAGACAAGTAGTCAACATTGTTGGGAAAAGATCAACTGTATTGGATTTCATTGTTCACTTCACTCATCAATTTCAACAAATTCTGATTAATACTCAACTGATTATAGAGAAAAATATTCACATGGAAGAAATCTCATTCTATCCTTAAGTTACATGCATACCTTATGTGAAAGAAGTGCATGAATAGTTGAACACAATCACTCTATACCTACTTGTCTTTTTCATAAGTTTATTCAAATGAAATGAGTATTGAGATAAGGTAGCAAGAACAGCTTTTGAAAAATCCAAAATAATATGATCAACTAAGATATATTAAAAAGTTGGACCTAATAGATTACCAAAATGAAGAATAAAGCACATGTAATTCCATTATAATTACATGCCAGAATCTTGTAATACACTTTACAGTCATAATGCCAAAAAAAAAAAGAAAAAAAAATTAGCGTTTACCATATTTTTATCACTGATTGACATAAATAATTTTGCATACATTAACAAATATTAAGCTAAGTTTGAAATGAGAACACAAAAAAGAAAGGAAAAGAAAAAGAGTAGAACATTTCAGTAAAACATTTATATATGTATGCATGTCCCATAATAACAGATAAATATTGGAACATGCCAAAAATAAAAAAGAGGCACTTGCAGTCTAAAACAGAAAGGAAGAAGACCCATACCACAATGCTGTATAAAGAGACCTTGTGAGGCAGGTGCACAGCACATTCAAGAAGGAATTGCATAAATACAGGGAAGTAAATAACTATAATACTGACATGTGAATATAACAAATTCTCAAGTCTATGTCATCTCAAGTCTTGAAATGTTGGAAGAAAAATACTCTGTGGCAACTAACAAGGGACTATATCTTATTACTAATATTATTGTTTTGATTCAGTTATCAAAATTTTAATTGTACAATTTGTTAAATCATGATTATTTATATTTTAGTTCAGTTACAAGTCGTTTAGATTGTTTGCCCAAAAATAGGAATAGTCAGTCCCAGGAAAATTAGCTCCTATCAACAATTACTCATAATGAAACAAGAGTTATTTTCCTTGCTTTCCACTTGGAGTTATATGTAAAGCAAATTAGAGACATTTAAATGGTCCAGTGTCTAGTGAGCTCCAAAAAAAAAAATTCTACAAGCATTTGGGTTTTTTCATTCCTAAGCATTATATCCTTATCTGGCCTAAGTAACCATCCTATTAATTGGTAAAAGCCAGAAGAAAAGAAAGCTCTAAAGTTTTCACCTAACAACTCAATGTCTCCAGAAAGCATGCATCCACCATACAAATATAGGGATAAGAAGAACACATTATACTTACTAAATATTAGTTTGAGAGTGTTCTAGCTCTCTTTGAAAGCCATTTTCTTTATCATTCTGGCCATTTTCTTTATCATCTGTCACAATATACTTATATTTGTCTATTTCACATGGGAATGGAAACATCCTTTAAAAAGAATCATATACAAGTTCCAACATATAAAACATTACAAGCTAAAATCAATACTTTTCCTTATTCACCAATATATCATTCCAATGCAGCACGAGTATTAAATCATTTTATTTCATATAGCTAAGTTTTTAATTCCATTGTCATACTTTCTAAATTAGAAAAGTCAATTCAAGTAACCTTAAATATCATTTTCTCAATCGTATCCCTCTATTGCTTCTCCTTGCTCTCGGTTTAGATCCATTTTTCCAACCTTTATGTTATTAAATTCTCCCCCTATAATTCAGTAACAACAAAGTAATTGACTACAGAAGGATAACAGTCATGATTTGCAAAAGAGAATCATGGAAATTAGTTTTCTCACTTAGCTGTCATGCTCTCCTATATCATCACCATGTGCCACCATTTTTGTCTTCTCTCTTCTCTCACTTGACTTCTCTCCTTTCTAACCGAGACTTGAATGGTGAAGGGGAAGAAGATGGAAGAGAGGGGAATCGACCATAAGCGAGGTGGTGGCCAACAGTAGTGCTTGCTCACTCCTCTCTCATAGATGCTATCTCTTTCTCTCTGATTTCTCATAGCTTTGACTTCAGCTCAAACAACAGGGAACAATCAAAGGAGAAAGAGGAAGGGAAAGATTCGTTGATGGTGGGGCTTCTATTGACCCTCTCCCTCACACTCGATCTTCCTTTTTTTATCTCTATTTCCTCTCTCAATCTCCCTTCTCTATATGTGCAAAATGAGGGATTGGGTCTCCTCCTTAGCTCCTTGGTGGATGGCTGTGGCACCAACTTGTCAAGATGGAATTCACAGGTATTACTAAGAGCATTTACAATGGTGAATCTTAATTGAGTTCTTACGGGTCTCATAGTGCCACATCAGCTTAAGCCACTCTCCATCACTTTAAGCAACTCTCCACTCCAGTGGTTAACTTCTTAAAAATCCATAAATCGGTCGTACAATCAACTCTCCACTACTTTAGCATTTATTACTCTCTACTAACTCTACTAACATTTATTGTAAGTTAATTAATTTATTATTACTTTTTGTATGAGAACTGTTCTTACACGTGGCAGTTAACGTTGTGGTGAACTGAAATAAGAATCAGTTTTTAAACTAAGAACTCTTTAAGAATTACCACTATAGATGCTTTAAAGAAGCACTCTCATTCCCAAAATGAGAGGCTTCTTTAAGAAGTTATATTTTTTTCTTTTTTTATTATTACATATATTTTATTTTAATCTATCCCTTTTATTTTTTAAATTAAATTATTATTATTATTATTTTATTACTTTATTGTTTATACGGTATTACAAATTACTGAATTTTTTAAAAAATAAAATTTGAATTAAAATTTAGAGACGGAAATAAGGATAGATTTTTTGAGACAGAAAATTCTGTTTCAAACTTCTTCTGTGATTATTAAATTTTTTTTACAAAATTGAATTAAAAATTAAAGACAGAAATAGGGATAGACTTTTAGAGACAAAAAAATCTATCTCAAATTTCGTCTCTGATTATTAAATTTATTTTTAAAAAATTGGAGATAGAAATTCAAAACGACCAATCAGAGATGAAAAATTTTCGTTCCAGAATTCATTTCTAATTATTTAAACTTTCCTTTCATTTCAAATCTAAATTAGGGATGGATTTTCAATTGATTAGGGATAGAATCTGAGATGAAAAATTTTCATCTCTGATTTGTGTTTTTTTTATTTGTGTTTTTTTGTAGTATTAGAATAATTGAGTTTATTTTATCACTTAGTTCCACTTAATCCTGTTTAATTGGAATTTTATTTAATTGGATTAACCATATCCTATTCCATTTAATTCAAATGCCCACTATTATTTTTTTTTTGAGGGTATGCGTCCATCTCCTTATGCAAATATTCAATTTGTTTTATCCTAATGTAATTACTATGGCTTAATTTAAATTATATTTTATTAAACTTTTTTCTTATCCTCTTATGATCATATATCTCCTATCCTTATCCTTTAGGTCTACACATCTATCATGTATGGAGTTTATCTAATGCTTCTTTAAAAGCTAATTAACCCTTGTATCTTTATCCCTTGTTCACCTATTTGTGCTTCACCTCATATCATCTAGAAGTCTTATCATTATCGACAGAATATGATATTTTATTTATTTATTTAAGGAAATAAAATAATCCAACTAATGATACAATAATTAAAAAAATTACAAATTATAAGTTAAAAAGAAAAAAAAAGTGAAGAAGACATAAATAGAAATTAAAGCACAAATAGCCAAGAAAAAGTAAACAATTATCAAGTAATAACTCATATTTACGAAACGAAAAGTATCACACTAATGTACATATATATATATATATATATGGGATGTGCATCTTGTGCTTGTCTCTTAACTTTTAGTCACGGTTTTTAACTATGGCTAAAACTTTTATAGTGTTATAGAAAACTTTTGTCAACACTTTTAGCCACGGTTTTAACTATTACTAAAGATTTTAGCCACTGTTAGAAACAAGAACAAGCACAAGCATGGGATCCGTATGTATTTTGAATAGGAAACTTGAATACTTATATCAAATACCAATCTGTTCTCTTTTCTGCATTCAGCCCCGTCATATTTGGCTGTGAATTTAGAAGCTCTCTCTATTTTTCTCGACCTTCTCTCTCGAATTTCTCTACCTTTGTTTTTTTATTTGTTCTTCGCTCTCTATTTCTAGGCTTTCTGATCGTTCTCTCGCTGTCGTCAACATTTGTGCTTTCTCTAATGCTCCCTTCCTCACTCTCCGACTATTTTCTCTCTAATTTCTACTGCCTAAAAAAGGACCCCCTTTCTCTTGGTTCTCTACTCTATTCACCGAAAAGAAAGGGAAGAAGATTGTGGCTCCGTATCTTGTCGTTTCCCTACTTCGTCGCCCTCTCCCTCGCCATCGCGAGTCCGTACTGCTTGTGATATAATCTGATACTAATAAGCAAAAGACATGCATGGACTCTTTTTTTTTTTTAGATATTTCCTAATTTTCATTTTTATTTTTAAGGACAAAATTACATGTTACATTATTCTATTTGCTTTAGTTTGAATTCTTTATATTTTATTCAACCTCTATTAACACTTGTTTCCTACCTAAATGAGTAATACCATTTGAGTGATTCACGTCTAGCCTTACTAGGCTATCATTTTCGTTATTTATTTATTATTTATTATTTAATTTTCCTTTAATTACATTTGTTTAAGAGAAATTTTTTTCTTTACTTTCTCTACAGTCAATTTCCTTGTATTTTAAACATTTAATTAACTTTTAAAGCCTCACATTATTTTTATTAAATAAATCCTTACCTATTGGTCTCATTTGGTGTAATTTTATTTTTATTTTTGTTTTAGTCGCTCTAGCCCGAATCACAATTCATTCATAAGGTAAGCATCACATAATACCACGCAGTTTATACAACTAAGTCTATAGCTCATGCTTTTCACATACACGCCCAGATGAAAAATCCACAGCCAAACATAAAAATTTAATATACACTACAAAAAAAGGATCAGAGATGAAATTTTTTATCTCTGATTGAAGGACAGAATCTGAGAAGGATTTGGATCCGTCTGTGACTTAGAGTATCAAATTTTTTAGACAACTAAATAATCCATCTCAGATTTCTAAGACGGACAAATTTTGTCTCAAATCTAACACGGTATATTCCTTCACTGAATCCGTGTTTGATTAGAGACGGATTTTGGAGCCAGATAATCCATATCTGAATTAGAGTGAATTCTGAGACGAAAAATTTGTGTTAATTTAAGATGGATGTTGCAGCTGGATATTTTGTCTCTAATTAAAGACAGAATATCCATCCCAGATTTTCACCCCTAAATAGAGACAGAATATCCGTCCCAGATTTCCATCCCTAATTAGAGATAGATAATCCATCCTAGATTTTAGCCCCTAATTAGAGATGGATAATCTGTCCCAAATTTTCGCCTCTAATATCCTGACCAATTTATTTATTTTTAACAATAATATGAACCTGTATATTTAAAACAGTTATATAAAAATGAAGAACAAACAATAAAGGAAAAACCATCTATAAAAAATAAAGAAATGTTGGTACATAAAAAAAGTCGTTCATCCAAATATAACATAAAAAATCTAATCTAAGGGATGATCTGGGGGTTGGTTCTCGTCGTCTTTAGAAATGCGTCTTCTATATACTCCATATAGCGGTTCATCATGTGCCGAAACTGATCAAGCTGGGATGCTTATATCTGTATCAAGTGAGATCACTCCTTTAATTGAAGGTTCGCTGTGGCAAGCTGCTCTTATTGAGTCTTCAGCTGCTCCATCATAGGCTCCATGTGGCGTTGTAGCTCCTCCTCCAACTGAGGATGTAGACTGAATGAATCAACTTGGTGGCTCGAGGAACCTTTCTGACGCGTCTTAGACCCTGTGCTGAAGATCTGCCCCTTCTTATTCTTCCTTCCAACAGCCTGTAGCCACAAGGCTGTGTCGTCGGCCTCATCATCCTCATCTTTGCCACTTGCACCAGTTACGGATGCCTGGGAGGATCTCAACAGTGTGTACCCCTCTTGTCAAACTCCAAACATTAGAACCTTATAATACAAATTTGAAAAAAAGATTATGATACAAATTTGAACCTCAAGTATACGTACGTGGACTCCCTAGGACCGATCGTCAACAAATTCGTCTGCGTTCCTTTTTTTGGGAGTGTGCATGAACAGGTCTACCAGACGAGGCTTCCTCCCAATTTCACTCTCCTGTAACTTATAAGATTAAAAATTTTCCAAAATTGCTTCTAATAGAAGAAACATGTGTGAAACTAAAAAAAATTCCAAAGAAACAACATTGTAATACCCAATTGGTATGGTGTGACATATGCTATACTTGCTCTCTAAATACCATTATCTTCAACTTCCTAATGAAGTAAACTATTGAATTATGGCAAAGAATACACAGAAACACAGAGAATCAGAGGAATGAAAATTATATTCATTCATATACGTCAGTAATAATATAATTACAACCAAGTATATATAAGTTCAGCTTCATAACAGAATAATAAAACTAACTTTAAAAAAATGGAACAGAAAATTGGAAGCAATAAAAAAAAGTCTAAAGGAAAAGAACACGAACCTTGGATGGACAACAGTTGGGATCAAGTTTAATCCACTGAGCCAACCTTCTTCAGCTAACAATTTGAAATATTGGTGTGGATTAATACTGCAAATAAAGTGAATCAACTTATGGAATTAATATTGGAAGCAGAAAAAAAAAGAGACAATGGTATTAACTGAGGAAGAGACGAGAGGGAGATAGAGAGACAGAGGGAGAAAGTACCAGAGGCAATTGGGCACAGTGAACAGACGTGGAGGTCAGCACCAGAGATGAAGACTAGTGGCAGAGAGAGAGGGAACACTTGATCACAGAGAGAGAGAATAAGAGAATGCGAGAGACAAAGTCGCGGGGAAGGAATTTTGGGGATTTAGAGTTCAAATTAGGGACAGAATTCTAAGACATAAAGTTCCATCTCTAACTAAGGGTATGACATCATTTTACTAAAACCAATCTAGGACAAAATTTTGATACAGATATTGCCGTCTCTAAGAAACTATATGACGTCATTTTACTAATATTATTCTGAGACGAATTTTAGACACAGATATAATCCATGTCTAAAATTTTATAATTGAAAACAAAAGAGTAATAAAAAGTTAGCCACGGAATTTAGAGATGCCATAATTCATCTCTAAAATTAGGGACAAATATTCATTCAAAGACAAAATAAATCTATCTCAGATTCTATCTTTGATTTGTACTTTTCTAGATTCGTATCAAGGACAGATTTTGTTGAGATCAGAGTCAGATTTTAAGACAGAATAAATTCGTCTCTGATTTGGGCTTTTTTTATAGTGATACCTAGCAAATTCTAACTACGGGTATCATAGGAGCAATGCCCACCACACATTATTTAAGTACAATAAGTGTATCAGACCAACCTTTTCACATGATATTTTAAAAAATAAATAAACATGTATCGAGCCATTTATTTTGTGACTAACTGTAGTAGCGGTGTAGTAGGAATTAACTTTTAGATTACATTCAGTAGGTGTCTAATTAGCGACTATCCATTTAACTACTATAAAAAAATCCATAGCAACTCAGTAAGAAATCCTCTTTTCCTACTGAAACTCATATATATCATTGACTGGGTTTTCTATAGGTATGAAGCCACTTTTTTTGTAGTAGGTTTACATAATAAGTGGCATTTTTTTTTGAAGTAGGAACATCGCCACCATTAGGGTTTGTTGCCCTCCATTATGTCATCAAACCTTTGCCGATACCAAGTTTTCTTATAGGTGTCTTCTCATTAGAATCAAAGGAAATGTGTACCTTAAAGTATTCAGGCTTACTAAGGAGATGCATCAGGGTATCAAGAGGTTTTATAAAGAAAAAAAAAGATTTTCTCCTAATATTATGCAACAATATTTATTAGCAAACTTTACCTTGTACTACCAATCTCAATACCAAGGAACAAAGTTGTAGTGCTAGTGATGGTCCAAAGAAGAAAATCTTACTTTTTTACATGCCACAAAAAAGGGACTCATCATAGTCCACCTGAAATAATAATATCAAATGGAAAAAGATAAATGTTGTGATTTTCAAAAAGGGATAGCCAATAAAGTTCTTAGTGAGTTTAGACAAGCAAAGCAATACAACCAGCTAAAATACAACTACGAGGTTTGTTAGCATTATTAATTATATATATATATATATATATATATATAATTTTATTAATAATATTTTAGCACTAATAATTATTTGAGTGGACTAACATATTAAGTATTGTATATTTATGCACATTTTGGGACATATATATTGAGTGCTATCGTTAATTAGATCTATGATTAGACCTTCATATATTGTGTTAGAGTGACCTATTTGATATATTTATATATTTGGTATGGGGTGTTAGTGAAAATAATTTTATGTGTAGACACCCGACTCTAAATAATAACAGTGATGAGATGTTATTATAAAGGGGTTAACCCATGGTATGATGGACATGGTAGTGATTCCCTATGTTATACGAGGAAGACTTGCTTTTAGTAAAAACTAATGTGCTATTTGGTTCGACAGCCAAGGAAGAGAATAGAATGGAATTTCAATATATAGTATTTCTTCCTGTGTTTGGTTGGGCTGACTAATGGAAGGGTTGAAAAAAAAAGGTTTTTCCATTGTATTTTTCGTTGCTCTTTCGATAGAAAAACGCGTTCCTGAATGGAATCTGGGATATTAGATGGTTTTGTCCTTTACTCTACTATGCTCTGGTCACTCTCCCTTCTCACTCTTCTCTTTCTTTCTCTCTCTCTCTCTCTTCTTCCCTTTCTCTCCTCTACCTCCTTAATGGGTTTATCGGGAAGTTCCCATAAGTAGTTTTGAGGCTTCCCACTATCAAGTTCTTGGATCTAAGATATAATGAATTTGAAGGGACAGTGCCTAGAGAACCATAATCGATTTGTGTTTGATATTTCAGGCAATTTCGAGAACTCTATGATGTCGGTTATCGTTCTTGTAATACCCCAAATTTTAAGTAAGGTGGTGGACCTTGAAATTTGGAAAGAAAAATTTTGAGGAATTAAGAAATTTTTAATTTTGAACATATAATGAGGATTAATTTGCAATAAAAGATTCTTGAGGACTTATTTCAAATTTTCCAAATTTTGGTAGGAGAATAATTTTTAGTGAGAAGAGTGAGAGAAGAAATGGTCAAGAATAATTTTGAATATTGAGTATGGTTATAATTTTTCTTTCAAGACTTTGAGGACCCAAATAAAAACTTAATTTGAAGGAGGTTGTCTTGAGCAATTCTAGCAAACAGATACTAACATGGCACATAGAGATGGTGCCATTTGTGCCAACCCCCTTGAGATAAAGCCACATGTCCCATAAGGAGAGGGAAGCTATTACAGATTAAAAAAGAAGAAAGAACAAACATAAGGAGTGAATTAACAAGCAAAAATCAAAGGAAATGGTAAGGAGACAAGGAATAGCTGGTTATGTTTCTGCAGAACTTTTCTTTACTATTATGAACGGTTTAGATTATGTGAGGCATGAAATGAATTCCAATGGTCATAAAATTTGGTATGTAGCTAAACATAGTGTCCAAAAGTATGCCCGAATTATGTCAAAATTTTTCTAGACTCGTTTGTTACCCTTAATGCACCTAAAACATTAGCTGAAAATTTGAGAGTATGGAAATAAGACTAATCTGTCATGGTTCTGGTTTTATGTGTTTTTGGATGAACAAATCAACTTCTAAATTTATGAAACTTTGTGGAGAGATTTTTCATAGTGTGGTAATCGGATCTGGAAAGTTTCATGACATTTTGATAAGGTTAACATGGTAAAAACTATCTATAAACACAATCTAAACTCTCTGCAGAGACAAATCTGGGCAGTTTAGGAAATTGATTTGGTTTGGGTAGTTAAAGACCTCGTTTTGATATAAAATTTTTATGGCACTTAATAAGACATGAAACTAATGATTTGAAAAATTTCAATGCATTTGGACATGGTTAGGTGGGTCTATCAAGCATAAAATAGTATCTACAGCAAAATTAGGCAATTCTGGCATAGGGTCACTAATGTGACCATTACAGGGGTTAAGCGGTGGAGTTTTAAGCTGAGATTTTTATCCTATTATACCAACAGATGATTTAGTATATATGTCAAGTTTTGTGAATTTTGGAGCTATAATCATTATCAGAAATTTTATAAAGTTTAGCTCCAAAACTAGCAGAAAAATAGAACAATGTTGGATGCTTGGTAATTAAGTTCTAAATTAGTGTTATTTCCTTCTTGGCTTATTTTCTAGCTCTCCTATGAGTTCTTTGGTACCTCCATTTGGTTTAGAGTGTGGGAGCCTTGTTCGTATTTGAGGTGAGTGGGTTAATGCTTCCTATAGCTAAGTGTTTTATTTAATGATTCTTGCATCATAGTGAAAACATGTAGCATATCCAATTTAAGGGGTGATGATGATTAATACATAAAAGTATGTTTTAATTCATGTTGATAATATCTCTTGAATGAAATAGTGGGATATTTAAACAAATGAAACTTGTGTAGCCTTATGTATATAACTACTTTCTTTTATGGGTGGAAATGTGAATGATGAAATTCTAAAAATGTTTATGCTATATATATATTTCTGTATTAGATTGATTGGTAAGAAAACTTAGAAAAATGTGTATGTACATATACATTCTATTATTCTTAAGAAAAGTAATATATATATATGTACATATGGAACACATAAAATTTCATGTCTTCCTTTAAGAAAGCATATATGTGTGTGTATATATATACACACACACACATAAAGTGATATTCATACTGTTTTAGTCATGAAGTATATGTACATTTATATATATACATATAACCATTTAGAAGAATACTTGTTGGGTAGTTTTGGCTTGTCAATATATATATATATATATATATATATAAATGTATACATACACATTTTTAAAGTAAGGAAGCTGTGGTTTTTCTGGATATTAAGTTCATCATTTTATAAGGAAAACTTTTATGTAGAATGATTATAAGCTCTCATTTATATGACGTATTGTGAATAATGAGATTGTATTATGGGTCGTGGATAAAGTATGAATTGAATTGAGATATGAGTTATTTTGATTGTTGAGTTATTTATCTATGGATGGTTGAAAGATGTTATGGATGAACATTTGTTTTTGGTATGAGATATTGATTGTGATTTTGCTTGTTTTTTTCAGAAAGAATAGAAAGACATGGTGGTGCACCCCATAGGAAAATCTATACAGAGCTATGAGGGTAGAGATTTATAAATGGAGTGATAAGGGTAGATGCGGCAGGGGCCGTGGGCAATGGTTCAATGGTACCCTAGACGACCCAGTTAGTACGGGAAAATTTATGTAATTGATTGAATTTATTTATTGTTGTGAATTGTTTTGAATTATGCTATATTGAAATGTGATTGATTTATTTGAATGTTATTGAGAACTATTCTGGGTAGTATTGCTTCGTGTCACAATTGATTTATAAATGATTGATACATGTTATCATTATGATTCATGATAACCATTTTTTGTCATAGTTTAGTGTTGTCCCCTCACTGGGCACGTGGTTTGCTCATACCTTTCTTATAAACATTTTTAGAGTTGTTTGTTTGAAGATGAGCTTCCTATATGAAGTAAGGATTCATAGCTCAAGACCCCACTTGAAACTGGGGATAGCTAAATTCCCATTCTTGTGTCTTTTGTTTTTACTCTAGAGTCGCTTCGTGATTGTGTAGGTAGCTTAGGACTTGGATTGTTGTATTTATGAATTGAGGAATTATGTATATAAATGAAGTAACTATATTGTTGATATGTTTCTAAATATTTCAAGTCATTTACTTGCTATGATAGAATGCAATAAAGGCAAAGAACAATACTTCTTTTTTAACACAGTCGGATATATATCTATAAATATGCGAAAGGAAGATTTTTTTAAATAATTACTTACATTCATTTATTTATTATTAGAATGATTTATATGCTGGCTTGATAAAATGGATTAGGTTCCAAAGTGAGGTTAGGCTCACTCTCGTGCTGGTCACCTGCCCAATGTGGGACTTGACAGTCCTTGCAAACAACAAGTTCCATGGGTCCATTGAAGCTTATGGAGATGGATGGGGATTGAGTTTAACAAGGACCAAAATGAATAAATTGAAAAAGTTTATAGGAATTGATTTTAATAAAAAATAAAATATATTCTCAAATTAGGGACCCATATGAAGTAATAAAAGAGTTTATATCAAGCAAATGACAAAAGAAAAATTTTAGCTAGGGACTTAATAAATAAAACACTTTTTGGGCAAAGAACATAATCTTTAGGGTTCTCAAATTTTTATAGTAAAATGAGAAAATTATATTCAAAGGGTAAAATAGTATATTTACTCACCCTTTTCTTTTCTATTGCATAGTATTTTCTATTGCAAATCCAACAACTTTTTTTCCTTTTCATTTTCTCTTTTCCATTCTTTTTTCCTTTTTATTTTTCTTTTCCTTTCTATTCATACTTTGTACTACAAACCAAATGAGCTGTAAATGTTCATTTGTTTTTTCCATTAGATCAAAAAGTGAGAGAAAGTCACTCATATCTTCCTATAAAAGCCTACCGTAAGCTATGTTCGGGTTACAGTGGATCAATGTATGCTTTTGTTTCTTTATTATTATGTGTTTTTATTGCTTATCAAGATTTGCAAACAGTAGAATTATGATTTAAGAATTTTTTCGCATTTTGAGTTTCCATAATTCTAGACTATTTAGCCTTTGTTTATGAAAATTTTTTTCAAGGTCTACATTGTTTTCTTCAAAAAAAAAGTGTATGCATATTAACAAATTATAAAATAGCTAGATTTGACTTGGACAAGGTATTCCATGCAAATAGGGACTAGTCATTGAACTGGTAACCGGTAGTAATTAAATATATATATATATTAATTTTATATTAATAAATTAAGAAATTAACTTTTATTTTTATTAAAAAATAGTATTATATTTATATTTATATTAAATATGAAAAAAATAATGTGGTCAAATGAGTTTTCCTTCAGACTTTCTTGATTTTTCCAAGATTCTCACATTACACACACAACATCATCAGTATGCTACTGCCTGCCATACTTTTTGATGCCAACATTTCAGTTTTATTGCTTTTTGCCTTTTTCTTTCTTGATTTCTCTGCCATTCTTCATCTTCTCCCTTCTTCCTCTTTAAACAGTCTAGTGGTTTGTACATCTCTCTGGTGGTCTAGTCATGTAATACCATAGATATTACGGTTTAGTTTAAGTACGCAATTTGGGTAAGTGAAAACTTTTCATGAATTAAGGAGCTTCGACTAAAGAAACAAGGGTCCTAACGTTTAATAAAGGCTAAGGTGTGCCCTTCAGCAAGTTTTACAATGGGAAATAAAACATATGTGGTAAGTGTAGGAAGAACGTGTAGGGATTAAATTAAAAAGAAATGAAAACATAAAGTACTCATGAAAGAGGATCGAATAGGAACCTGTGAGGGAGAATGGCTTTTATGAGGATGGGATTATGAATCTTGTACCATATAAATATTGAAATTGAGGCTAGAGTGGGTCTTGGGGTACCAAGAGGGACTAAAGTGAATGAATGCGGAGTTTTTGGCTTTTTGGTGGAAGTGGACTAGAGTGATGCATATTTTATAGAAGTATAGTTGAGTATCCTAATCTTGATCAATTCTTCTTATTATTTCATAAGATCCTAAGTGATGTGATTCTTCTAAAGGGACCAAAGTGAAAAGATGAAAGTGGAGCCCACACCACATTATCTTAAACACCTTTCATTTTCATTCCCAACTTCTCCCGAAACTCTCTCTCCCTCTCTTTGGCCATACTGCCTAAGGCATTTCCTCCAACTTTCCAACTATGCATTTGATTAAGGATTGAAGCTAAAGAAGCTTGGGAGTTGTGGTAAGTGAATCATCATCATCATCTTCTTCTTCTTTCATTCAAGAGGCAAACCCTAGATGAGGAAAAATTGGGGAAAGTGGGATATAAGGTTCCCATTGCAAAATTGGTGCATTTTGATTGTTCTAAATTGATGGTAAAGGAAAACCATGGTTAAATGTAGTAAAATCATTGGAAGAAACTTAAGATGTTGGAAGACTGGAATTTGAGAATTTTAAGATTATGGGATAATCTTGAATATTTTTGTTATAATCTTAAACAATGTTGAAATTGATCCTTTAGAATGTTTTGAAGTGGTAAAAACAAGTAATTAATGACCCAAATTGGTTGATTGACCTTTAGTATGATTTTTGGAGGCAAAATGAAGATTTTAGAAGCTTTTCTCATAGCATGGCGGAATGCCCAATTCTGGGCTCCTGAGGTGCCAATATTGGCATCCAATGTGCCCATGTGGCCGAGAAGAACAACCTTGGTGCTCCAGGGTACCAATGTTGGTACCTAGGGTGCCAGCTCCCAGACAGCAACTGTAAGGCAAATTCAAATTGTCATAACTTCTTCATTTGATCTTCTTTTTTATAAAATTATTGGAAAGTCCTTTAATCTAGTTTCTAGAGAAATAAGTTTCATTGGAAAATTCCTTACCATTTAAGAGTTATGTCCAGCAAAGTGATCAAAGGTCAGAATTAGAATTAAGAATTTTCCTATTTTGTGAACTTAACATGTTTTTATATGGTTATCTTATAGGGATTAATTCTTTAATGTGTATTTCACATCTTTTGGGGATGGAATAACTACCTTGGAGTAGAAGTGATGGACATAGCCCTACCTTGCTTGGTTTTTTTTCTAAGATTATTTTCCTTAGTAACTTCGAAGATTTTGTAAGTACGTTATGAGTTCATGGGATGCTTATTGTGCTTAAGTTTTCATGGGATTAAGAATGACATAAACATGCATATGTGTGTTTGTTGACTTGAAATGCATGATTGTCATAAGTTATAAGTGGAAAGATGTGTGTTGAGTTCTCAATTTAGTACCATTTTGGTGCTAAATTCCCTCTATTTTTTGTCTCTTTCTTATTGGCTTATGATTCTTAAGTTTTCTTAAAGCTTTTAATAAATTGAGTTATTTCATGACTCTTTGCTTCTAATATTTAGTGTTGTGTTGTTTTTATTGTAGGTTGAGTTGGTGCAAAGCTTGTGCAAGAGAATGGACCCTGTCAGTGGAAGAAGTTGCTTGCTGTCTCCCACAGCTATAGCGGTGGATGCTGAAAAAAATCAATTTTGAAGTCTTCCTATCTGCCAACCATCGTTATAGCAGTGGAACCTGAAAAAAAGTGTTTTAAAACCATTCTCTCTACCTTCCACCACTATAGCGGTGGGTCACATTCTACAATGATTTAAATAACGTCAAAACAGTTTTTTAGGTCATTCTAAGTTAGGGGAAGGCTAGAGGACGCCGATTTTGTAGAGGGAAAAAAGGAATCCAATTCCAAAGTGATTTCTGTCAACCCAACCTTGGATTCATAGAGTTATCTGTTACTGTTTTCTATAGTTTTATGGCTATGAGTAGCTGATTTTCTCATTCTAGGGTTGCTATGAACCTAATCTCTGATTAGGAGTTGTTTTCTCTATGACTTTGTGATTTCAATTTAATAAATATATTCCTTTCATTCATATTTACTGTACTTGTTGTAAAATTGGCCACTTTATGATTTGTTTGTTGCTTTCATCCAACTTTGGCGAGGGAGATGTTGGTAGAACACTGAGTGAATAGGGTGAGTGGTTGAACCTTAGGGGTTTTTCTTGTTAATTAATAGGAATATTAATTAACCTCATTTAATCAAAATAGGTTAACTTTTATCTGGCTTAAACTCACATAAGGGATTTTGTTAGAGTTGAGTAGCTTAACTTAGGTTCGGGAGAATCACTTTAAGCCAATAGAAAACCTAAGATTAATTATATAATTGAATTGAATCACAGATATTAGGGAGAATTCACAACTCTTAGGATAGGATAAGGGGATTAGTAACCCTAGGTCTTTTAATTAATTCAATTTCATCTGAATTTGTGCTTGCATCCTCTTTAATTGTGAAAAATATAAAAATATTTTATCTTTTGAATGCTACCTTTTAATTTTCAAGTGAAAGCTAATTTTAATCCAAATTAGGTTGTCTAACTGTCCTAGAGTACTTAGCATGTTAGTCCTCATGGGACTATATCTTTGACTCATTTTATCACTGTATTACTTATGCGACTGGTGTGCTTGCTAAATTGCCTAACAACGTGGTTATGAAATTGTGCATTTTACACTAAGTGATAAATCATGAATCAATCTTGTTAAGAATAGTGGCTAGTGTGCAATGTGGTATTGAGAATGACTTATGTAATCATGTGTATCTAGGTAAGAGTTATGTGAATGATCTTATTTTAAGAAATTAAATTGTCATGGATGTATCTCATGCTTTGTATGAATGACTCGAGCATGTAATATAATGTGAGACCTTGTGTTTGTGTTTGTAAATGTGTATATGGCCTTCGGGCAAGTACATGACCTTTAGGTTAAAATACGAATTTCTACATTCCTCTTTTAATTGCCCAAGGAGTACATTCTCATGTCTTCATCTATGAATTAAGAGGTTTGTTAATACATAAGGAATCCATTGCATACTAAGGAGTTAAAGCATCTGTTTACTATTGTAATGAAACCTTAAAAATATTTAGGAAACCTCAACCCTTAGCATGTGTGGAGATATTATACATGATAAAGAAGCACATGTGGTAATTGTATCAATCAAGAGAGGAATGTCCGAGATAGATCTATGTCGAAAGGACATGTGTCGATAGACACATTGTCAATGGGCACCGTTAAACATAAATTTGTGGTTTGTCACGTGTGAGGGAATAAATGCAGGAAAAGACTATGTATGGCTAATGATAGCCAAGGAAACATTATGTAAATTCGCACCCCATATGTAGACGTATATAGTGGGGGTCTGCGAGGCAATAAGGGGGCACAATGTGATGTAGAGTTAAGGATAGAAGAAGAAAGAGGAGGATGGGAGACCCGTGATTGTTAATAGTGTTCATGTGAAATTGTGAAATGTATTGTGTGACCATACTATATGTATTATGTTTATGTGTAGTGAATTGTGATGACGAATGATCTTGTTTGCACTGTGTTTATGGATATGCAAAATTCTTGAGCATAGTTTACTAAAAATTTGAACATATGATATTATGAATCTAGATAATGTATTAAACTGCCTTATGCTTGACACTTGATGTTATTGCCTGACCATTGCTAATGCTTATGTATTTATGTATAAATTATAACTATTGCCATGCATAGTAGGGCTATTGTTGGGTGAGTCTCATGGTTTGGACTCACCTCTTCATAGTTTTAGGTATAGAGAGCCCTACTTCTCGTGTCCTGTGCTTTCGAAGGACGTCCCCTTTGTTCAGGGTACGGCAATGTCAGACCCTCCTCCGTTAGCCGGTCCAACTGGCCAGTCTAGTCCACTTTTTACATCAATGGTAAAAATAGAGTTACTATGAAACAAAAATAAAACCAAAATTTAAATAAAAATAATAATAAAATAATTTAAAAAATGCTTCATGTAGATTAGATTCCATAGTTAAACCAAACTAAATTAATCTAACAGCATCACGTTATAGACGATGGTTGGCAAAAATAGCAGATAAGTTAGCTGAAAGTTTAAAAGCTTGTTAAAAGCTTATAAGTTAATTTTTAGCTGAAAACTGGAAGCTGTTAAACTAGTTTATTAAATTAGAAGTATTTAGTAAAAGTAGTTGTTAAATTAGATGATAGATGTAAAATGACATAAAATGATATCTTTTTATAATCTCAAAATAATACAAAATAAACATATTTTTTTTAATTAAATTAATTTAAATTATTATATATATATAATTCATTAAAAATATATTTTTTATTTTATTTTTATTATTATATATAGATATATATAATGCTGAGAGAGGAATGGAGATCGAAGGTGAGGATTCGAAGACGAGATGACGAAGTAGAAGCCGACAAAGACAAATGATGATGCAGAGCCAACGAAGAAGACAGGACAAGGCATGTATATGACATAAGGGTATAATGGGAATATGAAGAAAATACTAAAGCTAAAATAGTTTATAGCTTATTTGACTAGCTTATAAGCTCATTAGAAGTTTTCAGTAAACGAGCTTATTATAGTAGCTTATAACATATTTTAAAATGTTACTTTGAGTAACTTATAACTTTTATTTTTTTGTTCCTATTTTACCCTGATCACTTTTTCAGAATACCCATTATACCCCTTAGCTTATTATAACTTAAATCTCTAAATTTCTTCACCTGTTTGTGAATAATTTTTATTTTTAATTAAATTTATATATAACATATTATATATATGATATTATATATATAATATATAATAATATTATAAATATATTATATATAATAATTTAAAAATTAAAAACTGATATGTTTATTTGTATTATTTCGGGATTATAAAATTATATGTCCTTTTATGATATTTTACATTTTTTGGCTACTTCAACAACTACTTTTATCAAATACTTATAATTCAATAAGTTAGCTTAATAGCTTTTAGCATTCAACTAAAAATTAGCTTATAATCTTTCAACTAACGTAACAGCTAATTTTGTCGAATAGAGCCATAAGTTATTTAAACTAGCATTTCAGAATAAAGTTATAAGCTACTGAAATAAGCTCGTTTACCAAACACTTATAACAAACTTATAAACTAGTCAAATAAGCTATAAGTTTACTTTTTGGTATTGACAAACACAGCCGTAGCCCATAAAATGCTTGAATAAGAACAAACTCTTCTTTAGCATTAAACCTTCCAGCACATAATTGTATTACCGAGTCTAACTGCACATGATTGTTGAAAATGAATTGAATTACTCGGAAGAAAATTGCTTACCAGACCAATCACAGCAAAGATCACAATGGCAACAAGAGTACACTGGATTTGCTGTATTCACAAAAACTATAGTCAGCATTCCGGGGAAAAACATAAATACTTAAATTTGAAATGACAAAGGAGACATCATATATTAAACATACTAATAAAAATTAATTTTTAAAAAAAATGAAAAAGGAGAATGTCAATATCCTAATTCTTAAACCATTTCCAAGTTAATATCATTTGAACTTGCACATATTGAATCCCAACAAGAACTATCTGTAAAATGTGGCAAATAGAACAAGCCATTTAAGCAAGAAACCCTATAGGAAATACCTAAGAAGTGTAAAAGGTTAAGACATGGACATAAACCTGAGGTATGTACTTAAATATTGGAGTTAAGAACAAAAGTGCATAAGTCATTATGATTCCTGTCACTATCCCATATATTCCAAATTTTACACCGCCTTCATGATTAACAGTTGATCTTGAAAAGGATCCTACATTTCTCGTTCAAAAACATGAAAAGTTCTTATGCATGTATGATTTTGTCAAAAGAATATTTCATCTTAATTAAAACCACAATTATGAAACTGAATTCTACTTTGACACTAGAATTCAACCACAAATCTTCAATACATTCTTCAAATTCTCAAAAGTTGCATTACATGGAAATCTTACCTATTGTTGAATGTGATGAAAAGAATGAACCAAGAACATTGGCAACACCAAGACCGAACAATTGTCCTAAAGAAAATTCCAAAAGAGCAGTTATGATATATTTCTAACTAACATAAGAGATAAACTTACTAGAAAGCTGACCAATGAATTCTAACATTTTTACAAATCATTTAGTACAGAAACGATAGCCATCACAATATTCTACCCTATTACTAGAATTTCATTGAGTGAACATAACTTCTATCATAAATCTCTACCAACACAATAGTTTAAAGGCATGATGAGAAAAGATACCATTTTCACTTTATCTTTAGAGAGGCAATCTCTTTAAGAGGCTCAAATGACAACTGTAGCTTCTATTTCTAAATTGGTTTGTCTTAAGAGTTAGGTCACAATTTCAAGGGCTAAGTAGGGTAAAACACTTTTTTTTCCTTTCAGACACATAAAGATGGACTATCATGGACAAAGAACAAAGGAAATATATTGTAATTTTCTGCTAAAGTTTCACCTTGGAGGTTCTTTCTATTCTAAAATATTTCTATTCCATTTTTCACATACATCGTGTAATTCCATATCTGTAGAAAGTAAGAATAAAATATATATTTCATTAAAGGAATTATAACTCTAAAAAAGACAAACTTGAATCATTGTGTTTTACTAATTGTTAGGCAAGGGAAATGTGTATCTTATGAAGCAATCTATTTAGCTTAAGCTAATTGCACATATATCACTAATTCCATAACATTTGAAGAGCTAAAACGACTAAAACAACACTAGTTTTCAAGGTGCTTAAAATTATTGAAGCTGCAAATCTTGAAAACTATTCAAGCAAGTAGACAAACAACATGCAACAAAGAAAAATATTTCCATAAGTTGTCATAAATCATGCATCTATGGCTAAATAGAGGGAATTCTAGAACTAAAAAAAATGTAAAGTGGAAAAAACATTTATGTCCACAAGTATAAACAATTGATTTTCCTTGTAAGAAAAAAAAAAGCAAAGATGATCTTGAACTAGTATGAGAAATTGAAAATGATTCATTAAACACCACTGATAAATTTTATCAAGAGAGTTAAAACATCAAAGTAACAGAAAGAAACAATAGAAATACCTGAACAATAATCAATTTGGGAAGGGGAAGGAGAGAATGAAATCAAGCTCGAAAGATATTTGGTGTTAAACAATTTCAGAGGGAAGCACAAAGAAGAGTGAAAAGGCGAAGAGACGTTGTCGGTGACAAGGTCTGAGTAGATGACAGTCAATGGCAATGATGTGAAGTGATGCTAGGTAGATGGTCATAGTGGATGTGGTCGTTGGGCTCTCGTGGCTCAAGAGAAATAAGAGATATGATGTGGGGTAGGGTTTTTAAAACACTACAAGAAAAAAAAACAGAGATGGAACTTAGTGGCAATTTGACCAAACCTCCACTAAATATTAACTAAATAGTGGTTGCTGGGTCAAACGGCAACAATGTTCTTATTTAACAGCAGTCATTTCTAGCTGCCACTAAATTGCCTTTTTTTTTATAGTGATAATTTAATTGTTTGTATAATTTTGATAAGCAAACAAAACACATTGTAGATTATAATAAAAGATCATACCTTGATCCATGTAGTCTAGTGTCAAATTCAGGCAGGCTTTTTTAAGAAGATTTGAGAGGTCTATCTCTTTCATTTTTTTGGTCAAATGGATAAAATGACACATACACATGTCTTCACCAAAAAGCAAATCCACTCATATAACCCAGGAAGTCACTACCTATATATCATAACCATGGGTCCACCTATGGGTTGACCCTTTTTATAATAATGCCACATCACCATTATTATTTAGAGTTAGGTATTTACACACATAATAATTTTCACCAACACCCCAAAGTACCTTATAAATATATCAAATATGTCCCTCAAAATATATTTTATAAAGATCTTAATTTAGACCTAATTAGCATATAGCAATACTCATATACCTCAACATATGTACATATATACAATAATTAATGTGTAAGTTCACCCAAATAATTGTTATCACTTAATATATTTATAAAGAATATATATCTATATATATATAACAAAAATTAACGATAACTAGTCTCCCACTTGGAATACATATGATTCTGAAATTGTATATGTACATATCATATATATATATATATATATATAAACCTTAGTGCACACAACTTGCTATCTAATTAGATATATTACAATAATGTGGTCCATTAACTATACCAGTATAGAACAAACCAAAGAGGCTTTTGTGACCAATCTAATTGAAACTAGACCCAATAGTGATTACAATGCTAATACAATTAATGGCACAGATCTAGTTTAAATGTATAGCATGAAAATTATATGAAACTAATCTTTATTCATGTCTATTTCTAATTAGTTCCCACACTTTCTCAATTTTAAGCTAAACTGCTTGTGAAAGACAACATGAGAAAGCAGACACATATGTTCAGAGTACTAGACATACATACACATATATAGGGATGGGAATGGGTTCAGGGATTCGAGGATCTTCGCTCGAGGGGATTTTTCCCCGTACGGATGGGGACGAGGGGAAAAATCCCCCCATTTAGTTTTTAGGGATAAGGGCAGGGATCACACTCCTCACCCCTTGGGGTCCTTGTCCCCGAGGATAATATACTCTTTTTCAAAAAAAAACCCTAGGTGACTAAAATTCCTAATCTTCCAGTACTCTTGCACTTGTGATCGTGAAACTCTGCTAGTGTTGTCAACAGCTGTGAGCCCTTGTAAGTTGCGGCTTTGCTCTCTTCTTAAATTCTCTCTTGCCCACTATCTATAATCCTTATGTGTTCTAGGCTTTTGGCTTCTTCTCGACTTTTCACTTATGCTTTCTCCTCACAGACATCGTTGTGTTCTCTTCCATCACCATTCGCACTATTGTCAACTTGTCGTTGTGTTCTATTCTAGTTCCCTACATTTTTTTCTTCTCACCGTCGTCATTATTTTCTCTTGCCTTAGACCTCTCTTCCAGTGCCATTCTTGCCATTCTTGAATCTTGCCGATATCATTGTGTTCTCTTCCAATGCCATTCAAGTATGGAGATATTCATAAACTGATTAATCTTCTCTTCCCTAATCAGTCATTTTCTCTTATGTTTGAGATTTTTGTGAATTTGTAAGAAATTTATGTATAAAAGACTTATTGGGTAATTGTATTAAAAGTTTAATCTTTGGGTAGTTGTACTAGATGATGTATCATTGGAGGAAAATGTAAACAAAATTTTGTCTACCTATTTGATGAAAATGGAAAAATTTTCACTGTTGTTTTTGTGCTTCATCTGTTGTCATAATGAAAATGAAAATCTTTGGCGTTTATCCATAGGGATTCATCCATTATTTATATTGGCTTCAATTTCATGATGTTCTGTTTGGTAATGAAGATATATATATATATATATATAATTATCACCAAATTTAGCTTTTTTTTACTTTCTTTCCCATTGTGCTTTGGATTCATACTCAGTTTTTTGTCCTTATTCGTGTTTTTAAGGATTATCAAGAAATAATAAAATAAGTGTTGAGTTAAGTAGAGTTTAATCTTTAGGTAGTTGTATTAGATGATGTATTAGATGATGTATCTTTGGGTAGTCATTTTCTCTTCTTGTAGCTTTTTAGATTAAAAACAAACCAAATCTCACATTAAAGTGTACTGGTGATGGGCCTTATTACAATAAGCTAATTGATTATGACCTATGCTGGTTTATTTCATTTTTTTTAGGTTAGTTATTTAAATAGGACTAAAGATTAGTCATCTAATATTCCATTGGAAGGGGAGCAAGTTCCATTTGAACATTCTTCTATCCGGTTAAAGGAACTAAAGGTAATGAAAATCAAAATCCTCCACCTAATGAAGTAAGTATTTAGTTGGAACAACAAGATGTCATTGAATGCACAAGTCCAAATAAAAGATGATTAACCTCACAAGCTTGATTACACTTTAAAAGGGAGAAAATAGATGATAAGTAGAAAGAAATATGAAAATATTGCAATAAGAAACTTGGTGAGGATACTAAACAAGGCACAAAACACTTATATGATTGATATCGGGCATTTTTATATACTTTTTAGTCCCTATTTTAGTCCTTTTTGCCTCTTTAATTTTGTCAATTCTCTAATTTTATTATGTTTTGGAATTTATTGGGTGTAAACTATTTATGGATTGAATGTGTTTCAATTTTATATTTTTAGAACTTGAATTGCAAAATGCTCAATCTAATTCCTACAAATCTTAATTTTGGAGAGAAAAATGCTGACATGGACAAAGATGCTGATTTGGATGCTAATGTGGCACTTTTTGGGTGATGCAGATGCTGACTAGGATATACTGGATGTGGGGCCTACTTGAACTCTTATTCAATGCCATGTAGTCAGAATTTTTGGGCATAAATATTAAATTTCGTAGGTCAGAAAGCAAGGCTGAAATATCAATTTTTCCATGCTGTTCTGCTGCTGCCATACCTATATTCTGCTGCTGTTCTGCTGCTGTTTGTTACTTTCTGCTGCAGAAATATTAAATCTGCTGCTGCCATGCCTATCTGCTGCTGCAGAAACATTAATTATGCTGCTGTTTTGCTGTCAAAGTGCTGCACATCATGGAAGAAAGCATCTAGGGTAGAATATTCTAAGGCATTGAAGGGGAATCAGTTTTTAAAGAAGAGAACACTTTTATTTTGTAACCAGACTTAGAAAATTTGCAGCTCTCTCTTCCTCTCTGTTTTTGCTTCTGTTATTGACTGTTTTGCAATCATGGAGGGCTAAGTTTTCATTGTAATTAGTCACTAGACCACTGGGATGTTGTAGCTTGAACTAAGAATGCAAGTTAAGTGTTTTGTTCTCCATTTTCATCTCATTTCGTTTCTGTTTTGCTGTCACGTTTATTTTGCTGTCAAATTCTAATTAGAGCTTGAGAATGTAACATAAACTGACTTATATATAAGACATAACCTTGCTTGACTGATTAGGAAAGTGAGGGAGGCGAAATGACTAGTTAAATGATATATTTAACTTGGTTTGGTTGAGATATTCCACTGAATGCATCTAGTTATAGTAGAGAGATGTTCTTGACTGTAATTAGTAGCATTAAATTCTAGATGTTATTCTAGAAACATTTTCATAAAGAACCAAACAATGGAATGAGAACAAAACTGAATCAATGAGTTAGGTAATGATAGTTACACTCCCATGAATCCTAGTGGCTGATTACATAGTCTCTTTACTGTCAATATCTTGCAATTTCTGCTGCTGCTGCTGCTATTACTGCTGTTGCTGCATATTTTGCTGTTGTTGTAGTGTTTAATTGCTGTTCTGTTTTATTTATTTTGTTAGTACTGCTACAAAACCCCCCACGTTTATGTACTCTTAATTGGTGTTTAGGTATTTAGAACGATTAATTAGTATCAAGAAGTGAGGCTCCTTGAGTGAATACGACCTGAGGATCACTATACTGCAAATTGCCACAAATTCAATTCTGGGCGATTTGGCATCGTAGTGGCGTGAACCAGAATTTTTGCGCCGTTGCCGGGGAGCCAATTCACTTCCAAGTTATCTAATTAGTTGTTTAAGTGTTTCTTTGTTTAATTTTAAGTTATCTAGTATTGTTGAAACGGTTTACAAGTTTTTTAGTTTTTATCGGTTACTATTCATAGGCAAAAAAATAACTACCTCCGATTGACCTCAAACTTGGTATACCATTATTTTTCGACATTTTAAGCAATTTCCAACCACTTGATTATCCAAAGGATCATCTTAGGCGGCCATTTTTCCAAATTCCATCATTTAGGCCTCCTTTTCTATTTTTTACTATTTTTTGTTTTTTCTAA
Organism: Biancaea sappan; assembly: GCA_037074585.1. NCBI lineage: Eukaryota > Viridiplantae > Streptophyta > Magnoliopsida > Fabales > Fabaceae > Biancaea > Biancaea sappan. Next base: position 40,190,999 of record CM073496.1, read on the forward strand.
TTAATTGTGATTTTTAGTGTGATTTTTGTAGTTTGAATTTTTGAATTCTATTTTTTGTGTTTGTCTCTCCAATTTGTCAAGAAGTTTTCCATGAAAAATCATATTTTTCTGAGATACTTAAATTTTTGGTGATTTTCATCGGTTGGAGTCTTTTGTAGTGATTTAGTTGTTTTTGTTGTTTTCTTGTTGTTTCCTTGTGAATTTGTGCCCTTTCTAGTATATGAGAAGGTCTGGTCACGTGGACTTACCACCTTTTGATCCAGAAATTAATAGGACCTTCCATAGGCTAGTGAGAAGTAATAGCATTAGGACTAGTATAGTTTCTGAAATTCTTGCTGAAATTGTTGAGTTTGCTGTCAATAGTGTAGAAGTTGAATCAGATTCTGAATCTGATATTGTGTTGGAGTATACAGATTCTGAGTCAGCTGGGATAACTGGGATGGATAATCAAAATGCACAAATGCCTCAAAATAGGCAAGAACAATCAATTAAAGAGTTGATTGCACCTGATGTGCATTATCAACCATTGTGCATAAATTATCCTGAGTTGGATGCTAACTTTGAAATAAAATCTGGTCTAATCCATTTGTTGCCTAAGTTTCATGGTCTTGCAGGAGAAGATCCGCACAAGCACTTAAAGGAGTTCCATGTTGTCTGCTCTACCATGAGACCACATGGAGTTGGAGAAGAACAGATCAAATTAATAGCATTTCCTTTCTCTCTGGATGGGGCAGCCAAGGATTGGCTTTACTATCTACCCACTGCCTTGATAACAAGATGGGATGAGCTGAAGAAGTTGTTCTTAGAAAAAATTCTTTCCAGCCTCCAGAACAGCAGCAATCAGGAAGGATATCAGTGGGATTAGACAGTTGAATGGTGAGTCTCTGCATGAATATTGGGAGAGGTTTAAGAAGCTTTGCTCATGCTGTCCAAACCACCAGATTTCAGAGCAACTTCTCATCCAGTATTTCTATGAGGGATTACTGCCTATGGACAGATATATAGTTGATGCAGCTGCTGGTGGGGCATTGGTGGATAAGACTCCTACTGCAGCAAATGAATTATTGGCCAAGATGGCCCAAAATGCTCAGCAATTTGGCACCAGATTGAGTGATCCAACAGTTACTGTCAATGAGGTGAGGACACCTCCCATGGAGCAACAAAGGATAGAAAATAAATTGGAAGAATTAGCTTCAATGGTGAGGCAATTGGCATTAAATCAGAGAACACAACAACAAGCCCCTCCTCCTTCAGTCTGTGGTATTTGTTCCTTGAATACCCACCATACTGATCAATGCCCTCAGCTGCAAGAGACCCCAACTGAGTCATGTGCTGGTATGTTCCCTGGTAGACCCATGCAGCCACAACAACAGAGATATGACCCATATTCCTCCACCTACAATCCTGGGTGGCGTGATCATCCAGCTTTCAAGTATGGGAATACATCCAACCCCCCTTACCAACCACCCCATGCAAGATACAACCAACCTGAAGCTAGCCATACACCTCCTCCAGCACCCAAGAAACCTGAGCCTAGTCTTGAGGATCTAATGAAGCAACTGACTGCCAATACTCTTCAGTTCTAGCAAAGGACAGAAACAAATATGCAGAATTTGGAAACTAAAATTGGCCAGTTAGCCACAACAGTCAATGAGCTGAAAAGTCAAGGTTCAGGGAGTTTGCCATCCCAACCAGTGATCAACCCAAGAGGCAATGTGAGTGCCATCATCTTGAGGAGTGGCAAACAAGTAGACAGTCCAGCTTCTGAATCTGAACCAGAAAAATCAAATGTCCAGCAAAGTGTTCCTTCATCTTCAACCAGTGAGCAAAATAAAAAGGATGAAGAAGTGGTTCAGAAAATTCCTCTTCCTTTCCCTAATAGGCAGACTCAATCAAGGAAAGCTTCTGAATCTGACATGGATAAAGAGATCATGGAGACCTTCAGGAAAATAGAGGTCAATATCCCACTTTTGAAAGCAATTAAGCAAATCCCCAAGTATGCCAAGTTCCTCAAGGAGTTGTGCACTCATAAGAGGCGTTTAAGGGGTAATGAGAGAGTCAATTTGGGAAGAAATGTGTCTGCACTCATCCAACCACCCATGCCACCCAAGTGCAAAGATCCTGGAACTTTCACAATACCATGCACAATAGGCAACATGGAGTTCTCCAATGCTATGCTAGATTTGGGAGCCTCAATCAATGTTATGCCCAAATCAGTGTACTCGAGCCTTAAGATTGGTGTTCTTTCACCAACTGGAGTGATTGTCCAACTTGCCAATAGGAGCACAGCACATCCAGCAGGAGTTTTAGAAGATGTCCTGGTAAGAGTTAAAGATCTCATTTTTCCTGCTGATTTTTATGTGCTTGATATGGAAAATGATAATACTCCTGGCCATGCACCATTAATACTTGGTAGACCTTTTCTGAAAACTGAAAAAACCATCATTAATGTGCATGAAGGGACTTTGTCAATGGAGTTTGCTGGTAACAAAATTGATTTTAACATTTTGGATGCCATGAAACATCCTATAGAAAATCATTCCAATGTGCATGTAGTTAACTTTTTGGATTACTTAGTTGATGAGGCATGTGAAGATTTCCAAAATGAATTAATTTCTGATTTTCCTGAATTCTCTGATTTGGTAGATGCCTTTGAATACAATTGTGCTGGTTCTGAATTCTGTCATGCTTGCACTGAAATTGAAAACTCTCTAAATGCTGACAATTCTGAGTTGCATTCTGATTTGCATAGTGATTTGGATTCTGATGTGCATTCTGATTCTGTAAATTTCTCTAGCTTATACTTAGATTCTGTTTCTATTTTAGGTAGTTGTAGGTGTAGTGATTTGAATTGTAATGTTGCACATTCTTCATCTCTTTCCTCTTGTGCTGCTAACCCTTCCTCCTCTTTAGCCAAGGATTCTGTTTTTGAGCAAACTGAATTTGTAGGTGCCTCCTTGGATGTGATTCCACAAAAACTAATTCCATCCTCCATCCAACCACCTGCATTGGAGTTGAAGGCTTTACCAGAAAACCTCAAGTATGCCTTCTTGGAGGTAGGAGACAAACTTCCAATCATTGTGGCCAACAACTTAAACCCCAATCAAGAAGAAAAATTGATCAGTTTGTTGAAAAAGAATAAGAAGGCGATTGGGTGGACTCTAGCAGACATTCCTGGAATTAGTCCTTCAGTGTGCATGCACCGAATTCTCCTTGAAGAAGAGACGAAACCAGTAAGGCAACCCCAAAGAAGACTCAACCCCATGATTCTTGATGTGGTCAAGAAGGAGGTAAGTAAGCTCCTCCAAGCTGGTATTATTTATCCTATCTCTGATAGTAAGTGGGTGAGTACGGTACAAGTAGTGCCAAAGAAAATCGGGGTAACTGTTATAGCAAATGAAAATAATGAGTTAGTGCCCACTAGAGTTCAAAACAGTTGGCGTGTTTGCATTGATTATAGGAAGTTGAACCAAGCAACTAGAAAAGATCATTTTCCCCTTCCTTTTATTGATCAAATGCTTGAGAGACTTGCTGGCAAGTCTCATTACTGTTTTCTTGATGGTTTTTCTGGGTATTTTCAAATTCACATTGCACCTGAAGATCAGGAGAAGACTACCTTCACCTGTCCTTTTGGTACTTTTGCATATAGACGCATGCCTTTTGGTCTCTGTAATGCACCTGGCACTTTTCAAAGATGCATGTTAAGCATATTTTCTGATTTGTTAAAGGATTGCATGGAAGTGTTCATGGATGATTTTTCTGTTTATGGAGACTCATTTGATGCATGTTTGAAAAATTTGGAGAGAGTACTTGCGAAATGCATAGAGAAAAATTTGGTCTTGAATTATGAAAAATGTCATTTCATGGTAGAGCAAGGAATAGTCCTAGGCCACATAGTGTCACCACGTGGCATAGAAGTAGATAAAGCCAAAGTTGATGTTATCTCTTCTTTGCCTTACCCCGCGTCTGTGCGGGAAGTTCGCTCTTTTCTTGGCCATGCAGGGTTTTATAGAAGATTCATCAAGGACTTCAGTAAGATCGCTCTACCCCTATCTAAACTCCTCCAAAAACAAACTGATTTCGTTTTTAATGATGCTTGCAGGTCAGCATTTGATGAGTTGAAGAAGCAACTTACCTCCCCTCCTGTCATCCAACCTCCACGGTGGGAGCTTCCCTTTGAGCTCATGTGTGATGCCTCAAATTTTGCTGTAGGAGCAGTACTTTCACAAAGAGTAGAGAGGAAGTTGCATGTCATAGCCTATACGTCCCGTACCCTTGATTCAGCTCAATCAAATTACACAACCACGGAGAAGGAGTTTTTAGCAATTGTTTTTGCTTTAGAAAAATTTAGATCATATTTGCTTGCCTCCAAAGTAATTGTGTTTTCTGACCATGCAGCACTGATATTTGCTAAAGAAACCAGATGCAAAGCCAAGATTGCTTAGATGGATGCTGCTCCTCTAAGAATTTGATGTGGAAATCAAGGATAAGAGTGGGGCAGAGAATGTAGTAGCAGATCACTTGAGTAGGCTTTCTGATCTTCCATTGGAACATCTCCCTATAAGAGACAATTTTCCAGATGAGTGTTTCCTCCTTTTGCATGGTATTAGTGAGCCTTGGTATGCTGATTTAGTGAATTATCTTGTTGCATCTGAATTGCCTGCATACCAAAATAGACATCAATTGAATAAATTAAGAAGCGAGGCTAGGTACTATGTGTGGGATGATCCTTATTTGTGGAAAATTTGCAGTGACCAAATTATTAGGAGATGTGTTCCAAATCATGAATTTGCATCTGTGCTGAATTTTTGTCATACTCTTGCATGTGGTGGACACTTTGGTCCCCAAAGAACAGCTAGAAAAGTGTTAGATTCTGGTTTATATTGGCCTACTTTGTTTAGGGATGCCTTTGATTTTTGCAAAAATTGTTCTAGGTGTCAAAGAACTGGAAATGTGTCTAAAAGAAATGAAATGCCTCAACAACCTCTTCTTTTTTGTGATGTTTTTGATGTTTGGGGTATTGACTTTATGGGTCCTTTTCCTGTTTCTTTTGGCTTCATGTATATCTTAGTTGCTTTGGATTATGTGTCGAAGTGGGTGGAAGCTAAAGCCACCCGAACTGATGATTCTATTGTTGTTGTAGATTTCCTTCGTTCACATATTTTCTGCAGATTCGGTGTCCCCAAGGCCATAATCAGTGATCAAGGATCACACTTTTGCAATAGAAACATGCAAGGGCTATTGAAGAAATATGGGGTGGTGCACAAAACCTCTACACCTTACCACCCCCAAACCAATGGGCAAGCAGAAGTCTCCAACCGAGAGATAAAGCAAATATTAGAGAAAACTGTGCAACCCAACAGAAAAGATTGGAGTAAGAGGCTTGACGATGCGCTTTGGGCCTATAGAACCGCTTTCAAGACTCCCATCGGCATGTCTCCATACCGCTTGGTATTTGGTAAAGCATGTCACTTGCCGGTGGAGATTGCACATAAGGCATATTGGGCCGTTAAACAATGCAATATGGACATGACCCTAGCCGGTAAAGAAAGAAAGTTGCAACTTCAAGAACTGGAAGAACTAAGGCTAGGGGCTTATGAGAATGCGCGCATCTATAAAGAGAGGACAAAAGCTTTACATGATCAGAAAATTGAGAAAAAAGAATTTCAAGTGGGAGACAAAGTCCTTCTCTATAATTCTCGCCTCAAGCTAATGCCCGGTAAGCTTCGCTCTAGATGGGTTGGCCCTTTTGTTATTACTAATGTCTTTCCTTTTGGTGCAGTAGAAATTCAAAATGAGGCCACCAACAAGCAGTTCATGGTAAATGGGCAAAGGTTGAAGAAGTTCTATGAGGGCTTCAAAGAAGAAACTGTAGAGGAAATCAAACTCTACAACGTTCCGGCTCCATGATAAGGCCGTACTCTTTCCCTCCTTTTAATTTATGTCCTCCTCATTTTATTTGATGTTTGGTAATAATTTGCATCGAGGACAATGAAATGTTTAAGTGTGGGGGGAGAGAATTTGAGTTTCTCCAAAAAAAAAAAAATTTTCCTGCTGTCTCCTCTGTTTTCTCTGTTTCTGTCCAGAATTTTTGAGCTGTCTTGCATGAATTTTCTGTACTGATTGGCTACGAATTTTGCTAGTTTCTTTACATGTTTTTAAAGCTTTATATGTCTTCTAGCTGTAGAATTTTATTTGGTGTCTTTCGCATTTGTTTTGGTGTAGTTTTGTGTCAGTAAAGCTGAGTCGCCAGAATTTCTGCAGTGCAGAATTTTGCTACTCTGTTTTGCCCGAATTTGATGTTTTATTTTTGAAAAAAATTGATGGAGTTTTGGTGTGGAATTATGCATGATGAAATAGTTAAAGTGTAGATTGACTTAGCATGAAGAGAATTTAGCCTTATTTCTCTAAGGAATTCAAGTTAAATGGCAATGACGTTGACTTTAATGAATTTGTAGTAATAGTCTTTTAGCTGTGAGGATTTGAGCCTAAGTGAAAAATGCTATTCTTCTTGTTGTATGTTCTCTATCATGGATTGTCACTCTAGAACTTGTCTTGAATCTTTGATTGAGGCTACATATCTTGTACATGCTTGGAAATGATTTAGGCATTTGTTTCTTGTAACCACTTTTAGCCAAATAGCCATCCATTATCATTGTTTTCCATTGTATGTCATTTTGTGCCTTATCCATTTTCTTTCTTGCGTCCTTCCACCACTTTTTCTGCCTACAACAATATTTTTCTCTTTCAACTTAAGATGTGAGGAGTATTTTAAATTCTTTTAAGGGATCGATGTGCTGAAAAATCTTGTGAACTTTGGGGTGTTTTGAACTATATTTCTTCTACTTCCTCTCAAGCAAAAGAAAAAGACTGGCCAGTCAAGAAAAAAAAAGAAAGAAAGAAAGAATAAAAAAAAATTGAAAAAAAAGAGAGAAAATAATGAAAAAGAGGAACATATAGAACATTGAGACCCAAATTTATTTATACTCAGTCTCTTATATTTCACTTGTAAATACTCTTCATTTTCTTGAGTTGTTACAATATTTTGTTTCATTGTTCAATCTTTCCATTTGTTTCCCACTATTTTTCTTACCCACGTTACAACCTCGTAAAGTCCTTTTGATTCAAGTATGTATTGGATTCAAGTAGTGGAGATTTAGATTCTTGACAAGCTTATGGTAGTCAATTCTATGATAAGTTGAATTTCGAGTGATTTACCTTAAACACTTGAGAGAATAGAGAGTAAACACATTCCTGGTGAGGAGGCTAATTACTTGAATTCATTCGTATCAAATTAAATTGCCATGATGCTTGAAATCTTAGAAATTTAAGATTAATTTCCTTCGAGTGCTAAATCTTTTCAAAATTTTAATTATTCTATTCTAGCATGCTTTCCACATTTTTCCTTTGGTGTCTTTTAGTGTTCTGAATATTATTTTGCCCAGGAGTGCAAAAGGCCAAGTGTGGGGGATTTGATATCGGGCATTTTTATATACTTTTTAGTCCCTATTTTAGTCCTTTTTGCCTCTTTAATTTTGTCAATTCTCTAATTTTATTATGTTTTGGAATTTATTGGGTGTAAACTATTTATGGATTGAATGTGTTTCAATTTTATATTTTTAGAACTTGAATTGCAAAATGCTCAATCTAATTCCTACAAATCTTAATTTTGGAGAGAAAAATGCTGACATGGACAAAGATGCTGATTTGGATGCTAATGTGGCACTTTTTGGGTGATGCAGATGCTGACTAGGATATACTGGATGTAGGGCCTACTTGAACTCTTATTCAATGCCATGTAGTCAGAATTTTTGGGCATGAATATTAAATTTCGTAGGTCAGAAAGCAAAGCTGAAATATCAATTTTTCCATGCTGTTCTGCTGCTGCCATACCTATATTCTGCTGCTGTTTGTTACTTTCTGCTGCAGAAATATTAAATCTGCTGCTGCCATGCCTATCTGCTGCTGCAGAAACATTAATTATGCTGCTGTTTTGCTGTCAAAGTGCTGCCACATCATGGAAGAAAGCATCTAGGGTAGAATATTCTAAGGCATTGAAGGGGCATCAGTTTTTAAAGAAGAGAACACTTTTATTTTGTAACCAGACTTAGAAAATTCGCAGCTCTCTCTTCCTCTCTGTTTTTGCTTCTGTTATTGACTGTTTTGCTCTCATGGAGGGCTAAGTTTTCATTGTAATTAGTCACTAGACCACTGGGATGTTGTAGCTTGAACTAAGAATGCAAGTTAAGTGTTTTGTTCTCCATTTTCATCTCATTTCGTTTCTGTTTTGCTGTCATGTTTATTTTGCTGTCAAATTCTGATTAGAGCTTGAGAATGTAACATAAACTGACTTATATATAAGACATAACCTTGCTTGACTGATTAGGAAAGTGAGGGAGGCGAAATGACTAGTTAAATGATATATTTAACTTGGTTTGGTTGAGATATTCCACTGAATGCATCTAGTTATAGTAGAGAGATGTTCTTGACTGTAATTAGTAGCATTAAATTCTAGATGTTATTCTAGAAACATTTTCATAAAGAACCAAACAATGGAATGAGAACAAAACTGAATCAATGAGTTAGGTAATGATAGTTACACTCCCATGAATCCTAGTGGCTGATTACATAGTCTCTTTACTGTCAATATCTTGCAATTTCTGCTGCTGCTGCTGCTGCTGTTACTGCTGTTGCTGCATATTTTGCTGTTGTTGTAGTGTTTAATTGCTGTTCTATTTTATTTATTTTGTTAGTACTGCTACAAAACCCCCCCATGTTTATGTACTCTTAATTGGTGTTTAGGTGTTTAGAACGATTAATTAGTATCAAGAAGTGAGGCTCCTTGAGTGAATACAACCTGGGGATCACTATACTGCAAATTGCCACAAATTCAATTCTGGGCAATTTGGCATCGTAGTGGCATGAACCAATGATCACATTAAGAGTTGTAAGCTTTGTATTGTGAAAGGTCCAAGGCAATCAATTATAAATACTTTGCAATAATCCTCAAGTTCAATAGGAAATAGGAGTGAATCACTTGTGGTTGGGAATATACGTTTAGTCATGATAATGCAAGAAGGGAACCTTCAAAAATGATTATAATGTGTGAGTATCCTTTTGCAATGGTTGATCATGTCAAATTTAAAAGATATTCTAATTCTTTTCAATTGTTGTTCAAAGTATTTACTCGCAATACAATCAAGGGTGACATAATGAAAATATATGAGACTAAGAAGAGTAAAGTAATGAAATTACTTACAAAGAACACAAGCTGTATTGCAGTTACAGCTAGCAATAAAAAACAAAGGATACTGTCCATCACAACAAAATACCATTCCAATCAAAAATGAACTTGGATATAAAAACAAAGAGGCAAGTAAAGTAACAAAAAATAGAAAATAACAGTAATAACTTATCTGATTAATGCCCAAAATGGGTTCAATCTCAACTCCAAATTATGTGTGACTGATTACGTGATGTTTTAGCCTTCCATGGAGGCCAAAATACACAAAGAGGGAGGGGGAAGAAGAAAAACAAAATACAGAAATTGGAAGAACAAAATATCTCTTCAACAACTGCAAAATGGCTTCTGCAGGGTGCTTTAACCAGCGGGAGAGAAGGAAGGATGGAATTGTAATTATGGAGTCATGTGTTGTGTTGTCCCTTTCTGCTGTTGCTTTTTCTGATGCTGCTATTTGCTGTTTGCTGCCTTGCTACTTCAGATGCATGCTGTTGGTTTCTATTTTCTGGAAGGTGCAAAAATGCCTTTCTGGTTGCTGTTTGTATTTTTGGAAAGTGCAGACCAGTGGGCCCCACTGGACTAGTCAACCCTAGTCAACCAGTCAATGCCCAGTCAGCAAGCCATGTGATCAAATTCGTCCATGTGGTATCCAAGCCAGTAAAACACTCTCCAAATAATTAAATCTACAAATAAAGCACAAGAATTAAGTGGGATAAATTATATAAATAAAGCATATTAATTGTATAATTTATTTACACCCAATAAATCCAAAATATGATATAATAGGAGAGTTCACAGTATTTAAGATGTAAAAAGAACTAAGTGTTTGTTGGACTAAAAAAATACGGTACTATGACTGTTGATAATTGAAGCACGAATAATGCCATGATTGATCGCTTGTTTGATAAGATTACAATGTCTTCATTTATTTTGAAAGGAGAATTATTTTATATGCGTTGTTGTGCTCATATGCTAAATCTAATAGTGAAAGATGGATTGTTAACAATATCTGATGCCATTGAGAAAGTTAGAGAAAGTGTTGAGTTTTAGATTGCAACACCAAAGAGAGAGGAAAAATTTAGGGACACTTGCGTCCAATTGAACCTTATTCAAAGACGCTTGTTCTTGATTGTAGAACTCGGTAGAACTCTACTTATCTAATGATTGCTTCTGTGTTGCCATATCAAGATGTTTTCCAATGATTAAAGCAATGTGATTCTCAATATTGGGCTGGTGGAAAAAAATGGATTGAAGTATCGCACTTTGCAATGAATTGTAAGAAATTTCTTGGCTATTCCTATCTCTACAGTTGATTAAGAGTCTAAATTTAGTACCGTGGTCGTGTATTGAGTCCACATCATAGTAGATTAAATGCGAAAACATTAGATGCATTTATGTGTACTCAAGATTGGTTATGACAAGTAGAAGGTAATATATTCTAATATTCTCAATATAATTTGTTTTTATCTTTCTTCAAATTTTATTTGATTCTTTAATTGTTTCTTGTTAGGTTCATGTAAAGAAGAATTTGAGGATGACAATGATGAAGTGAGTTGTATTAGTTTTATTTTTATTATTATTTTTTAATATATTTAATTAATAACATTTGTTTGATTTTTATGTTGTAGGAAAGTACCGTAAATAGCTAAGACGTGATGAAAAGGAGGATATATTGAGGTGTGAGGTGTCATCAAAAAAAGTAAATAATATTATTGTTTTTATTAAATAATATTTGTTTAAATTATTGTTTCCCATATATATATATATATACCTTGTATTATAAATAATTTATTTGAATTTTATTTTGTAGGAAAGTACCATAAAACAAGTAAATCAAGCACATGATGATTTTGTGTGACCAAGAAGAATATTGTATTTGAATTTTCATGTGTTTTAAATCTTTTATCTTTATTGTGAATAATGTATTTTCAATTTTCATATTTGTTTTTTTTTAACATACACTAAGCTGATGATGTATTGATGTTTGGGTCGTTTTGGATAATTTGAATGGCCATTTTAATCTCTAAATTTAGCCCCTTATGTTTAATTTTATCCATATTTTTATGTATGATATATTTTTTTATTTTAGAATTTTTTAAATAACCCTACTTTAGGAGGGGAATGGGGATGGAGGAATTCCCCCATTCCGGTGGGGATTAGGGGCAAATTTGGGGGATAGAGGAGGCACTCCCTACGCCGTTGCCATTCCTACACACACACACAAAACTATATATGGAAAACATATATTCATATATCAAAATGTATAACAAAAGTATATAGAACAATCATGTACATAATAAACTATAAAGAATACTCAACTGTCATATCCCATCTAAGGGTATGACCGGCATTGATAGAGTCCCTCTTTACCCATAAGCCTTATCTAAAGAAGACTACACAAAACTAAATATAATTTTAAGTTGTTTTAATAACAAATCATAAGTTGTTTCATCATTTTACTCAAGATCTCATGAAAACATGATATGATATTCATTCATATATATAAACATTTTCAAAACTATTTACAATTGTACATAAAAGTAATACATATCTAGGCACACTAACATCTTATCAAAGTGATAATCCAATCTTAACCATATTTATCAAACATGTCTATTCTAGCATACCTACTATTATTCACTAAGTACTCATACAAATTATGGCTTACTGGCATATATAAAGAGGCTAATATAGGTGAAGGATCATGCCCATGGGCTTATGATAACATACTTTTTCCATTTATTTTAGTCCCTATTTTAGTCCTTTTTGCCTCTTTAATTTTGTCAATTCTCTAATTTTATTATGTTTTGGAATTTATTGGGTATAAACTATTTATGGATTGAATGTGTCTCAATTTTTATATTTTTAGAACTTGAATTGTAAAATGCTCAATTTAATTCCTACAAATTTTAATTTTGGAGAGAAAAGTGTTGACATGGACAAAGATGATGATTTGGATGCTAATGTGGCACTTTTTGGGTGATGTAGATGCTTACTAGGATATGCTGGATGTGGGGCCCACTTGAACTCTTATTCAATGCCATGTAGTCAGAATTTTTGGGCAGAAATATTAATTTTCGTAGGTCAAGAAAAGCATGGCTAAAATATTAATTTTGCCATACCATTCTGCTGCTGCCATACTTTTCTGCTGCTGCAGAAATATTAATTTTGCTGCTGTTTTGCTGTCAAAGTGCTGCCATATCATGGAAGAGGCATCCAAGGAGGCATCTAGGGTAGAATATTCTAAGGCATTGAAGGGGCATCAGTTTTAGAAAGGAGAATACTTTCATTTTAGGCAACCAGACTTAGAAAATTCGCAGCTCTCTCTTCCCCTCTGTTTTTGCTTCTGTTATTGGCTGTTTTGCTCTCATGGAGGGCTAAGTTTTCATTGTAATTAGTCACTAGACCACTGGGATGTTGTAGCTTGAACTAAGAATGCAAGTTAAGTGTTTTGTTCTCCATTTTCATCTCATTTCGTTTCTGTTTTGCTGTCATGTTTATTTTGCTGTCAAATTCTGATTAGAGCTTGAGTTGTAACATAAACTGACTTATATATAAGACATAACCTTGCTTGACTGATTAGGAAAGTGAGGGAGGCGAAATGACTAGTTAAATGATATATTTAACTTGGTTTGGTTGAGATTTTCCACTGAATGCATCTAGTTATAGTAGAGAGATGTTCTTGACTGTAATTAGTAGCATTAAATTCTAGATGTTATTCTAGAAACATTTTCATAAAGAACCAAACAATGGAATGAGAACAAAACTGAATCAATGAGTTAGGTAATGATAGTTACACTCCCATGAATCCTAGTGGCTGATTACATAGTCTCTTTACTGTCAATTTCTTGCAATTTCTGCTGCTGCTGCTATTTCTGCTGTTACTGCTGTTGCTGCATATTTTGCTGCTGTTGTAGTGTTTAATTGCTGTTCTGTTTTATTTATTTAGTTAGTATTGCTACAAAACCCCCCCCACGTTTATGTATAGTAGAGAGATGTTCTTGACTGTAATTAGTAGCATTAAATTCTAGATGTTATTCTAGAAACATTTTCATAAAGAACCAAACAATGGAATGAGAACAAAACTGAATCAATGAGTTAGGTAATGATAGTTACACTCCCATGAATCCTAGTGGCTGATTACATAGTCTCTTTACTGTCAATTTCTTGCAATTTCTGTTGCTGCTGCTATTTCTGCTGTTACTGCTGTTGCTGCATATTTTGCTGCTGTTGTAGTGTTTAATTGTTGTTCTGTTTTATTTATTTAGTTAGTATTGCTACAAAACCCCCCCCCACGTTTATGTACTATTAATTGGTGTTTAGGTGTTTAAAACGATTAATTAGTATCAAGAAGTGAGGCTCCTTTAGTGAATACAACCTGGGGATCACTATACTGCAAATTGCCACAAATTCAATTCTGGGCGATTTGACATCGTAGTGGCGTGAACCAGCTTATAGAGCATGTTTAGAGTCAATGAACAGGCAAAACATTAAATAGAAAACTAGCATAAGATTTAATTTAGGCTCCTTCTAACTGGTACACTTCTAATACACAATGGGAGGGTCTCTGGCTTAACTTTACTATCTGGAAAAATAACTAAAATAGATTGAGCTAAAAAGCCCAGTGACTAGACAATGCATGATAGGATAAGTACAAAGGAAATAACTTAAAGGTAAAAGTCAATAGCAATGGTTCATATGATATTTCAAATAAAAATATATATAAACTTATGTTCAAGAGTTACAGAAAATATCAAGTCATAAATTCATGAAATCATATATCAGTATGAGTAAATCACGTTCAAAGGAACCTCAATTAGAACTTTATAACTAATACCTTCCAAAATTGTACTCCACCACAACATCGTATTCTTCATACCACCATCCAATCACCCGATGTGACCCTCACATTCATTACCCTCCAACACCTTGCTATATATGCATATATAGCCTCCTTTTTATGAGTGCCCTTTGGTCACAGGGCTAGCACATTCCTTAATTCTTTGCTAGCTGACGTTTTTGAATACCAAGGCCCTCCAAGGACTACATCAACCATCTAAAGGTTTTACAACACTCGTATGAGCCACATGCTCATGAAAAACTCTAGGTGGTAAACCTTTAATCAGCGAATCTACAACCATATGATCAGTACTAACATGATCTACTGATGTAACATGACTATGAACTCTCTCAACTAGAAACTTAGTGTCTTTGTGTTCAGAGTTAAACAAACTCAAGTTGTTCTTACAATACAACTCGGAGACTTTATTATCACAGAACAACCTTAAAGGCTTATCAATGCCCTCTACAATTTCTAAAGTTGTTATAAAGTTCCTCAGTTAAACTACCTGATTGGATACTTCATAGTAGGTTATGAACTTAGCTTCCATGGTTGAAGATGTTATGAGTGTTTGTTTGATAGTTTTCTAGGATACAACTACTTCAGCCAACATGAACACATAACGTAATGTAGATCTCCTTGAATCCATGCATCCCACAAAAGCAGAATTGGAGTATCCATTGACTTCAAGTCGATTTGATCTCCTGTAAGTGAGTATGTAATTTTTCTTACTCTGAAGGTACCGCATAACTTATTTAGTTGCTTTTCAACGAGCCATGTATAGGTTACTTTGGTATCTACCATGCTAAATCCAAACGTGTATAAACTTGTGCATGCATGAGACTTCCTTCAACCAAGGCATATGGGATTTTCTCCATGTCCCTTTTCTCTATGTCCAAGTAAAGACATTAGAGAAAACTGAATCTATCGCATTTGGCTATGCATGTATCACCTAGTGCACAATTCTACATGCCAAAGAGACTCAACACTTTATTGATATATGCCTTCTACGATAATCCTAACATGTTTATGGTACGATCCCTATGGATCTAAATCTTCATAACAAATGATGTCTCACCAAGATCTTTCATTTCAATTTTACTGGATAGAAATGACTTGGTTTCATACAAGAAAATCAAAACATTACTAGCCAATAGTATGTTACCTACAAATAGGACTAGTATTACCAATTTGCTCCCATTCAACTTGAGGTATATGCACTAATCAACCAGACTTTCCTTGAATCCAAAAGATGTTATAACCTTATTAAATTTTCAATACCACTACAGGATACCTGTTTAAGGCCACAAATAGATTTCTTCAACTTAAATACTAGGTGCTTTGAATATTTAGATTCAAATTTCTCTGGTTGCACCACATATGTTATTTCTTTAATATCTCTATTGAGAAATGCTATTTATACATTCATTTGATGCAACTCTAGATCATAATAAGCTATAAGTGCCATTATGACTCTAAAGGAAACCTTTGACGAAACATGTGATAAGGTTTCATTAAAGTTGTAATATCCTAGATTTTTTTTTTAACATGGTGAACCTTGAACAAAAAATAAAAAATTATTTTGAGGAATTAAAATTTCAAATTTTCTATATGGAGGATAAATTTGCAATAGGAAATAAAATGTAGTAGCCAATAAATAAATAAGTAGATAAAAAAGGAAGAAAAGAATCATAAACTAATTTTGAGAAGTATAAATAGAATTTTACCTAATTAATTAGGGACCTAATTGGAAAGTAAAAGAATGAAGAAGAGCCTTTTAATAATTAGACCCAAAAAGAATTATGCTATCAATCTTTTAGCCTCATACAAGTATTTACTTTAATTTCTTGGCTTGACCGACTTACACCCTCTAGATGAGAAGAAAACTACTTGTTATCTTTATTTATCACATCACCATGAGCTTCATCTTTCTTCCTTGTAAAACCATCATTACCTCATCCCTTATAGCAAACTTGAGAGAAAGAGAAAATGAGAGATCTTTGTACTCTATTTTTGAACATAAAAAAAATGTTTCTTTTGTGAAGATTGAGTGAAACCGAGATAGAGGTGTTCAAATTTTTAAGTTACTAAATATAACATTCAAGCAACTTAATTCATAACAAAAAAGATGGAAATCTCATGATGGGTTTAGCATCACCACTGCACATTCCTTAGGTACAAGAAATAATTGATAGCTTCTGAAATTTTAGAGGCTTGTTTGAACTCAACAAGGAATAAGGCTAAACCTTAAATGAGGGACTGATATAAGATGGTTTAATAATCTTACACAGTCGATGATGGATAGTTTGAAATCTTCAAGATAAGATGCAATGTATGGTAGTAAAGATAATCATAAAATCAATATAATCCAATTGTGTCTAGAAAGGAACTACTAAAAAGTAAAATGGATAGCTTGGACATAATCAATTGTAAATCTTGGATCATGGTCAAACAACAAAATTTGGGGATTAGATTTCTATAAGGAGGGTATATTGTAATATCCAAGATTTTTTTTATGATACATTGAACCTTCAAAAGAAATAAAAAATTATTTTGAGAAATTAAAATTTTAAATTTTTGATATTGAGGATAAATTTGCAATAAGAAATAAAATGTAGTAGTCAATAAATAAATAAGTAGATAAAAAGGGAAGAAAAGAATCATAAACTAATTTTGAGAAGTATAAATAGAATTTTACCTAATAAATTAGGGACCTAATTGAAAAGTAAAAGAATGAAGTGGGCCTTTCAATAATTAGACCCAAAAAGAATTATGCTATCAATCTTTTAGCCTCACACTTGTATTTACTTTACTCTCTTGGCTTGACTGACTTACATCCTCCATATGAGAACAAAGCTACTTGCTATCTTCATTTATCACATCACCATGAGCTTCATCTTTCTTCCCCGTAAAACCATCATTGCCTCATCCCTTATAGCAAACTTGAGAGAGATAGAGAGAGAATTGAGAAAATAAGAGATCATTGTACTTTGTTTCTGAACATAAAAAAAGTGTTTCTTCCGTAAAGATTGAGTGAAGCTGAAGAACGGGGTTTGAATTTTTGGGTTACTTAATAGAAGATTCAAGCAACTAAATTCAAAACAAAAATGATGATGGAGGTTCTGGTTGAATTAGAGCTTGAAATTGAGAAGAAAAACATGAGTTATAGCAAAATAGAGTAGGCACATTGTGTAAGCTTGAATCTTCTAGGTTTTGAGTGTAATCTAATTCTTTTGGTCGCTTTTCTAGTAAAGGGGATTAAATAGGTCTTAACCAGAATAAGAAGAAAGGAAAACAAAATTTAAAGATAGATTAGAAGCAGAAGGAAATGTGAAGCTACAGAAAACTATAGAAAAGAAGATTGGTCTATCATGTTACTGATTTTGTGTATTTTGGGTGACAAATGAAGCTTTTAAATCTTGAAATTTTTATGAAGGACTCTTCAGATTTTACTTAATAAAACTTGAAAATTTCAAAATTTTTAGAACAGTTTAGTTTGGTGAACTAACCTAAGAACAGAACCATATTTTGTGCAGAGGTAAATTTGGGTTGGTTAGAAGTCAGCTCTATTTTAGGGGCCAAATGACATTATTTTGACTTGAAATACTTATGGCACTTAGATAAGATATAGAACTTATGGTCTACAAACTTTCATTGCTTTTGGATATGGTTAGGCTAGACTGTCAAGCATAAAATAGTACCTATAGCAGAATTGGGTAGTTCTCGCATAGGGTCACTAATGAGGTCTGTAGAGGGGTCAAATGAGAGATTTTTAATCTGAAATATTCACCATAGAATATTAACATATAAATAAGGTTTCATACCAAGATTCATGAATTTAAAGTTTGGGTTACTACTAGAAAAATAGAACAATTTTAGGTGCTTGGTGACCTAGTTTTATGATTAAAGTAAGCAAATTATAACTCCTCTGTATTTTATGTTTGATATAATGTGATGTATTGTGTATGCTGAGATCTCACTATGAGTTATATATAATATGAGAACTGAAGTGAGATGTTGTATATGTTGAATGTTGAATTTGTTCCTCTATAAATGGTCAAGGTGTTATAGATGAGTATTTGTGTTATGTTTTAAGACCTTGCTTGTGTTTGAAAGAGAAAGAAAGGACATAGTGATGCACCCCATGGGAATATCTACACGGAGTCATAAGGGCAAAGATTTATACATAGAGTGATAAGGGTGATAGGTAGGGGCCACAAGCAACGATCCAGAAGTACCCAGGATGACCTGGTTGGTATGGGAACTTGTGTAATTAATTATTGTGTGAATGATGTTAATTAGCCTAGATTGTGTGATATTAAGATATGATTGACTTTATTGATAATTTATACATCTTATCATTATGATGCAATATAATTATTTTTTATGTCGTAGCATAGTGTTTTCCCCTCACTAGGCATGTGGTTTACTCATGCCCTTTTGATTAACATTTTTCTATGTTAGTTCTTGAAGGCGAGCATTTAGATAGAGAGTGATGGACTCTTAACTCAAGACCCCACTTGAATCAGGGATGATTTTAAATTCTTATTTCAGCCTTTTAAATTTACTACTTTAGAGTTGTTTTGTGATTACATAGGTAACCTAGGATTTGAATTTTTTTTCTTTATGAATTGATGAGATGATGTAAATAAATAATGCCACTATATTGAAGAATATGTTTTTAACTTCTTATTTAATTTACTATTGTGATGAATGAATAAAAGACATAGAATAGTATAATTCTTTGTAACTCACTATTTATGACTAAATGAAAGAAAGATTTCTTTGATTGAATGTTTAATTCTATGATTCTATTTGTCTATTTTCGAGTATTGCATATTCTGGTATGATAAAATGGATTAGGTTCTAAGGTGAAGTCAAGCTCACTCTTGTGCCAGTCATATGCCCTAGATGGGACGTGACAAAAGTTTATACCCTCCTTTTGAGTATAACTTTTGGCCACTAATATGCCTTATATCTTTAAATATTACTACTCAAGTCTCATTTGGTTTTAAAGACCCATTTACGACCAATTAGTCTCATCCCTTATGGTAACTCTGTTAAATCTCATACCCCATTATCAGCCATAGATTTAATCTCATACCTCATGACTTCAATCCAGTTGTCTAAGTTACTAGATGAAATAGCCTCTTTGCAAGTAACTGGATCATCTTGCAACTCATGCTTTTGCAAATAAATGATACAGTTGATTAATTGCACTTTTCCTTTCTTTGGTGGATCTCCTTAAAGGCACTTCAACTTAAGGTTGTTGTTGTTCTTCTTCAATTTTAGGAGAATGAATCTCTTGATCCTAAACATTTGTGATTTCTCTTTCCATTGTGTTCTCAATATCACCCACTTTCATAAGTTCAACTATCTTAGGTAATGCTACCTGATCCAGTATACCCATATTTGTAGTAGGAATACTAATGTATTCTTCCTCAAACACAATGTCCCTTAGTGGATCACTCCTACTATAATCAACATCCTTAATGAATTTGGCATTCCTAGTCTCAAAAAAGGACCTAGTCAAAGGGTCATAAAACTTGAAACACTTTGACTTTTTAGGGCAACCTACAAAATAGCAGCTCACTATTCTTGAATCCCACTTCCAATCATTAGGCTTATATGACTATTTCACACTACTATGGTGTCAAACCACCCAAAATTAGATTATGTGGCAATTTGCAATATAATGGTTTTCTCAGGTCATTCTCACTCTTGGAGCCTTGCTTCTTATTGCCTACTTAATTGTTCAAACACTAATTATACTAAGTATCCTATTAATTAACATTGAGGGTTGGTTGATAATAAAATTAAATTGCAGAATTAAAACTTAGACACTAACAGAATAGAACAGATCACAAATGCAATCAGCCATGAAATCCCTAAATTTGTATTTATCATTATCCTACTCTTTGGTTTATTCTAATTCAGTTATACTGATTGGTTGTCAAATGAATATTTCTGAGAAATCTCCCAGAATTATACTAGAACTAAATCAAACCTAGGAAAATCTTAACTAACTTTTAATCTAGAAATAATCTGATTTAAGCTCTAACCAAGTGCATGTCTTGCAACTGCATACAAACATGTCATCATAATTCTAACTCACTATATAAGCCCAGCAACCGCATACAAGTTCATATAGCAAACTTAACCTTAGATAAGAAATTATAACAAATTCATGTATTTTCTTAGTCATATCAGAATAGAATGAAAATACAAGAACCAAAGGTAAAAATAGAGAAATAGAGATAAAATAAAGATTAGAACAAGAAAATTTATATGTATTAAGCAAAAGATTCAAAGTACAAGCTCCAGTTTATCCATGGACTTATTACACAGACTCTAATATTCTTGGAGATAGAAAAACAAAAATACAAAGAAGAAAAAAAAACTATGTAAAAACTAAGCTATGAAATTTGTGGAAGGTGATCTCCAACACTCTATGAAGTGCCCTTTTAAAATCAGCTGGAAGGAAGGGACGGATGCTAAGTTGTTGGTCCAATTTGTGTGTCGTCTATTTTCCACATTTACGGTTCTGATTGCCAGCTACTTATAACTTGTATTTTGGCTCTTTTTTGTATTGGTTGGTGGCATTCTTCATTCAATGAATCTAGCTTGCTTACTTTCTTTTGCTGTTGGTTGTTTCTTGTGTTTCCTCAAATTTGGCTGCAGAAGTCAGTTTTCAATTTACCAATTTTTCTGACTTATGAGCTGTATTTTCTAACTTGCATTTTTTGCATATGCAAGGAAGAGATCAGATTTCCATTTGTTGCAAATTGGTTCAACAGTACAGAAATATGGGTCCCATAGATCTAGTTAGCTTGGTTAATGCCTAGTCAATGCATAGTCATTTGCCACATCATCATAAATTTTCTAATTAATTTTATGCAAAAACACATAAGTGAATTAATTGGGATAAAATTATAAAAATGAAGCATATTAATTATATAATTAATTTACACCCAATAAATCCAAAAACATAATAAAATTAGAGAATTGGTAAAATTAAGGAGATAAAAAGGATTAACATAGGGACTAAAATGAATATAAAATGCATGTTATCAATGACCTAGCTTTGACTGGACAACTCCAGACATACAAGTGCCTAAAAATAGATTTCTTGCCTGTCCACAACTCATATTTGGTTTTTAGTACAACATCCTTAAAAAGTGTGGTTTTTTCTTTCAGTAACACTATTTTGACTAGGAATCCTTGACATGGTATATTGTAGCATAATTCTACACTCAACCAAATACCTAGCGAAATGCCCTGATGTTGTTCACTTGCCATTTATGCATTCAATACAAATATCTCTATCATCAATATTGGATATCTGTAAAACGTTCTCTGGCACAAGTCTTGGTAGTCTTTGTTTTGAGATATGCCCAAAATGCTTATGTCATAAACTAGCAGAGTTATCATTAGATAACCTATGTTTAATACCACAATTAACAAAATGCATATTCTCAAAACTATTAGAATTCACACAATTTAAACAATAAATATTATCAACCAGAGAACTAGAAGCAATTAACTTTGAATCTAAGATTATACTAAAAGTTTCATTACAAAATGAACAAAAGTACCCAAATTTGTCCAAACATGAAAAATAAAATAAACTTCATCTAAATGATTGTACAACAAAATATATTTTCCAAATCTAAAGTACAACTATTTCCTAATGATAATATAAACAATCCAATAGCCTCTACAACAACACTATTACACCAAACTTTCCTAAAGAATTACTTGCAAACATAATATATATATATATATTGAGTTATTATATAGAAGCCTACTTTAACTATTAACTAGTTGAACTAATATTTTTTGAATGTTCATAATTTATTCACTTGTGCCTCTTTTGTTGGCATATGACAAGGCAAGAATTTAAATTTAAGACTTCTTAAACTGTTTACTGATTGACTAAATTCTTGAATATGAACTTAGTAACTTACATTAAATGAACTATAATAAGATATATTTTAGAAATATAAGCATCACTTCCAAATAATAAACATCACTAAAGGCCCTGGGATGGTCCAAGATAGTCTTTTCTTTAGTGTTACACTCC
Organism: Biancaea sappan; assembly: GCA_037074585.1. NCBI lineage: Eukaryota > Viridiplantae > Streptophyta > Magnoliopsida > Fabales > Fabaceae > Biancaea > Biancaea sappan. Next base: position 40,213,163 of record CM073496.1, read on the forward strand.
TCAGTAGTGGTCCTATAGACCTTATCTATGTCCTGAGTTATGTGCTAGTGATGTAGGATGTTGTCACCTCCAATGGAACATAAAGGGCTGTTATGTAAAGGTAAATGTGTAGGCTCTGAGAAAGCCTTTGAGTTGCCACCGACTGAGTCGGTGCAAGGGCACTATAGATTAGAAATGATACTCTACCCTTCTATAATGTACAAGTGATGCTTGACCTAGTAACTGTGCTCTGCATACACATTGGAGTGTTATATGGTAAGTGAAAAGTATGTTTTGCATGGATTTTTGTAAGACTATCTATTAATTAATTAAATAATTGGTGGAATGGAATGAAAGTAAATAAAAGTGGCACAAAAAAAGGGTGAAGGTGCCTCGTATGCCCCTTGTCTATGTCATCATGACTCCATTTAAAAGGGGACCTTGCATACTTGTGTACTTATGTGATTTATCATGTATTGACTAAAATTTATATCATGTGTGTGGTGGCTAGTGTGGGAACTAACCACCATTGTGTAAACAAAGCATGCGTGCATTTGAGGGAATGACTCAGTAAGACCATTACGGTTGGGACATAACCAAATAGGATTTGCATGCTACATATAAAGACGGCCGAGCCCAAGAGACTAGATGTAAAGTTAAGACGAGGGTATAGCCCAAGGGATAGACCCAACCAGACCAAAACATGAGAACTCATATGCATGTGTGCATATGTATTTATAGTGTGCACATATTAGTATGATTGGATTTGGTACCTTATGTGAGAACACCATAATTCAGTATGCCAGAAATTTTGAATTTGATGGTAAATAGTGCATCTTTAGTAATAATGCATGTTTATATATATATATATATATATAGATATATGTTTGTCTTATGAATCTTTGTTGTAGATAACCCTACCTCTTTTGCATTATCCTATGATGATGCAATGCATGGTATGCCAAGCAATTTTATAAAAGGTTTGCTAATTTAAGTCTGAATGGAAATTAAATAAAACCCTAATCTAAAGGAGATGGGGTGAACGTTTATTCAAATGATTGGTAAAAGAACCTAGTAAATGTCATTCTTAGATAAGGTGCTGTAATTTAATATTAATTAATTCTTGCTTTTTTTAAAAAAAAACTATAAGCGTGTGTGTGGGGTGTAATACCTGTGAAATTTTGCCAATCAATGTGTAAGTCCTATTATATGCCTTTATGCAAAATTTTGGGACTAATTTGAAAATTTTTGGATGGAAGAGAGCCCAAGGGTTAATGAAAAATAATAAGTCAAGGTATTGATAAAATAAATTTTAATATTTAAATGTTATGGAAAATTTTTAGAAGATCATAAGGGACCCAAGTGAATTTGTTTCTAAGTGGGAGTGGTCTTTTGTGATTGACTCTAAGAGGTGGACAAGTGACACTCTCCCTTCTCTTGTTTAGAAAAAAAAAGGATTGGCTTCTTTTTTGTCCAATGTACAGATGGAAACCAAGAGAGAGACGATGCCATGGGCGATGGCAAGGGTCAAGTGGAAGCTCCATAGACAGCCACCGCGACTATGCCACCCTATGATTGAAACCTCATCAGCGTCTATTGTCTCTTCTTCTCCCTTCTCTCCTTCTGTTCTTCGTACCCCCTTCAGTCCAAGGCGAGCTGAGCGATGAGAGATAAAGTCAGGAGAGATAAATCATGATAGCTGCCTTTAGCCTGTCTTCTTGCTAGTCACCATGGATTAGATGAAGGTAAAGGTAAATTAAATTAAATTTTATTTTGGTTTTCTTTTTCCTCATGCTAGTAGAATGAAGAATATGTGACTTTCCTTTAAGTTAGAACCAACATTGCATCTGGAAAATAGAAAGAAAGGGAGGACAGGACAATAAGGCTAGATTGTGTGATTGAAGATGAGTGACGCACGCTCTTTCTCATTTTCTTTCTTCTATATTGATGGTCAAATGCTACTGCTTTGATTTATTTTCATCAAATTTAACATGGAAACTTAGTCTGGTTTGAATAATGGAATAATGATAGCCAAGAGAGAGGGAGAATGGTAGAACAATTTGTTCAACGTTAATTGGGATTTGAAATTATGGTTTGTGATATGTCAATAAGTGGATTAATATCTTGTTTTAATGTCACTCATGCTACATTCTTGAAAGTTTTGGGCACTTAGATTTCTGGTTAAAGTGTCCAAATGAGTTTAAGGAAAACCTAATTCAATATAAATAGTCCTAATTGAGACTTAGAATGGTATTGTGTTTGTTATACACTATATGCTTCAACTACCATGGTCGAGATTTATAAATGGGAAATGTATTTGAATTAAGAACAAATAATTATGCTTATAGTGATGTTGCAATCAGTGAATGGCTAAATCTAAAATGGTTTAGAACTATTTTAGTTATTAATTTATATCAACGTTACTTTTGAGATGATGTTATATTCTTTTTAATTTATCCTTTACATGTTTACTACTTAAGGAACCATGATACTTGATGTTAGTCTTATTATATTTTGTTACACCACTTTTATATAGTTTCATATGTGATTTGTAGTTATGTCTAGAGCTTTACAGAGATAGTTTATTGTTTTTATTCAAGGTTTCTTGATAACTAAAATTGAAATAGCAAGATACCATTTTAAAAATTTCAGCTAGCATGATTTTTAGTTTGCAAAAGCTTTTAACTCATAATCGATTTCGGTGTTATTGAAACCTCTTTCTTTTAATTGCCCTATAATATGATATTATTTCATTCTACTACATAATTTCGTAAAGATATGAGGAGATTATACATCCATGTTTACCATAGTTGAAATTTATTAAGTGATCTTGTTATTGTGATAGTTATCCTTTGTAAATTCCTCATGTGACTTAATATCTCCACTTCACCACTTTTCTTTCAAGGATTTAAATAGTTGAATGTGCAATTAAGATAAGAGTAACTATACAGTTTTATGAATCATTGAGAATTAATTTATGAACTATGCAATGATGTCAAAAGTAATCTTACTTTGTGAAAGTTTCTCATTAATTACCCATGTGATGTGATATCTTGCTATCTCATTCTATATCTTCAAAATGTTGAGAAGTTATTGAACATTAGAAAGAATTGATGATTAATTACATGTTCTTCCTTTATTGTTTGTTTTTTAGAAAAAGTTCCTGATACAGGGAGTCATAAGAAATGTACATATATATATATATATACATCTATGGAGGGTTATGGGTCATGTTACATGGAGGGTTGAGTCTATAAGCTGTGTGGGACAAGCATATGGAAGGGACTTTACGAAAAGAAAAATATATATATGTAAACATGGAGGCATAAGAGACATGTTTATGGAAGGAATTATTTTGTCCATGAATGATTTCTCTAATAATTGATGATTAATGGCTTCTTTTTATTTAGAATTTGTGAAGGTTAGAAAGAATTGATATTTCTTTTCTTGGTAGTTCTTTATCATGAAACTTTCCAATTGAAACAATTTGAGATCTTAATCAAGTTATGCTTTCAATGTCTGTTTCTAACAAATTTGAGATCTTGATAATGTTGGAATATGGATGTTTGCTGAATTCAATCCGTTGCTTACGTATAGAATTGTGATTTGTCGATCTTATAGGAAGCTTATGTGGCTCTCTTAGTTGAGAGTATTAGTGATATATATATGTATATAAGACCTACATTTGCTAAAGATGGTGCAATGTTGGGAAGGATGCCTGTGTAGCTATCCTTATATATATATAAGACCCACATTTCCTAGAGACGATGCAATGTTGGGTTGGATCCTATGTAGCTATCCTTATATTTATATATAAGACCCATATTTGCTGAAGATGGTGGAAATGTTGGGAAGAAGGCATATGTGGCCCTATGGGAAACCCTTGTGTAAGATAATGAGGAGGCTTGTGCGGTCCAATAGAAAACCCCTGTGTGGGGTAATGTCAACATCTGTGTGGTGAAGTGGATAGTTGTCTACATGGAAATATGGATTCCCTTATATAATTTATGTAATGATTTTGCCTATGATAATCCATGTATATATTGCGTATCTTGTGGGATTGTGTGTGCAAGTGTTGGATAATATAAATTTGTGATGGTTATCTTGTGTGTGGGATTTTTAAATCAATTGTTAGGTTATGTAGTGATTATTTTATGGCTTGGTTGTGGTTGTGGATGGGATCCGTTTATGGTATCATTCTTACGAGTGGTACATGATTTGTATTTTAATTTGTGGTTGAGTTATGGCTCACTGAGTATTTTATACTCACCCTCTTTATGTACCCCTTGTAGGTCCTTTGAGTAATTGTTGAGTCTTCATGTAAGGAGTAGCAGAGTCTCTAAGGTTACCACCTATTTGGCTTTGGGTCGGTGTTTAAGATTTTATAGTATTGGTGGGTTCGAGTCTCTTTGTAGTGAATAGGACACCTACAAATTTTGTGAATGATATGATGGAGTTAATGAATTATTTCTGGTTTACCTTTGTTAATTGTAATATTCGTTATGTTTTGACTTCTTTTATTTTATAATAGGAAGCGATGCATGTTTCAGATAACCTTGTATCTTCTTGCACCAAATCCTTCCTTTTATACTTTCCTTGTATGGTGTGATGTGTTAATGTCATGCTTACGGAAGTGGTGTGGATTTTACTTCCATGTTGGCCACAATCTTAGGATGGGGCATAACATGGGGGGCATAATCTTACCTTTACTAGATGGGTGACGATAGTTACCTTTCCTATTAATAACTATTACCTTAACAAGGTAAGTGGGTGATAAACCATAGTAAAGAAAGAAATTTGCAACAAAACTGCATAATTAAACTAGGTCAGACACATATGAGATATGCCTTGTTGTGTGGAACAAACTGGATTATTTTTGTGTTGGATGCATTTTCATCATGTTGGGTGCATTAGTTGCACCTCTGTTAGCATATGAGGTGTTTGTTGCATTAGCATCACTTTATGAGAGTTGGGACATAACACTAGTGAGCGAGGATATGCTAGGTGAAACTCCCTTATAAGTTGGAATTAAACCTTTGTGTGACGGAAAACCTTAGGTAGGCCTTTATATGGGCTAATGCGATGGACAAGCTCTTTGGTGATAAAGGAAATATATGGGTAAATATGAACTGGAAGAACTGGCGTACTTGATTCAAAGTGATGTCGCTTGTTTGCATGCATTGTGTGAAGTTGCGATGGAAAGCGTTAACAACAACTACTATGCTGGAAGTTTCGTTGTTGTTGTTTGAATTGTAAAGGATGTGTTTGGTGATGAGCTAGTTGACATGTGCGACAAATTGCAATGGATAATGGAAAGGTTAAGGAGCGACTTTCAGGGGGAAAGCACTCTAAACCGTGAATTATATTTTATGGTGTTACTTGGGAAAGATTCGCCAATGAACGTAAGTGTATCAAGGAATTCGATATACCCTTGTGGCTTAGATATACTTAAATGGTTCAGTCATATTAGTATGTGGGGAGATGATTGTGTAGGAGGACGAGTTGGCTTGTCAAGGATGTGTGTAGTAGGTAACAACAATTTGAGGAAAAGAATTGGATGATGATGTGCTGGCATGTTAGCAACATGAGGTGGGCTCATGAGTAGGGAATATCTAAGTGAGGGAACAACGACTTTGGGAGAGATATTGCATGTAGGTTACAGGTGCCTAGTGGAATATGAATTATCATGTGGTACAACCAAGTTGGATTGGTATGAATTTCAATTAGATGAATGACGAGTTAAGGCCAACCGTTTGAAGCTGGTTAAGCCACTTCTAGATCGTAAACTTTTGGGATAAAGCAAGAAGGAATCTTGGAGGATTTGTGAATGGCATTCCCCATTACCAATGAGGGTTTGTGAACCTGTATATACATACTGGGCCACAATGGACTATTAGGAAACTAGTGACTACTATTTTGGGGGTACATATTGAGGGGAGTTACTAAGAACCCTCTAGGGTGGATAGAAGAATGAACCTTGGGTCAAATGGACCATCGGGAGAAGGAACCTATCATAGGACCACTCATCTGGAGAAGTAATGCAAAGGAATGAGAAAAAGGCAACACTATTGGATACTCTAGTTGGTTAAAGCATTCGAGCATTATGGAAAATCGGGGTCCGAATTTCTTTGAGGAAGTAACACTCTAATACTTGTAATTTTCTTTTTCCGCAATTTATACATTATTTCACTTGGCGTATGGTGAACTTCTTAAGTGTCGAGATAATTAAATGGCGATGGAAATTAATGTCAAAATATTCTTTAAAAAAAAAGTCCTTATGTAAGGACTTATGTGAAATGATTAAAAACGTGTTGGTGAACTTGTGCGATGGTGTCATATCCCAACTTTGGGAACATGACTGGCACAATTGTGGATTCCACCCACTGCTATAAGCCTAACACCACATAAGCAACACGCAAAAGATATAATATAACAATTAATTTCATCAACTATCGACAACTTTATTTAAATGATCACAACATTTAGAGAAATATCTTTCCTTATAAGTCTTATTCATTTCAAGAAAAATATCAATGCACCATAATTAGAGTTTACAACACATTCCAAATCCTTTCACCACAAAAAAAATAAATAAATAAAAAATAAAGATCTCTGGGTATTCTATCGAACTATAGAGTGACTTAACCCACTATTTCCCATGACAAGCCTACAACCCAAGCTACAAGGGATTGAAGGCTCAAAGGCTCTACTACTCCTCATACGAAGACTCACTAAGAACAGGAAGACCTGCAAAGGTACACAAAGAGAGGGTCAGTACAAAGATACTCAGTGAGATATAGAGTAAGAAAAATAAAAGATTACAAACCGTGTGCCACTTGAAACAATAAGGCTCTAAGAAGGGTTCTAAAACCAACCAATTCCTCATCACACATACCTACACAATATAAGGTTACTACTACAACACCATCACTAAAATTTGATCTATTCAACACTAGCACAACACTCCAAGAAAACATATGTCCCACACACGGACTAGCACAATTCACAGCCATCACATAAATTTACAGTAGAAGTCTACTTACATGCACAATCCTTCACTTCACCATAAGGATGTTTACACTATTCCATATAAGTGGTTCCATTTCATTATCAATATTCTTAATCAAGAGGGTCATATAGACTTCCTATTATATTATCCTCCTTTATAGTAGAGAGGGCAACACAAGTATCTCACTATGTTCTTTCTCTACCTAGTTAAGAGGGCTACACAAGATTCTCACTAAGTCTTCATTATTTGACATATGCAGATAAGTCATAATTTGGGAGGGCCCTATCGGCCCCTTAATTCATTCTCATTTCCATAGCAGAGAGGGCCACACAAGCTTCTCTTAGTACCGTTAGTCATAGTGCGGAGAGCTACACGACTCTTCATACTGCCACTATGTAATATCTGCTATTTTTGGATATTAACATATTGGAGCTTTCTAAGGAGTATAATGAGAAAAGACCAAATAAGGAAACCTCGTGGGAGAATGAACATCACGAAGATGAAATTGTGAGTCCAATAGATTAAAGTTGTTGGATTGAGACTAGAGTGGATGATGAGACACTAAAAGGGACTAAATGAATGATTGTGATTTCTTAGTATTTTAATGAAAAGGTGTTGTGATGATGAGTGCCTAAGTGAAAGTGTGGTTGGGTGCCTTACTTGTGAACTAAAAGTTTTCTCAACTCTCTTGTAAATCCCAATAAAAAAATTTACCACCTAGAGGGACCAAATTGAATGAGGGAGTAGTGGGCCCCATACACATACTCCATTCCTTTCTTCTAATTCAATTTACCTCCCTCTCTGACACATTTCTCCTTCCCTTTGGCTAGCTAACACACATACAAGGGCTTGGGGATTTTCTTCCTTCTTCAATCATCTTCTTAATCTTCCATGGAGGTAAGGTTCTCTTGGCAAACAACATCTTTTTTTCTTCATTATCCTTTCTCAAGAACATCAAGCTCTAGATGAAAAATTTAGGGATAGTACTCTGGAATGTTTCTATGAATGGAATGATGTAAGATTGTAGTTTTAAAATGTTGATTGATGAAGAAAGAATAAAAAATTAGGAGGATGATCATGTAGGGAATGAGATCAAAATGGTTTAAGGTAAAATTGGTGAAAGTTGGTGTTTATAATGAAAATTTGATGATTCATGTATCTATTCTTGCTTTTAGCTTGGGTTTTCTATGCCAGACTGATCATAGAATGTTAATGATGAAATCTTATTGAAGAAATCAAGGTTTTTTGTCACGATCCAAATGGGCACGTGACCGGCACAATCAAAGGATCATTCCTTAACTGTAAGCCTAATTATTAACACACACACATCGGCCAATGGATAAATACAATTATGCATGAATGCATTTCATTAGATAGAATTATATCAATGTTATACTTGACATAACAACCTATGTTTCCAAACTTTCCTCCCAAATACAAAACAAGGTGAGGAAAGGGTCAAAACATAGTCTAACTATATACATTGAATACAAAAGCATAAATAGTCCAAAATGACATTCACACAAGACCTAAGAGTCTTAACGACTATAGAGCGACTACCTAACCTAAAAAGACCAAAAGAGACAATCATCGACGATGAGCTAGTCGTGGTGATGTGGGACCCCACTACTCCTCTCACAGAGACTCATCAGCACTAATAGAATCTATAAAAAGGCACACACATGGGAGTGAGTAAGATACTCCATGAGATAAAAATAAACTTACCACACACTTTCTACCAAGAAAGGTTCACCATGACCATGAAGACGTCTATCACCAACTCCAATTATTTCAAGATGAAAAATTAGATATACATAAAAACATGCACAACTGAAATTCAATGAAAATTATTCGTGACTACAACCACTCCCATATGTTTTTCCCCATTAAGTAAAGATAGGTAAATCAATATGTCTATGGTGCTAATTTACATATGTGTACTATGTTCACCATTCCAGGACAATAAAAATAGCTAAATGAAGGGGGTCTTATCTATCGTTCCAGGACAATGACCATAATTAAATAAATGGGTCTTATCCATCGTTCCAGACAATAACCCTAATTAAATAAATGGGTCATATCCACTATTCCAGGACAATGACCATAATTAAAATAAATGGGTCTTATCCACCGTTCTAGGATAATGATCATAATTAAATAAATAGGTAAGATTACTTATCAAAGAGTCTACCTTATTCATTTACAAAAATTTAATCTTTTGACAGGGGTGTCATAGAGTCTTTCCCCTAATTACTAGCATCATAAGAAATCTAATTCAATTCAATAATATTAGTAACTTTGGATAATTCATATGTTTAATCCTTCAAAAGAGTAAAGTGTAATATACATAACGACATATGAAATTCGCATATAAAATATTATCTTTAACATAAGATTTTTAACTAGCGCCTTCACCTGAGATCGAATGAAAAGGATAGGAGTGCGAGGAATTAGTAGATAGCAGTGAGAACACCTAGGACAAAAGACAAGAAAGCTTGAGCTTTCATAAGGAAATTAGAATAGCTTCAGGGGGTGGCGCCATGGCACTTGAGGCACCACATATTAAGTGTTGGGCGCTTAAGGTACCCTAGGTAGCGCCCTTTAGAGCCAGACCACCAACTCTCTGCCTGGGGAGTTTAGCTGCCTTAAGCCCAAAACTCTCTGTCCTCTCCAATCTGTTAGGCACCTAAGCGCCCCGATGTCAGCACATCAAGGCTCGTGATTTTCTCTCCAAAACACATCTTTTGGGTCCATGAGCTCCTATGGTGAGTGAACAAACTTGTCATGGTGTTTTAGGATCTCACATGAACCATATTGACACTATTTAGAATGGAGAGCAAGCTTGTGTCACCAACATCAAAAATTCCTTCCATATTTGCCCAAATCCTTTCCACAATAATGGCACAAGAACCTTTCCCTCCTCCATAAATGCATCCTCAACTACCCAAGGCACACCATATATGTTTAAACTAAGAAGACTCATCATGGAAGCCACTTAGGGACCCATTTTCACTTAGAAACTTAGAAAACAACAAAACCTATCCTATGGTTTGAAGGTTTCGAAAAATAGATAAGGATGAAAGAAGAGAGGAATTGGTACTTACTTTTATTTCTAATAATTCAGTAAGGTCAGCTCCTCTTCTCTAGAATCATAACTTTAGCCAACACACAGGGGGAGTATGAAAAGGAGAGAAAAAGGGAGATGTGGGGAAGCAATATAGACACACACTTTATGGGAAAGAGAAAAAAGGGAGAAGAGTAAGCAAGAGTGATGGGGCCCACCATATTAACTTGTGTAGTTTTAATTATATTGCCTAGTTCCTTCCCTTAGTCCTTTAGCAAAAAATCCTCAAATTAGCATAAATTGTACGTCATATTCTAACACAAAATTTGCTACACGTGTAAATACAATCCCATAATTCATATAAGTATCATAAGATTGACCGACAGAGGAATTAATTAAATCATAAAATGCCAAATTAACATTTCAAGCACAAATAGTTCTAGGAATAAAAGAAAAGAAAAAGACAAAACTTACAGTTATTACAGTATTACTCCCTCAAAGAAATTTGGTCCCCGAATTTCCATAAACAAGATTAAGCAAATAAGGATGGATATCTAGTCCGCATGTCCGCCTCTACCTCCCACGTGTCTTCTTTGTGAAAATAGTTTCACCAAAGAACCTTTACCTAGGGATCTCCTTTAATTGCAATTTCTTCACTTGTCTGTCTATTATTTCCACTGGCTCCTCCTCATAAACCAAATTCTCATTCAACATCATTTCTTGGGGATGAATGATGTGGGATGGGTCATGAAGGTATTTTTGTAACATAGATACATGGAACACTAGATGTACCCCATTTAATTTTATCAGTAGAGCTAGATGATAAGCTACATTACCTACCCTTTCTAGGATTTCATAAGGACCAATGTATCTTGGACTAAGTTTACCTCGCACTTTGAAGTGCATAAGCCCCTTTATGGGCCAAACCTTGAGGAACACCATATCTCTAACCATCAACTCTAGATCTCGTCGTCGTTTATCCGCATAAGACTTTTGCCTACTCTGGGCTGTCACCAATCTATCCTGAATGGTCTTTACTTTGATAACCGCCTCTTGGACCAAGTTAGGCTCGATGACCTTGGTATCTCCTGTATCGAACCACCCTATCAGTGATCTACATTTCCTCCCATATAGCACTTCAAATAGAGCCATTTGGATACTTGCTTGGTAATTGTTACTGTAGGTGAATTTTATTAATTTCAAATGTTTTTCCCAACTTCCTCCAAAGTCCATAACATAATATTACAGCATATCTTCAAGTGTCTGAATGGTCCTCTCTAAATGTCCATCAGTCTGAGAGTGAAAAGTCATGCTTAAGTCCACACGAGTTCCTAAGGCCTTTTAGAAGGCCTTTTAGAAATGCAATGTAAATTGTGGCTCTCGGTCTGATATGATAGAGACCGAAACTCCATGTAGCCTCATAATTTCATCGACAAAGAGCTGAGCATATTTAGCCACACTAAAGGTGGTCTTCACTAGAATGAAGTGGGCTATCTTGGTCAAGCGATCAATCATTACACAAATTGAATCATTTCCCATTGGGGTACGTGGTAAGCCTACCACAAAATCCATGGTAATGTGCTCCTACTTCCATTTAGGAATTTCAATTTGTTAAAATTCTCCACCTGGTTTCTGGTGCTCTGCTTTAACTTGTTGACAAGATAGGCATTTTGCTACGAATTCTGCTACTTCTCGCTTCATGGCTTCCCACCAATATAAGGATTTTAAATCCTAATACATCTTTGTGGTACCAGGGTGCATGGAGTAAGCTGAGCTATGAGCCTCTCTCAGAATATCCTTCCTCAAGGTCCCTACGTTAGGCACACACAACCTCCCTTCAAATTTTAGTACTTCTTCCTCTCTTAGAAAGAATCTATTTCTTTTTCCTCCCTTCACCCAATCACAAATCTTGCTAAGACTCATATCTTCGCCTTGTTTGCCTTTCACTTCCTTGACCAAAGAGGACTTGGTTGGAATATGGGCTAAAAGTGATCTTACTCTTGGTAGCTCAAACCATACACCGCTAGTTTCTAACTCATGGAGTTCATGCAGTAAGGGTCTCCTTGCCTCAACTATATGAGCAAGGCTCCCCATCGACTTGCAACTGAGGGTGTCGACCACTACATGGGCTTTACCAAGGTAGTATAAAATGGAGAAATCATAATCCTTCATCAATTCCATCCATCTCTGTTTTCTCAGATTGAGATCTCTCTGTTCGAAGATGTACTTTAAGCTTTTATGGTCTGTGTATACTTCACATGTTTCTCCATACAGCTAATGCCGATCTTTAAAGTAAAGACTACCTAGCCATCTCCAAGTCCTGAATCAGGTAGTTCTGCTCGTGATTCTTCAATTACCGGGATGCCTATGCTACCACCTTCCCATATTGCATAAGAACACACCCTAGTCTAATCCAAGATGCATCACAATAGACTGCAAAACCTCTCGGACCTATAAGAGTAAGCACCGAGGTTATTGTCAAACATTCCTTTAATTTTATGAAGCTGTCTTCAAATGATTTGGTCCACTCATACTTTACCCCTTTCCATGTCAATTTAGTAAGTAGTGCCGCTATTCGAGAGAAATCTTTCACGAATCGATGGTTAACCTACCAACCCTAAGAAGCTTCGTATCTCCATCATTATAGTCGGTTGAAGCCACTGTCTCACTATTTCCACCTTACTTGTGTCCACCTAAATTCCATCTTTAGAGAAGACATGACCTAAGAACACCACTTGAGTTAACCAAAACTCACACTTCGAGAATTTCACAAATAGTTAGTTTTCTCTAAGGGTTTGCAACACCGTTCTAAGATGTTGTCTATGCTCATCTGGGCTCTGCAGGTATACCAAAATGTCATCAATAAATACAATGACAAATCTATCTAAGAAGGGTTTGAAAACCCTGTTCATGGGGTCCATAAAAGCGACTGGGGCATTTGTCAACCCAAAGGACATCACTAGGAACTCATAGTGACTGTAACAAGTCCTAAAAGTCATTTTAGGCACATCCTCAGCTTTAATCTTTAGTTGGTGGTAACCTGACCTTAGGTCAATCTTTGAAAAACATTGTGCGCCTTGCAATTGATTGAATAGGTTATCAATCTGTGGTAAAGGATACTTATTTTTCACAGTTGCCTCATTCAATTAATGGTAGTCGATACATAGTCTTAGTGTTCCATCCTCCTTATTCACAAAGAGTACTGACGCACCCCAAGGTGACGTACTCAGCCGAACAAATCCCTTATCTAACAGGTCTTAGAGTTTTTCCTTGAGTGTCTTTAATTCTGTCGGAGCCATCCAGTAAGGTAGTATAGAAATAGGCTTAGTTCTATGCAATACATCGATGGCAAATTCAATTTCTCTATCTAGAGGTAGACTGGGCAATTCCTTTGGAAACACGTCTTCAAATTCATTTACTATAGATACACTGTTAATGTTTATCTTTTTCTTCTCCATATCTTTTACAAAGGCCAAATATCCTTAGCATCTCAATAGTCGGTGGGCACCAAGCACGAAAATAATGTTATTGGGAACTTCACTTCGATCACCTTGAAAAATAAATGACTTGCCCCCTGGCACATTGAATTTCACAGATTTTTATGACAATCCACCATGGCATGGAAAGAGGCTAACTAGTCCATTCCTAAGATTATATTGAAATCTAACATCTCTAACAACATCGGATTTGCCATGGTATCCCTTCCATACACAGACATACAACATTAATGATAACCAGATTGTACGAGTAAGGTTTCCCCTATTGGGGGGCCACACAAAAGGGCTTTCTCAAAATAGTTGGCTCCCTAGAGAAGCATTGAGTAAAAATAAGAAAAACATAAGAGTGGGTCAAACTCGGATCAAAAAGTACATAAGCATTAAATGAATATACGGGATGAATACCTGTAACTACAGCGGTGGATGCCTACGCATCCTGCCTGGTGAGAACGTATAATCAAGTTGGACCATGCCCTATCTGAAACTAACCTCTACCGCCCTGACCTCTGCCATTACCCCCACAACCCATCCCACTCCTGCCCATAGAGGAAGAAGTAGGGGCTCTATTGACAGGAGTGAAATTTGTCTAAGGGTGTGAGGGATGGGTCGAACCTTGCCCTGAGCTTGCAGCTAGGTATGGCAATTTCTTCATCTATACCCTGTCTGGCAACAGGAAAAATAACTCTCTTCCTTTCCATAACAGATGCTAGTGTGGGGCCTCCCATAGATCAATTCCTGAGCCACTAAAGGCTGTCCTCCTTAAGGTGCCAGTTATCATTGTGGAGTATAGGCAGAAGACTGTACTGATAGAGAATGGGCCACAAATGATGTCTGTATTTTAGATTGGGATCTGAAAGATCCAAAAATCCAACTGTGAGTAGGAAATTTCCCTTCAAATCCCTTCTTTCGTTTCTTTTAAAAGTTCTCCTTCTTTTGCTCACCCAAATCCATTATTCGAGCATTGTCGACTGATAACATACTTTTTCCATTTATTTTAGTCCCTATTTTAGTCCTTTTTGCCTCTTTAATCTTGTCAATTCTCTAATTTTATTATGTTTTGGAATTTATTGGGTATAAACTATTTTTGAATTGAATGTGTCTCAATTTTATATTTTTAGAACTTGAATTGTAAAATGCTCAATTTAATTCCTACAAATTTTAATTTTGAAGAGAAAAGTGTTGACATGGACAAAGATGCTGATTTGGATGCTAATGTGGCACTTTTTGGGTGATGTAGATGCTGACTAGGATATGCTGGATGATGGGCCCACTTGAACTCTTATTCAATGCCATGTAGTCAGAATTTTTGGGCAGAAATATTAATTTTCGTAGGTCAAGAAAAAAGCATGGCTGAAATATTAATTTTGCCATGATATTCTGCTGCTGTTCTGCTGCTGTTTGTCACTTTCTGCTGCAGAAATATTAATTTTCCTGTTGCTGCCATACCATTCTGCTGCTGCCATACTTTTCTGCTGCTGCAGAAATATTAATTTTGCTGCTGTTTTGTTGTCAAAGTGCTGCCATATCATGGAAGAGGCATCCAAGGAGGCATCTAGGGCAGAATATCCCTTTAGGCATGTGTTAGATCAGTTTATATTTGCAAAAATCGAAATTTATTAAGCAAGCAAAGTCATTTTTCTGATGTGAAGTCCTAGCACCATTTTTCTGTCTTCCTAGGGCAGCAGTGGTTGGGAGCAACATAGAGGTAACTCTCTAGCTTGGTTTGAGGGAAAGGAAGCCTTCCCACTTGGGAATGGCTCTCCTTCTCCCATTTTCTTTCCTTTTCTTGCATTTTCCTTCATAGTTTCTTAGATTTCTGCTGTATTTTCTGTTTTCTGTCATGTTCTTATTCTCTTCCATGTAATTTTCTGATGTTTAAAGATTGATGTAGTTTGGTTCTATGATGTTTTATTGCTGAACAATTTCGATTTTAATGCACTTTCATTTAATGGAATGGATTTTATCCTTGTAATTTCCACCATAAATTAGATTATCTAGATATAGATAGTTTTATTTATGTGGCTTGAATAATTTTTTTGAGCTTCATAACTTAATTGAATGGTTGATCTAATATTTTAGTCAATTATTTTGGTTAAGTTAGATTGTAATTTCAAAGTTTTTAGATTCAATCATATTTTAGAAAATTGGCCAACATTGAATGGATTGTAATTTAATTGAATTGTTCTTCAATGATTCAAAGATTAATTTGTCTATGAATTAATCGGATTAGACCAACGAAATCAATCTCATTTTCTTGTGTAGTCGGTCATTTGATGAAATGGAAATTGTACTTTAATTCATTTGGACCAATGAGTATTTTCTTGGCCAAAGTTCTATTTTATTTATTGTCCTATGAAGCTTGTTATTTATACATGCATGCGATTGCTATGTATTTGTAATGAGTAGGACAAGAGATAACATGTCATATGCGATTGCGGGGCATTGATGTGATTAGGACTTGATCGGATTGTATTTGAGTTATAGATTAGTGAAGATCTTCCTAACTATAATTTTAATATAATTCAGTCTTAGAAGACTTTCTAAGAATTTTAGATTGAAGATTACATAATAGAATTAGCCAAGAATATTCAAAGGAAAGGATGATGATGTACAATTCCATGGAATTTGTGACCAATTACACATCTTTTGTCTGTTTTATTTTCTGTTTAGTTATTTAAATTTCAGTTATTTATATTGCGTTGTTTCAATCATCACCCCCCTTTTTTTGTGTAATTTATGAAATTTCCTTCATAAGTCTTAATAGCATTTCACTTAGCCTAATTGAATTTTATTTGATACCTCAATCTCTGTGGGACGATACTCTACTTATCACTTTATTACTTGTTGCGACCCAGTATACTTGCTGGAATATTTTATGTGCTATAAAATATACGCACCATCGACCATAGTTGAAAAGTTTGGAAATGTTTCCATTTGGGTTCTCACAAGTTGACATAGGGGATATCGCAATCTAAAGATAAACTGTTGGATCTTTTCTCTCTCGTTTCGTACCATGTACGATGCATACTTCAGCAATCGGTTAAACTTGATTTCATACTCATCAACTAACATAGATCCTTGAGTTAAAAGTTCGAATTCTTGGGCCCTTGACACCCTTAGGCTTATTGGGACAAACCTCTCTATGAAGGTCCTTGAAAATTCCTCCCAAGACCTAAAAGAAACATCAAGGGGATGATCGGACTTCCACGTTTTCCACCATTCATGAGCTTTCCCTTGTTGATTATAGGTGGATACTTCCACAGAAGCTTCGCTCGACAACCTCAAGGCTACACATGCCTTCTCGTATCCATCAAGAAACCATTGAAGGTCTTCATTAAGATCCTCTATCGAGAATACAAGTGGCTTCAACTTAAGAAAAGCTTGTAAGTTTGCCTCTCTACCCATTTCTCTCCTCAGAGGGGCAGAGGAATTGGGTCACAAGGTGCCTATAGCACATTTGTAAGGGCAAGTGCCTTGGGCAAATTGGGAGCAGCCATATTTCTTCTTATGACAACAACAACGATGTTCTCAACGGTACCTTGAAGGGCATTTATGATTGCCCACAAGTCAATATTTGGAGTACCAGGTGGTGCGACATTAGCTTGAGAACCCTCTTCCACTAGATATTGATCCTCTCGACCTTAGGCATTGTTACCCTGATACTCTCCATCTCAGTGCCCAATCGCCAATTTTGCAAGATTAGATGGCAAAGGGGCATTTCTGCCACCCTCCCTATTATTTGCGTTGGTATGGTCGTTTTGCTCCATGTGAGAGATCTCTATACAAAACATCAATACCATTAAATTTATATAACAATACTACTGAGGAGTGACACAAAAGGAAAGGACCACCTAAACCACCCCAAAGCCATTAGTGGATCCTCACTCTACAGTTGTACTGCAGTTCACAACAATAAAAGAGGGCCTACTAAGTTAACCTTACTCTATAGTCATTAAAAGACCTAAACCTACCCTCTGGTACCAACTTTGTCACGACCCAAAATAGGCACATGACTGACAAGATCAAAGGAACATTCCTTGACCATAAGCCTAATTATTAACATACACATCAATCAATGAATAAATACAATTATGCATGAATGCACTTCATTACATAGAATTATAGCAATGATATACTTGACATAACAACCTACGTTTCCAAACTTTCCACCCAAACACAAAACAAGGTGAGGAAAGGGTCATAACATAGTCTAACTGGTTCAAGCCACTATGGCCGCTGAGTCACCTAGAATTGAATTCGTGGCAACTTGCAATATAATGGTTGTCCCAGGTCGTTCTCACTCTTGGAGCCTTACTTCCAAATTGCCTAATTAATTGTTCTAACACTAATCTACCCTAATTAGCTACTGATTAACCACCGGGGGTAATTACATAATTAAGCTTAAAATAGAAATTAAACATCCAAACAAAACAGAAATGAAAATATAACAGAACAGGGAGATAGAATGAAATGAACAGACATGTAACCAGCCATAATTCCCTAGAGTTGTATCTATCATAACCCTCATTAACTTGTTAATTTCTGCCACTTGGTTTTAATTCCTAAAATTTCCAGAAAAATCATCTAGAACTAGATTCCACTGGCCTTGACCTAAACCTAATGAAATCTAATATAACTTGAACCAAATCTTGTCATACACATACAACAATAGTATTCATACATGCATAACTAGATTGCTCCTCAGATAAAAAGATTAAAACATTAATCATAACCATATACCACTCTAATCAGAAATGAATATAGATATAAAAATATTGAGCAGTAAAGGAACAGAAAATGAAACAAGAACTTATCTGATTAATGCCCAAGAGGATTCAAGCACAAGTCTAGATTATGTATGACTGATTACATAAGAAGTTAGCCTTCCATGGAGGCTAAAATACAACAAAAACAAAGAAGAAAATGGGGGGAACCCACGAAAATACAAAAGAAATGGAAGAAGAAAGGTCTTCAACACCTGCAAATGGAGTCTGAATGTGTCTTTTAGCTTCAGCCATGGAGGGAGGATGAATTTGACTTCTGGTCAGGTCCCTTTCAACTTCAGTTTTGACCAGAAAGTGTAGCAATAGTGCAGAGAAGATTCATGAAATAGTGCCGCAGAAACTCTCTTTCGCTGATGCAGAAAAGTAGTTTCCATTTTTGGTTTCTGCTGCTTTTTTTTATGCTACTGGAAAGTGCAGAATGCTTTCTGGTTTATGCAGAAATAATGGTTTCCACAGTCCAATCAACGCCCAATCAGCCCTAGAATACCATGTCAACATCTAGGTGGCATCCACATAAGCAAAACATCTATGTCATTAATTTAGCTCTCTAATTATGAAATTAAAGCATAATTAGTCCATAATTCGATTACATCCAATAAATTCTAAAATATAATAAAATTAGAGAGTACATAATATTTAAGATGCAAAAGGGACTAAGACAGGGACTAAATTGTATATAAAAATGCTTGATATTACTAACCATATACATTGAATATAAAAGAATAAACAGTCCAAAATGATATTCAAATAAGACCTAAGAGCCTTAACAACTACAGACCCACTACCTAATCCAAAAGGACCAAAAGAGACAATCACCAACGATGAGCTAGTCAAAGTGATGTGAGACCCCGCTACTCCTCTCACGGAGACTCGTCAGCAATAATAGAATCTACAAAAGGGCACACACACACGAGAGTGAGTAAGATACTCAATGAGATAAACATAAAATAAACTTACTACACACTTTCTACCAAGAAAGGTTCACCATGACCATGAAGACGTCTATCACCAACTCCAATTATTTCAAGATGAAGAATTAGATATACATAAAAACATGCACGATCATAATTCAACAAAAAATTATTCGTGATTACAGCCACTCCCACATGTTTTTCCCCATTAAGACAGGGACTAAATTGTATATAAAAATGCTCGATATCACTAACCATATACATTGAATACAAAAGAATAAACAGTCCAAAATGATATTCACATAAGACCTAGGAGCCTTAATAACTACAGAGCGACTACCTACCTAAAAGGACCAAAAGAGACAATCACCGACGATGAGCTAGTTGAGGTAATATGAGATCCCACTACTCTTTTCATGGAGACTCGTCAGTAATAATAGAATCTACAAAAAGGCACACACACAGGAGTGAGTAAGATACTCAATGAGATAAACACAAAATAAACTTACCATACACTTTCTACCAAGAAAGGTTCACCATGACCAAGAAGATGTCTATCACTAACTCTAATTATTTCAAGATGAAGAATCATATATACATAAAAACATGCATGATCACAATTGAACAAAAATTATTCGTGATTACAACCACTCCCACATGTTTTTCCCCATTAAGTAGAGATAGGTAAATCAATATGTCTATGGTGCTAATTTATGTATGTGTACTATATTCACTATTCCAAGACAAAAAAAATAGCTAAATGAAGGGATTCTTATCCACCATTCTAGGACAATGACTATAGTTAAATAAATAGGTTTTATCCACCGTTCCAGGATAATGAACATAATTAAATAAATGGGTTTTATCCACCACCATTCTAGGACAATTACCATAATTAAATAAATAGGTAAGATTACATATCAAAGAGTCTACCTTATTCATTTATAGAAATTTAATCTTTTAATAGAAGTGTCATAGAGTCTTTCCCCTAATTACTAGCATCATAAGAAATCTAATTCAATTCAATAATATCAACAACTTTGGATAATTCATAACTTCAATCCTTCAAAAGGGTAAAACTGAATATGTTCAACAATAAAGCTTTATAAAACCGAACTACATCAATTATTAAACAAAGAAAATTACATGGAAGAAAAGAAGAACATGATTGATAACAGAAAATACAGCAGAAAGCTAAGAAACTATGAAGGAAAATGGAAGAAAATGGGAGAAAATGGGAGAAGGAGAGCCATTCCCAAGTGGGAAGGCTTCCTTTCCCTCAAACCAAGCTATGGAAGTTGCCTTTATCTGTAGTAGTCGCGGGTCCAAAGTCTGGTTCGAAGTCTCTCTGTTCTGACCTAAAAATTACATTTATAGTGGCTCTCTGCGGCGCCAGCGCTAGGTGCTATGATCCAAGTGCTAGGCGCTAGTTAACCTAATTTTCCATTAAGCTCTCAGCCATGTCATCCTGTTGACTTACTGTTCCTAGCACTGGGCTTTGGCTTCCTGGCACCCGGCACCAGGCCATTTTTTTAGCATTTCTGATTTACTCTCTCTTACTTTGTTTCTTGTCCGATTCAACCCTAGATGCCTTTAAACTCTGTAAAACACATAAATGAACCGATTTGAGGTAAAATTGTGGAGTTAAAGCACATAAATCTGTAATTAACTTTCACCCAAAATAATTTAAAACATTATAAAACTAGAGTTTTGGCAAAAATCAAGATGCAAAAAGGGCTAGAATAGAGACTAAAATATATGGAAAATTGCATGTTATCACCCATTGCATTAACTTGTGTAGTTATGATTATATTGCCTAGTTCCTTCCCTTAGTCCCTTAACAACAAATCCTCAAATTAGCATAAATTATAAGTCATATTCTGACAAAAAAATTTCTACGCGTGTAAATACAATCCCACAATTCATATAAGTATCATAAGATTGACCGACAAGGGAATTAATTAAATCATAAAATGCCAAATTAACATTTCAAGTAAAAATAGTTCTAAGAATAAAAGAACAGAAAAGACAAAATTTATAGGTATTACATTTTTTGTGAAGATTTGGAGATTTTGGACCCAAAATCAGGCTGTTCATCTTTGTTGAAGATCGTGGCGCCCAGGGCGCCAGACCTAGTACCCAAGACACCATAAAGCAAAGGCCAATGGTGTTGGTGCCTGCACTTGTGAGGGCCTCATGGTTTTTGAGTTCTAAGGTGGTCTTTGATGTCTGGTAAGCACAAGCATGGTTTAAGGCTTGGATGGGGCATTCCTTGGAGGCTGGAAGTACTACGAATCCAGGTGAAGGGATCATTATACCTATATAACTTAATTCCATGAATTATTTGTGACTTCGTGAAATTTTATTTATTCATTATCATATGAAGAAAATAATCTAAGGGATCCAAGAGATGTAATTTATACTTCTTTAAATTAATTATGGTGATGAACTCACAATGGTGATATTATAGAGTGAAATTCTAAGTTCTCTAGTTTTGGGCATATTAATATTAACTAATGTTGACGATAACCACATCTCTTTTGCTTGAGACTAGAATAAATGAACAAGTTCTCACATGTTGGACTTTTATTGTTAGAAAGGTTCTCTAAAGGCAATCACTTTTAGCATCATATGTACAAAACTTAGTTAATAATACAAAGATGTTTTCTTCATTATTTATATTCATAAACTCAAGATTAGGTCATAAAATAAATAATGAAATCCATGACACAAAACATAGCATAAAGGAAATTATGATGACGATCATAATGTGAGATTCCTATCATGTGTAATTATGTATGTATCTAAACTATCCCGAGTCATAAGATCACCTGAGACTGGACATCTGTGATTTGGATAGACTAGCACATGTTATGCTTCTTGATTTGATCAAGCAGTTATCCTCATAAGCTGTAAGCATGAGATATTTTGAGTGAACATGTAAATACTTGTTAATGGTAGCAAGTACATTGGATGACCTGCACGAGACATCATATGGATACCTATTCAAATGTCAATGATAGGTCTCATAGCAACTAATAATGAAACATCCTTAAACTTGAGGAACTCAAGTTTTCTTAGATATAGATCCTATGTTTTGACTCTATTCCTTGTTACCCACCATGGGTCACTGTTAGGGTGGTGATTGGGCATAGTGTGAAGTATTCGAAGATATTTGAGTAGTCAACAGAGGATTCACCATTCCTAATAGAAGGCAGTATACTGATATCAGGTATTTTTATATACTATTTAGTCCCTATCTTAGTCCTATTGCTATTTCAATGTTGCCAACTCTCCTATTTTATTATATTTTGAATTTATTGGGTGTAAATTAATTATAGAATTAATA
The DNA here is from genome assembly GCA_037074585.1 of Biancaea sappan. Taxonomy (NCBI): domain Eukaryota; kingdom Viridiplantae; phylum Streptophyta; class Magnoliopsida; order Fabales; family Fabaceae; genus Biancaea; species Biancaea sappan. The sequence goes on from CM073496.1 coordinate 40,235,756, forward strand.
TGATTCAAATTCATAATTTTATCCCAATTAATTCATATGCTTAATTTCATATCTAATTATTGGAGAGAAAAATTGCTGACATGGACGTTTAGCTTACTTAGAGGCTACCTGGACATGTTAACTAGGCATTGACTGGTTGACTAGGGCTGACTGGATTTCTGGTCCTCACTGTTCTACACTTTACAATAGAGGGAAATATAATTTCTGCTTTGACAGCATGGACCTCCCGCAGCAATCAATAGCAAACAGAAATAACAAAGGAGTAGAGTAACTTATCTGCTGCTTTTGCCACTTTTCTGCTGTTGTCTTGCTGCCCAAATCATGGAAGAAGCACCAAGGAGGCATCTAGGGTAGAATATTCTAAGGCATTGAGGGCATCAGTTTTAAAAATTAGAGGACACTTTTATTTTCTGTAACTTATCAATTTTCATAACTCTCTCGTCCTCTCTATTTTCCTTCTTCTGTTTTGTTGTCTTGCTCTTATGGAGGGCTAAAGCTCCATTGTAATCAGTCACTAAGACCTTGGGATGTTTTAGCTTGAACTGTAAGTGCAAGATAAGTGTTTTATTCTTCATTTCATCTCATTTCATTTCTGTTCTGCTTATATGTTTATGTTGCTATCAGATTTTGGTTTGAATTTGAAAGAGCATAAACAGATTTATATATGAGATATAACCTTACTTGACTGATTAGAAAAGTAAGTGAAATGAAATGGCTAGTTAAATGATATTTAACTTGATTTGGTTGAGGCCTTTCTTTGAAATGTGTCTAGTTATAGTCAATGAAGATATTCTTGGCTATAGTTAGTAGCATCAAATTCTGGATGTTACTCTGGAATCATTTTTTTATAAAGAACCAAGTGGTGAAATAAGAATAAAACTGAATCAATGAACTAAGTGATGATGGTTACACTCCCATAAATCCTAGTGCCTGGTTGCATGGTTTTCTGTTATTGTCAAACTTGTTCTGCTGATATTTTGCTATTGTTGTTGTTCATTGTTGCTGTCTTGTTAATGTTTCTGCTATTACTGTCAACAAACCCCCTTGTGTTTATGTGTTTTAATTAGTGTTTGGGTGTTTAGAATAACTAATTAGTGATTAGAAGTGAGACTCCTTGAGTGAATACGACTTAGAGACCACTATACCGGAAGATTACCACGAATTCAATTTTGGGTGATTCAGCATCGTAGTGGCATGAACCATATACCCATGACCACTTGTTAGGATAATTGCTAAGAAGTCTTTAGCCAAAGTAGACTTGTCAAGAAGATGGTCTTTTGTGACATAGTTTATAGTGATTGATCCCATAGGACAAGGAACTAACTACTTGGCCTGGACGTGATCTAATCAAGTCTAGTGGGAGTTGCACATAGGCCATACTCTGAATCAAGTTGACATAAGACAATGAAAGGACACATTACATAGACACACTTTTGATACAAAAAGGTTTAAAGTGAAACAACTGACTTTCTGGTCAATTAGGGATCACAATGTGTTGCTAGATACCGCTTATGGTCTATTTACAATCAAATATTGATTATGAATGGCCAACATAGCTAGAAACCTAATAGGTCACTAGAAATGTAAAACGGGTTTGAGGATTTGATCTTGAATTGGAGAATCAATTAGAAGGAGATAAGAGAATAAAAGGAATAAGAATATGTTCTTATGCCTACCCAAATAAAGAAAAGCCCAAAACAAGAACCTTTTAGGTGTCACTTTCTCAAAGAGGTTAGGCTTCTTAAGATGTCGCTTTAAGAAGCCCAACAAGGGAATGACGCCTACTAAAGGAATTAGGGCTTTAAGGTTTATGATTACACTATCACTTTAAATATGATAGTGAGAGCCACACACCACCTACCACTCTATCTCAATTATTGAGTATTTCTTTTAGAAATACTTTTGTTCCTTATCCTTCAACCAAGAGGGTTTTCTCTATAGCTTCTTCATGCTTGCTAACATAAGAATAAGAAGAAGCCCTGTTACCTTAAGAGGTTTTTCTTTTGTATAATTTCACGTGGATTACCATTATAGGTATTCTACTTTGGAAACTTGCTTTGGCTTGGAATGGTTGCTGCGCTATAATGTATCCATGTGATGTCTCATGTAGGTCATCCAATGTGCTTGTTACCATTAACAAACATTCACATGTTCACTAAAAATATCACATGCTTATAGCGATAGCTACTTGATCAAATCAAGAAGCATAACATGTGCTAGTCTATCTGAATCACTGATGTCCAGTCTCAAGTGATCTTACGACTAGGGATAGTTTTGATATATGAATAATTACACACGATAAGAATCTCACATTATGATTATAATCATAATTTCCTTCATGTTATGTTTTGTGTCATGGACTTCATTATTTATTTTATGATCTAGTCTTGAGTTTATGAATATGAATATAAATAATGAAGAAAACCTCTTTGGATCAATAACTAAGTTTGTTCATCTGATGCTAAAAATTATTGCCTTTAGAGTACCTTTCTAACAATCTCCCACTTATGCTAAAGCCAATCTCCTTTGTATCTAATACCATAGGCGTGTGTGTGTGTCTCAAACTTAGACTGGGGTAATCGCTTAGTCAGTGGATTAGCTAGATTCCTATTAGTGGGAACTATCTCTATTTTCACATCATTTCTATCAATAATCTCCCTAATCAAGTGGTAACTTCAGAGTACATGTTTAGATTTTTGATAAGATTGTGGCTCCTTTGCTTGTGAAATGGCTCCATTATTATCATAATAGACTGGTACTTCATCATCAATGTTGGGAATCACTCCTCGTTTAATTATGAACTGCTTAATCCAAACTGCTTCTTTTGCTGCCTCAAAAGTCGTAATGTATTCTGATTCGATGGTAGAATCTATGTTGTTTCTTGCTTGGAACTTTTCCAATTGACTGCATCTCCATTTAATATGAATATATAACTTGACTAGGATCTTGAATCATCCTATCGATTTAGAATCTGGCATTTGTATACTCACTTATCTTGAGATCTCCTTCTCCATATAATAAGAATAAATCCTTTGTCTTTCTAAAGGGATATTCTTAACATCTACCCAATGACCTTCACTAGGGTTAGACTGATATCTGCTCATGACACTCAGAGTATATGATACATCGGGTCTAACATAACATACATGATTGATCCCATGGCTAAGGCGTAAGGGATCAAACTCATGTGATTTCTTTAATCCTATATCTTCGAAAACATAGACTTAAAGAGTGTAATCCTTTGTGTCATGGGAATAAATCCTCTTTTAGACTCTTCCATGCTAAATCTCTTTAGCATCTTATCTATATATATTGACTGTGAAAGACTAATAAACCTCTTGGATCTATCTTTATAAGTCCTTACCCCCAATAAGTAGGTTTCCTCTCCAAGGTCTATCATGGAAAAATTCTTGGAAAGCCAAATCTTCATGGACTGAAGGATAAAAATGTCATTTCCTATAAGTAGTATGTCATCTACATACAACACAAGGAATATAACTGCACTTCCATTAACCTTCTTGTACACAAAGGCTTATCCGAATTTTGTAAGAAATCAAAATTTTTTATTGTCTCATTAAATAAATGTTCTAACTCCTGGATGCTTGCTTCAATTTGCCATATCTCATCACCATAATGAATCGCTATAGCCAGGAGTATCCTTATGGATTTAAGCATGGCTACTGATGAAAAGATTACATCATCATCAACACCTTATTTTTTACGATATCCCTTTCCAGCCAACCTTGTTTTATAAGTTACAGCATTACCTTCCATGTCGATTTTCTTCTTGAAAACCCATTTGCACCCAATGGGCTTAATCCCCTCAGGTGGATCAACCAAAGTCCACACTTGGTTGTTGTACATGGAATCCATTTTTGATTTCATGGCATTGAGCCATTTATCAGATTCTAAACTCTTCAAAACTTTTCCATAGGTCGTAGGTTCCTCATCTTATATAAGAATATATATTTTTGCATTAACTTATAAGAAATCCATATCTCTTAGGAGCCCTATGTGCTCTACTAGACTTATGAAGCATTTGTGCTTGTATAGAAGGTTTGGCTATTACTCTTCTAGAATGAGTGAACAGCTCTGGCTCTTGAGATGGTAGATGTTTTGTATCTATCGACTTTTAAGCAGGCAGTTGTTTTATGTCTACTTGAATATCTTGAGCTTCCTCAAATTCAATCATACTCCGACTATTTTCCATTAAGAGAAACTTTTTCTCTAGGAAGACAACATGTCTTGAAACAAACACCTTTTGTTCTAAAGTGTGGTAGAATTGATATTCCCTTGTTTCCTTAGGGTATCCAACAAATAAACATCTGTCAGATTTTATCTCAAGTTTATCTAACATTATCCGCTTTACGTAAGTTGGATAACCCCATATCTTCAAGTAAGAAAAGATGGGTTTCTTGTTATACCATTTTTTGAATAGAGTAACATCAACTGCCTTAGTTGGGATTTTGTTCATGATGTGAACAGCGATCTCGAGTGCATAGCCCTAAAATGATTTAGAGAGCTTTGCATAACTTATCATAAACCTAACCATGTCTAACAAGGTTTGGTTTCTCCTTTCAGCCACACCATTATGTTGTGGCATGTAAGGTAGAGTCCACTGGGACAATATCCCATTGTCCTTAAGATAATCCTAAAACTCTCGGTTTATGTATTCACCACCTTAATCAGATCTTAGTATCTTAATACTTTTACCAAGTTATTTTTCTACTTCATTTCTGAATTCTTTAAACTTTTCAAAGGCTTCATATTTGTATCTTATTAGATACATAGATCCATATCTAGAATAGTCATTAATAAAGGTAATGAAGTAGACATAACCACTCCTAGCATGTATTGACATTAGTCCACATACATATGTATGTATTAGACCCAATAAATCAGTTGCACTCTTACCCTTTCCACTAAAAGGTGATTTAGTCATCTTGCCCTTTAAGCAAGAGATGCATGTGTCATATGATTCATAATCAAATGATCCTAAGTTTCCTTCTTTGTGTAACTTACTCATGTGTTTCTGACTTTTATGACCTAGATGACAATGCCATAAATATGAAGTTAATTGATTATCTTGTTTTAGGCATTTAGGATTACCCTTTTCGATGTTGAGAATCTGGTTAGATATATCTAATACATAAATCCCATTGCTTAATGTTCCAATGTCATAAAGAATACCATCTAACATTGTCATGAACCCAAAATTGAGATCGCGACTGATGCAGATAGTGTCTTGACCACACCACCGTAAGCCTAACTTTCCTTAACCCAAGACCTCAATAAAACATAATAGTAACCTTCATAAATACATAATCATATGTACATTATATTGTTCTTGAATAAAATTACAATAAATGCTTTGAAAAATTGCTTATACAACATAGTGGAACCTCCCCGACTACAGAGCCCTTTTAGAAATTGTTAACTACTGGCTTGAATAGATAATTCTAAATAAAATAATATTGTACCTTGAACAATAGGGAGGTCTCTGAGCATATGCACCTCTGGGTAGCAAGATTCTCCATACCTGAAACTGTGAGGGGGTGAGTCCAAACCACAAAACTCACCATAACCCTATCTATCTACAACACAAGACATATATATATATACCACAATACTAAGAAAAACAATAATCACAAAATATAATTTCAAACCTACCAGTACCATATAAAATTTAAATAAAATTTAAATTGATTCTTACTAGATTATATACGTTACTCCATAATAATTATATTCGATGCAAGGAAGTCATTTGTATCACTTAACTTAGTCATGTACCATCATTTAGCAATCGAAAATAATTTTCATACAAAAGAGTATGGTTATACAATCTATAAAAGCCATGTACATACATGGATCGGTAGCCAATCGACTCCTCAATAACTCAATGACCACAACGCACCCGCCATGTGCAGCAACATGAGACCAAGAATGTCGAAGCCTAACTATGTCACAATCACATAGAAGTCAGAAGCCAATCAATTTCCAAGAAAGTCATGACTATAATGCACAAGCCCATATTTGCGTGCAGCAACGAGAGACCGTGGATATCGAAGCCTGACTATATATATATATATACATATAATGTACGATGCACAACATATGCCTCCATATGTCATACTATGCATTCAGAATTCATAACATCCGTATAATCCTGTACATTACATTTCAAGGGCACATGTTGCCTAACACAAGTGTTCATATAACATAGAAACTTAGCCGCAAGTTAACAATATTCGTTAACTACATACATATCTCAATTATCCATAACTAATTACGAGATAGTCATCCATGATGTTCTACATACCTATTTATGTCATTGTTCGATATACACAAAGTTTCCTCAATCACAGTATAGCATATTCCCGGACATTCATGGGAATTTCTCAAGGTTAACATTGTACCATACAAACCATGCTCACACAAGTCACCTATTCAACTCATAACATATCTTTCACATACCATTTGGTTCCATAATTTTCCCCAATAGTATTTATACATTTCATTTCCAATTCTTTCCTACATGATTCATTTACATTTTTACAATAGCCCAAGTATTTCCCTAATACTCACTTACACAATTTAAAGCTAAAGCAATAATAGACATAGATACACTTAACAAGATTATGCTAGTTCCAAGGCATAACCAACTAGGACAAAAGTAGTACTAGAGTTTTCATATCATACTTACACAACATCTTCCATAGAGCACACATCTTTTTCTTTCATAAGGTCCCCTTACACCAATTCTTGCACTAATCAACCAACAAACTTTGGTTAAGAATACATTGATACATTTCATTTACATATCACCATCTCAATGCAAAAATAAGCCACATCTATTACATAGGATCCCATTTAACTGACATCTATATCATATACTTGACTAGATATTAGCCTTAGTGACATAATTGTTTTGTTCTCGACATTGCTTGGAAGCTAACATAATTGTACTTTTCCTTAAATACTTACCTTTATGAATTCCTTATTTTGATTGGCACAATACGTATGCTCATAATTGTTTGATTTAAGTAATGGCATATACATACATTAATTTATTAGTATTTACTATAAGAGAACATACAAGGTAGGATAGGATTCCCACACCTTGACCCAGTCTTCATAGATGACATCTTCCCTTAAAAGTAGCCTCGCAAGCTTCTAAGAGTCCAAGGATGACCCAATACACCATTCAAGCCTTAACCAACACCTAGGGTATACGACAACATGAGAAAGGGTTCAAAAAATCATCATATTAGGCATGTTGCAAGTGGTGAGCACCACACATCAATGTATCTGAAAAGGTTGGCACCCAGGGTGCCAACCTTTGAACTCTCTAGTTCAAGGTTAGATCAAGCGCCTAGGTCTGGGCTGATACGAACCTCTATGATTTGGCTCCCAAAAATACACCACAACATCCCTTGTGGTTCCAATCATTTCAGGGGTTCACCTGGGGTGGTTCAGGCAAGTTAAGGGCATAAGGATTAAGTCCCAAAACTCATAAATCAAAGCCATAGTAAAGGCGGAAGGATTTCAAAAAAGCTTTCTCAATTCATCCTTTCAACATTTAAAGTTTCAAAAGACAAAGGTTTTCATCTAACACCATTTTAGAACACTAGCAATACATCAATTTTCTCAACAGAAGCATTATATCATTTTCCCCAAATTTCTCTAGCCTAAGGTTTGTTCTTGCACAAGGGATAAAGGAAGAGAAGAAGAAGAAGAGAAGAGAGGGAGGATAATTCACTTACCTCATTCTTCATCTTCCTCCATCCATGGCTGGCCATGATTAGTAGAAAATGAGAGGAAAGACAAGAAGCTTCTGGACAAATAGGAGAGACCTACGAAAAAGAGGTTGAAAATGAAAGGGTAAGGCATTCTTAATTTTTTTGAAAGTGAGGCCCACGATAATCATTTTAATTTGGTCCCTTACAATAAAAAAAATTTAATTAGACCCTTCAAGAAATTTAAGATAACCTTTGGCTGACAATTAGGGTATCCAACTATACTTCCTTAATAATGCCTATCATCACACTAAATTTTCATTTTAAATCCCAAATTTCACATTTATTCACTTTAGTCCTTAAGCATTTTTCCTACACTTTCCACTTATGTTTTATGTTCTTTGGTGAAACTTTTACTTGGCTTGAGGCATGCCTTATTCCTTAATGAGTTTTAGGACCCCTTGTCCTTCTAGTTGAGCTCTTAATTCGTGAAAGATTTTCACTTTCACAATTTTACTTATGTTTTTAATTATACCGTAATACGAAGGGTGTTACAAACATTATGCGACAATAGTTGTTACTAAATGTTAAATGGAAGCCCTTTTTATCCAGACTCAAAATTGAAACAATGTTTTTAATCAATGATGGAACGAAATAACAATTGTCTAATTCTAAAATTAAAATATTAGGTAAAGGTAATACATAAGTTCCTATAGCTAATGCAGCAACTCTTGCTCCATTTTTGACTCGTAGATCTGCCTCTCCTCTGGTCAACTGTCTACTGTTCTTTAAGCCCTACACATCGGAACATATGTGTAAGCCACAACTGGTATCTAATACTCAAGTTTTACTAGAAATAGTACTTATCTCAATAAAGAAAATATCTGAAGTAGTTTTGACATTGGATGCCTTATTCTTCTTCAAGGACTCTAGATAGGTTTTGCAGTTCCTTTTCTAATGGCCCTCTTTACCACAATGGAAGCAAGTCCCTTTGGGTGCAGCTTTCTCTAACTTCCTGACCTGCTTTTTCTTGATACTTCCCTTGGCCTCTTGCTGCTTCTAAAGCTCAGGTGTCATAGAGGCCAACAAGATACATATTACTAGCTCATTATCACCTATGCACTTTTTATAGGCCAATACTTGGTTTTTATCAGCGTCATTAATAGGGAGTTCAAGGAGTGCCTCATCAAGAACATAGGCTATACTTTCAACCTTGAGAATGATTCTCAAGTTTCTTAGCCAGTCCAAGCAATTTTTCCTCGTCAACTTATTTGACTCGAGAATCTTAAATTCATAGTGGATGTCATGATTCTATCAACCTAGATGTAAAAACATGAGCACGTTAAAGTATGTACATAACTACATGATATACGGTTTTAATATAATGCATTATTACTCCCACTATTTTATTATAAATCCAAAAACCCCTACTTTAGATCTGGGAGAACCCATTGGAAGTTCTCCTAGTGGGCTCGATGTCCAAAACTCACCTAAAATGACCTTAGAGAGAGTCTAACAAGCCATCTTGGATCAAATGGTAGGTATCTTATGCCAATTGTATGATGTATGAAACCATCGAATAGTGCTATCAACTATTGATATATGTACTAATCATTGGGCTTGTCAACTCTTGACTCATATACATTATATGTATATAGTCCAATTTAGTCTTTATCCACATTCACCTTAGAGAGAGTCCAACAAATCAATGCTTCTAGTTAAAGCTAGCACATTAATCATAAGATCATATCTCAATGGTTTGAACATGTTTAACTTAAAGCCAGACTTGGAGAGAGTCCAACAACCCAAGAGAGTCCAACAACCCAAGCTTCAAGAAGATCTCTAGTTTCCCCCATATTAATGAAAGACTTTAGCTTTAATATTATTCAAGGGCTTTCTTAATTAGTCTTATCAGATTTTAAATTAGACACATATCATATATGTGATCACATTATGAATATATCGATAGTAAATTATATGGCGTGGTTATAGACTTATCTATAGTCAACTCTTTGTGCTAAAAGAGATGACTAGGTCAAACCTACGTATATGCATGATTTTACATTGAAGACATAGAAATTCTATTTCTACACTTCATATGGCATCGGCTCTGTCTCCATGGTTTCTTTCTTGCATCTTGTTCCTATAGTAACCCTATGTAATCTAATTACATTGTTTAATAAAAAACCTCAAGTTACATTTGAGGGGAGTTAGGTGAGAAGAGAAGTACAACAGAGAAATAGAGAGAGGCAGGGTACACAGACCCTATTTATCAAAACCATAATTTTAAAAACATAGATTAAAAATTTATATTTGGTAAAAGTCCCTAACCAGCCACCATGCCATACAAACATCCTATCATGCATTGTCTATTAAAATAAATGTATAACGGAAGTCAGCATTTAAGGTCTATGTGGCATTAGAATAATTTCGTCACATAAATTATTTCCACTTTTATTTTAACCTCAATTAAAATTGCTTGTTTCCTTGTTTAGAATTAAATGCCCTTTTAATTATAGTTTCCAAATCTTATTAGGTAAAATAAATAAATCTCAACTCAATTCCAAATTGATTTCTTTCTTTATTTAAATCAGGAAAGTAATAAATATTCTAGTTAATTTTTTTTAAAATGTTTCCTAATTTAAAATAAGAAAATAATCGAGATTTAAAATAATCAATTTATTTATTTAATTATTTCCTAAATCATATTAGGAAATCAATCAAATTACAATATAATCAATTAATTAAATCATTTCTTAAATCATATTAGGAAATCAATCAATATATAATCTAATGAATTAATTAAATAATTTCCTAAATTATATTAGGAAACTAATCTTGATCAAACCAATCAATTTATTTGACTATCAAATTAATTGATCTTATATTGATTAAGAATCATGTTTAATTTATTTCCTAATCAAATTAGGAAAATAATCATATCTTGAGTCAATTAATCTAATTACCTTATTTCCTAAATCATTTTAGGGAACTAATCCAAATCTAAATCAATCAAAATTGATTTAACCTAAATTATATTAAGAATTTTTTTTATTTATTATTATTTTCACGCCAAACATCTTCTTTAGAGAGAAAATTAGGGTTTATGGATTAAAACAATTTTCTTTTAAGAAACCGTTTTGATGAATACAAAATATTTTCTTCTTATAAAAAATTCTTGTTTGGCGTCAAAATATGTTTTTCAACAAAAAATTCATAAGAACATGTCATGCTCTTTCATACAAAAATTTAAAGAAAAAGAAACAAGCATCCCCATATTCATGTTTCAAAAACACAAAACCTAAATATGTCAATTTCTATTATACATAATACATTCTTCGTTTTAATGTAATAGTAACTAGAACTAGTTCTGATACCACTATAGGATTTTAGAGATCATGGAATGCAGTGGTGTTTAAAATTTTCTCTAAAACTTTGGTAATATTAGTTGATCCATCGGTTAATGGGTTTTAGAGAAAATTTTAAATTCCATTGCGTTCTATGATCTCTAAAATACTACATTTATTTCAAGAGTTAGTTATGTCCTTAGATTGTGAGACACCTAGGGATAGAGAACTCTTAATGGTGAATGGGTTTTAGAGAAAATTTTAAATTCCATTGCATTCTACGATCTCAAAAATCCTACATTTATTTCAAGCGTTAGTTGTGTCCTAGGATTGTGAGACACCTAGGGATAGAGAACTCTTAATGGAACTTTTTAGTTGTAAGTTGATGTGATAAGTTGAGGTAAACTACTCTTGTCTCTAAATGTTTATATCTCTTATTTGTATAAGTGATTCCCTGGTGATAGCATCTACGCATGTGAGTTCATGTTATGGGATAGTAGCCATTAGTTTGGCTTATTGTATTATGATATACATGCGTGCTGGATATATGTATACATGTCTTCTTTGATTGGATACCATTTGGATACAATTGAGGATAAAAGGGAAAAATGATCAAATAGACTTCCTAGTAAACCATGGGAGACCACAATTGACATAAATGGTGCAATATGGAAAGAGTGATAGAGTGACTATAGCAAGGGCGTTGTCTACTTTGAAGTTGAATGCATGCTGTACTATACTTTTACATTGTGATTAAATATTATGTGAAGGGTCACATAATGTGGATGAATAATTCTTGTTATATTGTACCTTATTTTCTATTCCCGTTGTGTGAAATAAAAATTGCTCATCTGTCAAATGTATTTACCTATGAGGAAAACCTTTTACTTCCTAATAGTGTTTATTATCACTATAAATTGAATATTATTGATGCTAAGGTAATATTTAACTATGTTGGGTTATATGTGATGGTTATGGTGGATCCATATACACATTATTATCTTAAGGCTCTGCCAAGAGGGAATTATAATCTTGAAGCTTTACCAAGAGGAAATTATAATCCTGAGGCTTTGTCAAGAGGGAATTATAATAATTGTTGTGGATTGACCTTGTTAGTCTTCCTTATGTGATTTAGCCTCGATGGCTCATAATTGTGAATGTCCGGAATGGTGGACATGCTATAAATTTCAAATGTCTTGGAACGGTGGACATGTTATAAATTTCAAATGTCCTGAAATTATGGACATGCTGTAAATTTCAATTGTCCTATAATAGTGGACATGTTATAAATTTCAAATATCTTGGAATGGTGGACATTTTATAAAATTACAAATGTCTTAGAATGGTAGACATATTGGAAATTTGGATTTGTGCTGAATAAAATGGTTATTTATCTCATGTGTATTTGATGTGGAGACTTTAGTTTTACTTTTATTTAAATATGATTATCCTCTTCCTTGTAGCAAGCTCATAGTAGAATTATTAAATAATCATTTACATCAATGGTGCCTCGGTGGCCCTCAAATGTCCAAGTGACAATATTAAATATATATATACATACACACATACATATATGGTGATTATGGTGAAATTCTCTTATCTTAAAATTACTTGATGTTATGTGTTAAATTTTACGATTGATTCATGTAATGATATGGATTTTGTAATCCACTTGTGATGCATGGCTTAATGATGATTGTGTTCATATGGTAGGATTTCTTTACTTGGCTGTGCAAGTTATGTAGGATCAGGCTTGGGCCTAGTGTTGGTGGATAGGATATTAATTTCGTGTCCCGTCCCTGTGAGCGACACTAGGTAGTAATATATTGAATTGAATTATCCTCTCACTGAGTATTTTCATACTCACCCTTTCATTGTTCCCTTGTCAGTTATTGTTAATTGGTGGGACTCCGGTATGAGGAGTAGCAGAGCTTCCATTTCATCAACCCCTTCTTTGGATTTGGGTTGATGTTAATGTTAGGTACGTCTGGGTTCCTTGTGTCACTCTGTAGTGAATAGAACTCCTAGGTTTTCTATGAATATGGTTGTGTAAAGGTTTTTAGTTATTATTATTTTGGTTGTGTGTGCTAAGCGTACATGAATTCAGGCTTACGGTGGTGGTATGGATTCTACCTCTATATCGGGCATGTCCCCGGAAGCTGCACAATAGGGGTCACTCATAATATGTTACCAAGAAAGCTGCACAAGCTCCTTTTATGGTTTCACAATATACACCCAATTCATACTCAAGTAGGAAATCAAGTTCTGTACACAAAAATGTTGCAACATAACCTAGTTAATAAGAAGTAAACTTTAATTCAAGAGAACAAATAATAATTTTCCAACTCACCTAGTGATGGTAAATAAATTCCACAAGCAAGGAAGAACTTGTCACATTTCCATAAAAGTAATAATTGATTTTTGACACAATATCACCATGCCAAGATCATGTTTTTCTAGCTTGAACAATATAGTATATGCCACTAGTTATGCAACAAGACAAAAGTGAAGGTAGAACATCTATTCTCCTTTACTACTTTGTACAATAAATCAATTATTTAACTTCCTCATAAAGAAGAGAGAACATCTCCAAGCCATTTATGTTTATTCTTTTCTTTACACAATGGGTACATGCAATTTCATTAAAACATAAGTTTAATTACATGGTTTAAGTTAAATGGAATCATATAAATCTCTCACCTCTACTTCAAACTAGTCATTCCATCCCAAAAGGTATAGAAGATGCATCAAATAATTCATCCTTATGAGATAAACATGTCAAGGTCACAAAATAAGGAAAAGCTTAGTATTAACTCTAAACTTTAGTCACGCTTTTGGTCATAACTCTTAAATGGTAAGAAATTCAAATGAAATTTATATCATTAGAAACTAGACTTAAAGAGCTTTCCAATGATATAAGATTTGCTAAAAATGGAGTTCATGAGGGAGTTATGACCATTTGAAAATGGTCCAAAAATTCCTACAACTTTCAGCCAAATAAGCACTTTGCCGGCTTTGGCACACAGGCTCTTCTTGCACTCACCAAATACGTGCTTAGGCATTCATTTACACACTAAAGTAGGGTCCAACCCAAGATGGACCCCTGTTCTTTGTCCCAAATGCTCTCCAACTCATCTTAATCCATTCCCATTCATTCTAATCCATTTTCCATGATTCCCAATCAATACATATGCACGTAAACTCACTAAAATCAATCCCAAAACAATCCAGTACATAAAAACAAGTTTGGGTTCATGAGATTTTCAAATTTCCACCCTTATAATAGCACAAACACAACCATGATAGCAACCATGTAGTTTTCTACAAATCCTTCGCATTTAATCTGTTTAAAGTCACCATAAATCATAATTCTAAGTTTCCTAACACATTTACATACTCAAAAGAAGAGATTAAAGCAATCAATTTACCCAAGACATTCAAATTTGACAAATTTTCCACTTAGGGTTTTCATTGAGCGAAAATGAGAAAAAATGGGGAGGGATGGAAATTTCTTCATGGAAACTCACCTCAATCCTTGATTCCAACATTGAGTGACATTGCCGAAGCAAAACCTTGTCGGAGAAGACTAGGTGGGAGGCCAAGATTGGAAGCTTGGAGAAGGAGGAAATGAGAAGAAGAAGAAAACGTGCACATCAAAGAGAAAGATGGCGTGAGAGTGATTCACACCATTACGATGCCGAATCGCCCAGAAATTAATTTATGATAATTTTGCGGTATAGTAATCCCCATGTCGTATTCACTCAAGGAGCCTCACTTCTAATCACTAATTAATTGTTTTAAACACTCAAATACTAAAAACAAACACATAAACGGGGGGTTTAGTTGTGACTATAACAGCAATAATAGAAATAAAAACTTAAAACAGCAGCAATGAACTACAGTAGCGGCTAATCAGTAGCAGATCAAGTTCGACAGTAACAGAAGACCATACAACCAGCCACTAGGATTTATAGGAGTGCAATTATCATTACTTAATTCATTAGGTTAGTCTTATTCTCATTTCACCATTCGATTTTTTTATAAAAAGATTTCTAGAGAAACTTCCAGAAATTTAATGCTTCTAACTATAGTTAAGAAGAACTTCATTAATCCATAGCTGAATGCAACTACAAAGACCTTAACCAAATCAAGTTAAATATCATCTAACTAGCCATTTCATTTTATTTGCATTTCCAATTAATTAAGCAAGTTTATGTCTTAAATACAAATCAATCTAAGCTTCTATAAGTTCTTATCAGAATCTAACAGCAACAAAGACATAAGAATCAACATAGAAAATGAAATAAGGTGGAATAGAGAATAAAACACTTATCTTGCACTTTCAGTTCAAGCTACAACATCCTAAGGTCCTAATGACTTATTACAATGGAAGTTTAGCCTTCCATGAGAGCAAAACAAAGGAGGGAAAACAGAGGGGAGGAGAGGTTTGTAAAATTCTAAGTTGCAGAAGTGAAGAGTGTTATCTGTGATACAAAATTGATGCCTCTCTAAAACCTAAAGAATATTCTACCCTAGATGCTTAGTTGACTTTCAAAATGAGGGCTGAGGTGGCTAGTTTCTTTTGCAGAGGAGGCAACCAGTAGACAGCAACAATAAACATGAAAAAGGCACAACAAAAGAGTTTTTTTTTGCATGTAGAAGTCTGAAGTGTTTCTATTTCCATTTTATGAAAAGTTTGGGGAATATGTAAGAGTTGGACTACATGCAAAGGCTGAACAGACTGGATTAAGGGCCCCACATGTCCAAGTAAGTAAAAAACACAGAAAGGAGTCTAAGTCAGCATCATACTCATCAGAAAGATCCCACATCAGAGCCATGTTAGCAAGAAATCTACAAAATTAATTTCTGTAAAATGGCTAAATGGATTAAATTGAGTCTTTAATAATTTAAGTCCTAAAATATGAAAATAATTCATTTTCCACCCAAGATTAATTTAGACCCAATAAATCACAAAGTGTAATAAAATTAGAGAATTCCCATAGATGAAAATGCAAATAGACCAAGATAGAGGTTAAAATGTATATAAAAATGCTAGATATCAAAGAGGAAAAAAATAGGTTGAGGTATGTGCCTTCTAATATATATATAGGCCATCCATTTTACCATTTTGCTCCTTCTTAAATTAAAAAGCCACACATTTATCACTTACACCCGTTTCCAATAGCCAAGACCACAAAATTAAACATAAGGCACAATAAATAATAATTTCCCATCACACACCAGAATTCACATTTTTCATTTAAGTCCCTACACAAGGGTCCTTAAGTTTTAACTTGCCCTATCTATTCATTATGGCTAACCATCTCAATCCTTAAGTATTATTCATGGACAAAACCATCTATGCATATACTTTAACATAAGAACAAGGATCACACACAATGATTCCCACTGATTCACAATCCCTCACTTGCATATTTCAATTTAACCAAAAAATCCACATTGGCACATAAATGAAAAAAATGCATCAACTAAACTCAATAATAATTTAAGGCACCACATAGTTGATAAAGAAAAAGTTTTTAGTCTAAATCCTAGGAATTTTCCCGTACCAAAAGGAGTATATTTTATTAACCAAAGCATTTCAAAACTACAGGTATCACAAATGGCATGTGACTCAATATAATTTTATTAAGGTAAGGGAAATCATATTGAGTAAATTTTATGTTAAGTATGAGAATGTATGAATGGTAGACAAAAAAGTAATTTTAGTAGGAATCTAATTAAAAACCTAAGGGGACATATTTAGCTCACACACTTTCATTTTCTCCTCCATTCGTGTGTGCTTCTCTCCCATTCTCTCATCTCTCCTTTCTTACTCTACTTTCTCTGTGTGGTTATGGGTTCTTGGTTGGAAGATGCTCATTTCTAATTATATAGGAGGAAAACTCAAGGTAAGTGCTAGGAATATTTCCCTTCTTCACTTCTTTTTTGTTTGTCAGAAACCCTAGAGTAAAGGTTTTGATTTTTCTAACGTTGGGGGTTGTGATTGTTTCAAATGGCTTCCATGATGATTTTACAGTACTTAAACTACTTATATTTTCACTTGGGTGGTTGGGAACACAATTGAGGAGTAAAGAATTGTTACTATCATAAATTCATCATATATGCTGTCATGTGGAAGAAATTTAGGATTTTGTTGGCACAACCTTGTTTCTTTGCTTTGATCGAGATTTGGGATAAGTTTGATGAGATCCTAACACCCAAATTTGATTTATGAGCAACCATGGAAGCCTTGGGAAATATACGGAGAGATTTTGGCTTGGAAATGGGCTTTTTTTAGAGTTTTCGATGTGGTTCAGCATGGGTGCCCAACGTGCTAACGCTGGTGCCTAACAAATAGAGATAATGCTTAGGAATAGTGCTTGGCACTCAAGAGGGCTTGAGCATAGGTGCCTTATGCGCCAACATAGCTGGAACATAAAGGGTGTTTAGCACCATAGACTGTAGGTTCTTCTTAAGTGGACAAATTGTTAAAAATTCATTTAATCTTGGCCTTTAGTTTGTTGGCAAGTTGTTGGATGGTTGTCTGGGGCTTCCTCATGTCAAATTGTAGCTTAGGAACAAGGTGAGGGACATTTCCTACCTCCTTTATGATTATGTGGATTTATATGTGCGTTTACATAATTTGGCTTGTTACTCTAACATCTTGAGGTGATTATATATATTCAGATGATATATTCCTTGGGATGTTTCATTTTGATTAGCAACTTTCCCCTTAATTGAAATTATGAATTATGGTCATGTGAGGGATCTCTATTACTGTTGTGTTGAATATGTGGTTGTGATATTTCTTGTTGCCTTTCACTTTTGTGAATTGTGATGGTTATATACTTATGATGACATCTAAGTGAAACGGTGCCTTTGTTGAACTTTAGTGGAAATAGGAGTTGTAAAATAAGGATGTTCTCGGTAGGATAGCTTGGGAGTATACAATTATTATTGTGTAATTATGCAAAGGTGACATGTGTAAATGTGAATTGGGTGTGAGCTTTGGATGGAGAACCTAGGTTGTGACTTAATGTGAAGGATTAATATTCTTACTCCTTGATTGTTGCATGTTACTGACCTTGTGTGTTGTTTAAGGTCATGCCATAGGGAACTCTATTAGGTTGACTCTAATGAGGCTTAGAAGGGGACCATGTGGTTATAACGTGCTTGTGAAACATAAGGTAACTCTTTCATCATTTTTAAATAATTACAAACTTATAAGCACCTTGAATGGTAGATGAATTTAATAGAATGATGATTTAGTATAGCCTAGTGCATTCTATTACGTAGTTGAATTTATGAGAATAAATCTTTGGCGAATGCTTGGCATGTTAATTTACACATAAAGATGAATCTTAATAATAATTATGATCGTCAATAAACTCTAATAAAGAAGTGGACATCTGCATAGGAGTAGGAATGATCACCACTCTCAATTAGTTAGGAACATAAAATTTGTCCTTGTCTCTGAAGAGCCTGAACTAATATGTGTAATGAAAAAACAGGTTGAATAACATTTTAAATCTGAATAGTGGAACTCTTGAAATAAATACAATGATAGTCCTAACTTCTAACTTCACCCTTGACTTGATTTTGGTATGACAATCAATTCATTGTTTATATAGGCCTTATGGATGTGGTTACTATAGTGGGTATGGAACATTTAGTGAATTATTATAAATGGCCATCCTACATCCACGTATACCAATGTTAATGTAGGAGTGGGTGTGAACACTCCTTAACGTGGTGGTTAACTTATATTGTACCTAGACCTAGTTATGAATGCTATTAGGCTTGAGAATTGTATATATATATCTATGGACTTGTTATGTGTTGGGTTGTGCCAAGGCAGTCTCTATGTGGGTGAAAGTGTATGAATAATTGCATGTAATGAATGTGCTATGTGAGCTCATATAGGATGTGATGGAGTGGGCTTACAAAGGGAAGCTTGGTATAGCTATCTCGGTCCATGTGACCAATTTTGTTAGGATGGTGCAATGTTTAGGGAGCTATAGGCCTAGCATCATCATTAATTGCTTGTGGCAAGCTACTCTTCCCTTGAGAATTGCCACACTTGAGGATGCCACCTTGTGAAGGAAATGCGATGAAAATAATATATATATATATATATATATATATATGTATCATAATGTGAAGGAAAAATCTTTGAGTTTGATAATCTCACAGAAAACTTAGACTGCCCCGAATGCATAAGTTATATATATATATATTAGTTGAAATCTTGAATTGCAGGTATAAACATCAAACATTGTGTTGGTGATTTGCATGATAAATAGACTATGTTAGCTCTTCTAAGTTGTAACATTTGTGTTGTGATCGGATGCTTGTTGCTAACCTTGTTAGTTGTGCAGTGATGGATTATTTGAATATGGTTATGGTTGCAGATGAGTTCCCATTTAAGGTCTCATCCCTGTGAGTGGCATATAGGTTTCATGTTTATTTAATGATTACTTTTGCCTTGCTAAGTATTTTCGTACTCACCTATTTATTGTGTACCCTTGCATGTCCTAATTCATTTGGCGAGACTTTTTGTGAGGAGTAGTGGAGCCTCTGAGTCCACAACCCACTCTGGTTGTAGGTTGATAGTAGTAGCTTGGGTATGGTCAAGTTCCAAGTTGCTCTGTAGTGAATGGAACTCCTAGGATCTTTTGCATGATATGATGGGATTATTTAAGGTTTAAATTATATTCCTCTTTTGCTAATTCAAGTATCGACTGTAATTTGTGCCTTATGTGTGTGGAATGTATATAGTGTCAGGCTTACGATGGTGGTGTAGATCCACTGCCATGCTAGTCACGTTCTTGGGTTAGGGCGTGACAGACACTAATAGGACACCAAACACCAAAATGACATAGACACAATAACACAACAAAATTATGTTTTCTATTTGACCCATCATTCTAACCTTTGATGACAAGTCCTCTATCAACTGCAACATCAAATTCATATATTGTGAAGGTTGGAGAATAATCCACAATTTTGTCTCCAGGATTTAGTACACAATTGTAGTATGTGAAAACCATATAGGTATATATAAATTTAATAAACTTAATTTATTCTCCCACTAATATTTTGCATTAAACAAACTCCATTCTATCTAACTTTGGTGAAGTGACTAACAAATTGCATTTCTGTCTTAACAAATTGTCATTCATATCTAAAAACTGATAAGTTTCATCATTGTAGATTTTATCTATTTGGATCAATCACTTAGACTCTTAAACTTTTGACAGATTCTTATCAGTCCATGTGACTTTTACCAATAGAGATAGATTCTAGGCAAGTAGGCATCAAAAGTAGCAATCTAAAATATAGAAATCAAACACATCTACTAGATATAGTAAGTAAATCATAAAAAAGAACTAAATTCAAGTCATAATAAAGAGAAATCTGAGAAAGATAGACAGCTTGCCTCAATTCTTTCTCATATTTCTCTAAATCATTGTGAATTGATATAGACTCTAAATCTCCATGACCTTGCTTAGCTCTTAAGAGCCACGACTAGTCATGGCTTCACATAGGGAAGGGGACAACTTATCTTCCATTCCCAACTTTCGATTCTCGCTTGCCTTCTCTCTCTCTCTCTTTCTCTCTAACACACTTAAGGTTCATTAGCTTTGGGTTATATCCTGCCATTCTTACAATCTCTCTGTTCTTGTCTTTCACTTTCTTCCTTCTCTTCATAAGGTTGGATCCTTGGTGTTTGATTAATCCCCAAGAGCCCTGAGTTTGAGAAAGGTGTGGGCCTTTAGAATCCCTACCGCTATCCAATGTCCATCGTCCTCTTCCAATTCGCCTCTCTTTCTTCTCCGTCGAGCTCCTCCTCACTATGGTTCTTTTTCTTTTTCCTCTCCCTCCCATCGAGTGTCTCACCTAGGTGTGTGTGTATGCTTGCTGGTGTGTGCATGAGTATTAGTGTGTTTGTGTGTGTGTGCATGTGTTCAAGATGAAGAAGAAAAATGGTTTAGTACAAGGTTGAGAGGAATCACAGGAGATTGAAAAAAGCATGGAGGGAGAATGAAAAATTTAGGTTAACATAGATTCTTTACATTTCATAATCACTACTGCAAATCTCAAATGTCCAAGTGATCAAATGGTAAATGAGTTCTTCTTTAAACTAAAGGTTGAAGGTTCAAATCCTATATATGTTGTTTTAATTTTTTTTTTAAATATCCATTTTAGGCATTCGGTGGTAACATTCTACTTTCAATGTGACATTTGCTATCCCTACCAAAAGTCTACATTCAATGGCGACATTTACTGTCACCACTAAAAGTCTAAATTCAATGGCGACATCTGAAAGTGGATATCTTTTTTTAAAATTTTTATTATTTTAAAAAATCCACTTTTAGTGGCAACATTAGATATCGACATCAAATGTTGCCATTGAAAGTGGATATCTTTTTTTTTTAAATATTTATTATTTTATAAAAATATATCCACTTTCAATGGCAACGTTTGATGTCCCCATTGAAAGTCTTCAATGTAATAAAATATTTTTATCAATAAAATGCAATATTTAAAAATTTTTAATAATAAGTTTAAAAACTAAAATTTATTTAATTTTTACTATAATAAATAATTAAATTTTACAATTTAAAACATTCTAATTTTAATAATTTATTCTAAAATAATTGTCTTTCCATATTGTAATTGATTAATCTTCAAAATAGATTTCAATTATACCATTAATTAAAAGCTAGGTGATCAAATGGTAGATATACATTAGCTTAAACCAAATCAAATGGTAGATATACGTTAACTTAAACTAAAGGATGAAGATTTAAGTCTCAGATATTGATTTTCTCTAATAAAGTATTAACATTTTATTATTTTAAAAAACAAAAGTTCATTTTCAGTGGCGACATAAAAGTTGCCACTAAAAGTGGGACTTTCGGTGGCAATTTTTGTCGCCACTGAAAGTAAGACTTTTGGTGGCAGCTTTTATTGTCACCAAAGGTGAGACTTTTGGTGGTGACTTTAAACGCCATCACGGAATGTAGGACTTTCGGTGGCGACCTCAAAAGTCATCACTGAAAATCTCACTTTTAGTGACAATGTTTAGAGTCGCCACTGAAAATCATTTTTTCGTATTGTCTCCAATTTATAACAATTTTATTTCTTTCATATTTCATCATGTGTACAGGTCCACTTTTAAAGAAAGGAATAATAATTATGTGTATGAGTCCACTTTCAAAGGATTTGTCTCCAAAAAAGTTCAAGACAAATTCTTGTATAATATTTGGTACATTTTTCAGACTTCTTTTTTCGCGAGATGATAGAGCAAATTTTTACGTAGGACTTCAAAAATATTCTTTACCCGTGCAATTATTTTTATTTAATTAACCATTCTTTCTTCTTCTCTTTTTCACATTCTTACTTTTCTATTTACAATCTTCCATTCATCTTAACTTTCTCTCAAGATTTAGTGGCAATTTGTCTAACCGCCACTAAATTTAGTGCCACAAGCCTTTAAGTGGCGGTTTTGACGAATCGTGGGAATAACCGCCACTAAATAATTTATTGGCGGTTAGTGAGAAAACCACCACTAAAAGTATCAGTTTTAGTGGCAATTCCCCATTAGTCACCACTAAAAGTGTCAGTTTAAATTTACAAATTCTTTTAAATTTACTATATATAAACCGCCACTAAAAATGTTAGTTTAAATTTACAAATCCTTTTTATTTTTCTTATTTGCTTTTTTATATACAACCCAAACAACACAATAATCCACATTCAACTTGCAAATTTAATTTACAAATGATTTCTTCAATGATATATAATAAGTAGACTTTAATACACAACAAAAGTCTTAATACAACCAAAATGTAAAAACAAACACCATAAGTCTAAAAAAATCTCAATACAACATAAATCTAAAACTAGACAACATAAGACATATCATGCAGTTTTATTGTTGTCATCATCTGTAATACCCGCAATTTTGGAATTTCATAATTGGCGGTATTACAGTTGTTGTAATGAAATTTTCCATTATTTTAATGGAATTGTTGGGTTAATTTTAATTTTCTATATTTAATTTATTATTTTTGTGTATTATTTATGGAAGTGGAGATAAATAATTGGACCGAATATTTTATGCCAAGTAATATTTCTGAGAGTTGAGAAAAGATAAGAGGAATAGGAAATTTCATGGAGGTAGAATTGAGAAATAAGGAACAGAAAGAGAGTAATCATAAGGTAAAGAGAAGGCCGAGTACTTGTAAGGCCCAAAAAGGGACTAAAGTGAAATGAGGAACTAGGTAGTATTTAAGATATAGAAAATACCCAAATTGGAGAAATTATGAGTTTGCCACTATCAAGGTTAACCAAGAGTTACCTAGGGGCAAAGAAGTAATTTCACCCTATACGGGTATATATTGGCGGTCCCATGCCTTTTTCCTCATTTCTCACTTTCCTCTCTCTCTCCTCATTCTCTCTTCGCTCTTTCTCTCTACCTTCTCTCTACTCTCTCTCTACTCTCTCTCTCTACCTTTTTAACCGAGCTTTAGGGAACCTTTCTCGGGTGGTAGGGTGACCCATTGAAGGTCAAACAACCTATGGATAGCAAGGAATCTAAATAGGGATTCTGATTCACCGAACATTTCCTCTATTTTCTAGTTTTAGGGGTATATGGGGTAAAATTGAGATTTTGGCTTCGTTTCTCAATGAAAATTAGGGCTTTTGGTGTCTAAATACTCCTTAGACATCAAGGATGAGATCCCACAGAAGAAATCATGGAAAATGATCGAGAATCAACTGGATCTGAGCCAAATCCGTGAAGAACTCGCGTGTTCGGAGTCGTGGTGTCTAAGGCGCCACGTGGGGTGCCTAAGGCACCACGTGGGGTGCCTAAGGCACCACCCTTGTGTAGAAAAGAGAGGTCTTGGTGCCTGAGGGTAGAAAAGAGAGGTCTTGGCACACCAGGTGCCACATGGGGTGCCTTAGGCACCAAGCCCTTTAATTTGGGCTGAAAGTTTGGTGTCTGGCGCCCAAGGTGCCAGCCATCAGATAGCCCCCTTGGTCTATTTTCAAATAGCCAAAACTTCTTCATCCGGACTCCGTTTTTAACAAACATTATATCGTTGGAAAGCTCTTTTAGTCTAGTTTCCAATGGTATAAGTTTTTTTTACAAATAAGTTACTGGATGATAGTTATGACTAATGAATGACCAAAGGTCAGGGTTAGTGGTGAGGATTTTTCTTGTTTCATGTAGTTATTGATTTGGGTTGACTTTAGTGACTTGGGAGCTTTTTTGGCTTTGTCTCCTGGGGCTTCTTATGTGGTAAACCTTATTAGCATTGAGGTGAGTGGATCACCTTGCCATTTAAGTTTTATTAAATTATTTGGCCAAGTCAATATAAATCTTATTCATACCATAGTTGGTAAATCATCAATGAAAATCCCTAGCTAGTAGAATTGACGGATTTCATTGAATGATTGTGGGAGTTATCTGGTAGGGTTCATTTTATGGAATAACGAGTTTTATGTTTAATTGTATTTGGAAGATTATGTTTATCGTTGTTGTGGTATGGAATGTGTGTGGAATGATTGGATGAATTGTTGTGTGAAAAATGTATCACATATCATCTTCTGCACATTTATATTGATTTTGAAAAAGAAAAGAAAAGAAATGTGGAAAGGAGAGGGTTGGTCTTCTGCAGGATATGAATATATTCAAAGGTGTGTGCCTTTGGAATACACTCATTGAGGGTTGGTCTTCAATGGGTAGCGAGAAGAGTGGGAAATGCGCACATGCATAATACATTGTATTATAAGGATGTGAAAAGCAGAAGGTTGGTCTTCTGTAGGGTATGGATATATTCAAAGGTGTGTTCCTTTGGAATACACTCATTGAGGGTTGGTCTTCAATGGGTACTGGGAAGAGTGGGAAATGCGCATCATACATAATACATTGCATAATGCATTTTGGAGTGGATGATTTCAGAGTGGATATTTATTTATGCTTTTATGCGTTTGAGAATTATTTATGAATCTTTTTGTGAGATCGTAGACTCGCGTTGAACCGCGGGTTTTAGTTGTGTGGTAAGGTACGTTATAAATATATATATTATATTTCGTACTATTTTATGTTAATGGTTTTTATTTTGAATATGGTAGTGAGGTTGGTATTTGCACTTGTGCCCTATTTCCTTGCACAGTCATTTACTCACTAAGTTTTTATAAAACTCACATTCTCTATTGTTGTTTCAGATTTAGCAATTGAGGAGGTTGGTAAACTGCTGGAGGTTAGCGGCTTGGAGATATACTCCACGTAGTTAGAGAGTTCTACCTGAGCCTATAGAAACGCTCTGTAATCCTATAGGCCACCTAGTTCCTGTTATATCTAGAGGGGTTTATTTATTTAATTGTAATTTACTTTGTAAATTATGGGCTACCAATGGGGTATTCCTAGGTTTGTATGATTATTAATATGCCCATTTTTCGGGGCGTGACAAAATGGTATCAGAAGGGATATTTGAGTTTAGGTCTCTTATAGATTACAGAGCAATGGTGTTCTTTGTGGACCCTTCCCCATTGTCATGAGCTGCGCAGCATAACCATGGGTTTAGGTTCCATAAAGGGCACTATAGGATGTTATGTTTTTCTTTTGTGACTTACTCCTTGGTGGGGTGAGTCAGAAATAATCTTATTATCATAAGAAGTGTTAGTGCTTATATACAGGTGGTTGGCTCTAGATAAAGGAGAAATTCTCAGAGCATAGAGAGCTCATAAGCTAAGTTCAGATGTAGCTTTGCTACATTACCATCGAGGTGGTTCTAGGTATTTTGATCAGCATATGGGTACGTGTATGGTCATGTATGGTGGAAATATGAGATTTCCATGCGATGTGTGGTTAACTGTGATATTTTATTTCTTGTTCGGTATGTTGTGGTATGTAAACTTAGTTGTTTACTAAAAGGTATATATATGTTTATATATGTGTATCTGTAATGGGATTGTAAGTGGTAGGTGGGAAACTGAGATATTAGTTATTAATTTGGAGGTACGGCAAGACTTGTTTTGTCCATGTGTGGTGGTTTTATGAGTACATTTATATATATTAGGAAGTTAGAGGAAACTTGTTGAGATTTCTTGTGGTGGGTTTCCATTTATATTTTGCACAAATTTTCATTTATATATATTTAATGAATTCTGGAAATTGGGATATTAGGAGAAAAGTGGGAAATGGTTATATTATATTTATAACCTAAATACATTACATGTACGCATGTATTGTATTTTGTTATGGTTATGAAACGTATACCCACAGGGGGGTGTAAGCATTCTTTGTGGTTTGGGTGATTAGTTAAGTGGAGTGAGGGACTTCTTTTATTGGTTTTGATACTATTTAGTTCATGGTGGCAAACAAACTATTTTCATGGATTAAAAAAAATTCTTGTAAGGAATTCTAGAGAATTTGGGAAAATTCATGAAAATTGTTTGTTTTGAGATTTAATTGCTCTAAATTGCCTCATGAATATTATTTTGACTTGGCAAGCCAAAGAAAGAAGAGGAAGAGTGTAAATAGATTTTTGGGAAATTTTCTTCCCAAAATCTATAAAGAGCGGAAAACCCAGGTTATCTATTAAGGGTTTAGGCTTAGTGCCTTAGGTGCCAAGAGGGAGTAGGTGGCTGAAAGTTTGGGGCTTCTTTTAGGTGTTTTTATATGATTACTTAGGATTTTCTGAATCAACACCTATGTGGACGGGCGTATAGTACATCCTCCTAAGTGTTGATGGCATTCTAGGTAGGCCGTGTGTAAGCAAGTACTTCAGCCAAGTTATTTTGAGTTGAAGTTGGATGGTGGAGGTTGAAGTATATAGGAGCCATTAGGAAGAAGGGAGTAAGAGAGGGGATAATGCTTATGTATGAAGTGCTAAAAGCTAAGATATAGGTTCCATCCTGAGAATTGAAGTGGTTATAGTTCTTCTAGTCAGGGGAATTCTCAGGCTAGAAGATAGAGATCTTGATGTTTGGAATATGGAAGTTCAAGTGAGTACTATTAGTAGGCAGTAGGCTAAGGTTGTTTCTTTTACGATCAGAATGTATACTTTAAGATGAATCTAGAGGAGAGAGCATGAGTTGTTAAAATTAGTAGTGTGGGATTTAGTTGAGGGAGCCGATTTAAATTATGTAGTTCTCCTGAGAAAGACACCTTAGTGAAGTGGAAGGCAATATAAGGGTGATTGGAGTGAGTTATAAATCTTTAAGGCAACTTGACTAGGTTGTACCTATATGGTTGGAGGTTCGTAGGCGACGATATGGTGCGGTGAGTATGCTTAAGATAGGTAGGATTAGCTTTTGAGAGAAGAAAGGACTCACAAAATAAGTTATCGATAGTCAATGAGTGAGGATACAGTCGGTGTAAGAATGTGAAGATGCGTGAAGTCCTTACCCGAGAAGGTCATATGTGGTAGAGGGTAGTTTATGAGTGTTTCTATCTCAGTGAGAGGGTGGAAACCTCATGACTTTTAAATGGTCTGAGTGTGTTGTGGGTAGGCTTTTGGCTTGAGTGTCACCTGAGTTGGGTAGAATTGATGGTGGATGCTTGATGTTGTAAGTGAATGGGAGGTATGGCCCACTTCTCTGTGGTAAGAGGGCCTATAAGTTTATAGTGTGTACATATTGATGATTATGTAACATACTTGGTAAGTTGAATTCGATTGAGGATGATCGAGGATCTTTATATATTGGTAGAGTGAGTTTCGGGGGTGTTCCATGTTGAGGGTAAGGGAATAATGCCATGAAAATGGCCTAGGATGAGTTTAGGTTAAACCTAAACTCATTGGTGCTAGAGTGAGTACCTTAGGAGCTTATACGTTAGTTTGAGAGAGAATGTGTTTAAGTGTTTGTGGGAATGTGATGACTTATATATGAACATACATGAAGTGTGTACATATGTGTAGTTATGTAAGACCCTAAATCTAAATTTCTTTGAGGAAGTGTGGGAGTAGGCTTAGTTTAGTTTCATAGACTAAGGTAGAGGTTTTGGCCTGTAAGTTGGTGTGTTTCAGTTGTAGACATGTTCTTATTGACCTATTGTTAGTCTTGGACATGACCCATCAGACCGAGAGATGGGATAGGTTTAGTGTACATAAGAGTCTGATAAGACTTAGAATGGAGGGGTTTTCCCTTAAAATCAATGGAATGATTCATTTCATGAGCTGGATTTCCAGGGTAATCATTCCTGTGACTTTACCTACTTAACATTGTGGAAATTTAGGTGTTAACATCCAGAAAGGAATGAAAGTTGGGACCCACTTTCTTTTTGTGAGATTTGTATTGATTAGATAATCATTAGTTAGCGTTGTGGGTGTGGTTCAAGTGTACTCTTAAGGTCAGAAACCTATGACTACTAATATAGAATGCAGGGACTATGACCATAGGGAATGCACCTGAAAACACAAGGGTTGAGGAATAGGCTTATGGGGATATCCAGTCCGTGAAATCACAAACTCACGTGACAGGATTCTTGAGTAAGAATCCCATTGGATCGTAGACCCATGAAAGGATTGTTTATGTGGTGTGTACGTGGCTTTATGTATAATTTATTTTCTTTTTATTTATTTAAATAATTTATTTTTATTGTTATGGCTATGGATAGTGGACATGATGGTAATATGGAAGCCTGGGTTAAGCCTAATACCCAAAGGGCGACCTGTCGATCTTAAGATGACGCCTTCGGGCGGGGTACATATATTTTATATTATTATGATATATGCATGTGATTTATGTTTGTGGTGCATATAATATGACATGTTGGATTTATAAGGTTAATGATTGAAAGGTAGTACATAATGGTATCAATAATCACGAGCAAGATACCATATCGTACATATGCTTCCGGGACAACCGGATATCGCATGGGATAATTATCCCAAGGGCATTTTATTTATTTATTTTATTTATGTATGCTTTTGGATGTGGGCATTTCGAGGTTGAATTATAGAGGAACTTATGTATGGTAATTCTTAAGCCACCCTAAGTTCCTTAACTTTGTTTATGGCAACAATTATCAGAATGGCACAGATATGATACCTTTCCAAGCTTCATATGAGAGGTTATGTGTTTTGAGTTTTGATTATTGGAGCATTTTATGCTCATCCCTGAGCGAGGGAAGTTATGGAGCTCCACAGCATATTGGAGCTATATAACTGTTGGGGATCTTAGTTTTTATTTCTATTTTTTTTTTAGAAAATGTGGGGCTTTGTGAGTGGCAATATATTTATACTTTAATTTTTAATGGAAGCTAGATAGTGCCACATCTCATTAATTATCGTGGTGACTTTTGAGGATCCTAGTAAGTTTTTGAATTTAGGGAACCGAATTCTTTTAAGGGGTTGGAATGTAATATCTGCCAATTTTGGAATTTCATAATTGGCGGTATTACAGTTGTTGTAATGAAATTTTCCATTATTTTAATGGAATTGTTGGGTTAATTTTAATTTTCTATATTTAATTTATTATTTTTATGTATTATTTAGGGAAGTGGAGATAAATAATTGGACCGGATATTTTATAACAAGTAATATTTCTGAGAGTTGAGGAAAGATAAGAGGAAGAGGAAATTTCATGGAGGTAGAATTGAGAAATAAGGAACAAAAAGAGAGTAATTATAAGGTAAAGAGAAGGCCGAGTATTTATGAGGTCCAAAGAAAGACTAAAGTGAAATGAGGAACTAGGTGGTATTTAAGATATAGAAAATACCTAAATTGGAGAAATTATGAGTTTGCCACTATCAAGGTTAACCAAGAGTTACTAGGGGCAAAGAAGTAATTTCACCCTATACGGGTATATATAGGCGGTCCCATGCCTTTTTCCTCATTTCTCACTTTCCTCTCTCTCTCTCCTCACTCTCTCTTATCTTTTTCTCTCTGCCTTCTCTCTACTCTCTCTCTCTACCTTTTCAACAGAGCTTTGGGGAACCTTTCTCGGGTGGTGAGGCAAGCCATTGGAGGTTAAACAACCTAAGGATAGCAAGGAATCGAGGTAAGGATTCCGATTCACAGAACATTTCTTCTATTTTCTAGTTTTAGGGGTATATGGGGTAAAATTGAGATTTCAGCTTTGTTTCTTGATGAAAATTAGGGATTTTGGTGTCTAAATGCTCCTTAGACATCAAGGATGAGATCCCATGGAAGAAATCATGGAAAACGGTTGAGAATCAGCCAGATCTAAGTCAAATCCGTGAAGAACTCATGTGTTCGGAGTCGTGGCACCTCAGGCACCACGTGGGGCGCCTAAGGTGCCACCCTTGTGTAGAAAAGAGAGGTCTTAATGCCCCAGGCACCACGTGGGGTGCCTCAAGTGCCAAGCCCTTTAATTTAGGTAGAAAGTTTGGTGTCTGGCGCCCAAGGAGCCACGTAGGGCGCCTCAGGCGCTAGCCATCAGACAACCCCCTTGGTCCATTTTCAAATGGCCATAACTCCTTCATCCGAACTCCGTTTTTAACAAACTTTATATTGTTGGAAAGCTCTTTGAGTCTAGTTTCCAATGGTATAAGTTTCATTTGCAGATGAGGTATTGGATGATAGTTATGACTAAATGAATGACCAAAGGTCAGGGTTAGTGGTGAGGATTTTCCTTCTTTCGTGTAGTTATTGATTTGGGTTGACTCTAGGTGACTTGAGAGCTTCTTTGGCTTTTTCTCCTGGGACTTCTTATGTGGCAAACCTTATCAGCATTGAGGTGAGTAGATGACCTTGCCATTTAAGTTTTATTAAATTATTTGGCCAAGTCAATATAAATTTTATTCATACCATAGTTGGTAAATCATCAATGAAAATCCCTAGCTAGTAGAAAAAATTGGATTGAGGGATTTCATTGAATGATTATGGGAGTTATCTTGTGGGGTTTATTTTATGGAATAATGGGTTTTATGTTTAATTGTATTTGGAAGTTTATGTTTATCATTGTTGTGGTATAGAATATGTGTGGAATGATTGGATGAATTGTTGTGTGGAAAATGCATCACATATCATCATATGCACATTTATATTACTTTTGAAAAAGAAAAGAAAAAAAAATATGGAAAGCAAAGAGTTGGTCTTCTGCAGGATGTGGATATATTCAAAGGTGTGTGCCTTTGGAATACACTCATTGAGGGTTGGTCTTCAATGGGTAGCAGGAAGAGTGGGAAATGCACATCATGCATAATACATTGCATTATAAAGATGTGGAAAGCAGAGGGTTCGTCTTCTGCAAGGTGTGGATATATTCAAAGGTGTGTGCCTTTGGAATACACTCATTGAGGGTTGGTCTTCAATGGGTAGTGGGAAGAGTCGGAAATGCGCATCATACATAATACATTGCATAATGCATTTTTGAGTGGATGTTTTTGGAGTGGATGTTTATTTATTCTTTTATGCATTTAAGAATTGTTTATGAATCTTTTTTGTGAGATCGTAGACTCGCGTTGAACCGTGGGTTTTGGTTGTGTGGTAAGGTACGTTATAAATATATATATATATATTATATTTCGTACTGTTTTGTGTTAATGGTTTTTATTCTGAATATGGTAGTGAGACTGGTATTTGCACTTGTGCCCTATTTCCTTGCACAGTCATTTATTCACTAAGTTTTTATAAAACTCACACTCTCTATTGTTGTTTCAGATTTAGCAACTGAGGAGGTTGGAAAATCGCTGGAGGTTAGCAGCTTGGAGACATACTCCACGTAGTCGGAGAGTTCTACCTGAACCTATAGAAACGCTCTGTAATCCTATAGGCCACCTAGGTCCTACTATATCTAGAGGGGTTTATTTATTTAATTGTAATTTACTTTGTAAATTATGGGCTACCACTGAGGTATTCCTAGGTTTGTATGATTATTAATATGCCCATTTTTTAGGGCGTGACATCATCTTCAGCGTCGTCGTCATCCTCCCTTTCTTCATTATCTTGATTAATAGATAATGAAAAGTTTGTTGCTTCACCAGAACCTTCTCCACTCCGTTGTGCAAAAAACTACATTTATAATAGAAGAGTTAATAAACTTTCATTCTGCTATTTATATGCATAAATTCCTTCTCAGCTAAACTGAATATCAACTATAAATGTTCTTCTCAGACAAAGTTCAATTGAACATAAATGAATTTAAGAAATGATATAAGCTAAGATATAGAAAATAGCAATTGCAAAAGGTTCATATTGGTAGCATATACTGATTATGTAGGTGAATATGGATACTTCCACTAAGCATAATAATCAATCCAATGGAGTTGCCTATATATATAAACATATATCATGAAGAACAAGGGATTATTGAAAGCTACTTTAGACTTGGGGATGAAAAAACCAAACTAATTGTTATTGTTTTCACCATAAAAATGGTTAGAAATTCCCAAATCACAAATGCTTTATTTTATTCTCTCCAGTCAACAACGTAATATAATATAAATTGTATAAATAAGCATAATATAAACATCTTAAGTGCTCATCAAAATCTCAATCATGTGAAGTAAAAATCCTTTATGGAAGTAAACCATACATATTGTTAAATAATTAATCTAGAAAAATCTAAACTAATCTAAAAAAATCTAAAATATTAAAAAGTAGAAAAAGGCATCAAGAAAAATCCAGAGCTAATATTATGGTGAGATGTCAGCAAGTGAATTCTAGATTGAAAGGAAGACTCCAAACCATTGATTTAACTTACATATAGAAACAATAAATAGAGGCAATGTATATGTAAATAAGCAATTGAGGAGAATAAGAACAAAAGCAAAGTCTGCAATTCCTACTTAGCCTATCTTCTCTCTCTCCCTTCCACTTTCATCATTTCCATTTCCTTTAATCACTATCTCTTTCTCTTCGTCCATTTCTCTATCTTTCTCCCTTCTTTTTATATAAGTTCATACAATCAATATAATCATTACTTGGCAATTCCAAAATTCCTGCCATCACTTTTCATTTTTTTTTTGGTTGTCGTGTGGGATAATTTTTTTTCTTTGTCAGAATATGGGAAAAGGCCTAAAAAGAAAAAGTACTAATAAAGCTAGGTAATGGACAAAGCAACGCACAGTGTATATAACAATCTTCTACAAATCAAAACAAGGTCCACGTAGCTACTATGCAAAGCAACAGACAATGGTGGTTCAAACATGCATATCTAGCACTTCTAAGTAATTAGGCTTCCATTGTAATTTCTTGAACCCAAAAATAAAAAGCAATTGTTAGGAGGGTAGGCTCTTATTTTTTGGGAGAAGGACAAGCATAATATTGTTTTATTATTCCACAATACTGATACGGGGTTCAATATATCTACACTCATCACCAAAACAATCAATTCCTTTTCTTTATGACTCTATAAAAGGAGCAAAAGACTTGAAAGTAATAAAGGAAATTATGAAGCATTAAACTAAAGATGACTATAAATATGGGAGTTCTACCCCATAGTTAGTTCTTAAATTAAGTAAGTGATAACTAGAAGCCAATAGTCACATATATAGCAAATGAGCATATTAATATGTTACAAAAGACAAATTTAGAACTAGCAAAAAGGGTTGGAAATCGTGAATGAGCATCCAACAAGAATGGTGTTGGCTCAATTTAATGAAAGGTAATTAAATAATCAACAAGGATAATGATGCCATTCAAAAAGGTTTTGCTATTGATCAAGGCTTAAACTTTTTATACCAAGTTCCCATAAAGCTGTTTGCAATAAAAAAATATTTAATAAGCTAATTATCGCATGTGATAATTAATATAATGTAAATGAAGCAATCAAAGTTAAAACCATAAAAATTGAAACTTTCGGTAGCAAAATTCCTTTCAAAATTACATTAATGTTTTCCAAAACAAGAACCAAACAAGCTCACATGATTGGATATGAATAATCTCTTATTTTTTGTGAAAACATGACTTATATTTTTAATTGCAGCTATTCATTTCAGATTAAATAGTTTAAATAAAAAAATTTAAAAAAAATTATGAAACCTTTTTTTACTTGCATCATTCAATCTGAAATGAATCAACGCTACTAAAAACATGAGAGTCAAAGACACACAAGAGAATCTATTTTGTGTCTCCCTCAAGTATTTACTTTCTTTCTACTTTATTTACAGCTAATTTAAGTATCTGAGTGAAAATGGAAGATCCCTTCCCTTAAAATCTTCATGTGTGTGGGCCCCACTTAATGGAGGAACCCACCTAACAATATATTTATATACTGCTTGTGTATTGGCGATGGAGCATAATGGTTCATTATCTATCTTGTGTTCCAACTTCTAAATATGATGATGATGACGAGAACTACTTATTTCATGAGTTGAAAAAGAATGAGTCACAAATGAAGAACAAAAGGAAAAAAGAGAAATGAAATATAGGATTTGATGAAGTGAATTAATTAGTGAAAAAACTTACCGGGACTTGGAATGAATCTAACGAGATGGAGGACATGGAGGAGACAGAGAGTGGAGGAGGGAGTGATCCAGTGATCCAGTACTTCAGTGTTCACAAAACTGCTTCCAAGCTTAAGTAGTGATCGCCTGCTCCCACACCCACATACACAACCTCCTCCCACTTCCTAATATCAATTGAGAACACATTGCTCTCACAGTCTTCTCTTATTGCATCCAAGCCCCCTTCTTCTTCTTTATTTCAAACAAGTCCTCTGAATCCCACCCCCTTCTTCAACTTCCCAATTTTTTTTATATGAGACAACATCAATGTGAATTCCTTACCTCTCAGTCGATCTGCTCCCTCAGTTTCCCTTTTATTATTTTTTTTATTTCCTCCCGTCGGCCAGAACAAGGCAACCTATAGCACAACTGAAATTTTTCCCAACCAAGAACTTAAATTATCACAATAGAGTAAGAATTGGAAGAAATCAAGTTTGATCTATACTTCAAAAGGCAGAGTTCCATAGGTACCACGGATTTGGGAGAACATGTCGAAAATGTAAAGAAAAGGGAGTACGAGGAGTCTTACCTCCAATCAACTCACGATGGTTAGTGCAATAGCAAGTCGTCAATGGTAAACCGGTTAGAGAACACCGGTGAAGCGAACCACGAGATGGGTGCAGTCATCATGACTCATCTCCCCCAACCTTCAATCATACCGCTCTGCTCACCTCGGGCAATAGCAGAAGACAGAGGAAAAGATAAGAAAGGAGGAGGATGATTTTCGATTTTTCTCCCTCTCGGTCTCTTGCACACTCACAGAAGGCTCTGTTAGGTTACTGAAATGCAATTAATCAAGGAGAAGAATAGAGAATAATACACAAAGAAATTACGTGGTTCAGTCCATGCAACCTACGTCCACGGACAGAGAGAATATCTGTATTATTTTCTGACGGAGGCTATACAGAGAGAAATTACATCAACCGCTCTTACAATGAATTCCCTCACACTCATATATATAGAGACAAATGGGTCATGGGTCATGGGTCGTGGGTCAGGTTACAAACCAGGTCACCCATAAAATTTAAGTCAAACCCAACAATTTCCCTCCTTGACTTGAATTCTCTCAAATCACCAGAACTAAATATAAATTCATCTCTGTCATTCAAGCCCTGTAGGGCTTCATGGAATGCGAACATTCACCAAGTCCAAGCTATGCTTGAACTTTTCTGAAGGTAGAGCCTTTGTCAACATATCTGCTGGATTATCTGTTGTGGCTATCTTCTCGATGGATAATTTCTTGTCTTCTATCACATCTCGAATAAAATTCAATCTGATATCAATATGCTTCGACCTCTCATGGTAGACTAGATTCTTGGCCAAACTTAATGCACTCTGACTATCACAATAAATGATAGGTCTCTGAATATTTAACCCCAGACTATCAATCAAACCATGTAACCATATACCTTCCTTAACTCTTTCTGCCAATGACATGTATTCTGCTTCAGTGGTAGACAAGGCAACTGTAGATTGAAGTGTTGCCTTCCAACTGACAGCACATCCATTCAGAGTCAAGACATAGCATGTTAAGGATCTCCTCCTTAAAAGATCTCCAGCATAATCTGAATCTGTATAACCAACCAAGCCACTATCAGATTTATCAGTACCATAAACCAAGCAAATATTACTCGTACCTTTCAGATACCGCATAATCCATTTAACTGCACTCCAGTGAGCTCTCCCAGGATTACTCATAAACCTGCTTACCATACTGACTGCATGAGCCAGATCAGGCCTAGTACACACCATTACATACATCAAGCTTCCAACAGCATTACAGTAGGGCACTGAACTCATGTACCCTTTTTCCTCAGCTGTAGTAGGTATTGTACTAGCATCAAGTTTAAAATGTGCCGCCAACGGAGTACTAACCGACTTAGAATTATTCATTTGGAAAGACTGCAACAATTTTTCTATGTATTTCTGTTGAGATACATACAGTAAACCTGCACTTCTATCTCTCCAGATCTCCATGCCTAGTATCTTCTTGGCTGCACCCAAATCCTTCATCTCAAACTCACTGCTCAACAAGGCTTTCAAACTATCAATTTCAACCTTGTTCTTTGCAGTAATCAACATATCATCAACATATAGCAACAAATAAATATAAGAATCATCTGCAAGTTTCTTAGAGTAGACACAGTTATCAAACTGATTACGCAGAAAACCATGGGAAGTCATGAATGCATCAAATTTCTTGTACCACTGTCTAGGAGACTGCTTTAAACCATACAAGGACTTTTTCAGCAAACATACATGATCTTTCTTCCCAGAATCAAGAAATCCTTCTGGCTGTGACATATAGATCTGCTCCTCTAAATTTCTATGTAAGAAAGCAGTTTTCACATCCAGTTGTTCCAACTCCAAGTCAAAAACACTTACCATGGACAAAAGGGCACGAATGGTTTTATGCTTCACAACAGGGGAGAAAACTTCATGATAATCAATTCCCTCCTTTTGTGAAAAACCCTTGGCCACGAGTCGTGCTTTGAACCTTGCTGGTTCAACTCCAGGAATACCTTCTTTCTTCTTGAAGACCCATTTGCATCCTACCGGTTTCACTCCCTTTGGTAACGGTACAAGATCCCATGTTTCGTTCTTCTCAAGAGATTGCATCTCTTCATTCATTGCAACTAGCCATTCTGATGCTTCTCTACTCTCAACTGCTTCTTTATATGATCTCGGGTCATCAGAATCAATGTTTTCACCTACTGCCAAGGCATAAGCAACTGAATTAATATCAACTATATCAACACAATCTGCATACCTTATAGGTTTTCTGATTTCCCTCCTTTCCCTCCTTGTTGCTATAGGTTGTGATTCTTCTTCTTCCCTGGGCTGCTGTACAGGGTCTGTTATAACCCTTTTTGAAGTTTGAACTTCAATTTCCACCTTCTGGTTGGCACCTTGATCATTATTACATGCATGACTACCAAGCTCCTCCTTCTGACCAAACATAGCAGATTCATCAAAAGTTACATCTCTGCTAGTAATAAATTTTAGAGTTCTATCCTTTTCAGTACACCACAGTCTGTACCCTTTAACTCCAGGTGCATACCCTAGAAATATGCATTTCATTGCCCTAGCCTCTAGTTTACCATCATTCACATGAGCATAAGCAGGACAACCAAATATAGGCAGGCCAGAATAATCAGAAGGTTTACCGGACCATACCTCTTGAGGAGTCTTAAAATCAATTGCAGTAGATGGCGATCTATTCACCAGATAACAAGCAGTGTTAACTGCTTCAGCCCAGAATTATTTTGGCAAGCCAGCATTTAATCGCATGCATCTTGCACGCTGCAACAGTGTTTGATTCATACGTTCTACAACTCCATTTTGCTGTGGTGTATGACGTACAGTGCGATGCCTCACTATACCTTCTTTCCTGCAAAACTCATCAAATGGAGCGTTACAGAACTCCAACCCATTATCAGTTCTGAGTGTTTTGACCTGTTTTCCAGTCCGTTTCTCAACCATGGTCTTCCACTCCTTGAACTTCCCAAACACTTCATCTTTGGATTTCAGAAAATATACCCAAACCCTTCTAGAGTAGTCATCAATGAAAGTAACAAAGTACTTGCATTTGCCCTGAGATTCAACTGGAGAAGGACCCCATAAGTCTGAGTGAACATATTGCAGAACATCCGTAGAAGTATGCTTCCCAGAACTGAACTTAACTCTGCGTTGTTTACCCATAACATAAACTTCACAGAATTTCAGTTTCCCAGTTTCTGCTCCTTCTAACAATCCTTGTTTACTTAGAATTGATAGCCCTTTCTCACTCATGTGTCCCAATCGGCAATGCCACAACTCTGTACAATCATCATCCTTCCCTAAAGATTTAGATACAGCCACTGTCCCCATCACAGAATTACCAATCAGAAAGTAAATGCCATGATGCAATTTACCCTTCATTATAACCAGAGC
Source organism: Biancaea sappan (assembly GCA_037074585.1). Lineage (NCBI taxonomy): Eukaryota > Viridiplantae > Streptophyta > Magnoliopsida > Fabales > Fabaceae > Biancaea > Biancaea sappan. The sequence continues at coordinate 40,274,206 of CM073496.1, forward strand.
ACCTTTGGAAATTCTCAACTGTCCATTCTCTCCAGAGTACTTGTACCCTTGTTTGTCTAGAGTACCAAGAGAAATCAAGTTCTTCCGTAGACCAGGAACATACCAAGCATCAAGCGTCCTGACTATTCCATCATACATCTGAATCTGCACAGAACCACTGCCCTTAACACTGAGCTGCTCATCATCACCCAACCTCACAACACCATTCCACTCCTTGAAAGAAGTAAACAGTTCACGTGAGAAAGTCATATGATAAGATGCACCTGTGTCCAAGACCCAAGTATTTGCAGAACTAGAGGTGCTGACTGTGAGAACATCAATGTCTTCTTCTCCGTCAGAACTATCTTGCACCACCGAAGCACTACCACTGGTATTCGGTTCCTTCTCGTCATTTCCCTTCTTCCTTTGTGGACAATTCTTCCTGATGTGCCCCTTCTGTTTACAGTGATAACATCGAGGTCCTCCTTTGTTCCTCGACTTAGACCGTGACTTGCTTCTTTTTCCATCATCCCTTTTAGTGTCTCTGCCTCTGCCAACATACAAACCTGCTTCTGCACCATCCTCATTAGAACTAGAGACTCTTCTCTTCAGCTCTTTAGACTGCAAAGCATCTTTGACATCATTAACAGAGATACTATCTCTACCATACAACATAGTGTCAACAAAGTTCTCATATGAATTTGGTAGAGAACACAAAAGAATGATAGCCTGATCTTCATCATCTATCTTAACCCCAACACCCTGTAAATCCAGGATAATTCGGTTAAAATTATCAAGATGATCTTTTACCTGCATATTTTCTGTCATTCGCAGGGTATACAAACGCTGCTTCTGATATAACCGGTTTGTGAGAGACTTTTTCTGGTATTTATCATCCAATTTCTTCCACAAACCTGCAGCAGTTGATTCATCAACTACTTCTCTCAACACCTCATCTGTCAGACTCAATAGTAATGCACTATGAGCCTTTGCCAAAATTTCCTTCTTCTCCTTTTCTTTCAACGTGTTAGGTAGACTACTTTCTCCTTCTAATGCCACTGCACATCCCTGCTGAACCAGAAGTGCCCTCATTTTTACCTTCCACAAAGTGAAATCATTCGATCCATTGAACTTCTCAATATCGAATTTATGAGTCGACATCTTCTCAAATAACAGCAGATAAATTACTAGCAAATTTCGCAATCAGAAATTGAATTTCACAAAACTGTTCAGAACCTTGCAAACTGACCAGAACTTCACTAACAGAAATTCAACACAACAGTCCAACAAAATTCACAGCAGTAAACCAGAAATTCAATCCATCACAATCCAGTAAATTCACACAGAAATTCAGAATTCTTAAAAAATTCTAAATTAAACATAAACTCACCGGAACTGTGTCGAGGAAACAATAACGATCGCAACAGAAAACTTGGTCCAAACAACAACAATGACCAAACAGCAGCTTTGACCAAACAGTAATTTTTGACCAAACAGCAGCTTTAACCAAACAGCAGCTTTGACTAAACAACAGCTTTGACCAAACAGTAACTTTGACCAAACAGTAACTTTGACCAAATAGTACCGTTGACCGTTGACCGTGCTACAGTGCCGAGTCGCTACAGTGGAGAAAACTTCATGATAATCAATTCCCTCCTTTTGTGAAAAACCCTTGGCCAAGAGTCGTGCTTTGAACCTTGCTGGTTCAACTCCAGGAATACCTTCTTTCTTCTTGAAGACCCATTTGCATCCTACCGGTTTCACTCCCTTTGGTAAGGTATGCAGATTGTGAGAGAATTGGAGGAATGAGGGTCATTTGTGTGTGTATGTATATGTGTTCTAGGGTTCCATCTAGGAATCTCACTTAGTCTGATGAAAAGGGTGTGAGAGAATTGGAGGAAAATTTCAACTTTTGACCAAAATGAAAGGGAGAAAAAAATGGAGGGAAACTTTTTTAAAAAATTAATATAATTATAAAAGATGAAATAATTATAAAAACAAATTAATAAAGAGAATAAAAATTATAAGAACTAATTTTTTTAAAGAAAAATTATTAATTTATTTTTTTAAAAATAAGAATTTAATGAAAGGTAATTAAATAAATAACTGTTAAAAACTTGTTACAATTTAATCTCATACTCTCATGTAGGCATTCCTTCATTTTTTTAATTTATTTTATTTAAAATAATTATTAAAAACTTGAAAATTTTATTCATTTTTAATTATAGATTGCAAAATTAACTTTAGAATATGTATTATCTATATTTTTAACAAAAATATTTTATTTATTTTAAAAGTTGGCAACAACATTTTATTTTAAAATTTTATATTTTGTATAGTATAATTCTTTTATTCACTTTTTTGTTATAAAAAATCTTAATTGTATTAATTTATATGGTTATTTTTCAACTTTTCTACATTTTTACAAAAAAGCACTTTAAGATGATAAGTTAGTGTGTTTTGTTTGGTAAGATAATTTTTTTCAACCTAAATGATAAAGTGATATAATTATGATTTTTAACAAATGTATAATCAATAAAAGTGTTACACGACACAAACTTGAAAGTTTAGGTACTCCCTTAATTAAGACACACGATCGATTGTCTATACATTTTTTTCTTAAAAAAATCTTATTTTTATATTAAAATTTAACCGTGAATTGTCAATCTTTATAATATTACAATAAAATAAGATCTTCGTATTGTTATACGAAATAGAAAAATATCATGTTCCAAACATTTATAAGATATAATCAATTTTTAACATTAATAAAATAAATTGCATAACCTCTCAAATTCAAAGTTGTGGGCATTCTAACCTATGAAAAATTATATATTTAAATGACTAGACTTCATTCTGATTAAAAAAATTGTAAGTGCTCAAAAGTCGGCACTGAAAGTGGGTAGTGGTGCGTATGTGATTTTGAGGATAGGGCTAAAGGTTAAGTGTGTAAGTGTACAGAAGTGTTCATACCACACAAAGAAGGGGAAGAGCAGTCAAGCTTGGAAGGAGAACTCACCAAGGCTAAAGTGGAGACAGGAGCTGAGATGAAGCTGGCCGGGAGAGAGAGACCAGAGGGAGTGAGTGGCAGAGCTGAGAAAGGGCACATTAGTTTAATAACAGTTTAGTTAAAACCATCACTATAATCTTGATAGAGTTGGGATGCCAAAGTCTATATAGTAGTATAGACTGCCTAATGGGTTACTTAAATAGCTTGGCTCTCCCACATCAACAGCTAGCTTTTGGGGGTGGGTTCTCTATACTGCTTTAGTGGTGAATAGTGGATGCAACAATAAAGAGACATTGATGAAAATAAAGAGAGAGATATTAACACTAGGGGTTAAGATTTAACTCCAAATAGGAATCAAAATATAAGGAGAGATAGGCCTATTGTGTTTTAAGATATTTATCCTTTATCCAAAAAAAAAAAATTTAACGAGTTTAGCAACGATTTTTACAAAAAATGCCACTAAATATACGTACATATATGTATATACTTTTAGAAAGGAAAGCTAGATCCCTTACTTAGATAATATGCTTATTATTGCATCCTAAAGGTACGGAAAATGCATCAAAGAAGTCATCCATATGAAATAAAACATGTCAAGAGTTACAAAATAGAGAAATTCCTTACCACTAATTACGACCCTCACCTACTCCTTTGGTCATAACTCTTAATTGATAAATAATTTTCAAATGAAACATATATTATTAGAAACTAAACTCAAAAATCTTTCCAATGATATAAAGTTTGCTAAAAACGGAGTCCAAATGAAAGAATTATGATCATTTGAAGAAAGATCTAACTAAATACTATAGCCACTATATAGTGGCGGTTTTACAGAAACTGCCACTATATAGTGGTGGTTAGAATAAACTGCCACTATTTAGTGGCGGGTTATACAAAACCGCCACTATATAGTGGCGGTGGTAAAATAAAATGCCACTGTGTGTTTATTTAGTGGCAGTTTTTGAAACCACCATTAAATAACTGTTTTTTTTTTTTTGTAGTGTCTCTTCTTGTCTTCTCTTCTCGTATCACAGTTGTGGATGGCAGTTGTGTTTTGTCCTAAATATACATGTAAAAACAAAATATATTCTTCTGTCTAATTATTATCTTCTACTTTCGCAATTTCTTTTCTTTTTGTATTGCAGTGTATCACAGTTTCTTTTCTGTCTTATATACAGGTGAAAGCTCAATATATTCTTCTATCAATTTATTCTCTTATGGATATCCCTTCATTTCGTTCTTTAACATTTTTCATTTCTACTTAACAGTAAGCGGAGAATGACAAATTCAAAGGAGTCGACGTTGTTTTAATTTCTTTTTCTCAAGTGATGCTAGATGATTTGATCTTGAACATAGACATATATGAGATGATAGGAGAGCAACATAAGATATCAAAAGTTATGTAATAAGATTAAATTTATTAGCATGAAAATTTATAAATTCATTGTTTTCTTATAACAATAAGATTAAATTCATTGTATTATTTAATTATAGTGTAAAGTAAAATTAGCTGATAAAAATCCACATACATAACCAAAAAAATCTCTTTTCTTATTTATGAAATTAAAATAGATATAAAAAAATCAAATTCATATTTAGGATCGACATTAGGTATATATATTTATAAATTTAGGTAAGGCTCCATCTGATATATAATATATATGTATATTATATATATGTGGGGTCGAGCCTCAGATGTGTGTGTGTGTATATATATAATTATAGCATGTTCCCCCCCCCCTCCCACACACACAGATAGATAAATAGATAGATAGATATATATATATATATATATATATTAAACGTGATAATAGGTGGCAAGCGGAGAGTGGGGCTAGCATGAAATTCTCAGATCTGGCACCTATGCTCTTCAGGGAGAGAAGAGCACTCTACAATGGTTAAAGCCGTTGTTAAAAATCGTGGCTAAAAAAGTGTCACAATGAAACTTTCAACAACGATTGTTACTGTCGTTAAATATTTTGACTGTGACATTTTTTAGCCACAGGTTTTTAACAATGGTTAAAATTGTTGCTAAATGAGAGACCTAGCAAAGTGCTCTTCCCTTCCCAAAGAGCAGGGGATCCCGTTCCGAAAATCTCTGGCTGAAAATTAATAACAAAGCTTCAGTGGGATATATTAATCAATAAAAAATTAGTCAAAAATAAATTAACGACCGGTGATTATTTATTGACTGAAAATATTTTGTCAAAAATCAGTCACAAATCACTTTTTTCTACTGAAATTTTTAAGTTTCCTACTAATTTGACCATCAGTATCGGGCGTAATTGTTGTAGTGAAAAAAAGGGTTTGGGTCAATGATATGTACGACATTTTGCTAGGGATTCCTTACCATTACATTAATTAGCCAGGGAATCATAAGCAAGAGTAAAAATCCCTCGTCGATCCATCGTAATCTCTAACTATTAGTTTGGTAGTTGGCGTAATATCGAAGGCCAATACAATAAAAAAGAACAAAATGACATTTGATTGGCCAAAAAAAGAAGAACAAAATCACATTTGAGATTAATTCACAATTTAGTATATTATAGTTATTTTCCAAAATATATTATCTAGGACATAAATTTTAAAGTGAATATGTATTTTATTCATCAAATATGGTAAATTGATTTGATATTTTTGGATCGTCTTTTTAAATATTGAATGACAATAGATGTATCTATGTGATTCTGTTCTGTCTCAAGAGTAAAATTGCTAAATGAGCATATTGTATTGATCGCCGTAAACCTACTTGTTACCTTTAATTTAACAACCGGTTAAATTAGATTTTGCTCTACATATTATTCTAAATTCGAAATTGACCTCTTAAATTTAAAATGTGTGAAAGCAATTTTTCATTATTTTGATCCGTGTACAAGTGACTTAAATTATTAAAATCCATCAACTTATTCAGATAGTTCTGATAGTGTTAAAATGATGTTTCACGTCAGCGGTTTTTTTTTTTTTCCTTAATTTTAAGGAGCTTGAAACCTGTTCCGTCCCTAACGTCTGTATCCCTTTTTCTCATACTATTTAAACTACAAATTCAGTGATGTTTAACATTATTGTGTTGATTTATATCACAATTTAGAATTTGTCACAGTACATACATAGAAAGTCGTCTGATTAATTAGAGTTTATGTTGTTTTAATTGCAATCATTTCAAATTACTCAAAATTTAAAAAGTCAATATGATATTTTAAAGAAATATGAAGGGTTATAATATTTATTTTTATCGTCAGATATTCAAGTTTCAGCAATTACTTTCTTTTAACAACTTTGTCCAAAGCAGCAAAGATGTCAAGGCCCACCCCAGCAAACTTTTCTTGATCGTCCAAGCCGCTATGTTTCAATTGTGCCATCACCTTTTGGCCGACGTCGTCGGTTTCGGTGAAATCGTCCAAGCAGAACGTAATATCCGAAACCACAGCGCTCAGCCAATTCCTCATGTCAGCGTCTTGCTGCTTCACGGCAGCGATGCCTTTGTGCAACACGTCAGCTGCAGACTGGAGGCTGTCCATGGCGGAATCGAGATTCTCCTTGCAGGCACTGAGTAACGACTTGAGGCCTTCGTCGTTTCCATGCATCACCAGGAGCTTTTCGGTCATCTTCATGGCCTTGATGGTGCTGTTGGTGACGCCTTCCACAACCTTGACTACGTATTCATAAGGGTCATTGGGGTTATTCACATTCATGGTGCCAAGAGTCTCTTGGCAACGTGGTACGTCGCCGGCGCCTAGGCACAATATTGACACCAAAACATTGTTACCGCCCTTCTTGTCATCCCCCACTATAGTGCCGACGGCAACCCCCATCACAAGGACGAGGGAAACTATAGGGATGATTACTTTTCCGGTCATTTTCTTTCTTTATTTTTTTAAATATTCTCTCTAAAGAGGTTCCTCCAGATATATGTTCCCTCCCCTTTGGGGACCTATTACATTCGAAGGTGGAAGATGATCGAGCAGTCAAGGTTGGCGTCTATCGATGAATGTAATTAGGTTTTTATACATGAGCTCCCCTCCCATAACAAGAAAAAAACCAATTCTGTTATCAGGGAACGACGGCTACATATTTTGCAGCTTTTGCGGCAAATACCCAATTTGCATCTTATGCACGCTACATTAACCAAGCGTTTCAAATCTGTGGTGATCAGAGGGTTTTGGATCTAGGGTTAGGATTTAAGGTTGGTGAGTTTCCTAATAATAACACAAATGATGTTGGCTTGCATTAATTTTTTAAAATTAACTATTTTAGGAAAAAAAATTGATAGCCACTTATCAGATAAATGGGATTTGGGGCGCCTACTCTTCGGGTAAGAAGAGTAGGCTGCTTTTCCTGTTGGCTATGGTTTACTTGTAGACAAGTTTCAGCAACGATTTAAACACTGTTGCTATAAGTTTTGTAAAAAAAATTACAATTAAAATTTATAGCAACGGTTTTCACCATTGCTACAAGTAGAAAAGCAGCCTACTTTTCTTACTGGAAGAGCAAGCACCCCAAATCCAGAAAAATGGTGTTCATCTTAGTATTGTTCAAAAAATAATTATTCACATTTAAAATAAATATTTCAAAAATTAAATAATTCAAAAATATATTTTGTGACTTAAATATGTGTCCATCCAATGATCTTATGGTTTTTTTTAAATCTATATAATAGACTAAAACAATTCCACTCTAAGGCATTAATTGCCAGTAGGTCATTAAATTATGTATTATAGAATAAGTTAAGTAAATTAATAAATTTGGTAAATTAATCATATCATATTAAATGAATTTGAAGAAATTAGGGTAAATTGCTATATAATTGGTATATAATTGCTATATAATCACATTAAATGAATTTGAAAGAATAAGGGTAAAATACTATACAATTGCTATAATTAATACTATATAATTAATAAATCAGGTAAACTTTTCAATTGAAATATAATATGTTGTCTTTTGGTAAATTAGCATTTTTTATATACAAATAATCAAATAATTAATTGCTATATATCTATCTTCAGAAGTGATAAACTACAGAGTCTTGTTCTCTATCATGCCTGTCCAGTTTCCTTCTCTGAATCCACAGGAGCAACTCGACAACGCTCTCTCTCCCAACCAAACTCTCGCTGCTCATCTTTCTCCATTTGATCACCTTTTCATATCGATCGAGAATCCAACCAACACCTCATGATATGGATTCTTAAGGCTCCAATCTTTTTTCCCTTTTAGGTATGTTTTTTCGATTCTTTTTTTTTTGTCCATGTATATATCTCAAAGAAGAAGATCATGATACAATGGACTGACACTATTTTCGTGCCACCGTTTTTTTGAATTGAAGAAGAAGATCATGGTATAATAAACTAGCACTATTTCCCTGGCGCCATGTTCCTCCGTAGCTCTGGTAGACTAGCCACTCAATCTTCATGCCTATTATTGCAATAATTTGTTTCCTCTAAGAGGTGCAAATTTTCCTACAAGAAGAAACTCAAAGGCATTAACTTTTCAATAATTCTCACACTGGTAAGTTCTTTTGATTTGTGTTGTAAGTATATTATCACTTCTCTTACACATTCTATAAAATTTATATTTTTAACATGTATCCTTATTTCATGAACTTTTTTTTTTCGACATTTGCATGAGCTTCAATATTTTCAAAGACTCACATCTATCTTCTTCCAAATCGTAATAATTCTTATCCCAAAATCCAAACTTATTTTTCCATATATCTCAAATATACGTGTTTTCCAATTAGCAATAGTAAGAAGAGTGGTGTCTATCATCGAAGTAGTCCCTTTGAACTTTTTGAGCTATGTAAACTTTCATCTTCATCAGATCTTAATTTTTTTTATTTGACTTTCGAAGTAGATTCTTCTTGTACAATTAATCTCATATAAACTTAAATCTCGTACTACATTGTTACATACAATATCCCTGAAATTATGTTTTGTAATTGCATTGTCTAAACTGTGAGGTAGTGGAAAACCTTGAATTAGAAACAGATACACGCGTCATCATTTCTTTCTTTAGGTAAATTAATAACATCACATAATATTAATTATTTGATTTGAATTTATTGAAATGATTTGAATTGAAATTAAAAAACAATTACCTTTATTTTTTTTATCATTGTAGGACAATTAATGACATCACATTAAATGAATTATTGGAATTGAAATCCAAAAACAATTACCTTTATTATTTGATTTGAATTTATTTGAATTGAAATATATACATAATAAATTGTTGAAATATACATATATGAGGATCAAGGCAAATTGACATCAATTCTTAATCAAACGTATAAAATTTCTTTACAGTTAATTATGCTAGAACATTTTTAATTTGATTGTTATTTTTTTGCAAAAAAATTAAATTAAAATTTTTTTATTGATTACACATACGTTGTCACATCCCAAAACTTACATGTGATATAAACATAAAATACCTAGGGTGTACCTCCGTGGTACCCCATAATCTCTGTGAACATTCTTAATATCCATAATTATGTGAATCATAAATATTCTAAGAAAGATATTTTGTATACATATTCAGAAAATATTCAACTTTCAAACACTATACAATACTATACAACCTCCCAAGCCTAGGTGACCTACTAGATTACAGAGCGTTTCCTAATCCTTACCAATTGTTTACCAGACAAAAGTGGAGTATATCCTTAAAGGCTATAAATTCTTCTCCTCAACCACTGTATCTGAAAAGATAATCATGGAGAGTGTGAGTTTATCATAACTCAGTGAGTAAACAACTGTACATGAAAATATCATAAGCACAAACACCACATTTACTAATACAATCAATCTATCATTTATTTTAAATAATTATAGTATTATATGCCATAAATACTTGCACTGAGTGACTTGGAAATTTAACCCTCAAACTCTTTGTGCATAGGTTTTCACATTTATACACCGAGTAGTATGGGACTCTAACCCTTTCAAACTCGTGCATAGATTTTCACATTTATACACTGAGTGATATGGGACTCTAACCCCTTTCAAACTCGTGTATTGATTTTCACAGTTATAAACCGAGTAGTATGGGACTCTAACCCTTTCAAACTCGTGCATAGGTTTTCACATTTATACACCGAGTAGTATGGGACTCTAACCCTTTCAAACTCGTGCATAGATTTTCACATTTATACATCGAGTAGTATGGGACTTTAACCCTTTCAAACTCGTGTATTAGATCTCGTAGATCTTTTGCTCATCAATAAAATAGTGAGAATTTATCACAATATAATTACTATGAAATAAATGAGTTTACACATATTTTTATTCCCTTGAATGTCTATCATCAACCATAACAATCATCATATATTATCAACAGCGAGATTGATTATTTCTCACTTCAATAATGTTATAAACAAGACTTGTATTGTACCTTATCTAATAAGATCACATTAGTTTAGTAAGGTTATTCACTTACAAAATGTTCCAATTTATTCAAGGAACAATCACATCTAGTTCTTTAGTCAACTAGAGAAATCAATTCTCAAAGGTAATAAAATACCTTCCAATGATATTATACTTTTTCTCAACCTGAACACACACTGATAATCTTCTCAATTTCACAAATAACGCAAATGGGATTTATATTGTGCTTTGACTAATTTATTAAATTAATTTTGCAAGGTTGCCTACTCACCTGGATTCCACGCTCTCGGCGCTCCCACCTTGCGCCCCAATCATCCCTATTGTAACCAGGTAAAAACCATTAGGGTTACAAAATAGAGAAATTTCCTATCACTACTCTCGACCTTTACTCACATCTTAAGTCATAACTCCTAACCGGTAATGAATTTCTAAATGACACTTACACCATTGGAAACTAGACTCAAAGAGCTTTTCAACGATATTAAAAAAAAACTGATGCTACAGTAATAGTCAACGGTCAACGCAGCTACAGTAACGTTGACCGAGTCAATGCTACAGTAACGTTGACCGAGTCAACGCTACAGTAACGAGAAAATCTGGAAAAATTTTCTCGGTGAACAGTAATTTCTGGGGAAAATTTTCGATGTTCTTCGTGTTCTTCATCCAAAAATCCTAAAATCATATCTAAAACAACATTTCTTTTGATTTCTTCCATGGGTTTTCATCCTTAATGTCTAAGGAGTGTTTTAACACCAAAACCCCCAATTTCTACCAACAATTCAAGCTCAAATCTCAAATTTTCATCAAGAACACTAACTTTTTCAAATATCCAAATTCTACGAAATTTCTTGTTCTAATAACATCATAAACCACCTAAGAATGTTTTACATTAACATCCACACTTAAATTCATCCATTAAAACTCAAAATCTTAATTTTCTTCCATAGGTCCGAAAATGGAGAAAAAGAAAAATAGAGTAGATAAAACTTACCTCTTTACCTCTAGAACTCCTGAGAATCGGAAGTATGGTTAGAAAATACAAGATCGCCGGATAAAAATTTGAGAAATGATTGAAGAAGGGAAGATGGAAATGAACGAAACATGAAGCCTCGAGAGGAAGAAGGAGAAGAAAAACTAATAATTGTATGTGTGGGCCCCACTAATTTCTTTTTCGATAAAATCGCTCATAGCCACCTTAGCTTATAAGATTTGTTCACTTTAATCCCTCTCGATGTCTCAAATACCACTTTAACCTCGAATCCATCATCTTTTCGGTACCGGACTCATAATTCATTCTCATAAGCTTTATTCTTCCTCTCAGGTTTCTATTTGGTCATTTCTCAAAAGTCCTCTATACTTTCTTTTCTTTTCACTTTAGTCCTTGAGAATTTGTAAAAATTTCCTAAATTAAAAATTAAAATTTCTATTCTCAGATTTTCTTCACTAATTCAAAAAGCACATTTTCACGTAATTAAATTTTTCACTAAATTTCAAATTAGATTTTAAATATTCATATAAATTCTTGAGATATTACATTCTTCCCCCCTTAATAGAATTCGGTCCTCCGAATTCAAAACTTAACTCAAGATTGAAACAAATGCAGATATTTTGTCCAAATTTCATTCTCTCTTTTAGAATTTTCACAATCAAGTACAAAATATAACAAGTTCAACATATTTTTATTTCTCAAGTTTCTTCAGTACAAGAATTGCCTTATTTCTAGTACATAAGTTACAGGCAACAAACTGAACTTGATTTACAAAACAGATAATCTTAATATGCGAAGCTCAGATCAAATATTAGCTTAAGGTATAAATAAAAGAAAGAATAAATTAAGGACGAGGAGGTTTTTGAAATGCAGAAAGTGCTCCAGGTCTAGAAGAGGAAGGTGCTTCAGATCTTAAGGAGGAAGCTAATCGTTGCAGCCTAGAAAGAGTTTCTGGAGGAAACGTTTGGGAAATTTGGCGAAGTGCAGAGGTCACTCCATTCATACAGTCAATACACCTCGCTTGTTGGTCACGAAAATTTTGAGTTGCAAACATTGAATGTCTATCAACTCTATTCGCCAATTCCCTAAAATGACGATTCAAGAGCTTCTCTTGTTCTACAAAGAGACGATTTATCAATCTTCCCTGGTCCTCAAAGTGGCGGTTTATCAACCTTTCCAAGTCCTCCATCTTTTTTCTCATAAGCGCAAGCTCATCATTTGAAGATGTTGCTGTGCTAACATCCTCTAGCTCTACTACATCCCTTTTTCTTTTCTTAGCTTCTGATGACTCTTCCATGAATCTCTTATTCTTATAGTTCTCCAGACTAAGATTTAGATCCAGCTCTACCTTGCCAGCCTCAAAGTTTAAATTGAAAGATTTATTGCCGGCCATATTTTTCTGAGCAATAAAGGTTGTATGGAATGAGAGGTTTGATGCTAGAAAGCTTATAAGTAATGAACTCTTAGTGTAATGAGTGGCGCAATGGGGCATCCATTATTTATAGACGAAATTTAGGGCTACCAAAACCCTTACATCACACTCTAAAGATGGCCTCCAGACCTTATCCGTCGCAATGCCAACGGTCTATAATAAGCATGCCAGAAAATAACAACATATAATCAAATACAAAAGATTTCCTCAAAAATTTCGGCTAACTTTTGACTCTTGCTCAAATTATTAAACTAATCGCCGCTTCAATTTATGACTTCCTAACTCTGTATTTGTCTTATCCAATAATTCTAAATCGAGATATTACTCCATGAACGGGTAGTTTCATATTAACCTTATCTAGGTTTCTAATCCGTGGCTTTGCCCTAAGCTTACACATTTTCAAACATACATATTAAAATAAAAAAAACTTCTCACATTTACACATATCAAGTGTTACCATAAAGTGAGAAACTTTTTTTTTTTTTACCTTTCTCTTGCCTCTACGAGCATATATGTATGTATGTATCAACATAGAGATACATCATTATCTATATATTTTCATCTATTCAAGTCCTTTTTAAATTTCAGACTTCTCATTCTCTGAATGTATGTAGAATCATTACATATTATTCCTGGCCATAACAAATAGCCTTCACTCTCAATGCATGGATAACATACATACATGGCATATGTATTTAAATACATATAATCACAATATAATTCAATCAATCATGTATATTATACTCAACTGAAGGCTTTCAAGAACAATACAAGAAAGCAGAGAAATACATTTTAGTTCATCATAAAAGCATCCAAGGCAATCTTTAATGGCTACGCTGTCGGCTTCTTAGAATTTCAGAAAATGCCAACAAGAGATATGAAAAATAAACAAGTATAAATCGGCCGCAAATCCACCGAATATTGACTTACGTGGTTTTGCCATTAATGTGACACACTGTTGACACGCATGCCTATCCTAGGCTTCTGGCTTCCAGCTTGCAGAAATCCATAGGTTGAGCGTGTAGGAGTGCGGCGAAGAGATATCTTCTTTGGCTCTAAGTCTAAATTTTTCTCTATAAAAACTGCCCCGGAGTTCTCAGTTACTACACCACAAAGAGTAATCATCTCTGAGCCTACAATTTCCCAGCATTCCTCTCTCGTCATACTCCTGCAAAAACTTCTAAATTTTCTAAACCATGGCCACCAGGAAGTACATTGATCTCACAGTGGAGGCCAAGGAAGAAGAGCTCGACTTAAACTTAAGTCTGGGCAAAGACAAGGGCAAGAGACCTTTTGAGGGGTCTCAAGAGGATCAAAAGGAGAAGAAGATAAAAATTGAGGAAGCTGAGGAGATTAGCACTGGCCACACGTCAGAAAACAAAATCGCTTGTCTAGAGAAGGAGGTGAAAAATCTGAAGAAGATGATAGAAGACCTGGAGAAGTTAACTAAACGCAATAATGCGGCAATGACTTCAAGAATAGACAGGTTCTTCTATTGGTCTACCCAATGCTTCTGCAATCAACAACAAAGAAGTGTTGATTGTATGAATGGGATTTACACTACCCTCCGTGACATTGCTCAGTCTCTTGTTCCAAGAAATGGTCGAGGGGTGATGATACAATACAACCCTCCTAATCCGAGACCACCTCGCTTTTAGATTACTCATGCATGAGTAATTTCCCTTTTTTTTTTTTTTGCAATGTAATCCTTCCGCTTTTAATGCCAATAGTTTCTTTTACTAGATGGTACTCTAAATAATAATAATAATAATAAAATGAAGAAAGATAAAAGAAATTAGCCACACAAAATCAATAACAAATTCAGCTTATAAGCCAATCACATAAAAAAAAATTTAATGACCCTATAAGCTGACACAGAGACAAACAGAAGCTCTATACAAGTCTCGTTGTCTTTCCCCTTATCATACGGGAGTAGATGAAGGCTTACCGTATAGATCAATTGAACTCGATATTATGCCCTCGAATTGTCATGAATTCTTACTTAAGAGCCTCGATTCGCAAGCTTTCCTTAAACTAACACTCTGAAGCACAAACTACCATAAGAATATCTGTCTAGACCATTCCAATCATACATCACGTTTAACAATTATGAATGTTCATACGCCAACAGCCTACCTTTAACATGCTCTAATTGTTCCAATGTTACAAAACTTCTACATTGTATATATATATATTTTTTTTTGAAACACTTCTATCACATAGTACCATCATGCCAATCCCTAACTAAACAAGTGCAACTTTGGCGAGTCGCCCCTAGAGAAGACTTATAACGTACCTCAATATCTCTTATGCTAGGTTCCATTTTACCGTAGTATCTCCCTTAGAGAAAAACTACCTAGCCCACATCTATTTTCTCAACCAAGCTTTTATCAAGGAACATATTATTTAGGACTTACATCCTCTTCCATAAATTACATCTGTCTGGCATCTATCAAAATCAAATCTTGATCTGCCTCACAAGAGTTCTTTCCCATTCTTGCATTAGTAATCTGCGCTATATTCTTTGTGAAAATCTTTCTTGAACTCTAGCCCATGCCTCATAATCAACTTTACCCCATCTAATACATCACTATTGGCCCAGCCCTCAAGCCATATTCTAGCAATTACTGATCCTCAGCTTTAAGAGTACACTACAGAGTTATGTTCCCAATTTCTCAAAAAGAAAAATTTCATACAGAGATCACCTTTTCCATCGGTATAAAGATCATACCTCCAACAAGTTCCAAAGTTCCACATATAAAATCAATTATCTCATATTGTAACAAAATTATCTCTAACTAACTCCATCGAAGGGTAAGTTATGACAAGAACACTCAACTTTACAAGGTCTTTTATGGAACCTAATCCCATGGTCATGCCGCGGTTCATGACAATGGAAAAGGACCCACAAAGAACACTTTGCTCTGTAATCTATAGGGGACCTAAAACCACCTCTGATACCAATTTGTCACATCCCAAAACTTACATGTGATATAAACATAAAATACCTAGGGTGTACCTCCGTGGTACCCCATAATCTCTGTGAACATTCTTAATATCCATAATTATGTGAATCATAAATATTCTAAGAAAGATATTTTGTATACATATTCAGAAAATATTCAACTTTCAAACACTATACAATACTATACAACCTCCCAAGCCTAGGTGACCTACTAGATTACAGAGCGTTTCCTAATCCTTACCAATTGTTTACCAGACAAAAGTGGAGTATATCCTTAAAGGCTATAAATTCTTCTCCTCAACCACTGTATCTGAAAAGATAATCATGGAGAGTGTGAGTTTATCATAACTCAGTGAGTAAACAACTGTACATGAAAATATCATAAGCACAAACACCACATTTACTAATACAATCAATCTATCATTTATTTTAAATAATTATAGTATTATATGCCATAAATACTTGCACTGAGTGACTTGGAAATTTAACCCTCAAACTCTTTGTGCATAGGTTTTCACATTTATACACCGAGTAGTATGGGACTCTAACCCTTTCAAACTCGTGCATAGATTTTCACATTTATACACTGAGTGATATGGGACTCTAACCCCTTTCAAACTCGTGTATTGATTTTCACAGTTATAAACCGAGTAGTATGGGACTCTAACCCTTTCAAACTCGTGCATAGGTTTTCACATTTATACACCGAGTAGTATGGGACTCTAACCCTTTCAAACTCGTGCATAGATTTTCACATTTATACATCGAGTAGTATGGGACTTTAACCCTTTCAAACTCGTGTATTAGATCTCGTAGATCTTTTGCTCATCAATAAAATAGTGAGAATTTATCACAATATAATTACTATGAAATAAATGAGTTTACACATATTTTTATTCCCTTGAATGTCTATCATCAACCATAACAATCATCATATATTATCAACAGCGAGATTGATTATTTCTCACTTCAATAATGTTATAAACAAGACTTGTATTGTACCTTATCTAATAAGATCACATTAGTTTAGTAAGGTTATTCACTTACAAAATGTTCCAATTTATTCAAGGAACAATCACATCTAGTTCTTTAGTCAACTAGAGAAATCAATTCTCAAAGGTAATAAAATACCTTCCAATGATATTATACTTTTTCTCAACCTGAACACACACTGATAATCTTCTCAATTTCACAAATAACGCAAATGGGATTTATATTGTGCTTTGACTAATTTATTAAATTAATTTTGCAAGGTTGCCTACTCACCTGGATTCCACGCTCTCGGCGCTCCCACCTTGCGCCCCAATCATCCCTATTGTAACCAGGTAAAAACCATTAGGGTTACAAAATAGAGAAATTTCCTATCACTACTCTCGACCTTTACTCACATCTTAAGTCATAACTCCTAACCGGTAATGAATTTCTAAATGACACTTACACCATTGGAAACTAGACTCAAAGAGCTTTTCAACGATATTAAAAAAAAACTGATGCTACAGTAATAGTCAACGGTCAACACAGCTACAGTAACGTTGACCGAGTCAATGCTACAGTAACGTTGACCGAGTCAACGCTACAGTAACGAGAAAATCTGGAAAAATTTTCTCGGTGAACAGTAATTTCTGGGGAAAATTTTCGATGTTCTTCGTGTTCTTCATCCAAAAATCCTAAAATCATATCTAAAACAACATTTCTTTTGATTTCTTCCATGGGTTTTCATCCTTAATGTCTAAGGAGTGTTTTAACACCAAAACCCCCAATTTCTACCAACAATTCAAGCTCAAATCTCAAATTTTCATCAAGAACACTAACTTTTTCAAATATCCAAATTCTACGAAATTTCTTGTTCTAATAACATCATAAACCACCTAAGAATGTTTTACATTAACATCCACACTTAAATTCATCCATTAAAACTCAAAATCTTAATTTTCTTCCATAGGTCCGAAAATGGAGAAAAAGAAAAATAGAGTAGATAAAACTTACCTCTTTACCTCTAGAACTCCTGAGAATCGGAAGTATGGTTAGAAAATACAAGATCGCCGGATAAAAATTTGAGAAATGATTGAAGAAGGGAAGATGGAAATGAACGAAACATGAAGCCTCGAGAGGAAGAAGGAGAAGAAAAACTAATAATTGTATGTGTGGGCCCCACTAATTTCTTTTTCGATAAAATCGCTCATAGCCACCTTAGCTTATAAGATTTGTTCACTTTAATCCCTCTCGATGTCTCAAATACCACTTTAACCTCGAATCCATCATCTTTTCGGTACCGGACTCATAATTCATTCTCATAAGCTTTATTCTTCCTCTCAGGTTTCTATTTGGTCATTTCTCAAAAGTCCTCTATACTTTCTTTTCTTTTCACTTTAGTCCTTGAGAATTTGTAAAAATTTCCTAAATTAAAAATTAAAATTTCTATTCTCAGATTTTCTTCACTAATTCAAAAAGCACATTTTCACGTAATTAAATTTTTCACTAAATTTCAAATTAGACTTTAAATATTCATATAAATTCTTGAGATATTACATACGTCTCATTATTTTATTCCATTTGATAACCTATTTTATATCATAATATAATGTAGTCATTTATTATCTTAAATTTTAGATTAAAAATTATAATTTATATTTGTATAAATAATCAAAATTTATATCAGAATATTTATGTTTAAAACTTATATGTCATAACTCATAAGTCTTATAAGTGATAGCCCTAAGGCTATATATCATAAATTTTGATGATGACAAATGTATTTCAAATGTCGCATTGATATATATAAATATTAATTATCATATATATACTACAAGTACTTAAGCATGATTATGTTAATTAATATGTATGTTTAATATATTGAATCATGATATTATCATGAATTGAACTAACCATTGAGTTTATAAGTAAGATATATTTCATAGGTTGGTTCAAAACAAGAAGAGTGAGCATTGGATTGAAGAACAAGGAAAAGCAACATCATGCTTCATTCAAGAAAACAACATAGCTCCAAGAAATGAAGAACTAGAAGATTTGAAATTTTGGAAGCTTAGATGCATCAAGATAACCTATGTGCCAACATTGGCTTGTCACTAGTCAACCACCATGCTCTAGAAGCAAAGTTTTTGAAGACAACAAGTGATTAGTCGACCACCCTATCCTGACTGGTCGACCACTATGTTCCAGAAGCAAAGTCTTTGCAGACTGGTCGACCACCCTATCTTGACTAGTTGACCAACGAGCTCCAAAAGCAAAAGTATTTGATCACTGGTCAACCACCCTATCCTGACTGGTCGACCAACGAGCTCCAGAAGCAAAAGTCTTTGAGCACTGGTCGACCACCCTATCATAACTGGTCAACCAACGAGCTCTAGAAGCAAAGATCCTTAAAGACCATAAGCATTGGTCGATCACCTTATCTGCACTGGTAAACCAACGGACTCCAATAAGCAATATCATGTGGAGGAAAAACAAGCGCTAGTCGACTACCCCATCTATACTGGTCGACCATCGTGACTGGTGAATCAATTCTAGACTACATTATTGGTCGACCATCGTGCCACACTGGTCGACCACCGACACCAGATAATGCGCTGTAATGGCTAGTTTTTGCTGACATCATTATGGAACAACCTTGGATATATTTCCAACAGTCTTATTCGTCCTTGGGCTATATATATCAACCTTGGGGGCTATCAAAATGGAAGAGAGAACACTCCTATTGCTGAGCATCATCTGTAAATTCTCTCTTGTGCAGATTATACCCTTGTGAGCTTATCAATGTAACATATACTCTGTTTTTAGAGAGTTTCTCTATAATTGTTGATTTTGATCAACATAAATATTATCCTAAGTTGTATTATCAAGGAGAGTATTCCTTGATAGAGTATTTATTGAGAGAGCTTTCCTTTAGGTTGTAGAGAAGCCAGTTTAGCAAAAATTCTCCGGAGGTTTGAGAAGGAGCCCGGATTCATAAATTCTCTAATTGGGTTATGGAGGAGCCTTGGCTAATGAAATTCTTTGTAGTAGTTTGTAAGTACACGGATCAAACTTGCAAGTATAGTAAAAATACTCAAGTGACTTCTTGAGGACTGGATGTAGGCTTAAGATTAGCCGAACCAATATAAATCTCTGAGTTTGCTCTCTCTCTATCCCTCACTCCTTTATTTGTGCTTACTGTTATCTATTCTTTACTTCCTTACTCTTTATAATTATTCATCTTGATAGCACATTGATTTTCTATATTGTATTTATTATCCTAAGCATTGTACTTTTACAGAAAATCATTTTAACTTTCAATAAAGTTTTTTGAAATTATAAAACACAATTCACCCCCCTTTTGGGTTTCAACCATTACTTTCAATAAGTTTTACAAATTTATAAATTATAGTATTATTATCATATTATGTGGGTCCCAAAGTATTTAATATATTATGTGGGTTATTGTTAAAGTGAATAGCATAATATATTTTTATCAGAATATATTATCATAATTATTAATTAGTGAAATTGATAATTAATCAATTTCATTATTTTATTTGATTTGAATGAATAAATAAATTAGGTAAATTAATAAATTTGGTAAATTAATGACATGACATAATATTAACTATTTGATTTGAATTAATTTAAATGATTTGAATTAAAAGTGAAAAATAATTACTTTTATTATTTGACCATTGTAGTATCTTAAAGAATTTTTTTAATAGATAAAATAAACTTGATTGTGGAATTGATATGTGAATTAAAAAATTTGCCTTATTTGACTTTATTTTGATTTATTTCTAAAATAGTTCTTAATTTAATAGAAATCAAAGTTTGAGATATAAATCTTTAAATTATAATCACTTGACTGAAGAAAGAGATAAAAATCAAATTCTTGGAAGACGAAATCTATGACATGGAGATTCAATCCAAACGTAGCAGCAACCTTTAGTGTTTTTCTTCTTTGGATTCGATTGAAACAAAAAAAGACGCATTCAAAAGCAAAGATGAAATCAATATTTAATCAATCACCAATCTGTGCAATAAATAATTTATAACAAAAACAAATAATCCACAAACTAACAAATTTACCTAATTTATTCATTTAAATTTATTCTATTAAATAAATAAATCAATTCAAATCAAAGTTTGAGTAGGTAAAATAAATTTAATTATGGAACTAATAAATCAATTCAGAACTTTTATGTTTAAAAAGTATATGTTACAACTCATAAGTTTCATATAAATTAATTGTAATTATTATTATTTTTATAAGTTGTGAAAGTTTTTAGATTTGTGTTTTACCCGTTTGGAATCCTTTGTTTCACATATACATAGCAAAAATAAAAATAAATTACACTAGCATCTTTTAAAATTGGCTAAATTAATTATACTCGATACCATAGTTCTAGAAATTGGTTTGATCATTGATTCAAACTGATTTTTGGATCACTGGATTACTAGTCCAACCGTCAGGTCATCAATTCAATTGCTAAATTAGAGAATATATATATATATATATATATATATGCTCATAAATAAATATCAAAATAAGTAAAAACAAATAATTTATATACAAATTTCACAATCAAATATCCTAAAAAATGTATTTTAAAATAATTTTAGCATACAATATCATATTTAATTGATAAATAAATAAATATAATCCTTTTATAATTATATTAATAAATTGTAAAAATAAAAATTAAAAATAATTTTTTTTTAATATCTAATGATTATTTAGTTATTTTTAACTTTATATGATATTACAAAATTTGTTACTAATATTGTTCAACTTTTATGGTTTAAAATCATTTTAGATAACATAATGATATAATTTACATAAAATTACAACATTTTATGTTTCAAAATACTATATTATTTTGATATGTATTTTTTGGCACCTTAATAAAATAATCATAGTTTGCAGCTTTTATTATGGTTTTAAATTGCGGTTGTAGTTGCGTTGCAAGTTACTGCAATTGCTGGTGTTGTAGACGATGCGACCGTGAATTTTTTTTTTTGAGTTGCACAAAATGTTGAAAAAATATGTAAAAAATATATATAATTATTATATCTCGTGATTTTAATTATATAATATATTATATTTGATATTTAAATTAATTTAATAAATATATACTTTATGCAAATAAATCAAAGACACATGTGAAATTTATTTTAAAAAAATTAATATGTTAATAAGTCTCAAATAGTTTTTTTCATTATTAAATATTTTTTATTTTCCTCAATTTTTAAATTTTTTCCTTCTTTGCTTAATTTTTTTAACAAATTTTCCCTCTTAATTTTTCTAATATCTCTCTTCCAAAATTTGTCAAATATTTCTTTTTAAAATTTGCCACGTATTCTCTTCCCTTCCTAATTAATTGTTATTTGTGCTTCAGTTTTAATTTGATTTTAATTTATTTTTACGTTTCCTTCCCAATAAAAAAGAAAACAAATATTCACATAATCACATCAATGGTCATGCATGGTCACCATCTTTCCAGAATCATCTCAGTATCTCATCCTCTCAAAGCAACTTTACTCTTCAGGTTCAGGAAAAATGGGTTCACGTGTTCAATCAAAGTTGCTCTCCTCTAGCAAAACAAAGGAAGGAAGATGATCGAAGTGAAGACAGTGATTTGGCAAAATGGAATTGGCTAGGGTCTATCAAGTAAGTTGTCAGATTATGATTTTGCTCGGCCTCTCTCTCATTGTATCTGCTCTATCTCTTTCGGGTCTTTGTCTCTATTCCACTCTGTTTTCTTATATAGAAAACAAAGGAAGGGATGTCGGTGTGTGCTATCTTCTTCATCTCTGTGCATCTCTCTCTCTGTTAGATGTAAGATGTTTTTGCTATGTATTGAGATTTCCACCCAGCTTCTGGTCTTTATTGCATTTGTGAGGATCTGAGGTGAAGTCGCTAAACTATTGATGCTCAATATTTTTTTTTAAGAAAAATGCAACAAAACAGCATTGCTGCTGCAATGACATTCTGTTGCGGCGGTATGTTATACGCAATGCTGAGACTTTAAATCACTTTGCAATTATGAGGTGATGCGGAAGCAGCAGTCACCACATCCGCAACCATGGCTTTGATGGTTAAAATGTTGATTTTCTTCAAAGGCACATTGGGTTCAACACTAGTTAGGTCTTTTTTTTATTTTTCCCTTATATATGCTTTTGTTGAAATTAAAAAAACAATTTTGACACAGGTCAACCAAGTCATGACCGAGTTAACTGCATTTAGGTCCAATGAGGAGATCAAACTGAGTTAAACTCCGGGTTGCCCATTCTTGGGCTGATTGGGAGGTCAAAAAACCCTGCTTGATACCCTTTTTATTTTAAAGGGAAAAATACACTTTGTCCTTATAAACTTTACCTTATGTGCACTTTATCTTTTTTAAATTTAAAACTCAACAAATGATTCCCTCAAACTTTGCATCTGTTAATTGACTAATAGTCAATGATGACTTAACATATTTTATCCATGTCAACAAAAAAAAAATTGAAATAGCTGCACATGACTCAAGTTTTCAATTCTTACCGAAACCCATAAGCTTACCCTTGCCCAAATCTTACACATGATTGTTGGCACCGATAAAAAGAGAGAGTGTTTAGCATGGTTTCAAATTATGGCCTGCAGTCGCAATATTGCATATCGTAGGGTGATATAAAGTCTCAACATTGTGCTAGAACAGAACGCTGTTGCGACTGCAACAAAATGCCATTGCGGCAACAATGCCGTTTTATTGCATTTTTCTTAAAAATATATAAAAGAAAAAAAAATCAGCTTCAATGGTTTAGTGGCTTCAACTCAGACCCTTACAAACGCAGTAAAGATCAGTAGCTAGGTGGAGATCTTAATGCATAGCAAAAACATCTTACATCTAACAGAGAGAGAGAGAGAGAGAGATGCACAGAGACGAAGAAGATAGCACACACCAACACCTCTTCGTCTGTTTTCTGTATAAGAAAATAAAGTGGAATAGAGACAAAGATCGTGAGAGAGATAGAGCAGATATAGTGAGAGAGAGGTTGAGCACTATCATAATCTAACAACTTACTTGAAAGACCCTAGCCAATTCCATTTTGCGAAATCACAGTCTTCACTTTGATCATCTTCCTTCCATTGTTTTACTGGAGAGGAGAGAAACTTTGGTTGAACACGTGAACCCATTTCTCCTGAACCTAAAGAGCAAAGTTGCTTTGAGAGTATGAGACACTGAGATGATTATGGAAAGATGGGGACCACACATGACTACTGATGTGATTATGTGAATGATTTTTTAAAATTTTTTTTTGGGATGGAAAAATAAATATAAAATTAAAATAAAATTAAAACATAAGCTCAAATAACAATTAATTAGGAGGGAGTAGAATATGTGGCAAATTTTAGAGAGAAATATTTGACAAATTTTGGAGGAGGGATATTAGAAAATTTAAGAGGGAAAATTTGAAAAAAAATTAAGCAAAGAAGGAAAAAAATTAAAAATTGAGGAAAATAAAAAATATTTGATAGTGAAGAAAACTATTTGAGACTTATTAACATATTAATTATTTTTTTAAAAAATAAATTTCACATGTGTCTTTGATATATTTGCATAGAGTATATATTTATTAAATTAATTTAAATATCAAATAAAATATATTATATAGTTAAAATCAAGAGATATAACAATTATATATATATATATATATATTACATACTTTTTTTACTTTTTGTGCAACTCAAAAAAATTCACAGCTGCATCGTCCGTAACACCGGTAATCACAGTAACCCACAACGCAACTGCAATTTAAAACCTTGGTGCTTTGTCTCTGGGAGGAGCAACAACCATGTCTAAAACATTGGATAATGCCCATATGCTTAAAGAAGACGAAAAAGCGTTTGAGGAGGGTTTTCAAGGAAGGATGTGGGAAAAGCATCTGATGGAATTGCAATCTAAATCTTAGTTCAAAGACACAAAGGATGAGGCTATATGCGAATTGAGAGTCAGTATTGGCTCTAACTACATGGAAAAATCAGTAAGGATTTATGCAAGAAAGCTTTTATTTCTTTTATGGAGAATAGCGACACTGGGGTCTAAGTTTGAAATTGAAAATCGAAACCAACCTAGGGCATATATTTCTGAATTTTCATTATTATGATCCCTAACTCATAATTATGCTTCACCTAGTGTTTCTTGACGTATGTTAGTTCTGATTTCTACAATACAACAATGTAAATCAAATTTCATATTAACATATAATTGTTATGTCGAACATCAGGTTTGGGAGAGGGTAAATTAATTGGTTTGGAACTTCAACTTTGGGTTTGGGTAAGATTTGAGAAGCTGAGTTATGTGCCACTACATCAAATTTTTGTTGTTGATGTGGACAAAATATGCTAAGTCAACATTAATCGTTTGTCAATTAACGAAATATATAATAGAAAGGGGTAAAATGCCAGGATCTAAAGTTTAAGAAGGTCATATGTCGAGTTTTAAACTTGAGAAGAATAAAATGGGAGAATTTACGCTGGTACTAACTTTTTTTTTTTAAAAAAAATTTCCCACATACTAGTTATTCAAAACATATTCTCTATATACTAACTTTTTGCCAAATTCGACTCACACCCAGTCAATTACACGTAAAATTCGACCACGGTGTGGTTGAATTCTACCTTCGAATTCTGCCTAATTTTAGTTCCTGGTCGAATTTTGCCTAACTAAAATTAGGCAGGATTCCACCACTATGTAATCGAATTCATGCATAATTTTTTATTTTATTTTATATAATATTCTTATTTATTTTTTTAAATGATTATTATATTTATTTTTTTATAGAAGAATTTTTTTTGTATTATACATTTTTTATACAGGAATTTTTTTATATGTGTTTGATTTATTTAGTTTATTTATAATTTATTTTTATTTGTTGATTATTAAATTAGCCTACATAATTAATTTTTTTATTAAATTAAATTAATTATATTTAGTGTAAGTTAAATTAATGATATTTGTTACTTATCTATTAAGATTTTGATTTATTTATTTTTAATTATTCTTTATTTGTTTTTAAATGATTTAATATTTTTTAACAATTTTTATAAAATTAACTTTAATAAATGTTCTTTTTTTTCAAGATTTTAGAAATGCAAGTGTATATTTTTTTAATTTTTGTTTAAATAAATTGTACACGATATTTTTATTTTTAGATAATATAGAGTAATTAATAAATATATTAATTAATATAATGTTAATTAATTAATTAATGTGTTAATAATTTTCATTAATATGTGGGTGTATAATCAATTATGGTTTCATTATTGATTTAATCAATATGAGAAATATTTATTTTTATTATTTTTTAAGATTTGAAGAATATTCTTTTTTTAAGTAAATAAAAAAACATGAAATTAACATCAACTATTAAAATTTGATATAAAATAAATTTCATACAAGAATACATGTAATAACTAATAGTAATGCGAGCCAATTCCACAACGTCGTCTAGCGACGCGCCTCATTCCTCGGTCGAGTTCTTGATTTTCCTCTTCCTTATTGCAATCTTCAGCCGAGTTTGAATCATTGTTGGGTTCAGGATATTGTCTTGGTGAGGTCCAATAGGCTAAGCTCAGTCTGGCATCATCCCCCATCGCAGTGCTCGGGTCAACTTCGGATGTTACCGACTGACCACCACGTCTCCCTCGTGCCCTTCCCCCTCGCCTACCTCGAGGTGGCCTTTGTACTGGAATATGTAGCTGCGGTAAGTCTTGTGCCATTAGAGCTAGGTATTCTGTAGTGTAGTCTCTTCGTTCCCCAAGAGCTTGTAGGATCTTGTCACTATTTGATACGACATAATCCAAGGGAACAACTGGTTCCTGCAGATAACGTATCCGCAGTGTAGTCACTAGACTAGCTGTAAATTATGCAATAAACAAAATTATTCCTCAGGTAATATTAATTAAAATAAATGACAAATAACTTAAAATATATTATACCACGAAATCATCGGTGGCATTCGAAGCACGCATCCATTGCCATATGCGAAGCCAAAACTACTGCAAGTACCGGGAGTTTGGTCCTAGAGGCTGGTCTGTTAGTGTTATAGCGAATATGCTTACTCGATCTCGCCACTGGTGCCACGTATGGATGAACCCAGCATGCTCCACCACCCAGTTATTATCAGTCTTCCCAGTTCACTTTTTAAGATGTCATTCTCCTAAGTCAGTCGATGGTCTCGGTCTTGGTTGTTCTATCCCAAATTGATGCATGACTCGATCAGGAAGGTTCCATTCGACTATGTGAAAATTTAATAATGGACCTGAGGCACGCCACACAACAGGTTTAATTCGGCAATATTCTGGGACTAATTGATTTACATACAAGATCCAAATAACCTAATTTTGGCAAATATTAGCATTTACTAGTAGGGAACAAAAAATTATCAATTTTAAAAAAATAAATATCAATACCTCATCCCCATTCATCATGTCCAACAATCGCCTATATCGATCTAGAGCACAAGCAACGAGATCTTGATATAGAGAAAATCTATTCCACCTATTAAGATTAAATCATTATTTCAATTTCTAATTTAGACAAAATTATCATCTCAAAATAATGTAAATGATTCAAAAAAATATTTAAATAAAATAGCATATTATATACTTGTGTGTTATAGGTGAGGGCCACAGATGTTCTTCATCATCATCGAGTTGATTTGGTACTTGCAGCCTTAGTTTTGGAAATCGTTCAAATGCCCACACATGCAATAAATGAACAGATTCGCTAATTTGTTATGCAGTAGGATGTGTTTCCTTACATAACTCACTGTATAAGTGGGCCAGACTACTGAGCCCCAACTATAGTTCCCGCATACTCCAAAGTCAATCAACAACGAAAGGTACATTAAGTATACGTTCATGCCAGATTTGTTTAGCATCAAATAGCCGCCGATGAGAAGCAAATATATGCTCGTACATGTTGTTCAATTGTGACTTCATTTGCGTCCTCTGGTAACTCTACGAAATCTTCTTGAAGCCACGTCATATATAATCTCTATCCCTTCAACTTGTCCTCAAGCGCAACCACTCCTAATAATTCAAGACATACAAAATCCCATGGGAGGGTAGATTCTGAGACAACAACATCTCCACTACAAGGGAGTCTGAACAGCACTGCCACATCCTATAACATGATAGTGCACTCTCCTTGTGTCAGATGGAACGTGTGAGCCTTGGGACACCATCTTTCAACTATCACCATGACCAATGCCTGATCATACAAAAAGAATTCAATCTTTGACATTTTATAAAACCCTGCTTGTTGCAAATATGGTACAATGCGGGGGTTTGCTCAGGCCACTAGTTGATTAGTGTATCAATGACATTTTAATACTTTATCAAGCTATATAGAAAATAAAAATATGAGTAAACATAATCCAAACAACAAATAAAAAGATCATAATAAAAGTATTATGAGTATTTAAAAAACAAATAACAAAATAAAAAGGAATTATAACAAATGACATAATCCAAACAACAAATATAAATATCATGAGTAGAATAAAATAAAACATTTAAAAAATAAATAACAAAATAAAAAGGAATGATAACAACTGACATAATCCAAACAACAAATATAAATATCATCAGTAAAATAAAATAAAACATTTAAAAAATAAATAAAAAATAAAAAGGAATTATAACAAATGATAAACAAATATAAATATCATGAGTATAATAAAATAAAACATTTAAAAAATAAATAACAAATAAAAAGGAATTATAACGAATGATAAACAAATGTAAATATCATGAGTAAAATAAAATAAAACATTTCAAAAATAAATAACAAAATTACAAAAAACAATAAATAAAATAATACTAGTAAAATAAAAATAAATAACAAAACATTTAAAATATAAATAATGAATTAAAAATTATTTACTTGGTCCTCTCCTCACGTTTAGGTGGATATATGTTGGTCTTGAAGATGTAATAAATCTCCTATTATTGGTTTAGGCACTATAAGTTGACTTCTATCCGCCATTGTAGAGAAAATAATTTTAACAAAACGGGAATTGGAGAATTGAATATTGGAGGTAGGAAAGATTTGGGTGGGAATTGAGTGGTGTGGTGGGGGAGAGTTTATATAGAGGGGGTTGGGGGGGCTTAGGGGTTGCGTGGGGGCTTGGGGGGCCGGTTGCCATTTGGCAACTGTAATGCCCAAAAAATTAGGCATATTACTTATTATACAAACTAGGGTATACCTCAATCGTAGTCCTTAATTTCCTTAAATAATCCTAATATCTACAACTATGCAAATTGTAAATTACATAATTTACAAAGTAAATTACAGCTAAATTAATAAAATCTCTAAAATACTGCAGGACCTAGGTGGCTTATAGGATTACAGAGCATTTCTATTAGTTCCTTTAGAACCCTCTAACTAGATAGAGTATATCTCCAAGCCGCTAATCTCCAACGGTTTCCCTATCCTCCTCAGTTGCTAAGTTTGAAAAGAACAATAGAGAGCGTGATTTTATGAAAACTCAGTGAGTAAATGACTATGCAATAAAATAGAGCACAAGTACAAATACCAGTCTTACTACCATAATCAGACTAAACACTACCACCACATATCAGTACAATATAAAATATATATAACATACCTTATCATGCAACCAAGACCCGCGATTCAGTGCGAGTCTACAATCTCACAAAACATTTCATTAAATAATTCTCAAACGCACAAAAAGCATAAATAAACATCCACTCCTAAATGCATTTTGTAATGTATGATGTATGATGCATTTTTTACATCTTTTCCACACTTTCCGCATTGAAGACCAACCCTCAATGGGTTTATTGAAAGGTCCATCCCTCTGTTCCCTCTTGTGATATGGACAAATACATTATGCAATGTTTATTCCTCTTTTTTGCACATCACATTAAAGGCTAGCCTCAATGTGTATGCATACCCATTGACACCACTCAACAGTATTACACAATGGGTAGCTTCCCATTCTCTTCCCATGCATTCCAATATATATGGATATGAAAATGATTATATGCAATGCATCCACACCATCACAATACCACAAACATCACCACACAACAATCAGTATTCCTCGTACTATTCCACTTTAAATATAATTAAATATACAACCCCTAAGCCCACAAAATAATTCCAACAATCATTCAATGAAATTATGGTGTGAATGAGATTTATATTGACATGGCCAAATAATTTAATAAAACTTAAATGCCAAGGTCATCCACTCACCTTAATGCTGATAAGGTTTACCGCTAAAAAAGTCCCAGGAGACAAACCAAAGAAGCTCCCAAGTCACCTGGAATCAACCCAAATCAATAACTAAATAAAATAAGGAAAATTCTTATCACTAACCCTAACCTTTGGTCATTCTTTTGGTTATAACTCTTAATTGGTAAGAATTTTTTAAACAAATCTTATACCATTGGAAAATATACTCAAAGAGCTTTCCAACTATATAAAGTTTGCTAAAAACGGAGTCTGAAAGAAGGAATTATAGCCATTTGAAAATGGACCAAAGAACCCTCAATATGGCTAACGCCTGAAGCGCCCTACATGGTGCCTAGGGCGCTAGATGCCTAACTTTCTATCCAAATTCAAGGGCTTGGTGCCTGGGGCCCCAAGACCCTTCATTTTCACTCAAGGGGGGTGCCACAACTCCTCCTTCGTAATTTTTTTGTAGATTTGGCTTAAATCTAGCTAAATTTTTGTTGTTTTCCATGATTCCTTCCATGGAATCTCATCCTTGATGTTTAAGGAGTATTTAGACACCAAAATCCCCAATTTTAACCGAGAAACAAAGCTGTAATCCCAGTTTTATCCCATACACCCTTAAAACTAGAAAATAGGAAAAAAGTTCAGGAAATCAGAATCCTTACCCCGATTTCTTGCTTTTCCTAGGTTGTTTAGCCTCCAATGACCAGCCCTATCACCAGAGAAAGGTTCTCCGAAGCTCATTGAGGATTGGGAGTAGAGAGGGTGAGGTAGAGAGAAGGAAGAGAGAAAGAGAAAGAGAAAGTTAGGAGAGAGAGAGAGAAAAGTAAGGAATGAAAGGAAGTGGGACCACCTATATATACCCACCCATGGTGAAATTATTGCTTTGCCCCTAGGTAACTCTCGGTTAACCTTAGTGGTGACAAACCCGTAATTTCTCCAATTTGGGTATTTCCTATATTCTAAATGTCACCTAATTTCTCATTTCACTTTAGTCCCTCTTTGGACCTCATAGGTACTCGACGTGCTCTATGCCTCATGATTACTCTCTTTTCGTTCCTTGTCTCTTAACTCTATCTCTAGAAAATTTCCTCTTCCTCTTATCTTTCCTCAAATCTTAAAAACAATATTCGTAATAAAATATCCGGTCTAATTATTTATCTCTATTTTCATAAATATTATTTAAAAAGAATAAATTAAATATGAAAATTAAAAATAACCTAATAATTCTATTAAAATAAATGAAAATTTTCATATAACAACTATAATATTGCCAATTACATGATTCCAAAATTAGTGGGTATTACAATCCACCCCTTTAAAAGAATTCGTTCCCCTGAATTCAAAAAAAAATTAATACAAACCTCAAAAGTGCCACATCAATCGATGAGAAGTGGCATTCCCTAACTTCCATCGAAAATTAAACTATAAAATACTACCACTTGCAAAACCCCACGTTCTCCAGAATAAGAATAAAAATAAAAACTAAGGTCCCCCGCAGTTATACAGCTTCGATATACTATGGATCTCCATAACTTCCCTCACTTAAGGATGAGCATAATTTGCTCCAATAATCAAAACTCAAAGCACATGACCTCTCATATGAAGCCTAAAATTGTATCATATCTGTGTTGTTCTGATAATTATTACCACAAGCAAACTTAAGGAACTTTAGATGGCTTAAGCACTACCACATATGAGTTCTTCTACCACTTAACCCCAAAGCACTCATATAAATAAATAAATAAAATAAAATTCCCTCAGGATAATTATCCCACATGATATTCGGTCACTCCGGAAGCATATGCATGATATGGTATCTCGCTCACACCTCATGCAGAGCGTATATTGATACCATTATATATATTACCTCTTATCCATTAACCTCATCAGTCCCACACTTTATGCTATTGTTTGTCGATTTGGCAAGCGCACCAATCGCACAAGTAATATAGTGATTTGAGAGTAAAAGTATCGTTCCCACGAGGACTAAGCGACTAAGTACCCAAGAAATTTAATTGAATTAGTTGGACGAAACAATTGGATTGAAGATAGCTTTAGCCAATGAATGGTAAAATAGAATTAATAACAGTAAATAATTATGTTTTCTTTTAATAACAGTAAACAATGCAAAAACTGATGAAATAGTCTAATTAAAGCCTAGGGTCACTAATCCCTCTCCTCTATCTTAGAAATTACAAAACCCCTCTCACGTACTCGTAACTTATTCAACTCTATAAGTTAATCCTAGGTTATTCTAATAACTTAAAAGAATCCTCTCGAATCTCGATTAAGTTACTCAACTCCTACGCAATTCCTTGTGTGGGCTGAGCCTAATACAACCAGCCTAGCTTTGATTAAACGAGATTAACTAACATTCCTATTAGCCAATAAGCGAAAACACTTAGTAAGGTTCACGCACTCGTCCTTCCTATTCAGTGTTCTACTCTCACCTCCCTCTCCCGAGTTCGAAGACAGCAACAAGCATACATATAGATTGATCAAGTCCATATAACGCAACAATAAAATGGATAGAAAGACTTATATTAATTGAAATAAGGTTGCAAATACATGAGAGGATGTAAAATCTATTCAAGAGTCAAGTTCATAGTAACCCTAGATAGAAAATCTAGCTACTCATAGAAAATAAACAGCAGAAAGCAGAAAAAGAGATGAAGTTGGCCATGAATCTAAGGTGGAATGATGGATTGAGCTCCCCAAGCCTTGAGAATCAGGTTCCCCTTGCTCCTCTCAGCCAAAACGGCGCCTCCCTTCAGTCTCCAACTCCAGAATACCCTAAAAATTTCATCTGAAGCCTTTTATATCAGTGCAGGATCGCGACTTACCGCTAAAGCGGTAAGTCTCCACCGCTATAGCGGTACAGGACAGTAAAGAATGCTTCCAGCAATTTTGGTGCAGGGCTCACCGCTATAGCGGTGAGTATCCACAGCTATAGCGGTGGTAGACAGAAAGTGGCCATCTGTTTCTTCCTCTTCAGCTTCATCCATCTTGCCTTACGTCAGAGAGAATAAAATGATGATTAGTGACGTTCTTGGTCAAAGAATCACATGAAGAAGACTAAACTCTAAAAATTCCTAAACTAAACTAAATCAATCAAAAACAACGGAAAAGACATACAAGCAACCACAAGTAGGCGATAAAATGGATCAAAGATTTAGCACCAAATGGTACTAAATCTAGCACTTAACAGCTATGCATATCACAAACATAATCTACACATAAATACAAATCCACACGTATATTTCACAATAATATAAAATGTATGCACCCCGCCCAAAGGTGTTATCTCCCACTCGTAAATGATACCCCACCCACAAGCGATGTCTCGCCTATAGGTGTCATCTCGTGATTGGCAGGTCGCCCTTTATGAGTCAAGCTTAACTCAAGCTTCCATATTGCCATTATATCCACTATCCACAATCATAACAATAAAAATAAATTATTCGAACTAAAACCTATGCTAACACAAACAGTCCTCCCATAGGTCTACAGTCCCATGGGATTCTTACTCAAAAATTTTGTCACATGAATCTGTGATCTCAGGGACTGAATATCCCCACAGGGATTTCCCTATGAAGACATACATCCTCATATTTCTATCCCTCAACCCTTTAGTTTTTAGGTGCATCCTTCTTGACCCTAAACTACATTCCCTATACTGGGCAACTACTGGTTTCGGATCTCAAGAGTACACCATTCCATTTCCACACCTCTATCTATTAATCACTCGACCAGCTTAATTCTTACTATAGGCTAGTCTTGGACTCCCATTCTTTTCTAGACATTAGCCTCTGAGTCTCAATAATATCAGTTGGCTATAGTTACTAGGAAGCCCATTTGGAAAACTGGGTTATGAGACGAATTGCTCCACTAACTTTCTAGCGCATATCCTCACAATGATTCTCATCGTACTCTTGTACGCATTAAGCCTGTCCTAACTCTCGATCATGTTGGGCCATATCCATAACCAATAACAAGTCAACAGGAACATGCCCATAACTACAACACACTAACCTATAGGCCAAATCCTTAACCACTAATTCCACTAGGGATCCCTCCCTCGGAACTAGAAGCCTCAAGGAGATCATGCTTTTCCAGATAAATTCACATTTGGGGTCTTTACATAATTACATGTGTACATACATTTCATGCATATTTATTTGCAAGTAATTATGCTTACAAAAAATGTTGTTGGAGATCATGTTTATTTGTGCAATTGTTAATTGTTGTTGGGTACCCTCTTGCTTACAAAAAATGTTAGGAAATCGCTATCTATATATTCTCCTCTTTGTCTGTCTTCAAGCACGTAATCCTCTTTCTACATTCAAGTTCTACTCTGGCTTTGAAATCTTTGAAGATTGAGAACACATATGACTTCTTGATTGGGTACACTCATAGTCTCATGGAGTAGTCATCAATGAATGTCACAAAATATTTTGCTCCTCCTACAAATATCACTAGGGACTCCCATACATTATAATGAATTAAGTCTAGTATGTGCTTTCTTCTGACAGTTGATCTTTCAAACTTCAATCTATTTTGCTTACTTATAACATGGTGCTCATAGAAAGGTAAGTTTACCATTGTGAGCCTAGATAGGAGATTGTTC
Source organism: Biancaea sappan (assembly GCA_037074585.1). Classification (NCBI taxonomy): domain Eukaryota; kingdom Viridiplantae; phylum Streptophyta; class Magnoliopsida; order Fabales; family Fabaceae; genus Biancaea; species Biancaea sappan. Next base: position 40,308,826 of record CM073496.1, read on the forward strand.
TCTACAAGGACTTTCAAGCCTTATTTTGAAATATGGCCTAATCTGCGATGCCATATCATCATTGTTCCTTCTTGGCTAGCTGCTGCAATAGATGCATCTGCCTCTTGAATCACATCTTCTAAAAGCATCAATAGATTTGCTGTGACCTTTTTTGGTTTCATCACTACAAGCGTACCTCTCACAACTTTTAAGATCCCACTTTTTTGATATGGGTCTTGCATTCGAGGTCATCTAATTGTCCAATAGACAATAGATTCTTCTTCAAATCTTTTACGTGTCGTACCCCTTGAATTGTATGAATAGTTCCATTGTACATTTTCAACTTGAAAGTACCAACACCAACAATTTCTAAGGCATGATCATTACTCATAAACACAGATCCTTCCGAGATAGGCTCATAAGTGCAAAACCAATTTCGGTGTGGAGTCATATGCCACGCTGAATCCATTATCCAAACACCAGTGAGCTGTTTTTTGCCTTTAGAAGGATTGCTGCTTCACTATACAAGATTTCTCCTTCATCAGAAGTACTAGCAATAGATCCCTGAGAAGCTATTGCTTCTTGAGCTTTATCTTCATTTTTCTTGTTGTGCCAACAATCTTTCTTTAAGTGTCCTTTCTTGCCACAATGATAGCACTTAAGGTTCTTTCTTCTCCTCGACTTTGATCTGCTCTTATTTTGGCTCTCACTAGAGTCACATTCCATTGATATACCTCTTATTACCAACAATGCTGTCATTTATTTTGAACTTTCCATTATCTTTTTCCTTGTTCTTCCACTTGGATTCTTCTCGAAGAACCGTAGCAGCAACATCATCAAAACTAAGACTATTAGTGATATTATTGTTTGTAATGTTGATGATAAGTTGATCATATGAATCAAGTAGACTTTGAAGAATAAGCTTTGGATGCTCATTCTCTTCCATATTGTAATTTGATACTGTAAGTTGAGAAAATAACATATTCAGAGTATTGATGTGCTCTGTCACCATTGAGGATTCATTCATTCGAAGAGTATAAAGTCTCCTCTTTAAGAATATCTTGTTATGAAGTGATTTAACCTCGTACAATTTTGTGAGAGTATCCCACATCTCTTTTGCCATCTTCTTCTTTGCAATACTTGACAATACTGAGTCTTCTATTATTAGATGTAGGTTGCCAACATCATTGTCATCCATTCCTTCCACTTTTCATTAGTTATTCTTGTTAGTCTGCCTTCAATTGCTGCTAAGTAATTGTCTTTCCTTAGGACTACTTTTATCTTCAGCTTCTATAGGAAAAAATTACTCCTATTGAACTTCTTAACATCAAATTTTGCCGCCATAGTTTTATACCACGTAATTTCAATTGAACGGGCTTACACAATTTCACTATGAATAGTACTGTAGATGTGAATAGTATTGTATGTACTATTGTATGCTAGAACAAATCCAATATATGTTTACAATCACTGTAAAAGTATACAACTACTTCATGTGAATAGTAACCATGAATAGTATTGTGAATTGTAACTATGAACAATAACCGTAGCTAGACAAGTCAATCGGGAACTATTATATTCTAATGTGGTGGATCAGATAAAACTATAAACCACAGAGCATACTAAGAATATCATCCCACTTAACCAGGAGCTTTGATACCACTGTTAGGAAATTGCAGATCAAAATAGTTGACTTGCAATGAAATTGAAATAAGAAATAATGAAGATAAAATGAATACCAAGAATAATGTGGTTCACCCAATATAGGCTACGTCTATGGGCAAGTGAAAGAGAGATCCTGCTAGAAAGAATATAGTAATTACAACCACTCTCAATATCAATAGGAGAGAATAATTATTACTCTATCTATCAATAGGAGTAAAATAACTCACTATTTCTATCTAGAAACTATAAGAAGAAGCTGTACAAAAGAATATAAGAAATGAGATTTTGGGATAGATTCTAAAGGAATGGAAGCTCTCTATTTATAGAACCTTCACACCTCAATCCTTACAAAAATTTCAGTGCGCCCTCATATTTTTCCTTTTAGATTCTACTACAAATACGATGGCCTCTTTCTTTGAATTGCAAATTTCAAGCGTGGGACCCACACCTTTAACTTTTGGTAAAAATTACTTCTTTTGGTTGTAACTTTCATTAATAGCAACTTGACCCCAGGTGGGTCTCACCTCATAGTTGACGGTGGCTTCCACAGCTTTGGCTATGTATGCCTTAGGGTCATTGGTGTCATTCACACTAATGAGAGTTGTCTAAGCAAAATTGTTTGTTGTCAAAATTTTGGCATATTGTTGCCACCACAGAATTCTAATGGGTAGCTAACTGTCTAGTGTCACTGCTCTTCTTGTGAACCACCATGATAGTGCCGATGGCAACTCCACCACAAGGATAAGGGAAACTACAAGGAGGACTACTTTCCTGCTTATTCGTTTCCCTCTAGTCCTTTATTTTTAAAAAATCAAAGAGAAAGGTCCCAACAATTTCCCTTCCTATTTAGATTTTGGTAGGAGATGATAGAGCACTCGAGGATGATGTATATTGAGGCATGGATTTGGGTTTTTATACATGATTCCAACTCTCATAAAAAGAAACAACCAATTTTGTTATTTGGGAATGACAGCTATATTATAGCTTTTACAGTAAAGACTCGCTTTGCTTTTTATGTATACATCCTTTATTATTTGAACGTTCCAAATTAGTGGTTTCAAATTTATGATTGCCCGTTTCCTAATACCTAATGATGAAAAAACCAAACCAGACCGTTAACCGCTAGGGGTCTGATTTGGTTGTGAAAAATAATTGGTATCCTATTGAACCGATATGGAACCAGTTGAACAGGTCTTAAACTGGGAAACTAATGAAACTAGCCAGCAAACTGGTTCTGCTGGCTGAAAAAGAGAGATAGAGATAGAGAGAGATACAAAACGCCAGCGGAGAGATAAAGAAAGATTGAAACTAGATCTCTGAGGATTGTTGTACTAGTGCCTACAGCTCATGATAATGAAGAGGAAGAAAGAAGAGAAAGAAAGAAGAAAGATGGAAAAAGATCAAGGAGAGATGAAGAATCAACTTGGATAATAAGAGTGGGAGAAGAGAAAAAGAGAAGGAATATGATGGCTAGTGCCTTGGAAATCAAATTGAATGAGATGAAAAGTGTAGCGTGTACTCAGTCTGTGCCTCAGTAAATGGTAATTGTATATAGTCAATACCAAGGATTACAAAACCTCCCCCACCAATATCTATATATATTGGTTTTTAATTAACTTGCATGGTGTTAAAAAAAAGGTCAAAAAACCAAAGGCAAAAGTATATGTCATGACCCCAATGTTTACCCTCATTTTTATTCATATCCCTAACGTTTGTTTTTGGTCCATTATGTCCCATATGTTTTATTTTTTATTAGCTACGGCCTAAAATGTTCCAAAATGCCAAAACACCCTTCATCCCTCTCTCTCCTCTTTCTCTTTCTCTCTTTCTCTACTGTCTCTTTCCTCTCATTCTCTGCTCTCTGTCTCTGCTTACTTCCCTGTGTTTCTATTTTCTGCAAAATCTTTTATGAGCTTGTTACCATTAAATCCTCTTCGTCCTCCAACTTCATCAAATCCTCCTATAGTGCCACCTAATACCCCTACCTTTGTGGGGAATCCTAGCTATAGATTCCCTGTTCTTGATCATCCTCTTATGCCTAATACTCTTTTCCAACATCTCATTAGAGTAATGTTGCTTCCTTTCCATAACATCTACCTTTGCTTGTGACTTTGACAAACAGCTGATCGGTAATGAAATCTAAAGCAAGCATTTTGTATAAACTCTATTATCCCTTTTTCACATTTTTAGGCAAGATGACACATTTAAGGTGTCCCAAAGCAAGAATTTTGTAGAAACTCTATTCTCCCTTTTTCACACATTTAAGACATCAAATTTGGTGAAGTAAATTAAACTAAATGCATCAAAGCACAAAATATAAGTATGTCCATCACATCCAAAAAGAACCTATAGTGAACGAAATTAAATCTGAAGAAAGAGAGGAAGTAAAAGCTCACCTTTTGAGCCAACCTTTCTTTTCTCTTTAGACCTCCCTTGTTTCTTCTCCTTGCTTTCCTCCTAAGGCTAGAATGATCAATAGAAACATCTACTAAAGACTGGGATTTTGAGCAGCAAAACAATAAGAACAACAAAAAGAAGAAAAGAAACAAAATGGAGCAGAAAGTAGAACACTCCCTATATTTTCTCTAAAGAACAAAGCCCACTCCCTTCACTTTTCATGCTTTGTTTCTCTACTTTTAAACTCACTCCCTCTCACTTTTTGAACTAAAAATCTCAAAAAATGCAGATGAAACAAGAACCCTGGCCTTTGCACTATTTTTCTCTCATAGACTGAGCCTCTCTCTCTCTCTTTCTCTAAAAAAAACTCTCATTTTTCTCTTTCTCCTCCTTCATTTTGCTGTATGTGCTCTCTCTCTCTTTCTCTAAAAAAACTCTCATTTTTCTCTTTCTCCTCCTTCATTTCCTATATGTGCTCTCTCTCTCTCTCTCTCACAGATTCCTCACCTTTCTTTTAAACCTAAGAAGAAACCCCTTGGAACTACCATACTGAGAACTTCAAACTACTCTGTTTCTTCTCCAAGCTGAGAGCCCCTCCTCTCAACAACCCTTTTTCTTTCCTTTTTTTGTTTCCTTCTCATTTTCCAAGTCAGTGCTATATTGTTAGGATTAAGATATCAAATACTAAGACCCATGCAAGTCTTAATTGCTTCTATTATATTAGTTTTATTCTTAGAAGGTCTTTGGAGGAATGCGTTATGCGTGTGTAACTTTTTTTTGTTTCAGTGTTTAGTAAAGGATGGATAACTGTTGATGGTAGTTATATGATCTGGAAGGACTTATGGCTTTTATCCTTTCCATTTTTTAATTATATGCTTAAATACCTCTGCCTTTGCGATATCTTCCTCCATAGGATCATCATGTTTTGATTTATCTTCCACCAAGGATTTGATGCAGAGGCAGGGGTATTGGGTGGTGCTGCAGGAGGATTTGATGAAGCTGGAGGATAAGGAGGATTTAATTGTAACATGCTTATAAAGATTTTGCAAGAAATAGAAACACAAGAAATGAGGCAGAGACAGAGAGAAGAGAAGGAGATGAGAGAAAGGGAGCAGAGAAGAGAGAGAGAGAAAGCATATGAGAGAGAGAGAGGAGATTGAGGAATAGAGGGTATTTTTGGTATTTTAGGACATATCTGATAAAAAATAAAACATATGAGACATATTTGACTAAAAATAAATGTTAGGGGCATGAATGAAAATTGTGGTAAAGGTTGGAGACAGGACATATACCTTTGCCAAAACCAAATAAAAAATTGGTATTTCAGAAACATAAGACTCCAAGTGAATATTGATTTGTTGAAATTTTGAATTAAAAATGATTTTTTAATTTTTAATAAAATAAAGATTAATTATAATTTATTAATATATATATATATATAATTATTGTCAATTCGACCGCGACCTGACCATTGAACCTTGAACCAATACCTTCACCGGTTAAGTGATCAATCTAATTTTTAAAACATTACTAATATGTACTAATACACATGACATTACATTGGTTTGCATTATTTCTTTGAATTAACTATTTTAAAAGAAATATGATAACAACTTATCAATTAAACGTACGATGTTCATCTTAAGATTGTTCATAAAATAGTTATTAACATTTTAAAATACAAATATTTAAATAAATTCAAAATATATAATTTACTCATTTATCCGACTTGAAAAAATTGATAATGTCTATGTGATTCGGTCTTGACTAATTTTTTTTAAAAAAATTTTTTGTGACATAAAATTAATTTGTCATTCAATTCTCACATATATATTTTTTTTATTGTCCCTCAAGGATATTTAATGTATATTTAGAAAAAAGTTGGGCAAATTACCCTAAGTTTAGACAAACTTAATTTGTGTTTGAATGTTGATTTGCAATTATGGTTTTAGATGTGTAATTACTAAAAAAGAAACATGAATTTTAGAGTTTATTTTTTTATGTACCTTTATTATTTATTGTCACACATTTAAGTCTAATATAATGAATTATATCAATGTTTTAATAAAATGTAGTTATTTTTTGTTTTTAATAATTTAATAAATTAATTATCAAACAAATTAGAAAATTTATAATAAGTGAGGAGCTGGTAATATAATAATAATGATATAACTTAAAAATAATTTGATAACTTAGTTATATTAAACAACTAACTCATTGAGATAGAAATAAATAGCATAGGATGAAAATTGGAATCTTAAAACATAGATAAAGTTATTAAATTTAAAATTTTCGCTCTTGTCTAAATTTAAACAATAAAATCTATTAATATACATGCAATAATAAAGTTTATACATTCTTATGTATATAAAAATATAGATTAGAATTAATAAACTAAGAGCAAGAGAAAAAGAAAGCACGAAAGAGTAGAATGAAAGGAATATGTCACACCTCATCAAGGGATATGACTAATATGGATAGAATTCGTCTTAACCCGTAAGCCTTGACTAGAGAACACATATAACACTTGTATTCTTCATTATGAATATATATCTTAAACTTGATTGTAAGCTTCCTCATCTATTCATAACATAACTTAAGGATTCATGAGAGAAACATGATCTGAATTTCATATATATATATATATATATATACACACACACACATAGACTTAATCATCATCTATCCAAAACTGTACATCAAATGATTCTCAAATATATCTGTAACTACTAAACTAACATACACATACAGGTCATCAAGTCCAGGCTATGGATATACAAAGCACATACTAGAGTTCCACACATACATACATACAAAACTTCAAACGCAATACAAGCCCAAGAGACAATTTAGGCTTCACAGACTGGGCATTTCTACAAGCTACACGATGGGAGGAACCTTAGGATCAACTTAATTATCTTAAAAAAATAAAGAAATGGAGTGAATGAAGTGAGCTAGAAGACTAGTGAGTACCAAGCTCATGACAATAATAAGTTCATAGGAAATAACTCAGAGGTAAAAATAAGTTGCAATAGTTCATAAAACATTTCAGATAATATAAACTCAGGTTCGAAAGATATAGAAATATCAAATAGTAGCCAATTCATAAAGCCATGTGATTATGAAGCAGTATTAGTAAAACATATTCCGAGGAACCTCAATTAGAACACATTACATTGACCCTTCATACATTTGCCAATAACGTCTCTTTAAACCTCCCAGCTTGTCATATATACAAAGGCACAACAAGATCTATAGTGCTGCTATAGTATCGTTGTTCTAGAATAGGTTCCTCTGCCATATATACAATAATTTTTATATATGTATCTCACATTTGAAGATCATTACATCCATAGATTCACATCATACATTCTCCAAGACATCATAAATCATTACACATAAGGCAGCAAATCAAAAAAAATCTCAAGTTATGCGTTTATTCAAAGTATGATGAACCATTGCATAAAATTATTAAGGCAAGAAAACTCAAATTACATAATCCTTCATAACATTATGAATTTCAAAGAGTGATTCGAAACACATCAGTTTTACATAACACTAGTTCACGAAAAGGAAAAATCTTTCATAAAACTTTGTAACGATATTTTAATTTCATTCCAATCCTCAATCAAGGATATTTGAAGTGATCATGTATATACATGTAAAAATGAGAAGAATATAACTTGTTAGTTTGGTTAAAAACATCTCATTGAAAAACATTTCAACATATGTTGGATTTTTATGAAATAAAAGAAATATTTCCAACTATGTCATTTCCACAAGACTTATACATAGATAAGTGGAGTACTCACTTGTGTTGTGACCTAGACTCTTCTCTTTATGCTTATCCAAACTCTTTAGTACAACTGAAAGGAGCAATTATAGAGTGAAGACATGTTCGGAATTAAAGAATATTTTTTGCATTAAACAGAGATCACTTTCTCTATTTGCCACCTCTTTTTCCTTAAGTTTACATTCATGCACTTTGACTGATTATATACATAACCCCCTAAGGTCTAACATCCTGTAATACTTTTGTTATTAATCTTATATGAACATTATAGGGTCATTCATAACCAAATTAAGTTCAGAATTTCAATAAGCTAACACAAAAGGAATTAATAAAAATGTGGACAACAAGGAATACATTTGGTTGTCCAATTTCTACTTAGAATTTCTAATCTTTGGCTCAACATTCATCACACGTATTGACCATTATAAAACTCAATAGCATCTATGGACTTTGTCAACCTTTCTTCATGCATTAATTCATTCATCAAATAACTCAATTATCCACTACCACCCACTGTTCAGACAGCTTTTAGTCCCAATTTGAAGCTTTAAATTTACTTCTGCAATGTTACGACCCAAATTCTGGGCACGTCATTGGCACGCTGACACAAATCCCGTGTCACTGTAAGCCTAATCGATATCTCAATTTCTAACCCTTTTTGTTTATTTATGAATATTTACAACAAGCATCGTTCCCTTTTTATTTATTAAATAATATGGCTTTCATAATTATTTATATTAATAAGTTATTTCCTAATTATTTAAAATAGGGTTGTCTTGTTTTTTGAATTCTAAATAATTATTGTATACCATATACACACAATGGAAGAGAACAACTTACCCAGATTTTTCCAATCTCCTACAATTTAAAAGAAATAATATTTGAATTTAAAAAAGAAAATTATAAATGCATCAATATTCAAATAACATATTATTCCACTCCAATGGAAATTCAATTCATAACAAAATAAATAAAAAAATAAAAAAAATCCTTATAATTAACAACTCTAAATAAAACACATTGTTTAATAAATTAATCGATTCACCCTAGACCCCTTAGATGTCCTAGTTAACCATAAAGCTTTTTAATGCTTAATAAAATAAATATCAACATCTTCAGACCCACCCAACAATGGGATAGTCCAACGGCGACTCTAGCTCTTTTGTAGATACTCCTCTTCCATTACTTGATCTAAAAAAAGTTAAATCAATGAGTGTGAGATAAATATCTCAGTGAGCGAGCCAATCCCCACCCTAATAAAATCTGCTATGCAAAAGTAATAAAATAAAAGAATAGGCATAAATCATAAATCACAAGGAAAGATACACATCAAAGAGTTTGCAATTCAATCAAACAATTTAGACCAACGGAACTAGTACTCATCAACAACAAAATGTCCAGGAGCGCTCGTAGGCTCGCTCAACTAATCTCATCATATCCAAGAGCGACCGTAGGCCAGTTCAACCAATTTCATCATTCTCATAAAAAACCCGCCATGATGTACAACCTTATCCTCAACGGTCAGGGTGCCCCACGGATTAAATCCAGAAAAAGGTCCTACCGAGGGAATCGTTGTCTCCGCTCTCAGAAGTCAAGTCATCCTGTCATCCAAATTTCCTGCTTGATATGAGAAAGGATACTATACTGCCCAAAAACAATGAAGTTTCAACCAATTTCAAATAATCATCGAAATAAAACATCAATATATTAGTCAATATATTCATTGATATAAACATGAATGTAAACATTATATCACTTTCCACCGGATAACCATGAAGTATCCCAAATCACAGTTTATCTTGTTCATCTTACGGACCATCTCTTTTTTCCTAACATTCACCGTTTTTATCAATATTCGAATTACACAAAACTTCCAAAACTCGAATCCCTTAACTGGATTTCCTCTTTCCCATCATGATGATTACCTATCTTTATGCCCTATTACTTTAACACTTAAGATAATATTAAAGAAGGGTTGGTTTTCTCACCTAGGTTCCTTGCTAAACCATAGCATGACATTCCAAGGTTCTTTGGTGATGTGCCATATTTTCCTATCGTATGTTTGAAATAGAAAAATTATTTTGTTTCAGTTTTCTGACCTCTGTGTACGTTTTCAGCTATATCTCCCAAATGGTATAGATTTTCAAATTATTTTAGCTTTTCTGGAAAATAGATGGAAAGTGCTTTCCGTGCATAGGTAATTTAAAAAATTTGGAGTTTTCTAGAGAGAGATATGGTCATTTTAATTTTCAAAAAAATTACTCCAGAATTTCTGAAAATAAATGTTCTTACCTTGTTTTAATTCTTGCTATAGATGAAACCCAGTTCTTGTTTGGGTATGGAATGTGCAGATCCTAGGAGTATGTGTAGGCTATAAAACATGGTATGGGGTTAGGGTTTGCTCAGGAGAAAGGGAGAGAGAAAGGAGGCCGACGACTAGTGTGTTTAGGTTAATTGATTTAGTTTAGATGCTTGTTCCCTCTTTGAACTTGAAGAAAACTAGTTTGAATTTGAAAATTAGATTTGATTAAGGGTTTGTTTAATTAGGCTTAAATTGAATTTGAAAGTGCTAAAGACAAATTGGTTTATTAGATATTTATCTCAATATTTCAAAAATACCATTGCTCTTAAATTAGGATATATATATATATATATAGTTTAATATAAAATCAATTATTTGCTAAGACTTACCCTTCCTATTAATTTATTTCTTAAACAATTTTGAAAATATCATATGATAGTCCAAAAAATAAAATCTGAAATTAAAATTAGATTTTGAAAACATAACTCAAATTTATTTATTAATTATTCTACTAGAATGCATAATCCTATTCCCTATATGATTCAATTGTTCAAACTCAAAAAGATTAGTTTTATAAATCCTTGGTTACCTTAAACAAATATAAAATATTTAAATCACACTTCTTAAGATATTCCTCAAATTTTTTTAAAAAAAGAAAACAATTATCCTTAATTTTAATATAAAAAGGAATTTGGTTATTTAGATAAATAACCAATTACTTTACTTTATCATTTGCCTTATCCAATCATCTAATACCACTATATTGTTCATGCACTGTTCACTTATTTTTATTTTAAATTTCCTTTTATTTCTAAAAGCCATTTAATAAATTAATCATACTCCTTATCCCAAAAATTAATATCTTGAAATTTAGAAATTAATTTCCATTTCCTATTTCATATCAAGGCCCTATAATTTTCTCCATCTAGTCATATACTTTGTACACATTTTTGCTACACCCCACAAGATTCCAAAATCTTTCATTTTAGTCCCTGTGATTTTCACTTTAGTCCCTGTACTGCCTAGCGCCACACATTGCTAGCATACAGGCCCAGATCGCATATTATAGCATCATCATAACGTATAGTAACACCACACACACATATTGCACACAAATTCAAATCAACACTTTGTAAAATAAAATTCATCAAGTTAGATGGAAAATAGAAATGACGGGTATTACATGCATTCTCTTTGAATTCTTGAGGATAAAACAACCCATGGACCAAGTATCCACATGCAGCCCTACTCACAGTTTATAGAAGACATTATGCAGAAAAGAATTGATTTAAACAACCTTAATCCTACTGCAATTTTGCACCTATTTCTACATCTTTGTTGTTTTCTTCTCAACTCTCGGCTAACACTGATTAACCAACTAGAATGACCCCAATTTCAAAGGTTTATCTTCCATATAATTTGATAAAAGCTTGTCCAAAACATAGTAGAATTAATGGAAAACTTGCTATAAAATAAACACAGAACACCCTCTAATAATCTCTCGGCTGACTCAGTTTTCCCACATTCAATTTTCTGAAATTCTGTCTCAGCCATAACCAGCATTCCAACATTTTAATTCCTTCTTTTAGGTCTTCTATAATCAATTTCCATTTGCATTACCTAACAACCAATGAAGCAATCAACACAGAAGAAATTCAAATAAATTTTCTGTATAAGAGAAATTACAAACTCCAATTTTTTACCTTTCGATCCAACCTCCATTTTTCATTTAATAGTTCTCGGGTTCTGTAGCTTCAACCAACAACCCATTTTCTAACTCAGATTTAGTCCCCTACTTCATCAGACTAGTTGTCACTGTGAACTTCATCGTAATAGCTCGCATTGAAGAAAGAGAAGGTGAACACAATGACAGGAAGTATAGAAGAAGAGAGACAAAGCAATTTCTTCAGATAGAGCAGTACCTAACGTGCTTTGTGCCACCTGCCACGTACATATGATAGCAACATGGGGAAGCAAGAGACGAGAAGGGAGCTAAAGCTGAGAGATAACTGGTCTAAGCTGAGCTTCTAGGGGGCTGTTTAGTATCTTAAAAAATCGCTGGAATGGAATTCTGCATTCCATTACTATTTCTTTTTTTCGCCATTTGGTAGCATGGACTATAGAGGTTGGAGATGGACTACAAAATTCTATCTTCCTTTTTTTTTTCTTGCTTCTCTTTCCATTGCTCCACCTGTGGAAAATCAATCATGGAAAGGGAGGAAAGGGAAAAGGAGGAGAAATGTCAAATTCGCCATGGTTGCTATTGTGCGTTGTGGTCCCCCGTGCCTTCTGTGCTCTGCTCAGTGCTCTAGTCTGGAAGAAGAACAAAAAAGATGATAAGGATGCAATCTTGTTGTTTAGCGAAGAAGAAACCTAGAAATTAAGGATTGCTCTATTGGATTGGTATGACCAAAATCGCAAAGACCTCCCTTGGAGGAGGAGATTAAATAATGATGGTTGCAAGAAAGAAGAAGTAGATTAAAGGGCGTATGTTGTTTGCACAGGCTTCTATTGTGGTTTTTGTGTGTAAAATTTTGGGGTATGATTAATTTACTTGATTTTGCTCACTGAAAGCCCTCTCTTTTTTCATATTTATTTGTTTGTTTTTATTCTTGGGTTACGCTTCTTGGGTTGAATCATCTTGTCTTCCCTTATTTGGGCATTTGGTTTTTGGTGTTTATTAGATAAGATAGGACAAAGAATGTTGCACAGACTTCATTGAAAGAAAAAATAAAAGGACTATATTGAGAGAAAAAAAGTTAAGGGACTATATTGAAAAGAAAAGAAGTTAAGGGACTATATTGAAAAGATATAAAGATAGAAATGATGCAAATTACAAATTAAAGGGACTATATTAAAAAAAGAAATGATATTTAAATAAAAAAAAGTTAAGGAACAAAAATAATAATTAAGCCAACATCTTAATAAACACATTTTTATTTGTGTTATAAATAATAAATTTAACACAGGGGTATTTCAGTAATGTATTCCTGATAAGTCCTTTATTTTAGTTATTTTCCTATACTTTTATTGGGCTTTTTCTTTCCCTTGCTCTTATTTTGCTTTCCTTTTTGCACTATTTATCTTAGTTCTTGCATTTTATTTTTATTTTGTTGTTCTCCTTGTTCTTTTCCATTTTTTTATCCCCTTTTTCCCTACATTTTGGAGTAATCTTTGTATATTTCCTTGCAGGTGTATACTTTGGGATGATGCAAGTTGAGGAGTTGAAGATTTCAGGAACAAAGTGTAGAATTGAAGGCTGGCGCCTAGGTGCCACGCATGGCGCCTAAGGCGCCAAGACATAAACTCTCTACCTAAAGAATTAAGGCTAGCGCCTCAGGCGCCTGGAGGCGCCAGCCCCCTAACTCTCTGTCTCGATGCTTGAAGGTGGCACCTCAGGCGTTAGGACAGGCTAATCCCAGTTATTTTCTGCATGGCGCCTAGGCGTCACGCAGGGCGCCTAGGCGCCGGGATTCTGACCTGTTCGTAACTCAGCTTATAAATTGGTTTTCTAAAGCATTTTTGTTGAACTTTGGCTAAAAGAGGAAGAGCTCTGCTATGGCACAATTGGAGGAGAAGGGAGACCTCTTCTTCATTGAGTTTGATGCTAATTTCTTTCTCTCCTTCCTATTGTATCATGTTTATTTATGTATTTGTGATGTTTTTCTCTCCTTCCAACATGTGTAACTAAGTCTCTAGGGTTAGGGGATTGATGTAATTGACTCCTATGAAGCTTTGTTATTGAATGCTTTAATATAATTGCAATTTCGATTATTGGAGTAGACTTTACCGCTTTTTATTACTCTTGGATGCTTAGCTACCATCTTCAATGAATCTAGGGTTTATATTAATGCTAGACATAGCTTGATATAGACTTGCCTTTGTCATTTCTACTGTGATTCGGGTTAGTCTAGACATAGATAACCTTAATTGCGTGATTTTTATGAGTTCCTAAGCTTAAACTCCAAATCAATTAATTTGACTAAGACATTAGCTAATTAATTGAGTGAGGAAGATTTGTTTCACCAAGACATTGGGTTCAAATATCCTTGTGAACTTAATCAACAATAAGAGAAATTTGCAAATGTATTGAAGTATTCTCTAATAACTCAAAGATTGGTTTGTCTATGAATTAATCAGATCAGGAGTTAAGTAAAATCAATCCCCTATGCCCGCTTTGTTCTCATATAGTTCTTTGTTGTGCTAGCCTACTTCGTGTCTTAATTTAGTTTACTTTAGTTAAAATTAGACTCAATTGCTCAACCTTTTTATTTGTCCAAATATAATTTGATCTAGTGAAATTGGTAATTGTTAAAGTTAATCCCCGAGAACGATAACTTTCTCTCTGACTTTACTACTTGTGCGACCCGATACACTTGTCGGGAAATAACGCACCAATTCCACATAGTCACTTCCTTTCCATTAAAAAATACATACCTTTTTCTATTATTTTTTCCCATCTCATACCAAACACATTTTTTTTTCCATTTTTCCTTTTCCTTTTCCTTTCCAATTTCCAATTTCCTTTCCATTTCTACTCTTTTCTAACTACCAAACGGGCCTTAGGAGTTTCTATATTTGTCTGATGAAGAGAAATGCACATGTGTAATTCTCTCTTTTTTTTTTCTTTTCCATTTGAGATATTCATTAGCTTATTTTCATAAAACCCATATCCTCTTAAGCTACATTTCACTTGGGTCCTTGATTCATTTCCTTAAAATTTCAATTTAGGCCTAAACTTTTTTGTTTATTACCATCTTAACTAATCTCTTTTAATTTAAAAAAACTTTTTATGTTACCCAAAATTCCAATTTCATAACTTTAAATTTATTTTCACTCTAAAATAGTCCCTACAAGTTTATGCCCATTTTGGTTCTTGAATAAAACATACATGATTAAGGATGGCAATGGGGTCCCAAATTAGGGGATCCCCCCGTTGGTGGGATTTTCCCCTATGGGGATGGGGGCAGGTGAGAAAACCCCCTGAAATTTAAACAGGAATAGGGACAGGGATCACACTTCTTGCCTGCGGGTTCCCGTCTACAAAGGGTATTTTAGTAATTTCACAAAAATTACTAAAATACCCTTAATTAAAATATACCCATAAAATATATATCTAAGTATAAATTAGTAATTTTACAACTAAAATAAAAATAATTTTAATAAAAATTAAAAATCCTAAATCCTCATTCATTCTAATCTAAATTCCCAAATCCACATTTTGAAACTCTTCTGTATGCCCCTACCTTCATCATCCTCTTCTCGTGTTGTTGTCATCATGCCTTCATCCTCCCTCGATGTCCACCCTTTTGCCCTCAATGTCTTTGCCTATGAATTTTGTTTTCTCTTGGGGTCTCTACCCTCAGCATTACCATCTCTACCTTCGTCCTCCCTTGATGTTATCGTCTCAGCCTTCGTCCTTCCATGGTTTTGTTGTGTCTGATTGGGTTCTCTCTATTCTTGTCCATCACCTTCTCAAGTATGAGGAACTCCCCATTTTTGGTCTGTGATGTTTTTGATTCTTTGTTCATCAGTCTTTCTTGGTTTTAAATTTTTGTATTATTTTCCTAATCTATTATCGTTCTTTGTATTTGATTTTTTGACTCTTCATTGACCATTCATCAATTGGTGTGTGATGTTTTTGGCTCTCTATTCTTGATCTGTTGTCATTCCTGATCTCTTTCTAACATCAAAATTGTCAACCATTCCATTTAGACTTGCGTGTTGAAGTTTAGCTCATGTATAATCTTCATGTTCTATATGTTTCCATGAATCACTCTAATGTTAAAAGAAACAATTTTGTTAGCTTGATTAAGATAGAATTATGTTGTGAATTTCTAATTTCAAATTGTATGAACTCTGTTATGAATTTCTATATCCCTTTTCATTTGGCCTACCTTTGGGAAGAAAACTACTTTAGAAATTGAATAAGCATCACTCTTCCATACTAAAAAATTTTTGTTGAATTTTTTTTAAAAATAACCCTGCGAGGATGAGGGGAATGGGGATGAGGAAATTTTTCCTCCCCTGTAAGGGATCAGGGATGAAGATGGGGATAAATTTGGGGAGCGGAGAAGGGGTAGGGGAGGCACTCTCTGCCCTTGCCCTGCCCCATTTTCATCCTTATACAACACTTTTTTTTCCGAGATCCTAGATATCTACTTTGATTAAAAAAAACTTTTCTAATCCTTGTTCAAAGATTTCCAAAATTCCAATTAGATCCAAAAGTTTAGTTTAGTCCCTAATTTCTTATTTTCTCTCTAGCGGTTCACTGAAGACTACCTCGAAGGCCTTGGGTGTTATAGAATAGAGGGACTAAAGTGCTATATAGTTAAAACCTTTGAGGAGAGGCTAAATCTATTTTTCTTTTCCTCATAATATTAGAATTCTCCAAAACCTTTCTTATTTTCCTATTTTTCTCTTTGTCTCCCCTGCTTTTGCCATGAGAATAGAGCATGCGTGAGAGGAGGAACCCGAGCTTACTTTGTTGTTATATGCCCCTCGTCTCTAACCACTACTGTCCCCTAGCTAGATTCTCGTTAGCAATGAACTCCTCTTATGGTCCTTCACCTTGCTACAATAGTTAGTGGTTCATGCCCACTACGATGCCGAATCGCCCATAATTGAATTCGTGGCAATCTTACGGTATAGTGGTCTCCAAGTCGTATTCACTCAAGGAGCCTCACTTCTAATTACTAATTAGTTATTCTAAACACCCAAACACTAATTAAAAGTACATAAACGTGGGAGGGGGGTTTGTTGACAGTAATAACAGAAGTGGTAACAAAACAACAACAATGAACAACAGCAGCAAAATATCAGCAGAACAAGTTTGACAATAACAGAAAACCATGCAACTAGCCACTAGGATTTATGGGAGTGTAGCCATCATCACTTAGCTCATTGATTCAGTTTTGTTCTCATTTCACCACTTGGTTCTTTATAAAAAAAAATGATTCCAGAGTAACATCCAGAATTTAATGCTACTAACTATAGCCAAGAATATCTTCATTAACTATAACTAGACGCATTTCAAAGGAAAGCTTCAACCAAATCAAGTTAAATATCATCTAACTAGCCATTTCGTTTCACTCACTTTTCTAATCAGTCAAGCAAGGTTATATCTCATATATAAATTTGTTTATGCTCTTTCATATTCAAACCAAAATCTGATAGCAACATAAACATATAAGCAGAACAGAAACGAAATGAGATGAAATAAGGAATAAAACACTTATCTTGCATTTTCAGTTCAAGCTAAAATATCCCAAGGTCCTAGTGACTGATTACAATGGAGATTTAGCCCTCCATGAGAGCAAGATAGCAAAACAGAAGAAGGAAAACCCAGAGGAAGAGAGAGTTACGAAAATTGCTAAGTTCAGAAAATAAAAGTGCTCTCTGATTTTCTTAAAAACTGATGCCTTCAATGCCTTAGAGAATATTCTACCCTAGATGCCTCTTGGATGCCTCCTTGGTGCTTCTTCCATCATGTGGGCAGCAAGACAATAGCAGAAAAGTGGCAACAGCAGCAGACAAATTACTCTACTGCTTTACTGTTTCTGTCTGCTATTAATTGCTGCAAGAGGTCCATGCTGTCAAAACAGAAATTGCATTCCCCTTTGCTGTAAAGTGTAGAACAATGGGGACCAAAAATCCAGTCAGCCCTAGTCAACCATTCAATGCCCAGTCAGCATGTCTAGGTAGCCTCCAAGTAAGCAAAACGTCCATATCAGCATTTTTCTCTCCAATAATTAGATCTGAAATTAAGCACATGAATTAATTGGGATAAAATTATGAATTTGAATCATATTAATTCTATAATTAATTTACACCCAATAAATTCAAAATATAATAAAATAGGAGAGTTGGCAACATTGAAATAGCAATAGGACTAAGATAGGGACTAAAAAGTATATAAAAATGCCCGATATCAGTTAGCTCCCTCTCTTCTTCATGTTTCCTCCACTAGTGACTTTTTCATCCTCCACAAATATCATTGTTTCTTCTAACCCTTTAAATGTCTCTTTGAGTGAATTTTCCTTCCATTTATCCTTCATTTTGGAGAAAATTTTTATGTTGATTAGCAAATTTTCTAATTGGTTGAAGTTTGAAAAAAATACTAAAGTTGGAGATTGAATGTGCCACCAAGAGGAAATGGCACAACCAAAGGCAATGGGAAGGGCAACACAGAAAACATGGAAAATCTAGAAGTTGAATGTGCCATAGATGCATATCACAAAGTTGCAATGGTGTAAACCACAGTTTGAAAATGAAAAATGGTTCACAATGGATACAATGCTCAGCTAAACGACCCTTCTTCATGCTAAACGTGGTTTAGTCATATTCAATGTTGAACATGGGTGAGCAAACGTGAAACCAAAAACATGCTTAGTATACTTATGTTTTACCTCTCAGAAAAATAATTGTTTAAATATTAGAATAAAATTAGTGTTCTTTTAACATACTCAAAATAGTTTCATATTTTCAAATGATGAAATTTAACTTTATATTCTGAAATTCAGCTATTTATTTGATTCTAAAAATTTAAGTTAGTCAAAGGTTAATACACGGTTTTTTATAAATACATTTTGATTAATTTGATCATTTTAAAGTTAAGCAAAATGATATATTAAAGAAAATAAACATGTTTTTGAAATTGGCTTTTTTCTTCTTTCTATTTTATACATGTCATCCTTATGCAAGGACCATGCTGATCTTCTCTTTGTATCGTTCCAATTTCATTAGATGTCTTCAAAGGGGTAAAAATTGCATTTAAAAAATATAGGCTTGTGTTGTTTTTACGAAATGGGTCTAAACTTTAGGTTTCCGTTTCCTCTTTAGGTCTTAGAATTCTCTTTGCTATTAAAAAGCCCAAAAACACTAAACCTGCCCCAGTTTTTTTTCTTTAAAAAACATGTCTCTCAGTCACAAAAATAATTATTTCACACATATTGGAACATTTTTCTATTGTCTTTTCTCTTACCTTTTGTACACCAAAAAAAAAATGATGGAGAAAGGGACCTAATTCTCTATTACCAAAGCAAAAGGCACAAAGAAAGTTTGCTAGCCTCCATTTACTAGCATGTAAGAGAAGTTGAACCTTAAACATAGTACTGGGGAAAAAGGCCATGGGCTGTAGGCCATACCGGGACCGCCTATAAATGGGCAGCCCTAGGTTAAGTTGTCACAAAAAAAAAATAATGGATAAAGTGACCTAATTCTTTGCTATCAAAGTAAAAGGCACAAAGCAATTTTGCGAGCCTTCTTCTACTAGCATGTAAGAGAAGTTGAACCTTAAAAATAGTACTCAGAAAAAAGCCCATGACTTGCAGGTGTCACACCCCAAATTAAGGAACATGATCGGTATGGTAGTGGGGTCCATACCACCACCATAACCCTAATTTCATGCACTTAAATTTAGTAAGAAAATAAAAATCTTTCCATCATAAAGTTCACAAAGATCCTAGGAGTTCTATTCACTATACTCGTTTAACCTATATGTACCTAACATTACTTTAACCTGTACTTGGAAAGGGTCGAGGACTTGGATGCCCGCTACTCTTCATGCAATTTTCGTTAACTAAACAAGAACCTACAAGGGTACAACAAAAGATGGTGAGAACAAAAATATTCAGTAAGGAATAACAACCAGAAGTAGAATGTGACTTGTTCACCACTCACAAGGATGAGACCTTGAATGAGATCCCATCTAAATTTTACCATCAGATTAACATCATCCTTTATTACACAATCACAATGTTAATTACAAACATCCCAAAGCAACAAAGTTATTAGGTAAGGGCACGACCAACAACACATGGCCTAGTTCAGTATATGATGCAAACCACTTGTACAAGCATAAAGGTCTCATCCAAAGCACACTAAGTTATTAATATACGTACACATATATAAACATTGGTATGTCCATCACAAGGTTTATTCAACATAAGAAGGTGTGCATGGGGTAAACCTACGATTTCACGAATTCATCTATCTTAAGAACTTCCCTTATAGCGATATATATATTTACACATAAACATACACACGCACACACATATATATATATATATATATACATTAATTTTCATTGCCTTCCCTTTACAAGGAGGCATCCTTGAGGGGTTGGGTCACTAAGCAACATCGTGACTCTTTGTTAGACTATTCCACTGATAACTCAATTATGCACAGTCCTAGCATTTTGGGTTACCTAGACTAATTTAGCCTTATAGGCTTCTTTTATATACCATAAATAATTATATCAAATTATAAATGTACTCACTTTGTGCCACCTGAATGCAAGAATAGAATAAGCATAACAGAGAACAACTATCTCACTGAAACATGAAAGCTCAATGGCACACAAGGCAAAACCATCACTAGAACACAAGAACATCCAATACATAGGAGATATTCATGTACGTTCACACTTTAAAGTATCTAAGAATGATTAGCACAAGACATGAGTGAAAGCTCAATTTTAGAATGAATTTCACATATAGTAATTTATCTCATAACTTAAACAATTATTACAACTACACCCTTGGAGTTATGCGATGAATAGGAAAGGTAACCCTATCTCAACTAAAATGAGAAGGAGTGAGACTTCCCACCACACTTGTTCCCAACAGTTCCATTTGATTAGAATTTTTCTTCTAGTTACCATCCTTTATGCAAGAGGTCACTCACCCTTTTATGGTGTAGGTAGTATACTACCCTTAACCTTCATTATACATCTAACATTTATGGACACCACAAAGTATCACCAAGGGGCATACCACCCTATCACAAATAAGGTCTACTATTATGTTTCCTATATTCTTACACACAGGACACATGTCTGAAGTGATTTACACAAAAGTCCTAAAGTAAGGAATACACAAGTGGACCCATTCCTAAACTACTTGAACCTACTCCAAGTAAGTGTTATATAGAACAATTATGAACAAGGAATTAGTAGATAAATATATTTAGGAGCAATGAGTAATTTACCATAATCCATTACATCCATATATGACCATAAGAATCTCATTAAAAGTTTCCCCACCTTTAGGTATTCCATAATCCAAGAACACCATTATTCATGGGACAAAAGTCTACTACATTATATTAAGTAAAGCTTTCCACCTCAAGGAAAGGGAATATAGTTATCATTCACAATGATTAAATTATCACATCTATCATTAGAAAGTTCAGAATTTCATCCTATATTAATACCAATATATATTTTACCACCATAAACAATTCGTAGGGGAGAGAATACATCTCCTAGGTCCTTGGGATTATTCCCTTTCTATAACAATGGGAGTATGTAATTTCATTTAACAAACAAGTCATTCACAAGATTCAATTTGTGTGAAGTAGAAAGATTTTCTCATCTAGATTTAAAGCACTTTCGGCCTACAAAGAAAGCTCTTGTCTAAGCATCAAACCTTGTCTAATCCTACGAGATATTAAAAAACATCTAAGAACTCAAAAACCCTAGGCGCCATGGCCACAACTCTTAGCCACAAGCTCCAGGTGGTGGCACCTGGGGTGCCAGCACCCCTGTGTTGGATTTTAGAGATCATAGAATGCAGCGGAATCTAAAACATTTTCTCTAATACCCATTCACCAAAGGTGTAGGATTCTAGAGATCATAGAACAAAACGGAATTTAAAATTTTCTCTAAAACCTATTCACCGATAGATCAACCTATATTGCTATTACATTAACCATGAAAAACAAGATGAAGAGAAATACCTCTTGTAGTGCAATAACTTCTCTAAGCCAACGCAAGTATCCAAAGTAGAATACCTCTAATAGTAATCCACGGGAAATTACACAAAAGAAAAATCTCTTAAGGTAACAGGGTGTCTTCTCGTTCTTGTGCTAGCAAGCACGAAGAAGCTATGGAGAAAACCTCTTGGTCGAAGGAGAAGAGAACAAGAATATTTTTAAAATAAATACTCAACAATTGAGAAAGAGTGATTGGTGGCATGTGGCTCTCACTATCATATTTAAAGTGATAGGTGCAACCACAACCTCTAAAGCCCTAATTCCTTTAGTAGGCACCATTCCCTTATTGAGCTTCTTAAAGTGACATCTTAAAAAGCCCAATCTCTTTAAGAGAGCAATGCCTAAGAGGTTCTTGTTTTGGGCCTTTCCTTGTTTGGGTAGGAATAGGAACATATTCCTATTACTTTTATTTTTTTATCTCCTTTTAATTAATTCTCCAATTTAGGATCAAATCCTCAAACCCATTTTAAATTTATAATGAATTTCTATGCATGTGACCCATTAGGTTTCCAGCTATATTGACCATTTACAATCAATATTTGATTGTAAATAGATCACGAGTGGTATCTAGCAATACATCGTGATCCCCAATTGATCAAAAAATCAATTGTTAGACTCTAAACCTTTCTGCAGCTAAAGCATGTCTATGCAATGTGCCTTTTCACCATCTTATACCCACTTGGTTCAGAGTACGGTATTGGATTTAATTATATCATATCTAGCCCAAGTAGCCAGTTCCTTATCCTGTGAGATTAATCGCTATAAATTATCTCACTGAAGACCATCTTCATAACAAGTCTGCTTTGGCCAAAGAATTCTTAGTGATTATCCCAACAAGTGGGAATGGGTATACTTTCTTCTATTAGGAATGCTGAATCTTCTATTGAATACTAAAATATCTTTGAATACTTCATGTTATGTCCAATCACCACCCTAAGAGTGACCCATGGTGGGTAATAAGGAATAGAGTCAAAACATAGGACCGATATCCAAGATAACTTAAGTTTTTCAAGTCCAAAGACACTTGCACTGTTAGCTGCTATGAGACTTATCACTGACATTTGAATAGGTATCTATGTGATGTCTCATGCAGGTCATCTAATGTACTTGTTACCATTAACAAGCATTCACATATTCACTCAAAACATCTCATGCTTACAACTTATGAGGATAGCTGCTTGATCAAATCAAGAAGATAATATGTGCTGGTTTATTTGAATTACTAATGTCTAGTCTCAGGTGATCCTACGACTAGGGATAGTTTACATAAATACATAATTACACATGATAAGAATCTCACATTATGATCATCATCATAATTTCCTTCATCACAATACAAATCATAATTTGTCATACATAATAATTCAAATTCTAAATGTAAAGAATCTATAATTCCAACACTTAATAATCTTAAGGGCTCTTAAAGTATTCCAACTTGATACACCTAGGGTTCAATCGGTCCTTAACCTTTCCCCCTTATACTCAGCTCCTGAAATGGTTAGTTGGAAAAAACACAAAAACTGAGATAAGGATATCTTGAAAGAAATGGTTGGATCCCAAGAGAGGGGTGAATTTGGTTTTATAAAAATTTCCACAAAATTTAGTTGGAAGTTAAAATGATTTTCTGAAATTGGACAATGCTAAAGGTAATAATTTAATTCAAAAAATCAAAGTGTTATCAAGATGAATAATTTTATAGTGCAACGAATTAAAGAGAAAAAATAAATCTACACAAATTAATTAATGCTTGAGGTAGAAATCAAATATAAACACAAAGCATTAATTAATTAACTTCAAATGTAAATAGAGTTGGGATAGAGAAAGCAAACTCAAAGATTTATACTAGTTCAGCTAATCCCAAGCCTACATCTAGTCCTCAAGAGACTACTTGAGTATTTCCACTATAATTTCAAATTTAATCCGGGTACTTGCAAACCATTACAACCACGCAAATTCGATCCGGGTATTTGCGAAACCACAATGGAGAATATATGAATCTGGGCTCCTCCTTAACCCAAAGCAAGTTCATCCAACACCGGTACTTGTGAACCACAACTCAAAATAATATATGTGTTGATCAAAATCAACAATACAAAGAAACTCTCTCTAAAGAGTAGATGAATACAAATGAAGCTCTAATAAATCTAATGATAGAGAATATGCAAGATTTGGCTCAAGAATGTTTGGATTTCTCACAAAAATGATAGAACATGTTAATATATCATTGTAGTACTGATTCTAACATAAAAATGTGTATCTAAGGTCATATATATAGGCTCCATTGAAATATAGCCGTTTATAGCTGTTACTACACTTAAAATGCAGTCTAGGTGTAATCAGTCAACTGCCCAAAGGCTATCAGTCGACTGATAGCTCAATATATCCATTAGGTAGAAAAATATGACTATTAAACAGTGCTTCTAGGCTATCAGTCAACTGATCATGGTCTATCAGTCGACTGATTGCTCTCTGTCAAAAATCCTATTAACTTGGAACTTTTAAGCTCACTTTAAAAATTTATAACTCTTTCATTTGAACTCCGTTTTAAACAAATAATATATCATTGGAAAGCTCTTAGAGTATAATTTCAAATGAGAGAAGTTTCACTCAAAAATTATTTTTTTAAAAAGATATGATCAAAATACTGAATGAAGGTCAGAATAAAATAATTCTTAAGTACAGCCAAGTCAACTTTTAGTTTTTCAGAGTTTAGTTTAAATGGTCATATCTTTCTCATTTGGACTCCATTTTAAATAAATAATATACCGTTGGAAAGCTCTTTGAGTCTACTATCAAATGAGATTAAGATCATTGAAAAAATAATTTTTCATTTAGGAGATATGATATAAAGAGTGACCAAAGATCAAAAACTATCTTTTGTAAAACTTCATATCTCACTATCTTTTTGTTCAAAATGCTCGAGCCAATGTTTGCAAATCTAAATTATTGAGTTGCAAAGTATACTAGCCTATATAAAATATACCTAATGTAAACACATAGGCTAACTTGATGCATCCAGGCTTCCAAGACTTCAAATCTTCTAGTTCTTCATTTCTTGGAGCTTTATCCTTGCATGTTGCTTTCCTTGAGTGAGGATGATGTTGCTTTTCTTTTTGATAACATACTTTTTCCATTTATTTTAGTCCCTATTTTAGTCCTTTTTGCCTCTTTAATTTTGTCAATTCTCTAATTTTATTATGTTTTGGAATTTATTGGGTATAAACTATTTATGGATTGAATGTGTCTCAATTTTTATATTTTTAGAACTTGAATTGTAAAATGCTCAATTTAATTCCTACAAATTTTAATTTTGGAGAGAAAAGTGTTGACATGGACAAAGATGATGATTTGGATGCTAATGTGGCACTTTTTGGGTGATGTAGATGCTTACTAGGATATGCTGGATGTGGGGCCCACGTGAACTCTTATTCAATGCCATGTAGTCAGAATTTTTGGGCAGAAATATTAATTTTCGTAGGTCAAGAAAAGCATGGCTGAAATATTAATTTTGCCATGATATTCTGCTGCTGTTCTGCTGCTGTTTGTCACTTTCTGCTGCAGAAATATTAATTCTGCTGCTGCTGCCATACCATTCTGCTGCTGCCATACTTTTCTGCTGCTGCAGAAATATTAATTTCTGCTGTTTTACTGTCAAAGTGCTGCCATATCATGGAAGAGGCATCCAAGGAGGCATCTAGGGCAGAATATCCCTTTAGGCATGTGTTAGATCAGTTTTATATTTGCAAAAATCGAAATTTATTAAGGAGGCTAAGTCATTTTTCAGAAAAGGAGTCCTAGCACCATTTTTCTGCCTTCTTTGGGCAGCAGTGGTTGGGAGCAACATAGAGGCAACTCCCTAGCTTGGTTAGAGGGAAAGGAAGCCTTCCCACTTGGGAATGGCTCTCCTTCTCCCATTTTCCTTCATTTTCTTGCATTTTCCTTCATAGTTTCTTAGATTTTTGTTGTATTTTCTGTTTTCTGTCATGTTTTTCCTTCTCTTCCATGTAATTTTCTAAGTTTAAGGATTGATGTAGTTTGGTTCTATGATGTTTTGTTGCTGAACAATTTTGATTTAATGCATTTTCGTTTAATGGAATGGATTTTACTGATTATTCTTCCTCTTGAATGTTTGATGAACCTTCAATGAGTTTGGGATTTTTATGTCTATGCTAGAGTTAGCTAGATATTGAGCTTGACCTTGTAATTTCCACCATAAATTAGATTATCTAGATATAGATAGTTTTATTTATGTGGCTTGAATAATTTTCTTGAGCTTCATGACTTAATTGAATGGTTGATCTAAGATTTTAGTCAATTATTTTGGATAAGTTAGATTGTAATTTCAAAGCTTTTGGATTCAATCATATTTTAGAAAATTGGCCAACATTGAATGGATTGTAATTTAATTGAATTGTTCTTCAATGATTCAAAGATTAATTTGTCTATGAATTAATCGGATTAGACCAACGAAATCAATCTCATTTTCTTGTGTAGTCGGTCATTTGATGAAATGGAAATTGTACTTTAATTCATTTGGACCAATGAGTATTTTCTTGGCCAAAGTTCTATTTTATTTATTGTTCTATGAAGCTTGTTATTTATACATGCATGCGTTTGCTATGTATTTGTAACGAGTAGGACAAGAGATAACATGTCATATGCGATTGCGGGGCATTGATGTGATTAGGACTTCATCGGATTATATTTGAGTTATAGATTAGTGAAGATCTTCCTAACTATAATTTTAATATAATTCAGTCTTAGAAGACTTTCTGAGAATTTTAGATTGAAGATTACATAATAGAATTAGCCAAGAATATTCAAAGGAAATGATGATGATGTACAATTCCATGAAATTTGTGATCAATCCACATCTTTTCTCTGTTTTGTTTTCTATCTAGTTATTTAAATTTCAGTTATTTATATTGTGTTGTTTCGATCATCACCCCCCCCCCCTTTTTTATGTAATTTCTGAAATTTCCCTCATAAGTCTTAATAGCATTTCACTTAGCCTAATTGAATTTTATTTGATACCTCAATCTCTGTGGGACGATACTCTACTCATCACTTTATTACTTGTTGCGACCCAGTATACTTGCTGGAATATTTTATGTGCTATAAATTATACGCACCAAGTTTTTGGCGCCGTTGCCGGGGATTGATGGTTGTCAAATTGATTTTTCTTTAAAGCCAAAGTGATGTTATTTTAGACATTGTCTTTTCTTGTTTTAGTTTTTACAATTTCAAGTGTTTTTAGCTTTTCAAGTGTCTTTATTAGTTTGATTTCTTCTTGTTTCCTTGCTTATTTGATATATCTCTCATGTTATTTCTCTTTGTTGCATGTGAGGTACTTGATCATTTTCCTTGACGAAGGAAATAAAAAAAAAATCAAAGAGAAAGTAAGGAAAACAAAGAAGAAGCGACGCTAAGCATAGACACCAAATAAAGTCTAGCTAAGGACTTTAAACCAAGCGCTTTTGGGAGGCAACCCAAGTTTTTCTAATCTTTCTCTTTTTAATTTTGTTGTTGTATTTCTTTCGTAATTTTAATTTTGTTTTAGTCTTTTTCTGTTGCCCATTTTTTTTCTCTGTTTTCTCTGTTTTGGCAGAAATTTTGTCATCTTGCATGAATATTCTGTACTGTTTGGCTATGGTTTTTGCCACTTTCTTTACATGTTTTTAAACTTTTATATGTCTTCTAGTTGTAGAATTTTATTTGGAGTGATTTGCATCCATTTTGGGGTCGTTCTATGTCGGTAAAGCTGTGTCGCCAGAAATTCTGCACTGCAGAATTTTGCTACTCTGTTTTGTCCGAATTTGATGCTCACTTTTTAAATTTTTGATGGAGTTTTGGTGTGGAATTATGCATGATGAAATAGCTAAAGTGTAGATTGACTTAGCATGAAGAGAATTTAGTCTTATTTCTCTAAGGAATTCAAGCTAAATGGCAATGACGTTGACTTTAATGAATTTGTAGTAATAGTCTTTTAGCTGTGAGGATTTGAGCCTAAGTGAAAAATGCTATTCTTCTTGTTGTGTGTTCTCTATCATGAATTGTCACTCTAGAACTTGTCTTGAATCTTTGATTGAGGCTACATATCTTGTACATGCTTGGAAATGATTTAGGCATTTGTTTCTTGTAACCACTTTTAGCCAAATAGCCATCCATTATCATTGTTTCCATTGTATGCCATTTTGTGCCTTATCCATTTTCTTTCTTGTGTTCTTCCACCACTTTTTCTGCCTACAACAATATTTTTCTCTTTCAACTTAAGATGTGAGAAGTATTTTAAATTCTTTTAAGGGATTGATATGCTGAAAATTTTGTGAATTTTGGGGTGTTTTGAACTATATTTCTTCTACTTCCTCTCAAGCAAAAGAAAAAGACTGGCCAGTCAAGAAGAAGAAAAAAAAAAGGGAGAAAGAAAGAAAGAATAAAAAAAAAGAAGAGAAAAAGATAATGAAAAAGAGGAGCAGATAGAACATTGAGACCCAAATTTATTTATACTCAGTCTCTTATATTTCACTTGTAAATGCTCTTCATTTTCTTGAGTTGTTGCCATATTTTGTTTCATTGTTCAATCTTTCCCTTTGTTTCCCACTATTTTTCTCACCCACGTTACAACCTTGTAAAGTCCTTTTGATTCAAGTATGTATTAGATTCAAGTAGTGGAGATTTAGATTCTTGACAAGCTTATGGTAGTGAAATTTGTGATAGGACGACTTTGAGTGATTCCCTCTTAAACACTTGAGAGAGTAGAGGATAAACACCTTACCTTGTGAGGAGATTGTTACTTGAATTCATTCTTTTCGAAATAATTGCCATGGAGCTTGAACTTTTTAGAAATTTAAGATTTATTTCTCCTAATGTAAATCTTTCTAAATTTTAATTATTTCATTGTTGTATATTTTCTACACTTTTTCTTGCTGTGCTTATTGGGATTCTCTGTTGTATTTAATTGATTTTGCCCAGGAGTGCAAAAGGCCTAGTGTGGGAGATTTGATAACATACTTTTTCCATTTATTTTAGTCCCTATTTTAGTCCTTTTTGCCTCTTTAATTTTGTCAATTCTCTAATTTTATTATGTTTTGGAATTTATTGGGTATAAACTATTTATGGATTGAATGTGTCTCAATTTTTATATTTTTAGAACTTGAATTGTAAAATGCTCAATTTAATTCCTACAAATTTTAATTTTGGAGAGAAAAGTGTTGACATGGACAAAGATGATGATTTGGATGCTAATGTGGCACTTTTTGGGTGATGTAGATGCGTACTAGGATATGCTGGATGTGGGGCCCACTTGAACCCTTATTCAATGCCATGTAGTCAGAATTTTTGGGCAGAAATATTAATTTTCGTAGGTCAAGAAAAACATGGCTGAAATATTAATTTTGCCATGATATTCTGCTGCTGTTCTGCTGCTGTTTGTCACTTTCTGCTGCAGAAATATTAATTCTGCTGCTGCTGCCATACCATTCTGCTGCTGCCATACTTTTCTGCTGCTGCAGAAATATTAATTTCTGCTGTTTTACTGTCAAAGTGCTGCCATATCGTGGAAGAGGCATCCAAGGAGGCATCTAGGGCAGAATATCCCTTTAGGCATGTGTTAGATCAGTTTTATATTTGCAAAAATCGAAATTTATTAAGGAGGCTAAGTCATTTTTCAGAAAAGGAGTCCTAGCACCATTTTTCTGCCTTCTTTGGGCAGCAGTGGTTGGGAGCAACATAGAGGCAACTCCCTAGCTTGGTTAGAGGGAAAGGAAGCCTTCCCACTTGGGAATGGCTCTCCTTCTCCTATTTTCCTTCATTTTCTTGCATTTTCCTTCATAGTTTCTTAGATTTTTGTTGTATTTTCTGTTTTCTGTCATGTTTTTCCTTCTCTTCCATGTAATTTTCTAAGTTTAAGGATTGATGTAGTTTGGTTCTATGATGTTTTGTTGCTGAACAATTTTGATTTAATGCATTTTCGTTTAATGGAATGGATTTTACTGATTATTCTTCCTCTTGAATGTTTGATGAACCTTCAATGAGTTTGGGATTTTTATGTCTATGCTAGAGTTAGCTAGATATTGAGCTTGACCTTGTAATTTCCACCATAAAT
The DNA here is from genome assembly GCA_037074585.1 of Biancaea sappan. Lineage (NCBI taxonomy): Eukaryota > Viridiplantae > Streptophyta > Magnoliopsida > Fabales > Fabaceae > Biancaea > Biancaea sappan. The sequence continues at coordinate 40,338,841 of CM073496.1, forward strand.
TAGATTATCTAGATATAGATAGTTTTATTTATGTGGCTTGAATAATTTTCTTGAGCTTCATGACTTAATTGAATGGTTGATCTAAGATTTTAGTCAATTATTTTGGATAAGTTAGATTGTAATTTCAAAGCTTTTGGATTCAATCATATTTTAGAAAATTGGCCAACATTGAATGGATTGTAATTTAATTGAATTGTTCTTCAATGATTCAAAGATTAATTTGTCTATGAATTAATCGGATTAGACCAACGAAATCAATCTCATTTTCTTGTGTAGTCGGTCATTTGATGAAATGGAAATTGTACTTTAATTCATTTGGACCAATGAGTATTTTCTTGGCCAAAGTTCTATTTTATTTATTGTTCTATGAAGCTTGTTATTTATACATGCATGCGTTTGCTATGTATTTGTAACGAGTAGGACAAGAGATAACATGTCATATGCGATTGCGGGGCATTGATGTGATTAGGACTTGATCGGATTATATTTGAGTTATAGATTAGTGAAGATCTTCCTAACTATAATTTTAATATAATTCAGTCTTAGAAGACTTTCTGAGAATTTTAGATTGAAGATTACATAATAGAATTAGCCAAGAATATTCAAAGGAAATGATGATGATGTACAATTCCATGAAATTTGTGACCAATCCACATCTTTTCTCTGTTTTGTTTTCTATCTAGTTATTTAAATTTCAGTTATTTATATTGTGTTGTTTCGATCATCACCCCCCCTTTTTTATGTAATTTCTGAAATTTCCCTCATAAGTCTTAATAGCATTTCACTTAGCCTAATTGAATTTTATTTGATACCTCAATCTCTGTGGGACGATACTCTACTCATCACTTTATTACTTGTTGCGACCCAGTATACTTGCTGGAATATTTTATGTGCTATAAATTATACGCACCACTTTTCCTTATTCTTCAATCCAATGCTCACTCTTCTTGTTTTGAACCAACCTATAAAATATTTCTTACTTACAAACCAAATGGTTAGTTCAATTCATGATAAATAGTATGATTAATGTATAAGACATTACACATTAAATAACATAGTCATGCTTAAAAACTTGTAGCATATATATGATAATTAACTTTTATATATATCAATGCTACATTTCAAATACATTTGTCATCATCAAAACTTATAGCATAAAGCCTTAGAGTCAACAATCTCCCCCTTTTTGATGATGACAAATCACCAAAGAAAAATATGTATCACAAGATAATGAATACTATGTAATAAGTAAATATACATATTTTTCTTACATTTCTTCTCCCCCTATTTGACATCAACAAAAAGGTATAAGGAACTTAGTATATAGAGGTTAAGGCACATACCTTCTTGAAGCCTAGATGTCAGAAGATGTCAATATAGCATGGGGTTAGGATACATCAAAACTTATCATTGTTTTCATTGATATGTAAAAACAATTTTCCGAATACTTTTCATGTCCAATGAAATGAGTCAAAGGATAAAACTTGAAAGAGTTTTAGGCTCCCCCTTAAACCTTGCATAATTTGAAAAAGAATAATGAATATCCAATTTTCAAAATGTATTCTTTTTCAAGAACATTTATATATATTCAAGAGATACAAAGCTCCCCCTAAATTTCGCATCCCTTTTCCTTTGAAATTGGTTTTGAATAAGCATAAGGGAAATTCAATTTTGCAACAATATAACTGCAGAAGTTTGATATGAAACCTTTTGGAAATTTCTGCATTATAATATTTTGAAAGAAGGGATATTCATATCTTTTTCAAAACTTTTGAAAACAATTTCTGCTTATATGTATAAAAACATTTCAGCATATAGCAGAAGTAATTTGAAGTAAGGATATTCAAATCCTTTCCTTTTCAAAATAGATTTTGCTTCAATATGGGAAAGTAATTTCAGCACAGTGGAAGCAATTCAAGAAATTCATGATATTTCTAAAATATTTTGCTTCAAAAGGAATTTCGAAACATTTCAACCAAGGAAGCAATATATATGGATTAGTGTAATAAGATATAATCAAGGATATAGTTCATAATCCATACATCAAACATCAATATTTTTCATCCCCTTTGTCATCAACAACAAAAGAAATCTTTAAAACCTTTTCTTTTTCAAAAAGAATATTGCTTCATATGATAAAACATATTAACGTAGCGGAAGCATTTTTAAAGTCCTTTTCAAAGCAAATTTGCTTCACAAAAGATAAAATAGAGTTCAGCACAACGGAGGCAAATATATATCCATTAAAAGATATCAAACATTATAACTAGGATATATATATATATAATATTGCAGATCACAGTAGAAGCAATTGACAATGGATTAACTAGAAGATATAAACATAAGAATCCATAATCCATAAACCATTAAGTGCAAAGAGTGAAGGATATATATATATATATATATTTGAAATTGATCACTTAAGCATATCCATTTTGAGATGAGTAATCATACCTCTCAAAACTCTTTTATCCATTCGGGTGATCGTTCTTACCTTTCTTTTTCAAGAGCGTGTTTATCCAAGAATTGTCTTGGCATGGACACAATTTATTTTGCAACTCTTGACTATTTGATCCTTGATGAAGATTTCAACCTTATATAATTTGACTATTCTTTAGGAAGAGTCATTTGTACCTTTAAGCTTCTTCATCGGCTAAGAGAAATATCTTTGCACAAATTGTGATTAGTAGATCCAAATATCATATAAACAATTGATAGATGATAGACAAGGAAAATTACTTCAAAGAATTTTAGTGCCAAAAGAAAAAAATTTTTTTTGAAGATGAGCCACTATAGTTTATATTTAGCTTGGGGTGCAAAAGAGATATTGAAAATAATATATGGGTTTTCAAAGTATTTTTCAATCAGTTCAAAAACTCTTTCTTGCCATTCATCTAATCTTCATATAAAGCTCATAATATGTAATGGATTAATGATCTATTTCAAGCAAGGCTAGACATTACTGTTTTGAGTGTACATGCTTGATTAGAATCACCATCTTCATTGTAGAGTCCTTCATCCTCATTGTAGAGTCCTTCATCCTCAAGATTGATTGGTTGTCATGGCAAGCTCGAGCTTGAGAATACTTTTTCTTACAAAACAATGTGACTCTTATTCTTAGGTAACCAAATAATTTGGGTCCTTGATGGGTTAGTTCATAATTCTCAAGCAATGGAGACGTTTATTATTTCAATAAGAATGCTATGCCTCGATGGAATCCAAAAATTTGTAGAGAAATCATTCTTCTTTAATGATTGATATCATAAGAAGCATATAAGATGAAAATCTTTTGAAATGAGGATTTCTAAATGCTTTTCTTTTCAAAACGAAATATGATAAAACAATTTTTGAAACAAACTCTTTTGAAAGAATGATTTTATGAAAAGATTATCAGAAAAACTTTGGCAAAAAGAATTTTCGAATCCTTTTATTTTAAAATTTCACTTCAAAAAGCATAAGATGTAGAAAAAGATGCAGTACAACAGAAGCAACATATATATCCTTTTAAAGATAATAACAAAAGATATTATAATAGGATATATATCACAACAAATGCAAATTATATACTCATATAAGATATACCATTTTAAAATTAGAGTATATAATAGCACAACAATTTTCTTGGATTAGCAAAAGATACAACCAATATAAGGCATAATCCATAGGTAGAAGAAGATTTCAAGTGAGTACCTGTTAAGACGCATCTTCAATGATGAATTCCTTAGGATGACTTTTGGCATACCTCAAATCCTTTGGAAGATTATCATTGTTGTTTGATGGCTCCTTCTCATGAGGTAACTTTTCTTCTTGAGGCTTTTCTTCTTCTTGAGATATATTGGCATTCTCTTTAATGCCATTATCTTCCTTTGAAATAAGGGTACTCTTTTCTTTTTCAAAACTTTGAAAATAATTTTCTGCTTATGTATAAAAACATTTTGGTACATAGTAGGTGATTTTGAAATAAGGATCCTTAAATTATTTTCTTATCAAAACACTTTTTGCTTTAACATGATAAAGTAATTTCAAATCATTTTCCAAAACCTTTTTGAAATAATTCTTCTTTAAAGAATGGCATAAATTCAGCACAGTAGAAGAATATATATATATATATATCCATTATCATATGTAAAACATTTTATATTCAAGATATATCATATCATCTTAGTAGAGGTAGAATATATTTTAAAATACATATATATATATCCATTTTAAAGATAGAAAGAATTTTCTGACATGGATATATATATATATATATCATCATCATTTTAAAGCAAAAGCAAGTTACATACTTACTCAAGATAAAACATATTATAACCAGAGTATGTAGCAGTAAAAATGAGATGATATATATTAATAAGATATAATTAGATATAAACTATAATTCATAACCAATGGTCCATAAACCATAGCTTTGAAAAGATATGACATGTATAATGCTCAAACCATGATGAATGATATAAAGACAATTTAAGCATTTAACATATCTTCATATGCAATGATATGATCAAATAAGTAGGATTTCATAAAACAATATATCATTGCTATGAAAGTATGTCAGCAAAAGAATTTACCAATATAGCCAATTAAGATCATGGAGTATCACTCAATTAAATAGTAAAGTGGTAAAGGATAGAGATACTCATCAATTTTGGCAAACTCTTGTTGCTTCTTGAAGTTCCTCCTCAAGATTTTGATATCCTTATTTTACTCATTGCTCTTCTTTTGATCTTCTCTTCTTGCAACTTTTAATGATTTCCTTTGATTGATTATTTGCAAGATCCTCTAAACAATCTATTGTAAAATCATCCATGAACCTCTCATAAGTGACCTATTAGTCGACTATCGGGGGGCGATTAGTCGACTGATCACTGCTGATTTGGGAATTTTTTTTTGTTGCTGTCATCGATTAGTCGATTGTCGAGGGTGATTAGTCGACTAATGCCTCTCGGGTCCAACAAAAAGACTCAACGTTCAGCATTGGTCCCTCAACATCCGACTTTGGCACATCAGCATCTAGCATTTGTGTTAGTGTTCAGTGATCTATGATCGATCAGTCGGCTGATGATCATCGGTTAGTCAACTGATGGATTCTACACTTAAGGTGCATTTTGGTTATAGAGTTCCCAGTCAACTGATCGTCTTGTATTAGTCGACTAATTACATCTGATATGCTTATAGAAGATCTGACAGAGCTCTCCCGGTCGACTGATAAGCATGCAGTAATCGACTAATTGGCTTTTGATCTTTAAATAATTTGACAATTGATGCATTAGTTGACTAATATCATCCTTTTAGTCGACTAATTCATTGCAAAGACCATTTTCTGATATGCTTGAGATAAAATGAGGTGAGTGATTTGAGAAGATACAATTAAGGATATTATACCTACAAAACAAGCTTGAGGAGCACTCTAATGCTCAAGTGAGTAATGTTCAAATAAATCTCAAGCGATGGGAAAAATAATATATTATGTTCAACATATGCCATGCTTCCATAAAATTCAATTTTGCAAGAAATTTGATTTCATTGAAAATATTTAAATAAGATTACAATAAGGATAAACATTATAAGTAAGAGTAATCTTATTGTTGTGAAAGCAAGGGAAATATGCATGTAATGGAAGCAAGTTGTCGTGATGCAATAAATAAGAAAGTTTGAGCTAAATTTAAAAGAAAGATTTTAGCTCAAAACAAAACTCATATCCTTAGGCCGCACACCTAAGAATCGTTTTCAGAAATAGCATGTATGAATATCAAAGATAGACGAAAGGCATGCTAGAAATAGACATAAGTATTTGATACATTAAACATATCAGTCAAATTTCTTACAATACATTCCAGCTTATATGTTTACTTGTCTATTGCCTTCTTTTGGTACAAGAAAGTGGAGTTTGAATGATGTAGCCATTAAAATGTCATTTTCTCTTCTTGCTTCGAGGCGAATCTGCAAATTAATCTTTTGTTTTTGGTACCCAAATTTCTTTGGTTCCGCCTAGGTCATGAGTTCCTTTTTGAACCCATTTCATTTTTACTCCATGAACAAGATTTTTCTTATAAAAGTAGGAGTAAGATTTGTGTCCTTTCAGTCCATAATAAAAACAAGTGTAAGTTGGACTATTGGACATCTTTGTAGAAACAAAGGAGTAGTTAAAATGCTTCTGGTTTGATTTCCTTTTAGAAACACGACCAACTTTGTTAAACCTTCTTCTTTGTTTCAAAACTGAGGTATGTAAAATTTCTCTACCTTGAGAAAATTTTGCAAGTGTATTTTTAAGATCATCATTTTCCTTTTTCAAAGAATCACACTTGTTGCAAAAGCAATTTTTGTTGGTAGAGATACTTCCCTTTAAATCAAATTTTCTTCTTGCAAAGTTCTATTTTGATTTTCAAAACTAAAATTCTCTTCCTTGGAAATAGAAAATTCATTTTGCAATCTTTCCAACTCATTTTCAAGAGAAGAGTTTTTCTGTTTTGAAATACTTAGTTTCTTTGCAAGTATTAGAGATTCTTCATGTAAATCATCAAAAGCATCTTGTAATTCTTCAAAAGAGTAGTCAAATGAATTTACCTTATCTTCATCTCTGGCCACAAGACAAATGTTGGCTTCTTCATTTGTGTTCTCCTCATCAGAATTGCTATTTCCCCAAATAGAAGATTTGTAAGCTTTCTTTGATGATTCTGCCTTTGGTTGAGGTTTCTCTTCTTCTCCTTTTGTTTCTTCTTCTGTCTCCTTAGTGATTTGAGATTTTTCCACATAAACTTCACCAAGAGCTTGAAAAGGATTAGTAATATATCTAAACCTTGATTGCATCTCATTAATGAGTTCAGAATTTTTCTTTTGAAAATTTTCACAATCATTAATGAGAACTCCAATCCTTGATTCCTCTTCATTTATATTTTCCTCATATGCAACTTCAAGAGTTTCCCACATTTCTTTTGTAGTTGCATAATTGGAAATTCTGAAAAATTCATCTTGACTCAATGCACAAGAAATAATCAATTTTGCCTTAGTATTGAGTTGCACTAAATATCTTTTAGCATCATCCCATTCACTCTTGGGTTTTGGAATTATTTTTCCTTGTTCTTCCTTAAAAGGAATACAAGAACCATTTTCAATAATATCCCAAAGATCATGGTCTACTGAAATTAAAAATATTTTCATTTCATACTTCCAATATTGAAAATGATTAGCAGAAAAAATTGGAGGTTCTATGAAAGAACAATTTCCAAACATAAACCAATCACTATATCCAACCATGTTAACTCTTAGACTGTTAAGTCTTTAAACAAGAGCCCAAGCTCTGATACCAATTGAAAGAAATGGTTAGATCTTAAGAGGGGGTGAATTGGGTTTTATAAAAATTTCCACAAAACTTAATTAGAAGTTAAAATGATTTTCTAAAATTGGACAATGCTAAAGGTAATAATTTAATTCAGAAATCAAAGTGTTATTAAGATGAATAATTTTATAGTGCAAGGAATTAAAGATAAAATATAAATCTACACAAATTAATTAATGCTTGAGGTAGAAATCAAATATAAATACAAAGCATTAATTAATTAATTTCAAATGTAAATAGAGTAGGGATAGAGAAAGCAAACTCGAAGATTTATACTGGTTCGGCTAATCCCAAGCCTACATCCAGTCCTTAAGAGACTACTTGAGAATTTTCACTATAATTGCAAGTTTAATCTGGGTACTTGCAAACCATTACAACAACACAAATTTGATCGGGTATTTACGAAACCACAATAGAGAATATATGAATTCGGGCTCCTCCTCAACCCAAAGCAAGTTCTTCCAACACCAGTACTTGCGAACCACAACTCAAAATAATATATGTGTTGATCAAAATCAACAATATAAAGAAACTCTCTCTAAAGAGTAGATGAACAAAAATGAAGCTCTAATAACTCTAATGATAGAGAATATGCAAGATTTACCTTAAGAATGTTTGGATTTCTCTCAAAGATGATAGAATATGTTAATATATCATTCTAGTACTGATTCTAACATAAAAATGTGTATCTAAGGTCATATATATAGGCTCCATTGAAATATAGTTGTTTATAGCCGTTACTACACTTAAAAATGTAGTCCAGGTGTAATCAGTCAACTGCCCGAAGGCTATCAGTCGCCTGATAGCTCAATATATCCGTTAGATACAAAAATATGACCGTTAGATGGTGTTTCTGGGCTATCAGTCAACTAATCATGGTCTATCAGTCGACTGATTGCACTCTGTCAAAAATCTTGTTAACTTGGAACTTTTAAACTCACTTTAAAAATTCATAACTCTCTCATTTGAACTTCCTTTTAAACAAATAATATATCATTGGAAAGCTCTTGGAGCCTAGTTTCAAATGAGACAAGTTTTACTCAAAAATTATTTTTTTTAAAGATATGAGCAAAATACTGACTGAAGGTCAGGATAAAATAATTCTTGAGTACAGCCAAGTCAACTTTCAATTTTTCAAAGTTTAGTTTAAATGGTCATATCTTTCTCATTTGGATTCCATTTTAAATAAATAATATACCATTGGAAAGCTCTTTAAGTCTACTATCAAAGGAGATTAAGATACTTGAAAAACTAATTTTTCATTTAGGAGATATGATATAAAGAGTGACCAAAGGTCAAAAACTATCTTTTGTAAAACTTCATATCTCACTATCTTTTTATTCAAAATGCTTGAGCCAATGTATGCAAATATAAATCATTGAGTTGCACAAGTATACTAGCCTATATAAAATATACCTAATGTAAACACATTGGCTAACTTGATGCATCCAAGCTTCTAAGACTTCAAATCTTCTAGTTCTTCATTTCTTGGAGCTTTATCCTTGCATGTTGCTTTCCTTAGTGAGGCATGATGTTGCTTTTCCTTGTTCTTCAATCCAATGCTCACTCTTCTTGTTTTGAACCAACCTATAAAATATTTCTTACTTGCAAACCAAATGGTTAGTTCAATTCATGATAAATAACATGATTAATGTATAAGATATTACACATTAAATAACACAGTCATGCTTAAATACTTGTAGCATATATATGATAATTAACTTTTATGTATATCAATGCTATATTTCAAATACATTTGTCATCATCAAAACTTATAGCATAAAGCCTTAGATACACTTATAAATATATCATTTCAGTCATAAAAGCATAATAAACATATTAATGAGTATTTCTTCATCAAAGAACATATTAATGAGTTTTTCTTCTTCTTGTCTTTTTTTTTTACATCTTTTATTTTTTTACATAATCTACGGGGACCCCCCGAGGATTTGTGGGGATGCAGGGAATAAGGATAGGGAGAATTTTTTCTCCTCTACAGGGATTGGGGATGGGGAGAATTTTTTCTTCCTACCCCACCCCATTGCCATCCTTAATGTTGAATACCACGTGACAGAGCCTTCTTTGGTTGT